>CAWUFW010010045.1:0-730715 GCA_963921515.1 Calotriton arnoldi | reverse complement strand
ACCCTGGTCCACCTCGGGGTTGGTGGTGGTGGTGGTGTCCATGGCCCCAGGTTGGTCCAGGGTCACTGCGCTGGTGTTGTTCCTTATTCTGTCCATGTCGGCAGGGATGGTATTCGTGGTGACAGTCGTTGGAGGGGTGGGTGCAGGGGGTGCAGCTGGTGGACCTGCTGGTGCTGCAGCTGGTGGTCCTGCTGGTGCAGCATGTTGACTTGCACCGGATGTGCCAGGTTGTTCTTCATCGTCCGAGGAGGACAGAGGCTGTACGACGCCAGTGAGCTCGGCATCCTCTTGAGCCTGGGACTGGGACTCCTCAGCGTCTGCTGCTGTGTCCCTATCATCACCTGTTTTTGGGAGACACAAACAATGTATGTCATGTTTCTGCAGGCATCAGTGGTTGACACACCTGACAGTTGTGACTGTGCCTCGGGGTGCGGGCCTGTACATTGTATTGTCCTAAGTCGTCACAGTCAGGGGTTGATATTGGTGTGGCACATTGTCCTGCATTATTTGGGCATTTCTATGTATTCTCTGGGGTGTGAACATGGTCTGCATTGATTGTGTTTGGTTGACAGCCAGACCTCCTTCCCACCCACCCACCCACCCAGTCAGTTATCCCACCATGGAACGTGCTTGCATTGCAGGGAGTGTAAGTTGTCTCTCAGGATGTCAGTCAGAGGTGTCCTGCTGTTTGTTGGTGCACAGTTGGCAGCAGGGCCTTGTGCTCCCCACAGCAGTAGCCAGTGTCAGCCATCTTGTGAGTCCTTCTCCACTCCCTGTGATGTGAGCATGGTTCAGGGTGGTGTTGATGGGACAGTTGTGAGGCTGAGCAATGTCTGTGACTACCACTCCCATCATGCTATTGCCTCCACCCCCTTCCCAGCATGCCCATGCTTCCTTCCTTTTGACTCTGCTTCCCTGTGGGGTGGGCTGGCTGTGCTGACAGGATGGCTGGGAGTGTTGTCCTGGCAGTTGTTTGGCTAAGAGTCCCAAGAGTGTCCCTGTGCTTCACACAACATAACCCAGGGTGGTGGTGCTTTGTGGGATCTTGTGTTAGGATGGAGGGCATTGCATTCTACCAGGTGGGTACTGTGGAGTTTGTGTTGGGGGGGGTGTGAGGGGAGGTGCTGGTGACTATGGTCAGTGCTGCAAGTCCCCCTTCCCACCCAGCCAGCCGGATATCCCACCATGGAACGTGCTTGCATTGCAGGGAGTGTAAGTTGTCTCTCAGGATGTCAGTCAGTGGTGTCCTGCTGTTTGTTGGTGCACAGTTCCCAGCAGGGCCTTGTGCTCCCCGCAGCAGTAGCCAGTGTCAGCCATTTTGTGAGTCCTTCTCCACTCCCTGTGATGTGAGCATGGTTCAGGGTGGTGTTGATGGGCCAGTTGTGAGGCTGAGCAATGTCTGTGACTACCACTCCCATCATGCTATTGCCTCCACCCCCTTCCCAGCATGCCCATGCTTCCTTCCTTTTGACTCTGCTTCCCTGTGGGGTGGGCTGGCTGTGCTGACAGGATGGCTGGGAGTGTTGTCCTGGCAGTTGTTTGGCTAAGAGTCCCAAGAGTGTCCCTGTGCTTCACACAACATAACCCAGGGTGGTGGTGCTTTGTGGGATCTTGTGTTAGGATGGAGGGCATTGCATTCTACCAGGTGGGTACTGTGGAGTTTGTGTTGGGGGGGTGTGAGGGGAGGTGCTGGTGACTATGGTCAGTGCTGCAAGTCCCCCTTCCCACCCAGCCAGCCGGATATCCCACCATGGAACGTGCTTGCATTGCAGGGAGTGTAAGTTGTCTCTCAGGATGTCAGTCAGTGGTGTCCTGCTGTTTGTTGGTGCACAGTTGGCAGCAGGGCCTTGTGCTCCCCACAGCAGTAGCCAGTGTCAGCCATCTTGTGAGTCCTTCTCCACTCCCTGTGATGTGAGCATGGTTCAGGGTGGTGTTGATGGGCCAGTTGTGAGGCTGAGCAATGTCTGTGACTACGACTCCCATCATGCTATTGCCTCCACCCCCTTCCCAGCATGCCCATGCTTCCTTCCTTTTGACTCTGCTTCCCTGTGGGGTGGGCTGGCTGTGCTGACAGGATGGCTGGGAGTGTTGTCCTGGCAGTTGTTTGGCTAAGAGTCCCAAGAGTGTCCCTGTGCTTCACACAACATAACCCAGGGTGGTGGTGCTTTGTGGGATCTTGTGTTAGGATGGAGGGCATTGCATTCTACCAGGTGGGTACTGTGGAGTTTGTGTTGGGGGGGTGTGAGGGGAGGTGCTGGTGACTATGGTCAGTGCTGCAAGTCTCCCTTCCCACCCAGCCAGCCAGCCAGATATCCCACCATGGAACGTGCTTGCATTGCAGGGAGTGTAAGTTGTCTCTCAGGATGTCAGTCAGTGGTGTCCTGCTGTTTGTTGGTGCACAGTTGGCAGCAGGGCCTTGTGCTCCCCACAGCAGAAGCCAGTGTCAGCCATCTTGTGAGTCCTTCTCCACTCCCTGTGATGTGAGCATGGTTCAGGGTGGTGTTGATGGGACAGTTGTGGGGGTGAGCTATGTCTGTGACTACCACTCCCATCATGCTATTGCCTCCACCCCCTTCCCAGCATGCCCATGCTTCCTTCCTTTTGACTCTGCTTCCCTGTGGGGTGGGCTGGCTGTGCTGACAGGATGGCTGGGAGTGTTGTCCTGGCAGTTGTTTGGCTAAGAGTCCCAAGAGTGTCCCTGTGCTTCACACAACATAACCCAGGGTGGTGGTGCTTTGTGGGATCTTGTGTTAGGATGGAGGGCATTGCATTCTACCAGGTGGGTACTGTGGAGTTTGTGTTGGGGGGGTGTGAGGGGAGGTGCTGGTGACTATGGTCAGTGCTGCAAGTCCCCCTTCCCACCCAGCCAGCCGGATATCCCACCATGGAACGTGCTTGCATTGCAGGGAGTGTAAGTTGTCTCTCAGGATGTCAGTCAGTGGTGTCCTGCTGTTTGTTGGTGCACAGTTGGCAGCAGGGCCTTGTGCTCCCCACAGCAGTAGCCAGTGTCAGCCATCTTGTGAGTCCTTCTCCACTCCCTGTGATGTGAGCATGGTTCAGGGTGGTGTTGATGGGCCAGTTGTGAGGCTGAGCAATGTCTGTGACTACGACTCCCATCATGCTATTGCCTCCACCCCCCTTCCCAGCATGCCCATGCTTCCTTCCTTTTGACTCTGCTTCCCTGTGGGGTGGGCTGGCTGTGCTGACAGGATGGCTGGGAGTGTTGTCCTGGCAGTTGTTTGGCTAAGAGTCCCAAGAGTGTCCCTGTGCTTCACACAACATAACCCAGGGTGGTGGTGCTTTGTGGGATCTTGTGTTAGGATGGAGGGCATTGCATTCTACCAGGTGGGTACTGTGGAGTTTGTGTTGGGGGGGTGTGAGGGGAGGTGCTGGTGACTATGGTCAGTGCTGCAAGTCTCCCTTCCCACCCAGCCAGCCAGCCAGATATCCCACCATGGAACGTGCTTGCATTGCAGGGAGTGTAAGTTGTCTCTCAGGATGTCAGTCAGTGGTGTCCTGCTGTTTGTTGGTGCACAGTTGGCAGCAGGGCCTTGTGCTCCCCACAGCAGAAGCCAGTGTCAGCCATCTTGTGAGTCCTTCTCCACTCCCTGTGATGTGAGCATGGTTCAGGGTGGTGTTGATGGGACAGTTGTGGGGGTGAGCTATGTCTGTGACTGTGACTCCCATCATACTATTGCCTCCACCCCACTTCCCGGCATTCCCATACTTACTTGCTTTTGTGGGGAGTTCAGTGTGTGTGGGTGTGAGGGCAATGGCAAGATGGCTGACAGTGGTGTCCTGCTGTTGGTTGGTGTGCAGTTCCCAGCATGCCCTTGTGCTCCCCACAGCAGTAGCCAGTGTCAGCCATCTTGTGAGTCCTTCTCCACTCCCTGTGATGTGCGCATGGTTCATGGTGGTGTTGATGGGACAGTTGGGGGGGGGCAATATGTGTGACTGCGACTCCCATGATGCTATTGGCTACACTGACTTGGCCAGCATACACAGAATTCCTTCCTTTGAGTGGTCTTCACTGTGTGTTGGTGTTGTTGTGGTGGCTACATGTGTGGATGTGTGTGTTAGTTCTATTTGTGCCACTGCCTAGCTGTAGTTGTGGTTGTGTTTGTACATGTGTTGGCACAGTTGGATGTGACTTTTTGATGGCATGTGTTGTGTTTATCTGACTGACATACACATTTTGGGATGATTCTGTTCTAGTTGCTGTGTAATTGCTATGAGTGCATGGTTTGACTCTCCCCTTGACAGTGATGTGTGTGTTTTGTGGCAGTTTATTGTGTACATTTGTTGTGTACTCACCAGGCTCTGGGATGTCCTCTAGTCCATATACGCTCACTGGCGGAAGGATGGCCCGCACCTTCTCCTCCCAGGGCCTGAGGTATACTGGCTTGGCAGGAGGGCCACTGCCGGTGTATTGGCTCAGGTGGTAGTCTTTCTTGAGCAGCTCCCGGACCCTCCTGCGCACGTCATACCACCTGTTCTGGATGTCCGTCTTTGTGCGCCGACATGGTGATTGGGCGTTCACCCTGTTGATGATCCTCTCCCCACATCTTGGTTTTCTGCGACATGGGGGTCTGTTGGACCAATGTGCCAAACAGCTGTGGCTCCACCCTGAGGATCTCGTCTACCAGGACTTCCAATTCACAATCTAGAAACTTGGGATTCTTCTTGGGGGGCATGGTGATGGTTGGTGATGGTGGGTGATGTGTGTGTTGGTGTGCAGGTGAGGGTGTGTGGGTGTGTGTTGTGCTGGGTGTATGTGAGGTAGGTATTTGTTGGTGTGCTGCTGGTGTGTGGCTTGTGTGAGGGATGAGCTGTGGGTGTGTGGTTGCTTTCTCTTGGGTGCTGGCAGTGGAATGGCATTTGCAAAGGCTCATGGTAGTGATTTGTGTCCTTTATATAGGTGGAGTTGTTGGTGTGTCTTTGTTCTCTGTCCCCACCCCCCAGTATTTATTGGCTTGGTAATTGCTTGTTTGGCCTTTTTTTGGTTGATTTTTCCTTTGTGCTGTTTGTGTATGTTGGAAACGTTCTTGTGACCGAGTCGGACCCTGCATTGGTCTCGTACGGTGTTTTCCGTTTCGTTCACGCTGTGTTTGTGCAGTTTTGTATGCTGCGTACGCGTCGGTCGCGGTGTATTGTGTTGCTTCGGCTCGGTTTTGTATGCGTGTCGGTCGTACGGCTTGTCCTCCGTCCGACTCGGTCGTGTTTTTCGCGCCTTGCATCGTACTTTGCAGGTTGGAGTTGGCGGGTACGATTCGGTCGGATTTGTTCCGGGTGCGTGTCGGTCGGTTGGATTCGCGTGTTTTTCCGGCCGGATTGCTATTTTCCGAGCGGCTCGGTCGGTCGGCTTGGTTTCCTGACGTGTCGGTCGGATTTATCGCGGCTTGCATCGTACTTGGCGTGTCGGGCGCCACTGGTACGTGTCGGTCGGTATTTTTTCCGGATCCGAGTCGGTCGGTGCTTTTTCCGGCCCGAATCAGAATCGACCCCCATGTGTGGTGCCTGACGTACTACTGTTTCTTTCTGGCAGTAGTTATTTACACTCATAAATCTGGCTACTCTCCGTTTTTCAGGGGATGGAGACATGTAAGTGTACACTTTTGAGTAAGTTTACATACTGAGTTTGTGCGTAGTCAAAAGTAGTAAAGTTACTCAAAAGTGTAAGAGTGCACTTACACATGTAAGTTACTCACAAGTGTAAGTTAACCTTTGTGACTA
The DNA here is from genome assembly GCA_963921515.1 of Calotriton arnoldi. Lineage (NCBI taxonomy): Eukaryota > Metazoa > Chordata > Amphibia > Caudata > Salamandridae > Calotriton > Calotriton arnoldi. Next base: position 724,982 of record CAWUFW010010045.1, on the reverse strand, counting down.
GCTCCAATAATGTTTTGATTCTGCTGGGAGAGTCACATTGCTGCATTACTTGGACAAATGCTTTAGAAAATGTAAATTCTTATATATTAAAACAATGTGTTCAACTACAAAGTAACTTGAAATAATCACAATGTCTGGCTACTTTAACCTTACCCAAGCTACTTTTTTCATTGGATTAAGCCTCGTCTACCGAGGATTATTGGCTTTGGCATGTTGTTCTAATGCTGTACCTTGTGTATCTGGTGGTCTTTCAAGTGTTATGCTCTCTCACATGTCAATAATATTTTGTGAAACTTGTATTTCTCAAATTATATCACCAACTTTAACAGATATCTTATTTACAGATTGAAAATGTATGATGTTACAAAGAAATGGCACATTTTATCCCTGTCTAGCTCTATTTTACATATTTGAGGATTGTTAAGCAGCACTTTGTTTTACTTTACAGCTTAATATACAACCTTAATGTTCTCAATATAGCAATTGGAATATTGGTTCCTCCATTGAAAGCCTCTGTTCCCAGCTCTCTCTCACTTCTAAAATTATTGCCACCGTCCAAAGGTCCCCTAATCGACTCTTTATTAAGGAATTCACCCACAAGTCATATTATTACTCAGAGAACTTATCTAGAAGAGACTTTAACCTCCAAGGTGATGCACCCATCAAAATTAGGAAAGGATGGTTATGTTTTCCTAATCACTTTTCTGGACCTCCTCTCCCATGTCAGTTCATACCACCTCCATTTAGTAAAAAGTTTACACTCCAGATCTCATCCTTTCTTCCATGCCTTTCTGTTATTATTCACCCAACAACAGAAGGGTGCATTCAGATATTTGACATATGGTGGAAAACAATATTGACTCACATGAATATTGCCAAATATCTCTATCCCATTCCTAATGAACAAAAACACATATATGGATGACCAAAATATTGCCAACAAAAGTGTCTCGTTTTAACAACATCAAAAACTCAAATATCATGAACAAACATATTGTGGGGAGAGGAGTTGGCCTATTGGCTAGGGTGGTCGACCTCGAATCTCGGGAACTGGGTTCGAGTCTCGGCAATGACGCTGAACATCCTGTGATTCTGGGCAAATCACTTAATCTCCCTGTGCCTAACAAAAATGAATGTGTCCTCATGTAATGCAACTGGTGCTATGTAAAGTGCTCTGATACCCGATTCGGGTCAAGTACGCGCTATATAAAACTCTATAAAATAAAATAAAAAAATAAAAAATTGTTGCCTTTAAATACCTATATAAAATGAAATAATATTGAAAAATACAAAATGTTAGCTAAAATAAGCATAGCTATTGCAAATAATTATAACAAAACCTATTTTACTTTATACAACAAATAAAGTTAAACGTAACATAAAAATTTACATAAAAATATATTAAAATATAATTATATAAAAATTACATTAAACACATAATTTTGTTTTACCTTACAATAAATAAATGATTTAAAAAAAATTTAGATACCAAAATAAATATAACAATAGTTTTAAATATCAAAATTCACCACTAAACATTAAAAATATATGCATAATACAAAACAGCACTAACGTATATTTCACATTTAAACAGAAACTCTAATTATCATCGACCATCAAAGCTAATAAGTGAAAATAATTGAACTAAATGAAAACTAACCAATACATTTTACAGTGGAGCAAACTAACCAGGAAAAACAATTAATTAAAACATTATAAAAGGAACCGAAAAATTCACTCCATCTCTCACCAAAGCATGAAACCTGCAAGTGAACAACACCCACCAGAAGACCAAGGAAATAAAGTGGAAAATAAACTACAAATACCTTAACAAGTAAGTTATGCAATTTAAATTAATACAAACTAAACTAATAATTTAAAAATATTAAACTATAAATAACTAACAAAACCCTCTATTTCTATGTCTACAACCAATAGTCCCACTAGTTAAATTCAACACTCAAACACCTGGACAAAAGCATGTTATAAATAAGTAAAATCTGATTATTTCAAAACATCAAAAAAAAAACATAAATGTCAACCTAATTTCAAAAGCTTCAAAAGAAAACTGAAAAAAGAACTGCAATTATAACCAACAACACATATGTAAGTATAAAATGTAAAATGATTAACATGATATTTTATGTACATTAGCAAAGTAAAGTTAGATTGATTAAATATTTAACTATACTATTAAACTATTTTCCCACAGAATGGCAGAAAGAGCAAGATATACAACTTCTCAGAAAGTGAAACAATTGCTCTTGCACATGGGATAAATTTGCAGCCAGGAAAGCACAAGTACTGAGAATGCAAATTGGAAATGTACAAATTATTACTTTACTGCTTGTTATGGGAGGGCTACTACGAAAAAGGATGTTATTGATGTGAGTGTACACAACTACCCCCAAATGTCACAGAAATCAAAGTAAGACATGTACTAGAAGATTCAACAGAAGCAAGCACTTGTTCCCAACAGCCCACCACTAAAATACTAAAATATATACTCCCTAAAGAACCTGAACACATCACAGGTCCGCTACCAGCAATGCCCACTTTATTGCGCCTAATAGCACACACTAAGAAAGCCATAAGCAAAACTTCTGCTGCCCCTAAAAGATAACAAGACACTGAAATTCTTGAACACTTAATGATGAACCCTTCCTCCAACACAAAACCATAGCAAATTAGGTATTAAAACAATATTATACACAATGATATATTTGCTAACAATATTTTTTACAACAATATTAAAAACAACATTTAAAACGATATTCTTACCTTTATGTCCATTATATTTTAGACTTCATATCAGTAATCCTCCATCCCCCAGATAAGCATGTCTACATTTTAGGAACATATTTAAACAGTGACCTTAATCTTGAAACTGAGTTGGATAGAGGGTTGAGTAGATGCCATTTAAATAAAAATAAAAAATTAGCCTAAAAAGGTAAATTCCTATCTTGCTCCCTGACACTATGAACCAATAGATAATGCTCTTACTCTTCCCATGCCAACCTATGCAAATGTTATTTATATGGGAGCTCCTGCCAAATTCGTAGAAAGACTACAGCTGGTGCCAAATGCAGCAACGAGGATTATTTAGGCTTATCCAGATGAAAGCACATCCTCATTATTAGAAGTCCATTGATTGCCATCAAGACAGAGAATTTTACTCTTGGGGATAACATATAGAGTATTATCTAAGGTATTTCATGATTGTTTTTACAGAGTGGTAACCCGAATTTGTAGGCCTAGAGTTCATCACACCAGTGGAGGCTAGTTATTCCTGAATTGTGCACAGTAACCTGCGGGGACAGCACATTCTACATTGCTGTACCCACTATTTGGAACACCTTGGTGCTGCACATAAGAGAAAACATCTATTTAATTAACTTCTTAGAAACCTGAAAACTTAGCTGCTTACCAGCTACATTTATGAAACAGTATTTGATATGTATCTTTATCAGGTCTTCATCTTTCATACTATTTTAATTGTATGTCCATTTCTCTCCTTCCTACTACTTTTACTTGCGGTATAATTTGGGCTTTGTGCATGTGTTACCCCCCTTTTACTTTTTAGATCTGGCTTAACAGAGCAGCTTTCTCCAGACCCTATGTGATAAACAGAAAAATAGCTTTTAGAAGCACTACCGAGAGAGGGAATTCGGCTCTGCCCACATGTTGGTTCCTTGTGTATGTCAGACACTGGATGCAGTGAAACTCCATCTTGTTTACTTTGGAGAAAGGGCTACTCCTCCAAGAAGTCACAGTACCCCACTGTACTTAACATACATATGATAGGTTTCACATAAGACATTCGAAGTTAGATGAAAGGAGCCACAAAGCATAGTGAAAACCTACTTCACAATATGGATAGTTCTAGATGGAAGATAAATAGCTTTATAAGAGTTGGGAAGCAAGATGCCAAAACAACCCTGACAAAGCAATCTGGCATAATCTTCTATGCTGAAGAACCCACCACAGGGAACAGCTGCAGAGAAAAGGAGCAAAAACCAGGGGCAATAAGTATTAAGGGTGAGCGATGAATGCAATGAAAAATAGGGGTATCTAAAGTATTGCATGTCCGAGCTCCCTTATACTGGAATAAAACAGGAAAGTACTTCACGTGAAAATGGTCGAACACCATCTTAGGCAGAAAAGCCCTGGCAGCACAAACTGGAAAGGCTACTATTTTGGTTAGAAATTAATATAGCCCTAACTATATCCACAGTATTAGGAAAAAGGTGATGTCCTTGAATGGCAGATATAAGAAGAGAGATCCTATGCCTGACATCCTGCAACAAATGTAGATGATGTCTCAGATCCTCTGTACCACTACACCCCTTCCTCCAAACTGTCAGCCCAATACCTTGGACAGACAGCCTGCTGTCATTAAGATCTCTTCCTGGCTACTGCAACAGTGAGCATGCGAATACTGGCCCTCAGTCCAGGGTGAAGCAGAGGAGGAATACTGCCTGTATGCCCAGCATGCCGCTTTCCTGTCTGTTGATGTGGGGCTAAATGAACATGCCACTGCCTCAACGGAACTAAGGCCGCTCTTCAGTGAGTTCTGTCTGCAGATATAACAGTAACCCCTCCCCCCCACTGGAAGCTCTTTAGTTTATTAGTATGGTGCTGAAGGAGACTAAAACCCAACAAGGGAGTGTAAACTACAGAAGAATCTTCCCACAAATGTTCACTGGATAGATAGCCTTTCCAATGTATTAAAAATTCAAGACAACCTCAGAAGATCATAAACTCATATTTAAGTTGACTGTGTACCATAATAGGTGGTGGCCCAGAGGGTAAACGATAAGGTTCAGACACAAATGGCTTCAATTGTGAAGTATGAGAAACAGAATGAATTTTCCAAGGTAAATTTAAGTGAAAGCCACAGGGTTGTGTAGTAAGTGACTACAAATACAGTTAAAACTTTGTAAAGATTTATTGTAACATACAGGCACTGAGCAGCAGTGTCGAAGAGTCAACGACTCTGTAGCAACTGAACACTGTTTCTAGCCCAGAATGGGAAGAGACAATGGTTCCATAAGTTCTAATAGGTGTCTAGGAGGTCCCCCCCAGCATTAACCACTACATTATCCCTTCCCTTTATCAAAAAGCATCACAATCTTAAGAAAAAATACTACAACAAAAACAAGAGGAGAAAATTTTTAAAAATGAATACAACCATAGGTTTTGAAACAAAAACATTAGCAACAAAATGAATCCTGCAATGCGGGAGTCACACAATACGATTGAGAATAACCAAACATTTGTACAAAAAGACACAGGAAACCTGTAAGGAAAACCAGGATATAAACGAATCGAAATCTTATTGGAACATCACACTGTTGTTTGCTACAACATGGCGCAACAAGGACTTGTTCATTGCCCACATTTGTTTTGGACATAGAACCAAACCTAACATTCTCTGTACCTTCACCACAACTTTCCATGCTAGAAATTTCTTTGTGTCCTTGGTGATTTTTCTACCTTACTACCCTGGCCATGTTCCACCAATTCTTGTTGTCCACTCTTACGGCATGGCCACTAACCTTGTCAACGGTCATAGGTTCAGAATACTTCATACAGCCCTTTTTAGTATGAACAGGAACTTTAACCCGTACCACATGTCCAACCCTAATTTGATGTGAGACCACCCTTTTTTTTGCATCAAAATAATCCTTTTGGCGATCCTGGGCTTTACCCATATTCAATTCTGAAAAATCATCCACGTCTTCCATGACATCCATCTTCACCCACCTAGACATCCAACCTGGATATATTTTAGTTGAAGGTTTCCTCCCTCTCAATAACTCAAAAGGTGACACTTTGGTTGAAGATTTCGACGCGATAAAATCAAAGCATGGAAAGCACTGCATTCTGTACCACACACTTGCTAGCAATAGCCCATTGTACACAGTTGTTCAACACTCTGTTCATGCGTTAAACAAGCCCATTAGTTTGTGGATGATATAACAAACTCCTGCAATGGTCAATCCCTCCCTGTTGCAGGAATTTTTAAAATTCTGCACTCACAAAGTGTACACCATTGTCAGAAACAATGGATATTGGAACCCCCCCCCCCCTTAAAAAATGTCCTTGAGAAAGTCAATAACATTTTTAGAAGTGGGATCTCCTATGAACCTAACCTCTCACCACTTGGAATAGTAGTCGATGACCACGACCGCAAACCTGAACGCAACAGGCAATGGGTTTGATGGGCAGAACTCTTACTTTTAACCCCTTTTCAGCACCACCACAAACCACACATTTTTCAACCAAATTCTCAACTTTCTTATCCATATGCGGCCACCAGAACTCTTCTCTCATTCTCCATTTAGTAAGTCTTTCCCAAATGTACTTCATGTGCACCGCAAATTATTCAGTTCTTCAACCTTTCAGTGGGTATCAATCTTTCTCCATGCATCAAAATGTCATCTTCAACAGAAAGTTCTTTGCGAAACTTTAACATACGTTTGAAACTGCAACACCACATACTACTCTTTTGGCCAGCCCCCTTGACATACTTCATGACCTGTCCAAGTACCTCATCACCGGCCAACTCTCTCCTCCACTCCATTTTACTCACCACACACATATTTTCAACATCAGTAGATGCTATAAAACAATCATCCTGATCCTCCTCATCCAGAGAATCATTATTTGTCTCAACAACTGGGAACCTAGACAAATTATCTGCTCTGCCATTCTTATTACCAGGCAGATACACCACCTCAAAATCGTATTGCAGCAGCTTAGTAGACAACCTGGCGATTCTTGGAATTTTCTCACTGGAAAGTATAGAAACAAACGGACCATGGTCCGTGCGCAGCACAAAATTGTTTCCCCAGATGTAGGGATGGAATTTCCTGATAGCCCACCAACAGGCTAACAATTCCTTCTCAATGACTGAAAAATTAGTTTCTGCTCCGCTCAATACCTAGAAGCATAACCTAAAGTATTCTCAGTACCTCCGTTGTCTTGAGTAAGGATTGCCCCCAATCCAAATCCACTGGCATCGACAGTGATGGTAAAAAAATTTTTGGGTCAAAAGATTTGAGAGTTCTAGATCCCACCAACTGAGACTTGATACACTGGAACACATCCTGACAACTCGCGTCCCATTGAAATGCCACGTTTTTTTTAACATGTTAGTGAGGGGTTTCATATGGGATGCATAATCCGGTATGAACCTTGAGTAGAATTCACAAAGACCAATGAAAAGATTTCAAACCAATCTTGTCAGTAGGTGCAGTACCATCCACACTAGCCTTAACTAAACCAGGTCTTGGCTCAACACCATGTTGAGACACTACATGCCCCAAATACTCAACTTTGTCTTTAAGAAACAGACAATTTTCCCTTTTCAACACAACACCTTTGTCATGCATAATCTTCAAAACCTTGATAAGAGTATTGTCATGACTCTCTCTAGTCTTTGCAAAAATCAACACGTCATCTTGGAAAACGGCAACCCCATTGACTCCTTCCAACATGTGACTCATGATTCTCTGAAAAACTGCAGCTGCTAACGCCAACCCAAACGGCATCCTACAGTATTGGTATGACCCAATTGGTGACACAAATGCAGTAAGATGTCGAGAAGATGGATCCAGCACCACCTGATGGTATGCCGAAGCGAGATCTAACTTAGTGAACCATTTGGACCCATTAATCATCGTCAGTAATTCAGTAATTTTGGGCAAGGGATGTGAATCTACCCAGTCTACACAAATGCGCAGATCACTATCTTATTTCCTTGCTACGACCAAAGGAGAAAGCCATAAGGGTGACTCGATGGGTTCTATAATGCCTTTAGCACACAGTTCATTAAGTTCTTGTTCCAAACATTCCCTTACACTAAAAGGCACACTTCTAAGCTTATGCTTTACAGTAATAGCACCGTCTTTCACCTTTAGTTCATAAGTAAAGCCTTTGATTTTTCCCAGCCCCCCCCACTGAACACCATGGAAAACTGCTGGATTAAGTTCTCAGTGTAATCTGTAGAGTCAACAACACTAACCTGCTCCTTAGTACCAGGCCTAAGGACCATTTGAAAAAGTCCTTGGTGAAACCACCCCAAGATTGATTAATCCTTGATGGCAACGTACACTTTACCAAGAATTTTCCTTCCCTTAAATACCAATATGTCTTTGAAAAATCCAGCTAACTCTACCCTGGCCCCTCGTACGAGACAGGAGCTCTGTCAGGAGGTTCCAAAGGTCAATCACACCACGTTTCCTCAAACAATTCTTGTGTGAGCATGGTAATCCTTGCCCAGAGTTTACTAATAAATTTAACTTTTTGTCTCCAACACCAATCTCATCATAAGGATATACACAAGTAGATGTGTCACCAACCACAACTGTCTCATCACTGACAACCAATACCATATCCCTCAACTCGTCCTGAATATTCTGCATTTTTTCAGGGTCTTAGTGGGAGTATTCCTTCATATTTGCAACATTGAATGTATTGCCCTGACCTCTGCTCACTTGAACACTCACTCCACCATGCTTCCCATCTTTGACACACTTTCGCAAAATGACCATGTTTGCCACAATTCCTACTCATGACATTCTTTGCTGGGCAAAACTTGGTGCCCCTAGTGTGAGCAGCATTTCCGCATCTAAAACAAATGCTACTTTGCCTGAATAAAGGTTTGTTATCTGCACGTGGCACAACATTAGATTTGAGTTCCTTGCTCCGACCGGCACCCACAGTTTCATCGTTCGTGTTTTCACTGATGCCTTAGACAATTCAGTGCTTTTAGCTGCACGTATGGTTTCCTCTAATGATGGATTTCCCATAGATAATAATATTTGTTGAATAGTTTTGTCAGAACATTTAAATATATACTGGTATCTGACCAATTGTTCGGTAAAACCTCGAATTGACAATCTGCACTCAATCGCCTGAGTGAAGAAACAAACATGTCCACATCCTCTCCTGTTAATTGTTCTCTTTTGAAGAATTTGTGACGAAGGACAACTAGGCTGGGCTGAGCATCAAAACGCAATTCTCGTTTTTTTACTGTTTCAACATATTCATCAAAGTCTTCCTCTCCTTGGTTTCTCACTAAAGGTGGCAAGTGCCTGAAAACTGATCTGCCCTCGAAACCTAACGAATGTAGCAGTAAAAAGTTTTTGCTTTCAGGACGGTACCTTGATGCACCTATGGCTCCTAAATAAGTAACAAATGCGTTATACCATTTTTCCCAAGCAATAGGTGGATTACCTGGTATTTCTAAAAAAAAGATGGTGGTGGCATTACTGACTGCATGCCAAAAGGATGACCAGAGTAGATGTGTAGATTGAAGCACCTACCCACAAACTCTACAAACCCAGCTCTTACAACCTTAAACCAAACTGTTAGAAAAACAAGTGTGCATAGAGTTGTTAAAAAAAAATAACATTAACAGTTATATGAAAAAAACAATTCTCCAACACAGCTGCTTGTTGTATTAGAATTCAGATAATGAACAATCAACTTATAGATGAACACGCACCCAAAATGAAGTTACACAACAAAGGTGTGCGTATCACCATATTTTACCATCAACAAATAATACAGAGAGAAAAAAAACAAGAATAGTGAATCTTATAGGTGAGCACGTCACTGCGCTGTGCCACACTGGCATTCCTTTTGCATTCCAAACAGATGATAAGTTGACAAGGTGGTGTGCATATCACCAGACATGCCAACCCTCCCGATTCAGGCGGGAGACTACCGATTTCAAAGAAGTCTCCCGCCTCCCGATTCCTTCAAGCAAAAACCCGATTACTTGGGGTTTCAGCTGACAGGGCTTGGTATTGTGTAACGTGGTGTATGGACTGCCAGCAACCTGCTCCTGCAGGCCAGTGCACAACACTTGCATCACCCTCTTTCTGCCTGCCATTGCACTCCATGTTTCTGAAAGGTAAGAAAAAAACGTGCATTTGCGTTTCAAATGTCCGATCCTGCAGCGGCACACTTGCTAAGCCCATACCTGACAGTAACCCGATTCAAGGCCCCATTCTCCCGATTTTTTTTCTTTAATCTCCCACTTTGCTCTTCTAAAATGTAGGCATGTATGTATCACTGCACCATAGTTTGGCATGGAATGCACATTGGACACTTAGTTATCGGCGTGCGCGTCACCGCGCAAGGAAGGAACTTCCGCCTGACTTCCACTGTGAACCTTTGCCTTCTGCACGAGCAAGGACACAAGACGAGTAGTGCTCAACCCCCCAAAATGGCCGTAACCAAACGTGAGCTGTCACTCAACCACTGCCCTCAAGATGGCCGGGAGATAGACTAGCGCACAGACACAGCAATGATCTCCAAAATGGCAGCTGCGTGAAGAGCGTCAAGTACACGGCGTAGAACATCTATACTTAGCTCATCCCAAAATGGCCGTCAGCATCAACTAGAATGCGTACCAATCACCAGAGCCACTTCCACGGCCCCAGTCCTGCCAAGTATCACGCATCAGACGTGACACTAACGCATTTCAGTGAGGTGCTCCGCATCACCGCACTGAAATGCATTGTCACGCATAATGCATAGTGTCTCAGCTATCACTGTGACTGAAGCGCTGCAAAGTGTGTGTGGGTATGTGGCAGCTCAGCTGGCTGGCGGCGCGCTGCCTGCGCTGAATTGCTGCTCCCGTGGGCTTCCTGCTGCTAGCTACAATGTATCTCCATCAAGGATTCCCATGGCGCCATGTGGCTGAGTCACTGTCAGCCAGATAGCCTGCCTGACCTTACAGCCTACGTAGTGCTCAATAGCTGCTACCAAGACAGCCCGGAGTCCAGTTAGGTTGCGTGCAGCGTGAACACACGTGTGACCGGCATGGCGTCGTGGGGGAACGTTACGTCCCTGTGCGCGGGGAGTTTGTGGTCTAAGGCTGGCAGCTCACTGGTTTGCAGGCGGGGCCGACCGCACATGGTACGAGGCCCGCTGCGCTGCGGCTCGCACCATCCCTTCTGTGGCCTTTATTAGCCGCTCGCCCGCAACTTAATTCAGATCATTTCAATTATAATGTAATTCCGTGCCGGCTTAGAGAGAGTGCCGTGGGACGGGACGTCAGTGACGAAGTCATGACGACCGGCGTCACGGTTGCAGCAGCCACCAGGACTCACTGAGGGGACACAGCCCGACAGCCACCTGGACCAAGTAAGACGGATGTTCGGGGGAGGGAGGTGCGGTGGCTCGCTCGTTGAGGCCTGAGCTGCCAGCTGCCTCGAGTCGCCGACACGCCAGTCAGGCAGCGCTGCCTGTTTGAAGATCAGTGAAAGCAGAAAAGTTGTTTAGCACCTGGAATCAGGAATGATCACACAGACCCAGTAATGCCGGGCCTTTTTCCATGTATTTTTCCACGATTCTGGGAACAAATCCACCTGCTCAGAGATGTCCCAAAATATCATGGGGAGTCATTGAAGGATAACGTTTGGGGTCCCGTGGGTGGGGGAGCAGTGCAGCCTAAAGGAGTCTGCTCTCCCACATGTCTTCTCGGCAGGGAGGAGGGATGAGAAGGGTGCTCACAGCCCCGAGACATGGCAATGCCCTGTCTGTCGTACTTTTGGCGGTTGGAACTGGGGCAGGGCAGGGTAAGAGGGTCTGGGCCTGGTTGGGGGAGCACTATGTGCTTCTCCCATGTTTTACTGCACTCGACACTTCTCTCAGCGCAGTTCTGTGTCTGCTTTGCGGGGGGCAGAGTGGGGATTGGGACTAGAAGTCAGGTGTGGGCTCTGTCTCACTCTCCCCTGGGGCTCATTCTGTGGCCCGGCGCACTGTGCTTGATAGGGTCCGTCTTTGCACTGTGCTCTTGCTGCTTAGGAGGGTTGGAGGCAGGCGTTAGGGGATCACGCCCTGACTCGGGGGCGCATTGTGGTACTGCAGAGCCTGGGGTGGAGGGTGCTGATTGTAATTTGTTGTTATTCCTGCCACTGATGCTCTGTTATTGACACCTCTGTCTGAGGCCCTATCATTGTCCTTTCTGATGCCATGTTAAGCTCCCTGATGCCCTCTTAACGCCCCCTCTGATGCAGTATTATTGCCCTGTTCGAAGTAGTATAATTTCCTTATGTATTGCCCTGTTATTAACCCATTTCATGTTCTATTATTGTCCTGCCTTATGCCGTTTTTACTGCTCTATCTCCGTGTTAATGCCCCCTGTGATGCCTGACTGCTGCCAACTCTGATACTAGTATTGCCCTCTCTATTGTACAATTAATGCCTCCTCTGATGTCTCATTATTGTCCCCTCTGATGCGTTGTTATTGCCCGCTCTACTCCCTATTAATGCTCCCTCTGATGCCTTCTTATTGCCCCCTCCAATGTTGTTATTGCCCTGTCTGAGGTCCTGTTATTTCCTCCTCTGACGCCCTGTTATTGCCCCTCCCCGGCTCCGGTTCTCTGCCCTGTCCCTGGTATGTTTATTTTGAGGCCTCGGGGCAGGAATTTCAATGATGGGGGATGGAGGGGGCAAGAGAGAAGTAAGGAGTTTTATATGGTTGTTAATGATGGTGGGGCCGTTAGTTAATGCAATGAAAGAAATAAAATAGATTTTGAATGTTATAAAAAAAATTAGAGGAACCACAGTACTATGGAACCTGATGCACAACAGCTTTAGAAATCCGAAACTGTCCTATGGTGGATTTGGTGATCTAATCTAGGTGTTACAATACATGGATGATGATTTGCTATTTTGTCCCTTACAAGCTTTCTTTCTAACTTCTCTTGATAAAATGTTATTAAAAGTGTCACACGCGATAGACGTAAATACCACTAATAAGTAGAGTATAAACATAAAAATGTCACTGGTATGCATGCTAAAAACTTGGCAGCTGTGTGCGTTAGTCCAACTCTTGATGCGTAATACTTAGCAGGGCTGGTGTAATTTCTGATATTGATATCTTTCCCTCGTCTTCATTGATTGATTTTGCTCGTGAGAAAGTGTCACTCATAGTCGTTGAAATGTCACTCATAATTACACTGAAATTATGAAAATGTCACACATGGCAATCTGAAACCTTGGCAGCTATGCGGCCCTATGCAAGCGCACTGACTGCTCCCGACAACCACTGCTGCCTTTGCGCTCCTCTGCTGTCCGACACGACGAGGTGAAAATCCTCCAACATTGAAGTCCTCCACAAAGGAAACTGGACACGGACCTCTACGGGCTTCAATGAAGAAACTGCACGCAGGTTCCACAGCACTTGTAGCGCGTGACCAACATATTTGTAAGACTACAAATACAGTTAAATCTTTGTAAAGATTTATTGTAACATACAGGCACTGCGCAGCAGAGTAGAAGAGTCAACGACTGTAGCAACTGAACATGGTACAAAACGCTAAACATTCTAGCCTAGAATGGGAAGAGACATCCTGCGATCCTGGGCAAAACACTCGATCTCCCTGTGCCTGAATGTGTAATGTACATGCGGTGCTCGTGTGTGTTTGTCGCCAGCCACGCCGTCGTCCCCCCGCTGGGCATGATGCGACCATGGTGGTTGCCCTCGCGGTGCTGCGGCGCGCCGTTTGCTAGGAACGGTGGCATACTACGGCGCTCCCAGCGTCCGGTTGGGGCTAATTGGTGTGCACAGCGAGGGTGGAGGTTTAGAGCGCCTGTGTTTCAAGGCGGCGCTATTGGTGCCTATTTGTCCTGCCTTGGAGGGGCACGCCGGGGCTGGCGAGGTGTTGGCTGGGGGGATTGTGCGGCGCCACTTGTGGTCCTGCCCGGGACGTTTTGGGGCACGCCGGGGCCGGCTCGGCAGTGGGGAACAGCTGTCGGGCGTACATGCAGCTCTGGCTCGGGGGATGTGCTGAGGGTCCAAGTGCTTCTGCAAGCGGGAGTTTTTCGCCGCCGGCTGTCGTTATAGCGTCGTTTTCTTTCTTTATTGTCTGCGTTTGCTGCATTTTGCCTAAAAAAAAAAAAAATATATAAGCTAATTACTAGAACATGTCCCGTGCATTGCTTTGACAAGCAGAGAAGGGAAGGCAGAGACCGCGGAGCACTTTGCAGGGCTTTGCATAACCCACCCCCAACCTCCACTCTGGCACGGGCCTGGCGGGGCCGTCGGTGCGTTGGGGCTCGGCCTGCCCGGTGCCTGTGGCGTGTCAAATTATGCCTTCAGGGTTGGCCTTGGGCATAAAGGGGGCCATTGTAGGAGGGTACTGCCTCCAGCTTTCGATGCAGCCGGAGTGCGCCGAGGCTGGTAACTGACGGGTCCTCAGGCGGCGCGGTCGCTTAGGTTCTCGCGCCGGCCAGTTATCTGCGATTAGACCGGAGCAGTGCCTTACGGTATGTCATGCTTTTCCCCGACACTGAGGCTGCCTCTGTTTCAGTTTCACGTTGCCACGACATGGAGAGGATGCGGCGTTAGGCCTTGGCTGCCCAGGGTGGTGTCCCGTTGCAGCTCTCAGCTCTAAGCGCCCTGGCATGGTGCAACTGCTGCACAGGGGTGTGCTTGCAGCTCGTCACAGTTGAGTCCATTGCGTCGATTGATTGATCAGAGCATGATCACCATTTTCTGTCACCAAGGCATGCGCATATGTTCGACTCCTCGACTCTCTTGAGCATAGGCAATGTAGTGTTTACACTTTCCCTACATTTGATTGTTGCTGGGTTATTTCGTTCCATTGCGCGCAGTTTCCACGCACATTGTTGAATTGGTTCACCTCGGTTTGTGATATTCACATTACGTGCCACTGGATGCACGGTGAGCTCTGAATGTCACTGATCACAGGACCCTGCACCTCGCTGTCTCTCTCGGCATTGTCCCCTCGGGAAGAGATATTTCTAATGCTGGTTCGCGTCGAGGTCATCCTCGGGTGTGTGAAATCAATCCAACAGGGGTTGGAAAACCACTTTTGATACGGGTTCAATGGAGAGCTTTTGTTCTATGTGGCTCTTGAATACCTTAAACACACGTGCCCTTCCTATTCTCTAGATTTCTCTGCTTTGCGCTGCTCGGGGAGGCCTGGCGCGTGGTTGGGGGGGACAGAGCAGCGGAGGTTGTTGGCAGGAGGAATGGGGTGCCCTGTCTGGGTGGACGTGCCATGGAGCATGAGGCGGCCTGCAAAGGCGGTGGTTGTGGTTCGCCGGCTGCCACTGACCGTGATTGCAATTTTGCCAATTGTATAAATGTGTATGACGTTCTTGTTGTGTTGCAGGGACTTGGTAGTGCGAAGTTGAACAGGGGGCCGTGACGGTGCAGGTACTTAAGTGTATGCTCACGCTCCAAGATGGCGGCTGCTGCGCACGGGGGCCGCAGGTGACCGGTCAGGGGACCATATGATGCCGGGAGCACAGGGCTAGCTGGTTTGTACAGTTAAAAGTCCATGGGGATGTCGACATTGTCGCAGAAGGGTCTAGGGGACTGAAGGTTGTGGGGGCAGGAAGGAGGCCGTGTCCTCCGGGGGCCATCCTTCATGGATGGTTGAGTTGCGGGCGAGCCAACAAGGGTTTTGCTCAAGGTCACGCTGGGTTCAAGGGCTATTGCTGATGGTGGATCGTCAAGCCTGTCCAAGCTTCGTGTGTGTCAAGTTGAACTGAGAACAAACACCTATAGCCTAAACCGCGTGGTTGTTTCAGTAGTTAGGAGGGCACCTATGCCTGAATTCCATCACAAGTTCATTTGTCCGCGGACTCGTGTAAATGGAAATGCCGCAATGGGGGGCATTCACAGCGCTAAGATTGGAAATGCATTTTCACTTTGATAATGTTTGTTACGTTTGCCTCGCTGGTATTTTCGCAGAGCTTGGTTTGAGCCGGTGGTTTCTGGAGCTTGGCATCGGACGCCGGCCCTTGTGGTCGTTGCTACATGGTGGCGCGGATTGTGTGTTTTGTTGTGTGGTTAAAGATGAGCACAGCAGTTGTTTGTGGTTCAATGTGCATTGGAGACAACTAGTGCCCGCCCCAAAACCGTTCTTCGCGTCTGACGGTAGGCTCAAGCATCCTGTGAAGCGGGGCAAATCACTTTGGTACCTCGAGCAGTCTGAGTTGTCACACTCATAGGAGTGGCGAGGTTAGTAGTTCTTTGGGCGAGGTTAGTAGTTGTGTGGGCAACTAATAAGCATTGACTAAGTCAATGGATGGGCTTGTTGTAGGTGTAGTGCTAGTTAATGTCAGGCATAGTCTTGATGTTACTCACAGATGCACTGGATTGATGCAAACGTCATACATAGCAACCTGCAACAATGGCAGCTATGGATGGGGCCGAACGAGCATGCACGTTCAGAATCCTCAGCCTAGGCCTTTTCCAAGATAGGCAACCAGATTACTGAGCCTGGCCAGTACACTATTTTGCTGTCTGCATGCGGTGACTCAGTCCAAAGGGGGATTTGCCGGTGCTCCATGAAATGGACCCGGTCCTCCTTACGGACAAAGAGTAGGTATGAGCATATAAAGATAATCAATATTTCGGGTCATTTAGCTATTAGCTGCCCAGTTGTGTGAGCATATAACCTGCAGGTAATTTTGGAGAGTGAGGCTGCTGAGTTGCTCAGGCATTTTCTGCCTCGTTTCAGGGCCAGTGTTTGTTACTTTTCAAGGTTGAGGCTCAATGTCTTAGTTACGTTTGGTGGTGCTTGAATAGGTTGCCAATATTCATAATAGCACGGCGATAAAGTAGTAGTCTTGTGGAATGTTGGATTGGGAGGTAACTTACAAGAAACGCATTATAGACCTGGGCGTCTTCGCTACAGGCTAGCAGTGCACCAGGGTTGTGGACTTCTGCATCGTGGGGCACACAGTTCACGGGAGAATGATCCCATTTGCTGTTCAATTTGCTTTCGAGTGAATTGAGACATTTTATTCAATGGTCAACACATTATGATTGACAGACCCACCATTAAAGAATGAAGCATTCTCAATACGCTATGCAACGAAGCTTATATTAGGGCTTAATTTACCTTATACAACTAAACAAGCAGTGTCTAAGCCAAGGGTAGTGACGTATTGCAGGTATAGTGTGGTTGTGCAGTATATAGCTGGAGGCAATGACAGGAGCCGCGAAATGCCTGCCGGCGGCACAATAAGCTTATACAAAATGCCAGCGCATGGGTCACCCACACACATATGCATTGACCAGGCATCCAGGAGGTGCCGACACAGCATCCGTCAGTGCAGATGACGGATGGGTTTGCAGGCGATAAGGACAGGGTGATCCACCCGTGCCTTGGTTTAGGCGAAGTGGCACACCGAGCGGCCTTGTAGGGCATGAGTAGTGTAAATTCACGCCATGTCTACGTGTTTATTGGCTGGCGCAGCACTTGGTCATCAGTCTGTACCCTTGTACTGGGGATCATCCAGGCAAGGGGGTACATTAGGGCTTAGTCACCCCAGAATTATATGCACAAAGGCGCTGCGAAAGGCGGAGACTGCATTGGGCAATTGGCTACAAGGGCCTTTATGAGGAACATCTGCTGGCACCATATAGAAACAGGTACCATGTACACTGGGTGGGCATTCCTCTGCAACCAAGGGCAGGTTTCAGGTCGCTTCAGTTAAAGACCTATTCACCCGCGCTTTAGCCAGGGCAGCAGGCGAGTGGTGGTAGTTGTCATCTAACAAGTGTGCTGCGGCGGAAAACAGTTTGGTCAACACTGCGTTAGAGCCGAATGGCGACAGGGTACTATAGATCATTTGGCAGTCCCAATATTCAGGAAAGTGCAGGTATTTGCACAGTGTTTCCCTCTGGTTCCCACAGACTTGTCTGCCCCATGGCTTATCCTTATGGGCTAGCACCTGAGACTGGAAGGGGCGTCTTCTGCTAACGGTGGCCAAATAAGTTGATAGTCGACGCTGGGGTAGATGTACCATGCAGGGCATGATTACTCCTTGTGTTGTCCCAAATATTTGGGGGTCCAACTGGGTGGAGTATTAAGTTCTTAGGAATCATCCAGCTTTCCTTCAACCCAAACAAGGGCAGTTAGCGTTGCACAGTATCAGGGAGTGGGTAGACATACACCGGTGATTCAGCGAGAGCATGCCCCGGGGCACGCACGCTTCACAAAACACAGAGCTGCAACCAGAAAGGTGCCAAGTGGCAGAAACCAGTAAATAAGTTTAATGTGTGTCTCTGCCCTTACAGCGGGGTGGAGCCAATGTCCTTTAGAGGTACACACAGGTGAGAATTGGGTGCTTCTTAGGGTTCGCATGACCAATGCGGTTTGTGGTATCTCCCTGCGGATCCACTGAAGGTGTACTGCAGCTGAGCAGAGAACGGGGAATCTGGGAGTCCGACACTTTTTCGAGTTTAAGCAGCCAGGGTCAGGGATGGGTTGCAGATACGGGCATCTGTGATCCGACGGCAGTTAAGCAAGCGGGGTGTGCTGCTTAGTTGTCACTACACGGAAGGGTGAGGTATCACCAATAGTGGGAATACATATATGGTTCAGACCAGATTTGACACCAATAAGGTGTTGACCGGGGTTTAGCAATCAGAAGGGTCTGTGCAATTGTCTGGTCAACAAGGCGAAGTATATGCATCCCAGAACCAAGGGTAGGTACCTGTTGCTGCAGTTAAGGTCAAAAGCCCCGCACGGTCAACTATATTAGCCACGCTGGGTGTGGACGCTGTCAACCAACTTAGCGTGCTGCTGTTTCAATAAATAGGAAAAACAGGGTGCCGAGCACAAAAGGCTACTATGCGGTCGAACATTTGGCACGTCCAGTGTTCAACAAAAATGTAAATTTAACGGAGCAGGTATTTTCCACCGCAGGGGCAGCTTAGGGGGGGCGGTGTGCCCCCCCACCCATCATCTATCTGGGAGTTGCTAGGATGGGGGTAAAGTAGGACTTAGCAATCGTTAGTGTCAGGCACCACACTGCAGACAGTGCGCTCTGTACTAAATCAGACAGATTCTCTAAGCTGGTATGCCTAGGGGGTTCCACCACTGAGGGAGCTGAGCGGGCGAAACTCCCATAAGGTATAGGGGATGCTTGGCAAGGGCGGGATGGCACCCTTGCTTTCTGTCACATACTTCTAGTTGGGGACATTCCGGTGCGTCAGGATTTCAAAAGCTAAGGGGCCCTTCAAATGTTAAGGACAACCCTTCCCGCCCTAATAGCCAAGGTGGGCAGGCGGGTGATTGGAACAGAGATTGACCAAAGGGGGGTTCCCCCATTTTCTTAGGATACACCTAGGGGGCAACGACATCATTGCCATGAGGAGGAGGTCACTCTTACAAGCCGTGAAAGCTGACTTAGGGGAGATCTGTAAATACAGGGATCAATGTGAGTTCAAGTGGTCTGAGATTATTCCCCGCAGAGTGGGGCTCGGGATGGGGACACAGGTGTTCAGGAACATACAGTTAGAAGGACGGCAACCAGGTGATATCAACACATACATGGGGCAATGTGAGCTATGGTTGTCTGAAAGCATCCCGCGCAGATAGGCACGGGGCTAAGCCATGTATGGCCGAGGAACATGCCTGCAGGGGGTGGACAGTCAATGTACAAGTTCTCAGGCCTAATGGGCCTCATGAACAGATTTGACCAGAGATTGGCCCAAGGGGAGTACTCCCCAACGTCTTAGTGACACATCTAGGGGGCAACAACCTCACTGCCATGGGGAGGAGGCCACTTTGACAAGCCAGGAACGCTGATTTAGGGGAAATCAGTAAGTCCATGGGTCAATGTGAGATCTGGTGGTCTGATATTATCCCCCGCAGAGTGTGCCACGGGGCTAATTCAGAGGAGGCCGTTGAACATTCCCGAAAGAGAGGAATAGTTCTATGCGTAAGTTCGCAGACCAGGGGGGTATGGGCTTCATCAGACACGAGCTGATTGAGGCTAAGGTCAAGGGCTACTTTGAAACATGGTGTTTATGGTCACCATTGGGTATGGATTTGTTCCCTTGACCTTGCAAGGGGCCCTGGAAATGAGAGGTGGCAAGTGAGAAGACAGCTGCCTTGAGGGCACTGGCCATCCAGGCGTACGCCTAAGGTTAAGTTGACAAACATGGGGTGCATTTGTCACAGCATGGACACGTTTCACTGGACATACAGGAGGCCCTAGAAAGCAGGTTACAGGTGAGAAATTAGCTGTTTTGGTGGGGGCCCTGGCTGCGACGGTGGCCGCCTCCAGGGCTGTGGCGGAGTTACAGGGCGATCTGGAAGCAGACCGGTACAGTAAGGGTACCTCTGCGGCAGACCGGTACAGTAAGGGTACCTCTGCGCGGCACAGTAGGGGTGCCAGAGCCAAAGACCAGGAGCCTCAGGGCAGGTTCCGGGAAAACCGCGACGGCGCCCCGTTAGTCCTTCGGGCGGTTGGGGGCCTGACCAACCGGGGGTTTGCCCTGCTACGCTCCGCCCTCAAAAGGGCGTGAGTAGAACAGACCAACGTGTCACGTGATCCGGAAGAGGATCATCAAAGGTAGCACTGACTGGGTGCCCCACAGTGCTGGCTCACCAGGCGGGCGGGGGCAGCATAGGTTGTTACAGCTGCCCGCCCTTGGATCGCCCGTAAGATAACCCACATATTGCATACTCCTGTATGGAATAAACCTGCAGCAATATTTTCCCACTACAAAGTTGTCTCGTGTATTTATTCATTCTTGCATGCTCAGACTGGGGGTGGGAGAAGTTGCCGGTAATGGCACTATGTGGCTGTCCGCGGCCCCCGCAGGGGGCCACCTCAGCAGGGCGGCCCTTTAGTGCCATTTCGGCACCGCCCAGCCGCTCTAGTCTCTGGAGGGGTCTTGGAGCCCTCTAGCTTGGTCACCTCAGTGACGTCCTTCCGGTGCGCCGAGGTGGGGGGAGGGCATATATGCCTCCCCAGCCCCTCCTGGCGTCCTCTGTTGCACCAGCCACGCCGTATCCCACCCCACCTCTTACCCGGCGGACAGGCTGGTGGACAAGCTACTCAGAATGTTTTAATGTTTTCTTTTGTGTTGCAGGCGGAGTTACAGGGCGATCTGGAAGCAGACCGGTACAGTAAGGGTACCTCTGCGGCAGACCGGTACAGTAAGGGTACCTCTGCGCGGCACAGTAGGGGTGCCAGAGCCAAAGACCAGGAGCCTCAGGGCAGGTTCCGGGAAAACCGCGACGGCGCCCCGTTAGTCCTTCGGGCGGTTGGGGGCCTGACCAACCGGGGGTTTGCCCTGCTACGCTCCGCCCTGAAAAGGGCGTGAGTAGAACAGACCAACGTGTCACGTGATCCGGAAGAGGATCATCAAAGGTAGCACTGACTGGGTGCCCCACAGTGCTGGCTCACCAGGCGGGCGGGGGCAGCATAGGTTGTTACAGCTGCCCGCCCTTGGATCGCCCGTAAGATAACCCACATATTGCATACTCCTGTATGGAATAAACCTGCAGCAATATTTTCCCACTACAAAGTTGTCTCGTGTATTTATTCATTCTTGCATGCTCAGACTGGGGGTGGGAGAAGTTGCCGGTAATGGCACTAGAGACAATGGTTCCACGAGTTGCACTAGGTGACTAGGACATCTCCCCCAGCATTAACCACTACAGATTGATTGGATGCGTAATGAGAAAAGGACTAAAATAGCAGCAATTAAAATGTCACGGTTAATGTATGTACATGAAGAAAGCGAAAAAATAGCCAAATCTTCACACTAAAACCAAACAAGGAAGAAGCCAATCTTGACTTAACAGCACATTCTTTCATCCCGGTGTTGGAATGTTATAGACTATAAGAAACCAGTCTGTATTCGCTGAAATTACAGGATCAATATAAGATGAAAAGGAAAAACACCTGAATGAAAACGTGAGCAGAGAAAAAGGTGAGACTTTGGTCTCAGTATGAGTCACATAGTTATAAGAAAATTCAGCTAACAGCAGATACAAGGCTCAGTCACCTTGGGAAGCATTACAGTAACAATAACGACGCTGTTTGGGGCTATACTTGGTTATATTTGTCCATTATAAATATTGTTCTAAAAATCTGAATATATTGAGTTCCTCTATCAGAAACGTTACGATATTGCAAACCACAAAGACAAAACATATCTGGCAAGAATCACTGGGCAATCTATTCAACTGCAGACATCTTGGGTAGTGAAGAAAAATGAGGTATCTTTGAAACAATATCAACCTATACCATAATTACTTGATATCCTTTTGATGGTGGAAGATCAGTAATGAAATCAGTGGATGTTTTATACTATGGTTTTGGAGCTACAGGTAAAGGCTGTAGATATCCAAAATGTTTGGAACATAAACACTTGTCTTGATCACAGCAGGGACAAAGAATATCAGCCTATGTGTGGAGCCCTTACACTCATGTAAGCAACTAAGGAAGAATCTTTGGGCTCCAACTTTATCAGCGGACCCTCTGAAAAGACACCTAACAGTGTGCACACCCCATCTATTTTGCATGCAGTGCGATTACCCTGGGTTTCAAGGCGATGCAGTCCAATGTGTTTGTACACTTTCAGCCTTTCTCTTCATGATAAGCTGGAGGTTGGAATGGGAGAGTGGTCCAGACTGAAACAGAGATAGACCCCTGCAAGGATGAGAGCTGCTGATAGGATCCTGTGTGACTGACCCTTGCAGCCCTCTGTGAGCATGGCTCTGTGAGGTCATTGCATTGCGCCAAGGTCTGTGCATCTGTGGACAGCTACTGGAGGTTTTCATCTTTCCTCTGGTTTAAGTTGTCTGCTGTCAATGTCTGGAAACACAGTTTCTTCCATCCTGGCTGCTCCCCCATTGTTCTACTCCAAACCCTTCTTCACCTGCATCTCTTATTCCACTTCCCTCCCATAGCTGTCAATAATTGTTCTCCAAACCATACCCACTCACTACCCTCCCATTCCATTGCATTAGCATCTCATCTCATCTTCTCCGTACCTGTCCATCTTTTACTGGACACCAACTCTTTGCTCATCCGGCTACCCCAATGTTCCTCTGCCTATGTTCCCATTACACTTCTCTTGCTTCTCATAGCTGTTCCATGCTTGCTGCATTCAGACTGGTAGCGCTGGTGGCCCTGCAATCAGCCTGTTCAGTTGGCAGGTTTGCTGGGTGCAGAGCAGCCTAAAATGGATTGATTGTAGTGCACCAAAGAGGCTTGCAGTATGAAAAGTAGATTTGCACATCAGCCATTGTAGCATAATAGCATAATAGCTTTCCTCTTTAGTGTCGTAAGTGAGATGTCTACAAAGTGTTTACAAAGTATTTGTGGGATGCTTGAGTTGATTCCGAAAGCAATTTCTCAATTCTACGACCTAAGAAATTCGAACGAAGGTACCAACCTGTCTAGCAGGCTTCTGGTTGGTAACCACATTAGAGCACTAGCATACCAAGTATGATGTGGTCTGGCACAGAAGGAAAATGGCTAAGAAATGGACCAATTGAATGTAAACCTTGCAGAGCCTTGAGGATGATCATTGCTGCTGACCTGTGTGAGTGCACGGTGAGTGGTGTGTCTCTCAGCGTCAGCTAAGTAGTGTGCCTATGTGAGTATTTTGTGAGCAACATGCCTTGGTGAGTGGTGTGCATTTCGAGTGCATGCTCAGTCGTGTGCCAGTGGGAACACAAGGTGAGTGCATACCTGCCAACTTGAAGAACAATCTTACAGTGTGAGGAGAGGGTGGCGCCTTGGAAGGGGCGGGGCCTTGTGCTGAGAAGTACTTACAAGGCAATTCTGAACCCCACCCTGCCCCCAAATCCCCCCTCCCCCCCCAAAGAAGCTTGCTGAGGCTGGTGCCATGTCCTGCGGTGTTTTCCCACCCCTTAATGGACATTGGCTGTTCAAAGCCTCGGAAAACGAGCTGGAAAACCACTATTTACAGTGGTTTTCAGCTAGTTTTCCCTGCCCCCATGTGATATCGGCTCCTCATCGGGAGACTGTGTGATGGGAGCCAATATCGGGTGCCACACAGTGGCACCTTGTGAGTTGGCTGGTATGTGAGCGTTGTGCCTTTGTGAGTACATGGGGCTGGCTGCATCTTTATGAGTGCAGAGTGAGTTCTGCCTGTGTGATTGAAGGGTGACTTGTATGCCTTTATGAGTGCAGGGAGTGTGTCTCTATGGGTATAGAGTTAGGTTTGTCTTTTTGAATGCAGGGTAACTCTTGCGACAGGAGTGTGTGGTTGTGTTGTCAGGAAAATTATCTGGCATAATTGTCCTATACAAAATATTGTTTACAAAAATATCGTCCCACTGAGTGTAGATTTTATATTGTTAACTCCAATGAGCTAATATTCTTGTAAACGATATTTGGGACATGATATTTGTGTCAGATTACATTCTGACAATGATAGTTTCGTACCATATCATGAGTGCAGGGTGAACGGTGTGCCTGTATTAGTGCAGGTTGTGCCTACATGAGTTCAGTGTGTGCCTACATGTGTAGGGTGAGCAGTGTGCCTATGTGTGTGTGCAGGGTGAGTGGTATGCCTGTGTGACTGCAGGAGAGAGGTGCCTGTATCACTGAATGGTGTGTGGCGTGCCTGTGTAACCTCAAGGGGCAGCAAATTTAAAGTCAGACCTATTGATAGTGCCAATGCTTGTTAGGTGTATCCTTAGTACCACGAAGCTTTGCGAAATTGTGCTCTACAAATACAATTAAAATAACACAACACATAATATTAATGGCCTCCTACATGACACAGCCTCACCAGGAATATAGATCACTCCCTTGCACACCACATGGGTCATGGCTTTACCATGCATTCACGACAACACATATATTTACAATGTATTCACATAAAAACAAGGATGTTTAGCATTACCATGCGTGCACAACCATGCACAGCATTGCATTATTTCACATAGCTATCTATGAAACATATCCCGAAGGAAAGCAGCACTCCGGGATCAGCGACACATCTTTATTGTGAGGTCAGAAAGAACAACGCGTTTCAACTTCACAGCCTTTGTCAAGTTGCAAACCTCTAGCTAAGCTACACATAGCCATACATCCATACAAACCGTAGATATCAAATCTGTAGGTTGTCAATGCATATATTGAAGAAGTCAAGAAATGTATATAGATTTTCATATAACAATATATATCAAAGATAATGGCATCATTTCATTAAGTTAGGAAGTATGCATTCATCAATTCTATGGACATAGTAAACAGCCTACAAAACTGAGCTATTTAGTATTGTTTCTCCATAAGAGCAGATATGAATGAGAGACAAAGGGCTCCACTTCTAGGATACAGAAAAGCTGGATGTAAAATATGTCTAATTAATTGTACTCAAAAAAGCATTCTGATTCTAAGAATGGTACGTGAGTAAAACAGGTGTGTGATTGAGTGTAAAATATATAGATAATTAAACCATCATTGGTACTATAGGCTACTTATAATCTTCACTTTGGACATATATTAATCCCATTTGGCGTCCAATTATAATGGCAAGTTATTGTAAGTGATATTTGTGTAAAGCCTTATGGGACACGGGGACTACTTATCCCATAATGCCCTGGTAGAATAGTCAGTACAAAAACTCAAAACTCTTAACTTGAATATAGTCCAAGTGGACTCATCAGAAGAATAATCAATGCATATTTAGAAGGTTGAACCACAAGTGGGCTTCTATGAGGAAAGTCATATCAGACAACTAACTAGGCAAATTGTTAGTAGAGAGCCATGAGAGAGAAGTGCACAAACAAGGATATTGATAGTCCTGTCGACCTGCACTTGGCGAGAAGCCCCTCTCATGATAAGGCAAAATCTGCTACTTACAAACTATCCTGATGGAAGTAAAGTTTGGGACTACTAGCCTTAAAACATCAATATAGTCTGGGGGAAATCGGTCCTGTGACTTAATATAGAAGTCAGTACACTCCCAGGAAGTTAGGGCATTGTGTGTGAAACCAATGTGAGAAGGTGTTAAAAAGGAGATAGAGGTTATTGCATGACTCATGTCATAGACACAATGGTAAACAGACATATGAGAAACATGACTAATATCATAGGCACTAAAGTAAACAGCCATATGGGGGACAAAAATACTCAGTATGGTGCATTTTTGTGCAGGTATTACAGGCTTAGCATTGCTGTAATGGTAATAACCAACTGGTGATGGCAAGGAAGGAACAATTAAGTCCAATATCCTCATTCCAAAAGGAGCACATAACAGATGTAGCAATAAATTCAACATAATCCTCTGAGATTAGTGGTAATCAGACGTTCATCAGCCAGTATGCAGTGCTAGCTTCTCACCATTATTTAATCCATTTGGGGATTTTGAATTAAGGTTCAAGATGAACCGGGATTCCAATTGTCATAATAGCTTTTTTTTATCCTCACCTTGGCTGAAACCCATGGTCCTCTCAACACCAAAGAATTGAACCAGTTTGGTTTTACTGTAATGTACTTAAGCAAAGTTTCTGGCGACAGGATTAGTCTCATCCTTATTTTCAATGGAAGTTAGATGCTCCAAGATCCTTTTGTGAACTGGAAATTATAGTGGTGCAAATATATAGCAGTATACACTGATATTCTAAAGCATATACGCAAAAATCAGAAGAGCACGGAAAACATTGAGGAATAATTATGTGTTTACCAGTAGGTATACACGATCTGCATCTTTAGAAACCCTTCTGTTTACTCCAACGTGTAGTGGATTTTGGACAGACAACGTGACTATGTACCATGATATCACCAAGCGACTTTGCTTTTCTGAACATTATGGGTGAATGTGTACGAACATTGCTTCCTAAAATGGTCAGATTTAAGTATCTTGCATGGCCATTATGGATCTGAACTGATGGGACTTCTCATTGTAGGTGGTGATCAATATGATCTGTGGAGAGTCTTACTCTGGATATTACTGTCAGAAAAGAGAATCTGCTCTATGTCCTTTCTATCAGTGTTTCTAGCCACTTGTTTCAACACTTTCTTGGGGTAGCCCCATTCTCAAAATCACTGCATGATAATTTTCTCCTGACTTTTGAAACCCTCCAGGTGTTGCAGTTACGCTTGGCTTTAAGGAGGTCCCAGTAGAGCATGTTCCACATTATGGCAAGCTGGATGTTCAGTACGGGCATGAAGGATACTGTTATCGGAAGTCTCATTCCTAAATAGAGTGGTCTGGAGTTTGTTACCCTTAAATCATTATAGCCCAATTTTCTGTTAAGCATTTGGTCTCCTTGATGTTCCCATTCCAAATTAGCAATGGATCGTCAGTCTACCTGATCCATAAGGGTATGTGCAAAGAGGAGCACTTGTTTTATTCCGTCCAGACGATATGCTCCCCCACCGGCCCATGCAAAAACTCATGTAGATGTGGGCGAAGCAGGTGCCCTCATTGCAGTACCAGTCAGTGGTCGGTAGTATGTGTCTTAACTTACTTGGTGTTGGATACATTATAAAGGTGTATCACTTCATCAAGGGGCTGAAGAAATATGACAAAATCACGGCCTACTGGCCCGCATCAACTTCAAAATCAGTCTCATCATCTACAAAGCCATCCACCCAGCATCCCTTCCGATTTGGCTGACATGCTCACCATTTTCAGTGGCTGACGACACATCCATAGCCAACAGACCATAGGACTGGAGATGTAGAAGTGCAAAACAGGATTTATTCTGTTTTGCACTTCTACATCTCCAGTTCTATGGTCCGCCTTGTTTAGGCAATGCACCTTTCTACTATGCACCCAACATCTGGAACCCTGTACCCAGATTCATCAGGTCTGCTCTGTCAAGCTTCCACTAAACTGAGACACCAAATCTGCAGGAGCGAAGACGGCCCAACCAATCCTCCCTAGAGCAAGTCCCAACGTGACACAAAACGAGTGTTGGCAACCGTTCCCAGGGAGAAAGGAGGTAGACATAGGACAACACTGGACGGATGGGACTCTCTGGATTTTGTCACCACAAAACAACAAGCTCCTCATTCAGGGATTCCCCTGATTCCTGTACAGGGACTCTAGAGGAACATCAAGACACCCATTAGTAATTAATAGTACACCCAACACAAAAATACCTATGCCAAAAATATCTGTGTCAGATCCCTCCAGATTGCACTCACCATAAAATGCCTCAGCGAGCCATCACAGGGAGACGAGTTAATGGCACTCGCCATACTATAAATCTAGGAATGAGTTTCAGTATGCGTTTGTAGAGTGAGGCTCCATACACTCCAAAGCAACAAGGTAAAATGAATGCAGGAGCAGAATGCGCAAGTGCGCAACTCACCTGAGCCGAGAAATGTCGAAACAATTAATAATTAACTGTTGTTGTGATCATCTCTAAATTAGCCAGACTGCCCCACCCTGTGGCACACTATCACAAGCACCGGTGTTGACAATTAAGTGCTGGTGCCGAGCACCAGAAACCACCAGCTCTAATTAAGCACTGGGTTGGTAGGGGCAGGTGGTGCCGGAAGCACCAGTTGCCATTCCTGACAACTGTTCTAGTCCATTAAGTGGCAGTCTGTGCTGGAGGTTAAGCAGATCAGGTAACAATTTGCATAGCCCCTTCAGCGAAGTCAGCCTGCAAAGTAGCAAGGATTGTCGGTTTCACAAAACTTACAAATATCTGACCTACACAGGGTTAGACCCTTAACTGAGCTAACAAAGTGGGGTATGCAAACCCATGAATACTGGGATTCACCAGAGAGCAGGCATTTTTATTAATTGGTGATGCAATGTGTCTATTAACGGTTGTCAGACCTTTCATGCTGGAGGTGCTCACCACAATAGCAAAACATGAGCACTATTTCTGACATATTAATATATCAATGTGTGCGGCCTGGCCTTGTACAGAGCCAGACTTTTTCTGTTCCTGCTACATTTCCAATACTTCATAGATAGTTGACATGTTCACCCATCCCTGTTGCACAGAGTACTAGATAATAGATTACAAACACTTTAACTCAAGGAAAGATAAGATGCCCCTTTCTTTCTATTATATATGTGCTAAAAGTCACAAGTTGGGCTGTAATGCACAATCTCTATTCAGGCTTCTTCGAGTCGGAGTCATCTTAATCACACGATGCAATTCATTTTCTTGGTAGCGCTCAAGGCCCTTAAAAGGATAATAACCTCATGACAGATTAGAATGTTTGGAAATTAAGAATCTTCCCAGACGTCACCTCTACAAAAACAGATCATCTTAATTACTCTTCAGTCTTTTCTGCCATATTTAGAGGGGGCGTGGCGACTGATCTGAATAAAATTTACATAAACTCGCTGATGTAAATATAATGTACAAAGATTCTCAGGTTGTAAATCTTGACTCCCATGTTCAACCTAACAGTCTGCTGAATGTGTTCATTGTGTACTCGGAATGTGAAAATTCCAAAATACGTGCCATGTGCGAACCTGGCCCGAAGGCTCAGCAAAGCGCTTCAGCAATGGAATACGAGTCCTGATGCGCGGTTACACAGCACAAGGGCCATTATTGCAGCAGCTAGTAGAAGAGTACAGTCCTTAGAGGGTGGGATTCAGGAGATGGTGTGAGTCTTGACCAGTGCCTAATTTGAGCCGGTGGTTTCTGGTGCTCGGCACCGGCACTTAATTGTCAACCTCTGCACTTGTGATAGTCTGCCACAAGGTGGTGCTGTCTGGCAATTTAGAGATGACCGCAACAACAGTTAATTATTAATTCAAAATAAATTAAAAATTACTATTACCTGCCGCCCAACCAATCTTATAGCTTTGGGGGCCTGGAATAGTCCAAATTGTCAGACTTATATGAGTGTGATGGTGATGGAGTACTCTCCCCGCACTCAACCCTGGAAGGAACAACAACTGCCAGCAGGCCACGCCTAATACAACCCACGGCCAGTTCTCCTGCCGCCACTGCCGCCAGACCTTCACCAACGCGCCGGCCGCCAACACCCCCGATGCCCTAAGAAGCATCCTCCTCAACGTGTGCTCCCTGCACCGACACGCCGTGGAAATCTGGAACCTCCTGGACTCGCTCTCACCCGACGTCGCCTTCTTCACGGAAACCTGGACAAGCACCTCCTCGGCCCCCGACATCGCCATCACCATCCCAGTCGGGTACAAGATCCAGATGAAGCACCGCCCCAACCACCCGGGAGGAGGCATTGCCATTGCGCACAAAAACTCCCTCGGCCTCACCACCTCCAGCGAAAACGTCCCCACCTCCGAGCACCTGCACTTCCAGGTCCAGACCAGCCCCAACTCCACACTCGGCGGCACCCTCGCCTACAGAACCCCCAGCCCCCGATCACTCTTCACCGACACCATCACCGATCTCATCGCACCCCACGCCATCGCCGCCACGGACTACATACTCATCGGAGACCTGAACTTCCACCTCGACAACCTCAACGACCCCAACACCGCCGCCCTCCGTGACAACCTCGCCAACATCGGACTGAAACAACTCGTCGCCACACCGACCCACAAGGCAGGACACACTCTTGACCCCATCTTCGCTGAAGGCAACAGTGTTCACTTCAGCCACACCATGCAGCCCCCCTGGACCGACCACCGTTGCGTACACTTCCTCGTCAGCAAACCCAAGCCACCCGAAACTGCTCCGCGCCCCCTGCGCAGGAATTGGAGCAGAGTCACCGAGGAACAACTCAACTCCATCCTCAACGGCAGCACCCCCTCCGCTACAACCGACGCCAACCTCGCGGCCAGGGAATTCCACACTTGGATCGCCAACTGCGCGGACAAACTCGCCCCGCTGCGGAACCCCGACAAGCAACGCCCCATGAAAGCCGCCTGGTTCACCACCGACCTCCAAAAAACCAGACGCACCTGCAGACGCCTGGAGAAGAACTGGAGAAACAGCAAGACACCCAAAAACTACACCACCTTCAAGGACGCTATGACGGAATACCATCAACGCATCAGAACCACCAAAAGGACCTTCATCCACAACAGAATCCTCGCCAACTCCAGCAATTCCAAGGAACTTTTCAGCGTCATCCAGGAATTCACCAAACCCCGCAGCGAAGCCACTGACATCACCCCCTCCCAGAACCTCTGCGACAAACTCGGATCCTACTTCCACCTGAAGATAAAGAACCTCTACGACAACTTCAACGACCACACGCCTGACCCTACAGTCAGCCCGCCCGTCGGCAACGCCAGCCAGACCACCATCTCCGCCTGAACACCGATCACGACAGAGGAGACCGCTGCGACCATGAAAGGCATCCACTCCGGGGCCCCCACAGACCCCTGCCCACCCCACATATACCACAGAGTCGCCACCACCATCGCACCAGTGTTGCAACGCACCATCAACACCACCTTTGAGACCGGCCCCTTCCCCGACGACTGAAAACGCGCAGAAGTCAGGCCCCTGCTCAAGAAGCCCTTAGCAGACCCGACTGACCTCAAGAACTGCCGGCCCATCTCGCTCCTCCCTTTTGCAGCTAAAGTCGCCGAGAAGACAGTCAACGCAGAAGTGACAAGGTTCATCGAAGACAACGCGATCCTCGACCCTTCCCAATCCGGATTCCGAAGCAACCACAGCACCGAGACCGCCCTACTCGCCACCACCGATGACATCCGCACCCTCCTCAACCAAGGCCACACCGCAGCCCTGATTCTACTCGACCTATCAGCAGCTTTCAACACTGTCTCCCACCGCACACTCGCAGCTAGACTACACGACGCCGGCATACAAGGCACCACCCTCGACTGGATCAGATCGTTCCTCACCGGCAGGAGCCAAAGGATCAGACTGACACCCTTCCTCTCCGAACCCATGGAAATCAACTGCGGAATCCCACAGGGATCATCACTCAGCCCAACCCTTTTCAACATCTACACGGCTCCCCTCGCCGCCATTGTCCGAAAGCAGGGCCTCAGCATAGTCTCCTACGCCGACGACACCCAGCTCAACCTCTCCCTCACCAAGGACCCCACCACCAGCAGACTCAACTTCCAGGAAGGAATGCAGGACGTCGTAGCCTGGATGAGCCACAGCTGCCTAAAACTCAACTCAGACAAGACAGAAGTCCTCGTCCTCGGAACCACCCCTTCAGCATGGAACAACTCCTGGTGGCCCACCGCCCTCGGCACCCCCGACCTCCATGGACCACGCAAAGAACCTCGGCATCATACTCGACTCCCCCCCTCTCCATGAATCGACAGGTCAACGCCGTCACCTCCATCTGTTTCAACACCCTCCGCATCCTCCGTAAGACCTTCAAATGGATCCCCCCCGAGGCAAGGAAAACAGTCACTCATGCACTCATCACCAGCAGACTGGACTACGGAAATGCCCTGTACGCCGGCATCAACAAGTATCTACTCCGCAAGTTCCAGACAATACAGAACACCGCCGCCAGACTCGTCCTCGGGGTCCCTCGACACAAACACATCAGCCAACACCTACGCAAGCGCCACTGGCTCCCCGTTGAGAAAAGAGTCACCTTCAAGATACTCACCTATGCCTACAAATGCCTACAGAACACCGGACCCCAATACCTCAATGACAGAATCACCCTCCACGTACCCAAACGGACCCTCCGCTCCACCAACAACCTCCTCGCCGAAACCCCGCGCATCCTCAGAACCAGAACAGGGGGAAGATCCTTCTCCTACATCGCAGCCAAGACCTGGAACGAGCTCCCCATCGACATCAGACGTGCCCCCTCCCTGAACACCTTCAGGAAGGCTCTGAAGACCTGGCTCTTCGAATGATACGGAACTGCTGACTCCCCGCCAGCGCCTTGAGACCCTCACGGGTGAGTAGTGCGCTTATAATTCCCCTGTTTGATTGATTGAGTAGTTGTGTTGTTACTATCATTGGCAGCGCTGGCTGGGACAATGTGTGGTGCGAGCTGCAGTGGCCTCCTGATGAGAGACCTGGCACTTATTTTTTTTACAAATTAACACTGGTCTTGACATCTTTCCTGGAGTGACGTAGGGAAGAGGCAACTCTAAAGTTAAGTGGGAGGTCGGTTTGCAGTCTAGGCTTATGAAGAGAAGGCCTGGTTCCATGTGTGTCCTTTATGTGTTTTTCCCATTGTGGGTACGGCAGAGAGGCAACTGCAGGTGGAGCTGGTGTCCCAGGAGCCTTAGATATTGCTTGCGGAGCTCTACGATGTCTAAGTCATGCTCACCATGCCAGCAGGCTGTGAAGCAGGTGTGTGTTAGAGGTGGTAGGTAGTGTATTTGAGAATGAGATATTTTAGTGGCACCTTTAATGGTTTTGTGGAGTTGTCCAGGAGGCTGGTTGGCATGTGTACAAGAACGAAGGTCTGAAGTGTGAAGTAGAAGATGTTTGTTGAGGTCCAGACCTTGAGGTTGCACAGCAGTCCGAGCTGAAACCAGCACATCTGTTCTTTTCTTTCACATGGTCCTTGAAGGCCTTTTGTAGTAAATAATCTTCTTTATTCAAGATTTTAAGTGCATAGTAAAGTGGAGCTGTGCTGTTAGCAAGATCCTAGGCAAGAGTGCCTTCCACATTCTAACATTCTTCCTTATATACACATTCCATGTGATGTCAACATATTCCATACATGAATATTCCATATTAACCAAGAATGCATGTTACTACACATCCCCTTTCCTAATAAAAACAAATAAAAAAAACAAAAAATAAAAATTACAGAGGTCTACTGAGGACAGAAGACGTTTTAAATAATAATGAGTGACTATTTACACACAAAATCATGTAAAGCTTTAGGTGTAACAATACGTCTCCCATACCTTGTGGAGACAGGTATACAATCTTGTTTACACACTGGTTCAGACTCGCTAGAAGTAGTCGGAATGTCATGAATGGCAGGTTCATGCACACCTTTTGAAACTGGGTCAATGTTTGAGTCACTAGGTGTAACTCCTTGTTCTGTCAACATATCCAAACCAGAAACAACATGTGAAGCATTTGGTGTAACACCAAGATCAGTCACCAACTCTGAACCGCTGTTAGGACTTAACCACCAGTAATCATCATACATTCCCCTTTCTTTGGAAATTTTGTCAAACGATGAGTGTGGCTGTCGAGCGACTGCAACGTGACTCATGTGATGGACACTGCCATCATCCAACATTACAGTATTTCGCATGACTTTGGAGACAGTTCTTGGTTCGGAAAAACGAGGTTGTAATTTTCCAACCTTCTTTGCACTTTTGATTCTTACCAATTGACCAGTCTTCAAGGTTACATTCTTGGTACCATGTTTAGTGTCAAAATATACTTTGTTTTTGCTTTGAGAATTAGAAATGCATTCTCTGACTTTCGTGCTGTCCCAAACATATTTTCTACTCCTGCCCATCCAACTGGGATTAATTTTCCAGTAAGGAAACCTCCCTCTCATAAGACCAAAGGGACTCTCACCACAAGTGTCATGAACAGTGATCCTATACGACCATACAAGTTTGTCTAGTTCAACATCCCAAATCTTCCTCTCTTTGTTAGCTAGTTGTAAAGCACCTTTAAGAACTCTGTTGACTCTTTCTACTACAGAATTGCCCCTGGGATGATAGAGGGCAGCAAATCTTTGTTTTATACCTGTAGCCTGCATGAACATTTTCATATCATCAGATTTGAATTGTACACCGTTGTCGGTTAGAATAGAAGCAGGTAAGCCTTCTCTAATAAAACATTCATCAAGAAATCGAATTACAGCTGAAGTGTTAATGTGTTCTACGACCTTAACTTCAATCCACCTTGAAAATAGGTCGACTAAAACTAAAACATATTTCATAAACCATCCTGCCAGGTTATAGGTCCCATAATATCCAAAGCCAAATCTTCCCAAGGTAATTTGGGACACACTAAAGAAGACATAGGTGGGTTGAGTGTCTTCTGACTTTTGTCAGCACCTTCACAACTCACACACTCACGTACTAGTCTTTCAATCTCCAAATCCACCTTGGGCCAACAATACAATGCTTTAATATTTTTCTTCGTTCTTGAAACTCCTGGATGACCATCGTGTCCAATATTGATGATTTTCTGTCGCATTCCTTTGGGAGGAATGATTCTTTCACCACGACACACAAACTCTCCATCAATACTTAATTCATCTCTCACTTCCCAGAATGCTCTAATTTGGGGATCAGCTTTGCATTCATTGGACCAACCATTTGAAATTTTGTCTTTCACAACCTTAAGTAATTCATCTTTTGCAGCTTCTTGTTCCCATTCATCCATGCGTAAACCACATGAATCAGAGAAAATTCCAGCAACGCAAAAATCATTCCACGTACTATGATCAACCTCTCTAAGCGGTAAGGACACTCTGCTCAGAAAATCAGCAATGACGTTTTTGACTCCAGGTAATCAATCAATCAATCAATCAATCAATCAATCATGTCACTTATAAAGCGCACTACA
Organism: Calotriton arnoldi; assembly: GCA_963921515.1. Lineage (NCBI taxonomy): Eukaryota > Metazoa > Chordata > Amphibia > Caudata > Salamandridae > Calotriton > Calotriton arnoldi. The sequence goes on along the minus strand of CAWUFW010010045.1, from coordinate 689,784 downwards.
TACCCGCGAGGGTCTCAAGGCGCTGGGGGAAGAGGGGGGTGGTGCTGCTACTGATCGAAGAGCCAGGTCTTGAGGAGTCTTCTGAAGGCCAGTAGGTCTTGGGTCTGTCGGAGGTTGGTGGGGAGGGTGTTCCAGGTCTTGGCGGCGAGGTGGGAGAAGGATCTGCCGCCGGCGGTCGTTTTCCGAATGCGGGGGACTGTGGCGAGGGCGAGGCTGGTCGAGCGGAGCTGGCGGGTGGGGGTGTAGAAGCTGAGTCGTCTGTTGAGGTAGGCTGGTCCGGAGTTGTGGAGTGCTTTGTGTGCGTGGGTGAGGAGCTTGAAGGTTATCCTCTTGTTGACAGGGAGCCAGTGCAGGTCTCTCAGGTGGGGTGTGATGTGGCTGCGTCGGGGGATGTCGAGGATAAGACGTGCAGAGGCGTTCTGGATGCGTTGCAGCCGTCTCAGGAGCTTAGCCGTCGTTCCTGCGTAGAGGGCGTTTCCGTAGTCCAGCCTGCTGGTGACGAGGGCCTGGGTGACTGTTTTTCTTGTTTCGGTGGGGATCCACTTGAAGATCCTGCGGAGCATTCGGAGGATGTTGAAGCAGGATGAGGAAACAGCGTTGACCTGCTTAGTCATGGAGAGGGTGGGGTCGAGGATGACCCCTAGGTTGCGTACGTGGTCGGTGGGTGGCGGGGCTGTTCCCAGTGATGTTGGCCACCAGGAGTCGTCCCAGGCTGAAGGGTTGGAACCAAGAATGAGGACCTCCGTCTTGTCCGAGTTCAGCTTCAGGCGGCTGGTCCTCATCCATTCGGCGACGGCCTTCATTCCTTCGTGGAGGTGGGCTTTGGCGGTGTGAGGGTCTTTGGTGAGGGAGAGGATCAGCTGGGTGTCGTCGGCGTAGGAGATGATGTTGAGGTTGTGCTGTCGGGCGACGTGGGCGAGGGGTGCCATGTAGATGTTGAACAGCGTTGGGCTGAGGGAGGAGCCTTGGGGTACGCCGCAGATGATCTTGGTGGCCTTGGATCGGAAGGGGGCGAGGCGGACGCTTTGTGTTCTGCCGGAAAGGAAGGATGTGGTCCAGTCCAGGGCCTTCTCTTGGATCCCGGCGTCGTGAAGGCGTGTTCGTAGTGTGTGGTGGCAGACCGTGTCGAAGGCGGCTGATAGGTCCAGGAGGATGAGGGCTGCTGTTTCTCCGTTGTCTAGCAGGGTCCTGATGTCATCGGTGGCGGCGATGAGGGCGGTTTCGGTGCTGTGGTTGCTGCACCTCATATACAAAATCTTGGAGCCTCGTCCACAACCTGGCTACTCTGGCTGAGGCTCTGCACAAACCTTCTGTAGTGAGCAGCTTCGTCAAAGGTTTGTGACCTGAACGGAGAATAAACTTTTTGCCCCAAATAAACTTCCTAAAGTGCTCTATCGCCCATACACACGCCAAAGTTTCTCGTTCGATTACTGAGTACTTCTCCTCACAAGGTGACAGAGAACGTGAAGCAAATGCTATCATGACCTCTAACACCCTGTTCTGTCAATTGTGAGAGAACGCCTCCCAGCCCCGTGCCACTTGCATCTGTGGTAACAAAGGTATCGGCAACCGGGTCAAAACCTTGTAAAGTAGGTGCATTGGTGATGGCAGTTTTTATATCTTGAAATGCACTCTGGCAACAAGCACTCCAAACAAATGGGGTTTTGTTTTTCATTAATTGACGCATTTCATATGTTTTTTGTGAAAATTGATTAACGAACTTAGAATAAAACTCAGCTAAACCCAGGAAAGACCTGAGTTCATCCTTGGACTTTGGTGCAGGAGAATTAACAATGGCATCAACTAGTTTAGCTTTGGGTTTAATTCCTGCATCACAGATCTCATGCCCTAAGTATGTAACTTTTGTTTCAGCAAATTTACATTTGCTGCCTTCAGCAACCAAACCATTGACCTCTAAGATCCTAAGAACCTCCCTTAATGTTGAATCATGATGAGACTTACTCTTTCCCATGACTAAAATATCATTTTGAAAGAAAACAACCTCAGGAATATGACTAAACAAATTAGACATCAACCTTTGGAAAACCCCAGCCATTGACGCTAATCCAAACGGCATGCGTTTAAATCTAAAACAACCAAAGGGAGTGCAAAATGTGGTCAGATGTCTGCTTTCAGTGTCCAGGACCACCTGATGATATGCGGAAGATAGATCTAATGTAGAGAACCATTTGGCATTACGTGTAAGAGACAACATCTCATCAATTCTAGGGAGGGGAAATTGATCCACTAGAATGTTGTTATTTAAGTATCTCAAATCAACACATAAACTGGCCTTTCCATTGGCCTTGCGGGCTACGACCAATGGAGAAACCCATTCAGCAGCTTCAACAGTTTCAATTACATTGTTTTCTAGCAATTTGTCTAATTCAAGTTTAACTTTATTTCTAACAATGAAAGGTATGTTGCGCGCTTTATGTATTTTTGGAACGGCACCTTTCTTCAAAAGAATTTTATGAGTGAATCCTTTAAGCTCGCCCATTTGACCAGAAAAAACAGTGGAAAACTCTTCTAGTACCCATTTTTTTGTGTTTTCACTGTCACATGAAATAAGAACCTGCTCCTTGCTATTAGGATCAAGGATGATATTCAGATTCTTCTGGTCCTTCCAACCTAGGACTGATGGCCCTTCTTTTGAGACATATAATTTACCTGTAGAGTGTCTACCTTTGAATCGAAAGACTAGTACTCTGAAACCTAGGATATCAATCCTTTCTCCTGTGTAGCTTTCAGGTACAATATCACTAGGTTCCAACCCACTACCAATACAGGAAAGGAAAAACTCCTCCCAAACCTGTTTGGAAATGATTGTATATGGAGAACCCGAATCAGCAGCTAACTGAACGAGAACACCACCTAAGGAAACTTGACAAATGGGTTTAGTGGAGCATGAATCAGAAATATTCAGTACAACATTTTTTTTCCTGTTGAAATGTGTTTGTATCTCATCATCTCCAGATGTAGAGTCACTGTAATGTTCAGTATCTTGAACACATGCTACTTTACCGTTATATTTTTTGTAGGTTTTCCTTCTGCAAGCCTTAGCAAAGTGACCAACAATGCCACACTCAAGACATTTTGAAGATCTTGCAGGGCACCTGTCAAAGTTAGCAGAATGAAAGCGACTACCTCATCTGTAACACACCAAATTTCCCATTTTCTTCGGTTCAAATTTCTCTTTTTTCCTTCCTTCTATTTTAAGATCTCTGTTACCCTTGTGACTCAATTTTCCTTCAGAGATCTTATTTACAACCTCGACATCCTTTTTATCATGAGATAAAGTAGCTTTTGCACATCGTTATGATAATTCAGCTTTCTTAACCATGGCAATAATGTCTTTAAGGTTACCTTCGCCTTCAACCCATAACTTATCCTGCAAGTTCTTATTTTTTGTGTACATGACAATTTGATCCCTGACCAATTCATCATGTAACTGAGCAAATTTACACTTGCTAGCAATTTTTTTTAAAGCTGAAACGTATTCTTCAATACTCTCGTGTTTTTCTTGCTTCCTCTGAAAGAAACTATGTCTAGTTACAGCTATGCATACCGTAGGAGAAAAATGATCATCTAAATCTAAGATTGCAGCTTTAAACACATCAATGTCTCCCCCAGCCCTTTCATGCTTTTGTAGTTCATTGTAAACCCGCAAGCCTTCGGGACCTAGACAATACATGAGTACTCTTTTTTTCCTTTCTGGGGAAAAAGTTCCGCTAGAATCCTCCATGTTTGCAATATAATTTAAAAAGTACTCCTTCCAGTCTATCCACGCCACTGGTGGTTCTCCTGGTACCGCTAAAAATTCTCTCGGGGTATTAATGTGCATGGTAGACGCAGCAGCAACAAGGTCACCTGATGTTGTACTAGTGCCAATTGTTGTAGACATGACTTGGATATAATAAAATGTCAAAAGTAAAACAAAAGCACAAGTTGAATAATTGGTTGAAAATTACTAGTACGATGCTCCTTAGTAGAAAACTGATGAATGAATCGTAACTGTCCTGCTGGACAACGGAGAAACCGCGGCCCTCATCCTCCTGGACCTATCAGCCGCCTTCGACACGGTCTGCCACCGCACCCTACAGACCCGCCTCCACAACACAGGGATCCGAGACAAGGCTCTGGAATGGACCACCTCCTTCCTCTCCGGCAGAACCCAGAGCGTCCGCCTCCTCCCTTTCCGTTCCGAAGACTCCAAGATCATCTGCGGCGTACCCCAAGGATCATCCCTCAGCCCGACATTGTTCAACATCTACATGGCCCCACTCGCCCACGTCGCCAGACTTCACGACCTCAACATCATCTCCTACGCCGACGACACACAGCTGATCCTCTCCCTCACCAAGGACCCCCTCACCGCCAAAACCAACCTCCACGAAGAAATGAAAGCCGTCACAGAATGGATGAAGAACAGCCGTCTGAAGCTGAACTCGGACAAGACGGAGGTCCTCATCCTCGGCTCCACCCCCTCAGCCTGGGACGACTCCTGGTGGCCGACCGCCCTGGGAGCAGCACCAACGCCCACCGACCACGCACGCAACCTGGGGTTCGTCCTCGACTCAACGCTCTCCATGACCAAGCAAGTCAACGCCGTCTCATCCTCCTGCTTCAACACCCTCTGCATGCTCCGCAAGATCTACAGGTGGATTCCCACTGACACAAGAAGAACGGTCACCCAGGCCCTCGTCAGCAGCAGGCTGGACTACGGAAACGCCCTCTACGCGGGAGCCCCGGCCAAACTGCTGAAACGACTGCAACGCATACAGAACGCCTCTGCCCGCCTGATCCTCGACATCCCTCGACACAGCCACATCACACCCCACCTGAGAGACCTGCACTGGCTGCCCGTCAACAAGAGGATCACCTTCAAGCTCCTCACCCACGCACACAAGGCACTCCACGACACCGGACCAGCATACCTCAACAGACGACTCACCTTCTACACCCCGAACCGCCAGCTCCGCTCCGCCGACCGCGCCCTCGCTACCATCCCCCGCATCCGAAGAACGACCTCCGGCGGCAGATCGTTCTCCTACCTCGCCGCCAAGACCTGGAACACCCTCCCCATCCTCCTACGGCAGACCCAAGACCTACTAACCTTCAGGAGGCTACTCAAGACCTGGCTATTCGAGCAGTAGCAGCACCCCCCCCCCTAGCGCCTTGAGACCATCACGGGTGAGTAGTGCGCTCTACAAATTCCTGATTGATTGATTGATTGATTAACAGTTAAAGTGTACATATGTTCCAATTGTTGGCTCAAAGTATAACACTTCTCCGATGAATATGCCTTCATAAGCACCCATATGACAGCGCACAGTTAGTAAAGAAATGTACTTATGGAAAATACCCTTTTTCTTGAAGAATAGAAGCTCACCGCAACGCTGGTGAAATCGCCACTTCAGAATGAAATTAATTGCCGATGCACTGTTACTATGGTAACTAGTGTTTCCAAATGGCCGCCGTGCGTGACCTCAATGCGCGCTGACGTCAGCTGACCCTGCGTATGTAGCGTCAGTGCGCAAGCGTCGTCGTCGTCAGAAACACATCGGGACCATGAAGATCGAATGCAAGAGCGTGCCGAGTGCGGGGTTTGAAATAAAGTCAGAATGGCGGAGCGCGCTGACTGCGGGCTATGAAATTAAATCAGTTGGCCAACTGTAAGTAAGGCCTGCCTGCGCGGCGCAACACTTACTAGTATTGACGGTCGGAAATGACAATTCCTCGTAGTTCACGAAGACTGCTGAATAAATCTTGACACTAGCGCATGATTTCGCCTCCGTTTTCTTTCTTTTCTTTTCTTTGTTTTCTCCCCGTTCTGAAGTAGCGTCCAGTAAAACTTGCCTCCGTGGATAGCAGCACTCTTCACACGTGAAAAGGTTGTGCCCAGCCCGTCGCCAAAATTGTAGTAATTGCTGAGCCTTTTGTAGTAAATAATCTTCTTTATTCAAGATTTTAAGTGCATAGTAAAGTGGAGCTGTGCTGTTAGCAAGATCCTAGGCAAGAGTGCCTTCCACATTCTAACATTCTTCCTTATATACACATTCCATGTGATGTCAACATATTCCATACATGAATGTTCCATATTAACCAAGAATGCATGTTACTACAGCCAGCCTGGCACCAACCTAGAAACCTCAGTGAAGGGAGAGAGACCAGCCTTGATGAACATTTGCCTCCTGAGAGATACTATAAAAGGAAGTTAAGAGGCAATATTCCTTTAGAGTGTTGCCCAGCCTTACAAAAATGAAGCATGCATGTGTCCTTTGAACATTTCCATTGGGCCCAGACCACGCTTCCAGATGTTGCTCCATGTGTAGATTTCCATAGGTTGGTCAGCTCAATGTTTGTTCATGATATGTCCTTTTCTCCAGAAAGCCATGATGTTGAAAGACGCGAATGGCAAAGTGTTATCACCTGATATATGAATGACTTGAAATTCTTCACAGGTTGAAATTCATAGTTTAAGACACGTTACCATTTAACTTAGCTTATAAGTAGGGCTTCCGGTTTTATTGTACTTTTTTTTTTAACATTTCCATCTGTATTTATTCATATTTATCTTTTTACCCATGTTATTGGTATTTATCCATATTTATTTTGTGTTTTAAGAACAAATGGAGTGATAATATGGTATATTTCCACATTCAACTGATAAATATGAACTCATACTTTGATGCCTGTTGCGTTTTAGCAAATTAGACAGCCAATATAGCAAAACATTACACCCACATGCAAATGTTAGCATTATATGCAAATATATGTTAACATGTTCCTGTATTTAAGGAAATCTCATCCTGTGTTTTTTAAATTTCCCTGGTGTTTATCTGCTCAGCTGTTGGCCAGGAATTTATGAAGGGCAGCATGAAAAGTCACTCGCAAGAAGCACAATTTTCTGTATTTTTCCACTTTTAAAAACAAAAACAGACAGAAAATACATTGTTTTCTGTATTTATCTGTAAAAATCAGTAAAAACTGAAAACCGGGAGCCTTAATCATAAGTCATAATGTGAGATGAAGAAAGCTATATCAGTATAAAATAAGAGCTTGTTTATGCATACCACTAAATGCCATACCTCTGCTGTTTCTAAGCGCTGGAATTATGGAAGCTGGCGCATCGTATTTGTCTGTGATGAGTGATCAGCTCACTGAGCTGACCTCCCAGTATACAGTGTATGTTTTAATGTAGATAACTACCAAAGGTGTCATTATGCAGTTGCTTGATTGGAGCATGTAGGGGGTCTCCAGAAAGCCTCCCTGGCTCCCCTGTGTTCTTGCAGTATTTGCTCATATTCCTCTGGACCTCCTACTCACTCCAGATCATATAATCTGAAGAAAAATCTCAAAACATGGCTCTTTTCGTAGATAATCTGATGTTGGGTACCTATACAAGTGCCATGAAAACCACTAGCATGCATTTTCACCTTACATTTGGTGCTACCACAACATAACATACCTGTACAGTGACCCTATGTCACCCAGCAACAATCCTGCCCACTTAGATGCAGAGGGAGGGGCTGTGAGTGCTGCGGGGTAAGACAGCGCAGGACATCTCACCAAGTGACATCAGTCCAGTAAAGATGCAGTTCCTTCCCTCTTGGTCTGTCAGCGAGGAGGGAGACAAGGAGGGATCAGGGGCAGAACACACTATTTGTGATGACAGATGCATACATCCCGTAAACAGAAATAGATGACTATATGACAAGAAAAGAGAAAGATAGCAAGCAAAAAACAAGAGAGACAGAAGCAGAGAAATAAAAGGATAAAATGGGAAATGAGAGAAGCAGGAGCTAGTCACCCTGCACAGTGTATTTTGCTGTGCTTAATTTGTGCCGGTCCCACCACACAGCAGAGAAACTTTGGGTCCTTGCACTATTTATTTTTGCAAATTATGCACTGAAATATGCTGTATGATGAACAGTATGTAAGAACCCATAAGGTAATTGATAATGAGGTGATCTTATGCCCATATCACGCTAACTCCCATATGGTTACCTGTGGAATGCCTTATGGATTTTCACTCTCTCCCATGTGTTTTAATATTTTTATTCACCCTATGATCCTCCTTATCAGATAATTTGGGCACATGCTCACTCCTATGCTGATGATACACAGTTGATCATCCATTTTGATCAGTTTGCACCTCGAGGAGCAGCATTCCTACGACCTGCTTATAAAATGTCCAGGCTCGGATGCCTATTCATTTCTTGAAGCTGAATGCTAATAAAGTGAAGGTTCTCCTTTGTGGGAGTCACACTGACCACTGGCAGGACTCGTGACCACAATCTATGAGAACTCCCCATTCTCTGCACTACCTTGGCCCCCTAAATATGGAATATTATACCTCTGCTTCTAAAATCTATCTCTTCTTTCCTTTTGGAAAGCCTTACAACTATGCTGTTTAGTTAAACTAACATTCCATCTGCTAGCCTCCTTTTAATCTCAGTCCCCAGCGCCAAGATGCCTTTGTTAGTGAATGTGCGCTTTATAAATCTCTCAATCAATGAGGCCCATAAATAGTTTTCAACTTTGCTAAATCAGCAAGGTCATTCATGAAACTCTCCAATTGATGTTTGTCTTATTTTGTGGCAACAAAGGATTATTCAGTTATTACAACTTCTACAATTGTCCCAAAACTCGAATTTGAAGTTTATGGTTTTTTTAAAGGCATAAGGTAAATTTCAGTGTAAAAAGTTCGTAGGGTTGGGGAAGTCTTTTTTCCTATTTCTACTGTGATCCTAAACAGGAATCAAAAAGAAATAGGGAATATGGAAGGCAGAACAGCACAAAAAGCAGACAAGGAGAAAGAGCTCTAGAATTGCAAGCAGGAAAAAGTTAAGAAAGATTAAGTAGGGATTGGAGTCCCAATAAAGGTAGATGAGGTGGGCGGGACCAAAGTATATTTTTAAAATAAGTGTGAGGTGATTTTGGTCCAAGCAGCAATGCTTCACTCAAGGGTTTGAATTACTCAATGCCGAGGGAAAATTAAATAAATAATTAATTTTCCTTCTGCATCGTCCCTCGAAATCCCCCCTTACCCGGCCCCACCGCCCCACCGCTGTTACCTGCACGGACCGCGGCTGTCTGCAAGTTAACGATGAGCACTCTACAACAGTGGCTCCTAAACATTTGACTTCTCTGGACACCCGCTTAATCATTACTGAAATCTAGAGACCTCACTAAATCATTATTTCTGAGTCATTACTGGAAGCTGGGGGCCCCGGCTTAAGCAATTTCGACAATTTGAACCCCAAAACAATAGACAAAAATACAAAAACAAGCATTTGTTGAACAAATGCACAAATGATTCAATATTTTATTTATCTCACAAACAAATACTTTAAAAATCTAAATTTTCATTTTAATGGGAAGGTTGGAGCTTTTCTAAATTCCACTGTGGCCACCAATCGCCCATACTATATTCTGTTTGATGCATTTGCACTGCTTCCCTAAACCAATCCGAGGAACTTAATATTAACCTCAGATTTTAAATTCCTTAACATTACAGAACATTTTAAAATTTTCACCCTTACATTTTGCTTCTTTATTCATAAAAACTTTATTAATCGGTAATATTATTTAATTTTCTAAGGTCGTGGACCTCCTGAGGAGGCGCCGTGGACACACAGGAGTCCCCGGAGGACAGGTTAAGAACCACTGCTCTACAATACTTGTCAACCGTGAGCTGGTGTGACTCTTAGGTCTTAATTTATTTAATTTTCTTTTTCTGTTTCTCATATATTGTGACCCACGTGCTTTTGAGTTGGAGGCCTTAAAGCAAAATTGAATATGGTGCAACAGTTTACAATACTATACACACTAGCTGAGAAAATGCTTTTCATATATGACTTTAGTAGTATATCTGTCAGACATAATGTTGGGGCACAGCAAAGAGCAGCTCTCATGCCACTTCCAGTGATGAGTGACAATTTAAACCATATTGCGCTACATAAGTGAGTGACGCGAGATGCTGACCTTTTAAGGATGTTGCTACAAGTCTTCCGTTTTTCTCTTTTTTCTCCTTTCCGTCTTTCTTTCCATTCTTCTACTTTTCTTTCTTTCACACCCTCTTTCCACTTTCTTCTAGTTTATTGTTTACTTTGCACTTTTTATATTTCCTCTCTCTGTAATCAAGTCCGGCTCCATTGCCACCCTGTGGCTTCCACCCCATAACCGTGTTGTTGTAACTTGATTATCGCCCCTTCTTTCCCTTGTGCATTTCTTCCCTACTGCTCAGCCAGGAGGAGTGTTGGAATGTGTGGTGATGTCACGGAATGCTTGGTTGCTTGGTTATGTGTGGAGTGCCAGTTGGTGGATTCAGGCTGAGCAGCAGGGAGGCTGCTCCTGCTGGGGCTATTTACCATCTTACTTACCATCTTATCTACAAACCACATCTTCGGCAACTTGATAAATAAACTACCTTCTTGGAACCTACTACCTGGCTACATTTGGACCTCTTTATACTACGACACGTGTCATACTAGGTCTTTCTTGCATTGTTGTTTATTAGCTTCTGTTTCTGTCTTGTGACCTGCGAGTCACAGATCAAAGTTAAGAAGGGTCATTAATAGCTATTTACTACCTCCATGGCAACCCCCGCTGAAGATGGCACCCTATGCCTTACCCTGTAAAAGAACCAAATAAAATCAAGCAAAGTCACTGTATGCACTGAAGATGCCAAAAAGAAGCGCACAGACCCCTCCTGCACCGGCGCAGCACAGACAACGGCATCTTGATATGGACTCTGAATCATCCCCCTTCCAGTAGAGAGGGCTCAGGACACCGGTGTACATCAGGCCCTAAAGAAATTAGAGAAATAGCACAAACTTTAATTCATTTTCTGAATTGCAATCATCACATACAGGGGCCGTTTTTTGCACGCCCCCAGGGCACTTTGGTATTACAGAAGAGGCTGCAAACTCTTGTGTAGTACCAATATCGCTGGTGCACATAAAGTGCCAGCGCTATCTACAGGGGGAGTTCCCTCATTTGCATGGGGGTGTGCCCCATACAAATGAGGGAATCCCTTTGCCTCTGCGCCCGCGCCGTATTACAGACGCGGGCGCAGAGGCAAAGAAGCCCTCAGGAGGCGCACTAAGAGTGCACCATCTAAAAGGTGGTGCAATGTCAGTGCGCCCCCTGATGGCAGCCCTCTGGTGGGGGGAAAGGGGGTCCCATGGACCCCCCTGATATCCTCTTCAAAAGTGCAGGCGGGTTGCCGCCTGCACTATGAAAACATGGAGCGGCTGTAAAGCAGCTGCTCCGTTTTTCACAGGAATGCGCTGCCGTTAAGGCAGCACGAGTTTGCGGCTGCCCTGGTGGCAGCGCATTCATGGTAATAGGGCGCATTTTCCATGTTTGCTCCCGGCGCACCTTTTTAAAGGTGCGCCCGGCGGAAACAATGAAAATGTGCATTCACCATAATACGGCCCCAGATGTACACTTAAAAAATACCTGTTAATTACCCTACATTGCATTTTGTCTGCAGATGCTCCATTAAATGTTATCATGTTGGTTGCAGACTTCTAGTTTACTTCAAGGCTTCACAACTGGTTTGCAGAGTAATGTTTTTAAAAGCAATACTTGGCTGGATACTGATTTTGCACAAATTGTGATTGTACTATATGCTGATAGCTGGGGGGGATGTAGTGCTAATGGACATTATAGATTATAATAATGAATCAATGAAACAATTGCTGTGCAAGGTACTTCAGCCTCAAAAGCTCTTAAAGGAGATATTATCCCTGTTGTTTAATCAGAATATCTCGTGATGAAGAATTTAAATATGTTAATATTAAATATCCCATCACTCTCATCTAACAGTGTAATGCTGAGAGCTCCACTGAAGACCATGGAGTGGCTCTGGGCTTATAACGGCTGGTACAGGCCCTCTGCTCCAACATTCCAATGTTTGTCTTTCTGTTCTTCCATTTACCCTGAGATGGTGGAATGTTCTATCAGCTTTTTACCCTTGTGCCTTGGCCTATAGTGGTTGTTAAAGGTCCTCACCCTCAGATTCAGGTTATTGCCCTCGGCACTGAGCTATCATGATTAATTATATATTTGTTCCCCAATATAAACAACGGGCCGAGTGGCTCATGATGAACAACCACCTCAGGAACTGGATGTCTAACTGAGTGAGTCTCAGAATTCAGTAATACCTTTCGGTTTAATATGGTTACGACATTATTGTCTTATATTATTGACACAAAAGATGTACTGAGAGAGGAATGCAGCATTCTGTGTACACAAAGATGCATCTTGGCAACCGCAGATGTAAAGAGTTTGTATTCATGTATTATAAGTAACGAAGGACTAAACTCTATGAAATGTTTTTAAATAGAAAGATCAGCCTCTGATTTTGAATGCCCTAGGAGGAATGCTGGATAGATCTGTGTCTCTATCTGGGAATGACCCTTGCATGACCTTTGCCTGACAATATATGTAATTCTGTCCCATCCAGCCTGTCCTGCCTCCAAGTTTGGTTGTCAATCTGTTATTCGCACCTGCAGCTTAATGCACCTCATTGCTTGATGATGGTTGTATGTCAGAATGTTGTGTAGAAGAATATTGTAGTCAAAATATCAAACAAAATATCTACATACCTTAAAGATTTAAATATTCAGGTAGATATTTATATGGAGTTAAGCATAGTAAGCATACACTTACCTATGTAGACCTCCCTTTAGGATATTGTGGTAGGCGATATTTATGCAGCACAATCTTTAAAACCCAATATTCTTGTAGAACACCATAGAGGAGACTACTTCCAGCTTCCAACAGGCTTCTATCACTGATACCCCCATATTGCTTTTTTCAGCACCATCTGAAAGCCAACAACACAATTGCCATAAGAAGCCTTGGTAATGAATGCATTTTTTTTTGTATGAACACATTTCCAATTCTATTTAGTAGAGGTCCTATCACTCGGGCCAGTGGCATTGGACTGTGCAATAGTCAAGCATACCGCCTTCGTCCTGCATATTCACTTGCGGACAAGAATATCTTGAAATACAATGAAAGGTTGTGTTTGTACCAGTCCAGTTGCATCACATACAAACAGCAAAGCTGCTCTTTTTATTTAGGCACCTGGGCATTCTAAAAACCAAGGTAGCTCTCAGTTCAACCCTTTGAAATTAATCCCTGTAGTGAAATGCACCCGTCCACCTTTGATAATAATGTTCCAAACTCATTATTACGATATATAGACGATCAATCTATTTTTTGGATTCACAACTAGGAAAAGCGCTATTCAGGTAAGTTTTTTTTTTTTCAAAACCAACCATTTTTCTTCCAAAAGCACAGATTGCCGGTGTGCGGACACCACATACGGGCAAAGAATAAAGAGGTCCACAGAACCTACAGATGAGGAAAGACTGGAGATGAACAAAGCATGGGTGGGCAAAACACAGATGGGCTCAGAACGCAGAAGGGAAGAGAACGCAGAATGGCAAATGGCACACAACAGGGGTGGGCATAAAACAAACATAGGCAAATGGCATCCAAAGTTTGGGTGCAGAACTCCGATGTTCAAACAACAGAGCTGGGCAGAAAGTCCTGGTGGGCACTTACTTTGTTTGGGTACAGATCTGAGTGGGTACATAACCCAAACATAGATAGGGAGAGAATGATAGTGTACTGTTATTGTTATTGTTAATTTTGACTTGTAGAGCGCTTAATACCTGCAGGTCTCTAAGCGCTGCGAGAAGATCAGCGATAGTCCCAGGGAGGGAGATGTCTCTCAGAAGAGAGTGCTATGCCCGGGCTTCTGTGAATAATAGAGTCTTCAGTTTCTTCCTGAACGGAAGGAGGCTGCTTTCGGAGCGAAGCTGACCAGGCAGCCTGTTCCATAATTGCGGGATGAGGACCGAGAAGGCTCGGCAACCTTTAGTGGTGTAGTTGAACCGTGGGCATTTTAGAAGGCCCTCCGTGGAGGACCTTAGGGTGCGGCCGGGGGCGTATTTCACCAGACGTTCCTTGATATATTTGGGTGCCTGTCCATAAAGGGCCTTATGTGTAATGCAGAGGCCTTTGAATTTAGCCCTCTGCTTGATGGGAAGCCAGTGCAGTTGTTGCAGTAGGGGTGAGGCCCGAGTGCGTCTTGGCAACTTGAAGATTAGCCTGGCAGCATCGTTCTTCACCACCTGAAGTTTGCCCAGCAAAGAGTCGGGGAGTCCAATGTAAAGTGAATTCCCATAGTCAAGACGTGCCAGAATCAGGGTGGCCACCACTGTCCGCATGGTTGAGAAGGAGAGGATGGGGGAGAGTTTCCTCAACTGTCTGAGTAAGCCCACACAAGTCCCGAACACAGTGGAGACTTGATTGGCCAATGAGAGTTTGGCATCAATTTTAATGCCCAGACTTTTTACCACCGGAGCTGGAGACGGAGTGTCTCCCAGCTCGTGTGGCCAGTACTGGGAGTTCCAAGGGCTGCTATCATTGGTGACAGCCAAAACCTCAGTTTTATCCGGATTGATCTTAAGAGAGTTGGCTGTCATCCAGTTTACCACAAATCGCAGTAAGTCTTTCACCCGAGTGTGGGCTAGTGGGGTGTTTTCGATTTGAAGGATGATTTGTGTGTCATCCGCATAGCTTAGTACATGTTTTGTTTCTGGAGGCATCTCTTGCAGATAAGGCATAGAGGAAATCACAGCTTCCCAGTGTAAATAGGTCCTTAACATTAGAACAAAATGTTTTACATTTTCAATGAAATTGATAGTCACGATAAAGTATACGTTGCATGACTGTATTAATTATTTTATCTGATACTAATAAATTATTGTGAGTGAAGTGGACGGCACTGTAATACTTTATCCATCAAAGTGATAAACATTGACTGGGGAATTACAATATGGATCACAACTTAGGCAGAAAACAATGGACAAAAATGAAAGACCTTGAAAAGGAGATGCCAGTGGAGTGTCAGCACTATGGGGTTTATTGTTTTAGTAAGATATTAACAACACTTATTATTATAGTACACTGTTCATTTTCAATTTCAATAACTCTGTATTTACTTTAAAACAAGTAAACCATAAAAGACAATAAAAACAATTCAAAACAGATGAAAGTTACAATAATTATCCATATGGAGGCGGAAAGCACCATTAAAACCTCCACATCAATCTAGAATCATTAAATACAGCATTTTTACAGCACTATTTAAAAGAAGGCAACATTTACAAGTGAAACAACATAGGTCTCGCTTGCTTAAACTTATGCTTGACTAAAATAGGTTTGAATTTTTTTTTTTTTTTGCATAAAAGAATTAAAAGGAGATACGAGGACAAAGTGCAGAGTGTCTTGAGCAGAGTAACCATCACGTTGACAGGAAGTATAAACATCCTCATTTGCCCAGCCCTTTGGAACACGCAACAAATGATGGAATTTGAACCTAATGATGGAAATTTTACCTAAAACTGCATTACGAAAAACAGTGGGAATTTGACAGCCCATAAATTAAATACGGTTACAGAGAGCGAGTACTTTGATTCAAAACACAGGGTCTCACCGAAGGCATAGATAGGGATAGGGTTTCCCTTTCAGTGGACCGGGATAGCTTAAATGCGTCTTAACCCAGGCGATATCATCCTTGACTATGGATTCTGGACGAAAGAACAAGTTGGGTGACCTAGTTTTAAGAAACAGTCCGTGACATAATTAAGCCACGGAATCTTGTTTGCATGGTCAACGCTTAGATAATCTTTGACACTTTCTTCAATTAGGGTTTGTTCTTAGTCCAAATAGCCAATTACAAGGTGAGGGGACGAAGTTGGATTAAGTCTGCGATGTCGCCAACCGCAAGTTCTTCATGTACAATAAAAGTAGACAAACTACTGGGCAATGAGAGTAAACGTTCAAGAAATCTGTTCTCAACAAATGGTAATTGCGACAAATTAGAGTACGCCCAGATCTCAGTGCAATATAATGCTACCGTTACGCACTTGGCATGGACATTTTCAGCACTGCAGGTGCACATATATGTCCTAACTTGGAAGCAAAGTCAAATACTGAGGTAGTGCTTCTAGAAAAGACATGACGCCTAGCACTGACCAAGGGGACCAACTGAGGGAAGAGTCGAAAAGATCCCCAAATAAGGGAAGGTCTTGACGTTATTAAGCTTGTTGCTTTAACATAGTGGCCTCTTACCTTAGTATTTTTCGGCACAATGGCCATAATGTTGGACTTGGTAAAGTTAGTAGTAAGATCAAGATTATCTATAAAATTGACAAAACTATTCAAAAGTCTCTGCAAGCCTAGTGCGGTTCTGAAGATCAGGACCGCTTCGTCGTCATACAGTAGCGCAGGAACTGGGTGACTCCCCACCCACTGAAGGTAAATCCGGCTCCACCTCACATAAAACCTTATCCAGGCTGTTAATATATAGGGGCCGATTCAGATCTCGGTCGGAGGCGCACCCAATACCATTCGGTCGGGAAAAAGCCATGCGAAAGCCTGTTTCCCGACCGATCCGTACAGCACACCGAGCGAGTAAGTACGATGCGCACAACAGCAAAGAATCCGGCCGAGCCGTACTCACCCAAACCAGGTCCTGTTCTCCGACCGAGGCGAATCCGGAAACGCCGAATCGAGTCGCAGGGAAGGAAAAATGCAGCCCCGTCCGGCCGGACAAGTACGATGCGCTTTCCGTACGCGCCGAACCCGTCGCTACGCACGGCACGTCAAAGCATCCGGGAGAGGCGCACATAAGCTCCGATTCGCGCCACAACACGATCCACGGCTCCGAGACGAACACGGCAGCGACGAGGACGACGCGAAGCGACGAGGACGAGTCGAAGCGACGAGGCGAAGCGACGAGGACGACGCGAAGCAACGAGAAGGACGAACGACACGAACCAACCATGAATCCCTTCGTCATGATCATACCAATATTCTACATATACTACCGTAACAGGCACGGACGCGTACGGCGCAGAAGGTAAGCCAGACACCAACCACAAAACACATACAACACGTACACGACACATCACACACACACACAGGGATGCAGAATATACTTACACCAGCAACAGCAGCACCATAGGGGCGGGATGCCCATCACCAATGCCACATATGCACACAGGGGCCTGAATGCGCACCACCACCCCTACCCAGGGGGGCAGGATGCCTACCACCACTACCACCCTTACCCAGGGGGCTGGATGCCTACCACTACTACCACCCTCACCCAGGGTGGGCTGGATGCCTACCACTACTACCACCCTCACCCAGGGGGGCAGGATGCCTACCACTAGTACCACCCTCACCCAGGGGGGCAGGATGCCTACCACTACTACCACCCTCACCCAGGGGGGCAGAATGCCTACCACTACCACCACCCTTAGCCAGGGGGGCTGGATGCCTACCACTACTACCACCCTCACCCAGGGTGGGCTGGATGCCTACCACTAGTACCACCCTCACCCAGGGGGGGCTGGATGCCTACCACTACTACCACCCTCACCCAGGGTGGGCTGGATGCCTACCACTAGTACCACCCTCACCCAGGGTGGGCAGGATGCCTACCACTAGTACCACCCTCACCCAGGGGGGCAGGATGCCTACCACTACTACCACCCTCACCCAGGGGGGCAGGATGCCTACCACTACTACCACCCTTAGCCAGGGGGGCAGGATGCCTACCACTACTACCACCCTCACCCAGGGGGGCAGAATGCCTACCACTACTACCACCCTCACCCAGGGTGGGCAGGATGCCTACCACTACTACCACCCTTAGCCAGGGGGGCAGGATGCCTACCACTACTACCACCCTCACCCAGGGGGGCAGGATGCCTACCACTACTACCACCCTCACCCAGGGGGGCAGGATGCCTACCACTACTACCACCCTTAGCCAGGGGGGCAGGATGCCTACCACTACTACCACCCTCACCCAGGGGGGCAGGATGCCTACCACTACTACCACCCTCACCCAGGGGGGCAGAATGCCTACCACTACCACCACCCTTAGCCAGGGGGGCTGGATGCCTACCACTACTACCACCCTCACCCAGGGTGGGCTGGATGCCTACCACTAGTACCACCCTCACCCAGGGTGGGCAGGATGCCTACCACTACTACCACCCTTAGCCAGGGGGGCAGGATGCCTACCACTACTACCACCCTCACCCAGGGGGGCAGGATGCCTACCACTACTACCACCCTCACCCAGGGGGGCAGAATGCCTACCACTACCACCACCCTTAGCCAGGGGGGCTGGATGCCTACCACTACTACCACCCTCACCCAGGGGGGCAGAATGCCTACCACTACCACCACCCTTAGCCAGGGGGGCTGGATGCCTACCACTACTACCACCCTCACCCAGGGTGGGCTGGATGCCTACCACTACTACCACCCTCACCCAGGGTGGGCTGGATGCCTACCACTAGTACCACCCTCACCCAGGGTGGGCAGGATGCCTACCACTACTACCACCCTCACCCAGGGGGGCAGGATGCCTACCACTACTACCACCCTCACCCAGGGGGGCAGAATGCCTACCACTACTACCACCCTTAGCCAGGGGGGCAGGATGCCTACCACTACTACCACCCTCACCCAGGGGGGGCAGGATGCCTACCACTACTACCACCCTCACCCAGGGGGGGCAGGATGCCTACCACCACTACCACCCCCACCCATAGGATGGACAATGCATGACACAACCAGCACACCACAACCTAGGGAATGCAAGAAGAAGACATCCCCCCAACACCATGACAAGCGTGTGTAGACTGTGTCAAATGCCTACAACACCAAACATGACTTCGAACATACAATGTGACCCCCTAGCACATGTGCCACACAAATATGTGTGTGGCACACACAACACAAGCAGGCCATGACCATTGTGGCAATGGGGTCCAAACCCCCATCATCACAGTGACCAAAAGGCAAGTGTGGGGTCCATAGCTGCAGCACATTTTGAACATTGTGGCAATGGGGTCCAAACCCCCATCATCACAGTGACCAAAAGGTAAGTGTGGGGTCCATAGTTGCAGCACATTTTGAACATTGTGGCAATGGGGTCCAAACCCCCATCATCACAGTGACCAAAAGGTAAGTGTGGGGTCCATAGCTGCAGCACATTTTGAACATTGTGGCAATGGGGTCCAAACCCCCATCATCACAGTGACCAAAAGGTAAGTGTGGGGTCCATAGCTGCAGCACATTTTGAACATTGTGGCAATGGGGTCCAAACCCCCATCATCACAGTGACCAAAAGGTAAGTGTGGGGTCCATAGCTGCAGCACATTTTGAACATTGTGCCAATGGGGTCCAAACCCCCATCATCACACTGACCAAAAGGTAAGTGTTGACAAAGTAAGAGGTGCAACTGCCAAACTGCATGGATGATTCCTGGTCACAGAACAACAAACACATCAGTGGCAAAGTAGTGTATGTGTCCCATTGCAACATAAATTGGGGGAGCCAAATCCTGCAGTGCAAATAAGACATAACTTTGGCCATGTGCAGACAAACAACACCCATGGGGGCTGACACCGTCAACAATCATCAATGACACAATGACAGAAGTGACCATCCGAATGCAGACCCACATATTTGCACCAATGGGCACACACATGCAGATACCCTGTGGAGACTGCAGATGTGAGGCAAACAGATACCATACCATGGCAGCAATGGGACACACAATCAACAATTAGCACCAAATGAGGGCTCCCGTCCCATCAGCCTGGTCATGGAAGTGCCAACGGAATCATCAGCACAGATCCAACACACTTGTATAGCAATGTTGCACTGACAACACAAATGAGTCCTTCCCCATTGATGCCCAAACCTGCATGTTCACTGGAGATGGCCACACGGTCAGGGAAGTAGACGAATAGAACAATGGCAGGCACAACAGATGTGCAGGGGTGGAAGCCACAGATGTGAAATTGCCAATCTAAGTAGGAAATCCCATTGCCAAATACTGAACACATGACACCCTCAGATGCTGCTATGGATGACATGGATACACCACAGGATAGGACACATTCCCCCTGGACCACATGGGTTCCTGCACAGTAACACTTCATTATCATGAGACCAAATATCACCATCACTGCAGCAAGGGCATGGTTAGCATCATCAACATCATGTACATCAGAAGCAAAAGCACTAGAGAACAGAAAGTTGCTTTATTCAGCATATGTGGCATTAAAAGTAGAAGTCCGGTAGAACATAAACAAAGGCCAATGGCCAGTCCATCAACAAAGTCACAAGTGGGTGACAGTGGCAGATGCCACCCTACACATGCCTGCACAAAACCAGGGACAATCCACTAGGAGGGGCAACCGGGGGAGTAGGCCAGGCACCGCAGGGACAGGATCAGGGCTCACCAGGAGGAAGCAGGGAAGGGGTGGTGGGTGCTGAAGAGCCACTGACAACTGCAGTGGAGGTGTCTGACATGGTGTGTGCCGGCACAACTGGGGGCATGGCTCAGATGTTGTGGGTGCCGGCACGACTGCATTGGACCCTGCAGATGGAGTGGACAGGTCCGCCACTGCAGTGCCCAAGTCAGACAGGGTGGTAGTGGACTCCACTGCAGTGCCTACCACCAGGGTAGGAGAATGGGGAACAGGCAAGGTGGGCTGGACAGAGGGGAGGACACCCTCACCACATCAGTGGCACAGACAAGCGCAGCGGGGGTGTTGTTCCGGGAGAGCAAGTGGCAGGGGGAGAAGGCCGGAGCCTCTTGGGGATGGTATATCTGTGGGTGGGGGAACCTGGGGCAGGGTGTGGTGGGGGCACCTGTGGAGTGGGGGCCTGAGGGATGGAGGAAGGAGACCTGGTGCTTGAGCTGCAGGGCGGCGGCGGGGTCTTGCTCTTAGCACTCCGGGGGACTTGCGGGTGGGGGCCTCAGTCTGTCTGCGCCTGGGGGAGGGTGTCCGGGGGCGAGGGGCACTCTGCTCCGTGTGGGGGGCTTCCTCTTCCCCCTGGATGCTGGGGCAGCTGGATCGGAGGGGAAGAGGCCGAGGTCACTGAGGAAGAGGCGCTGGCTCTTTGGGGTTGCAGGTGAGGCAAGGGAGGGTGCTTTGGAGGGAGAGGCAACTGAGGACTGCGCAGTGCCCGTGGATGCGTGTGTGTGTACCAGGGCCCCATCCCCTGTGAGTCTGGTTTCAGTCCCCTGACTGTGCGTGCGTGTGCGTTTAGTTTGTGGCGTGTGTGTCTGTGTGCTGGACGTGTGTGTGCTGGTGTGTGCCTGTGCCGGTGTGTGTGTGCTTGGGACGGGTAAGGTGCTGGGGAGTGTGGATGGAGCAGAGGCAGGAGGGGTGAGGGACTGTCTGAGGAGGGACACTGCTGCCGTCAGGGAGGAGTCCATGGACCTGTTGCCCCTCTGTAGGTCAGACATGCCCGATGAGATGCCCTCCATGAACGACACCAGCTGAGTCAACAGTGCGGTGTGCGCATGGAGGACACTCAGCATGGCTGTCTGCCCTACATGGAGCTGGCGAAGGAGGTACACAGACTCCTCACTCAGGGCAGCAGGGGACACAGGGGCAGGGGGTGCGGTGCCTGGGCCAAAGGAGACACGCTCCCGAACATGGGAGCCTCCACAGACCTGGGGAATGGGAGCCGATGGGAGGGCGGTGGTGGTGCTGGTGGTGGCGGGGACAGCAACACTAGCTGGCGTGTGGTGGCTGCTGACACCCGCCTCCACAAGGGAGTCATCCTCCGAGTTGCTCTGGTCCTCAGCTGAGGTGGATGGTGCTGAGGACTCCTCGGTGTGGCTCCCCTCGCCCTCCGTGCCACTGGGTCCCTCCGACCACTCCTCGGCTGCTGACCCAGTCTGGCTCTCTGGCTCCTCCTGGTCCATGGAGCTGTCCCCTTCCGTGGCCGTGGATGTATCTGCAAACAATGGGGAAACAGACAGACATCAGTCACCTGCACCAAACGCACACACACCACTGTGAGCACAGCACATTACAGAGCAAGCCCTGGCATCATTAGTTGTACATTGCTAAAAGTGCCCTAACTGAACAGGAGAAGCCAATTGTCAGTCTGATGCCAAGCATGGCACTCACATCCCACATGGCCTTGCACCCATCTGTCTGGTGTCTGTTGGATTGCAACACCCCAGTGTGGACACATGCACCAAGTACACAGTAGTTGGACAGTGCAGAGGACACAGTGTAGCATGTGGACATGCACACATCACAGCTCTTGCCACTGAGTCAGTACAGGTTTCCGGATGAAAGGGATGCCCAGAGTCAAATAGGAAATGCATGTGATGCATACCAGCGACAGACACCATGATGCACCCATGTCCTGATAGCCAGCGCCACTATGGTGTGCATGTAGCACATGTCACTCCCCTGCAGGACCACCAATAAGTTGACACATGCCATGGCAGAGGCATGACTGCTAAGTCATACATCACTGTCTCAGTGATGTATGACTTGGCAGCCAGACAACAACACTATGCACTGTGTCACAACAGTAGGTCATGGGGAATGCAAGTCCTGGAGCTGCACAAGTGCACATGTACATCCCCACACAACACATCATCTTAACCCTCATCTGTCCAGGTCACACCTATTGGACATATGGGAGACCTGTGACACTACCCTTGGAACCTGAGCCCCTCACAATTTGCTGTGAATGGGGAACAGCTGCCTGAATTTCACATTCGCATACCCCAGTCTGCACGGGCAGCTGATCAAACACCTATGTAACACACAAGTATCGTCTGCTATGGTCACATCTCCAGGGGCATGCTGAGCCCCTACCAAGAAACACCCCAGCAGTCCTGGCAACTAATCCACAGCACACTGACACAGAGGCAGACACCTGAGGGGTCAAATCACTGTGCACAATGTGTCAGCTGATACACGGGAGTGGGAGTACAGAGTGTATTGCATGGCCTGGAGTAGGCATGACTGTCCTGCTCCACATGAATGAGGGATGTGCCCTGGACAGTGGATAGCTGGCCATGTATGTGTGACACACGTAATCTGCACACTCCTGGGGCCCAAACATTGTTCCCACCCGCTGCATGGGCGTGTGCCACATACCCCAGGCACATGTGGTGGCTCAGCTCAGCAAGTGGACCGCATATCAAAGCAACACGCAGATCACATGTCCAAACCCAGGCGTTGTGTGAACAATGGACCCACCCATGATGCCCACAACAGAGTTAGGGAAACAGATGCTGTCCCCCACCTTTAGTGAAGCAAACTGCAAGGACACAGTCCCAAGTGACACAATTCCCTGAATGTAAGGGCCACACCTGGGTATCAGATGAGCAGTGGGCAGTGCACAATAGAGGGACATGGCTCCTGGATAACATGACTGCTGCACTGTGGCAGTTGAACCAGGCCAGAGGAGGGCACAAAGCATGTAATACAGAGTTCACAGTGCAGTCTTTGACTCACCCCTCCTTGCTGCTGTCTGGCCTTCAGCTGCCCATCCAGGTCTGGAAACACCACCGCCAGGATCTGGAGCATGTGGGGGTCAGGGTCCGTGTTCCGCCCCTCCTGCGAGGAGGCGACAGCTTCAGCTGGACCCGTGCAATCCTCCGGGTCCAGCCCCGAAGGTCCTGCCACCTCTTCTGGCAGTTGCGGATCCGGCGCTTGTAGACCCCCACGGACCGGACAGCCCGGACGATGTCCTTCCAGATTTCCTGCTTCCGATGGGCATTAACCTGTCAGGATGACAAAGTGAAAAGGCCATTACCACACATGCAACATATCCGTGCATGACACAGTTGTATATACATGTCTCAATCACAGGGGCACATGATGTACACAGGCAGTGCAAAGCTGACCATGGACAGTTTGCCAGACGTCACTACATGGTATCATTGCATGGGAAGTAAAACCATGTTCAAATGCACTGTCACTGCACCATACCTGTCCAGTGCAAGTCACTACACACTATGGGGGGTGACAACTACTCAGTGAGCCTGCTAGCCAGTGGCGTGCAGACTCTCAGCCTTGCTAGTCACACAAAATGCACATTCAGAAAGGCATGCACAGAACACTCACCTGCTCCCCTGGTGTCCCATACAGCTTGCTGTACTGTGGAAGTAGGCTGTCCAGCAGGGCCTGGTTCTCTTCAAGGCTGAAGGCTGGGGCTCTCTCCACAGTACGTGCCATTGCAGGGTCCAGAGGGGCAGAGACAGCAGCAGTGCAGTGGCAGATGTCGTCCTGGAGCATGTAGTGCAGGCAAGTGAGCTCTCAGGGGAACAGCCAGCAATATATATGTGCTGGAGAGGCAGATACTGTCCCTTGTGTCCAAAGTGATAGGTCCAAGTCGTTTGCATCTTCTGAATCTGGCCAATCCATGGAATAGCAGCACCAAAACACGCCCACAGCATCCTTCAAATCCTCAACTTCATGACATACATGATTTTGCAACATTGTTGTGGGTGACCAACTGAATTTCCAGCAACCGACTCGTTCGAAATTCGAAAACGCGTCCGTTGCCAGGCAAGCCCATTATCAATGGGTGCGCACCGATCGGTCCATTGCGGTACAACGCGCACAGGGGTACAACGCGTACCCGCACACATTGAATGCAATGGGCCGGCCGGAGGCACCGATCGGTCCATTGCGGTTCAACGCGCACAGGGGTACAACGCGTACCCGCACACATGGAATGCAATGGGCCGGCCGGAGGCACCGATCGGTCCATTGCGGTTCAACGCGCACAGGGGTACAACGCGTACCCGCACACATTGAATGCAATGGGCCGGCCGGAGGCACCGATCGGTCCATTGCGGTTCAACGCGCACAGGGGTACAACGGGTACCCGCACACATTGAATGCAATGGGCCGGCCGGAGGCACCGATCGGTCCATTGCTGTTCAACGCATCACTGTACATGTGACTGGCATATGTCAGCATGCCTGTCTCAGATGGACATATGCCAGCCACAGATAGCTCCCAGGGAGTGAGGGGCACACCTACATCACGACAGCCTGTCCAAACTTTATCATAAGGAATGTAAGGATACATTTCCTATTGTGTGTATGTTGGTGTACATGTTGTCCTGTGGGTGTCACCTGTGGGCAGCCACCCCCAGGCTGTGCACGTGTTCATGGGGACAGAATCCTGTGTGTTACGTGTACATGACCACTGTGATGTGCAACTGTTCATATCTGTGCATGTGCCATGGTCACATTTCACAGTGGTGTATGTGTATGTCATGTCACATACCCCGTGAGTCCCATGTGGGACGGTATGTTTGAGCCAGGGTGTCCCAGTGGCACAATAGTGATGGTCCTCCACAGTCTTTGTGCATGTAGTGTTTACAATGTCTCTGATTTCATGTGCACAATGGGAGACAGTCTCCACATCCACGTTGTGTGTGCATGGACTCTGATGTTGTGCGTGTGTGTCACAGACGTCCATGTCTGTCCTGCCGTGGCAAGTGGGGCCACTACCTGTGGGGGTCATGGTTGTTTTGCTGTGGTGTATACATGATACTCCATGTAATGCCAGTGTCCATGTGGCATTACAGGGTCCCTGGGAATGTACCTGTCGTTGAGCTGTGGTGCCTGGGGCACATCTGTCCTCACATGTCACTGTGGGGGGTTATTGTGACACGGCAGCAGGAGATGGGAACTGTGACACGGCCTCATGATATCCAATGGGCCAACTTGGGACTAATTGATGCCACCTGTTGGACCGTGTTGACAGATGTTGGCCATGTATGTACCATACATGTCCTTCCGGTACTGCACACTTCATGTAGTTGTGCCTCATAATGATGTATGTTGGGATCTTGAGTGTGTTCAATGCCGCATATGTGGGGTGACTGACAATCTTGCTTACTTCTCCTCTGCACTGCAGGGCTCCTGCTGTCCATCGGCCATTCCCAGACCTGGCAACGATGGTGGAACGGGACAGCATCCGACGGTACCGCTTCACCAGGCAGCTGATTGAGGATTTGGCAGTGCAGTTGTCCCCACATTTGCAGCCTGGCCGGCCGTATCCTACAGCGCTGACCCCCAAGGTGAAGGTGATGGCAGCCCTACACTTCTTTGCCACCGGTACCTTCCAACATACTGTGGCGACTGCTGGTGGGATGTCACAGACCATGTTCAGCCGTGTGCTCCGCGATGTTTTGGCGGCAATGTTGCTCTTCCTGAACCGGTACATCTATTTCCCTAGACTGCGACGACTCACTGACGTGAAGAGTGACTTTTATGCCCTGGGGAGGATGCCGCATGTCATTGGCTCCATTGATGGGACACATGTGGCTTTGGTACCACCACAGGCCCAGGAGCAGGCCTACCGTAACCGCAAGCACTACCACTCGGTCAATGCACTGGTGGTGTGTCTTGCAGACATGACCATCACACACGTGTGTGCCCATTTCCCTGGTTCAGCACACGATGCCTTTGTGATGAGGAGTAGTCGCATCCCCAGGATGATGGCACAGATGCAGAACCAGCGTGCCTGGCTTGTCGGTGTGTACTGACTTTGTGCCATTGTGTGTGATCTGATCTGTAGTATTCCGCCCACTTTTCCAAGTCAGCTAATGTGCACTTGTCTGTCCGTAGGTGACTCGGGATACCCCAACAT
This sequence comes from Calotriton arnoldi, assembly GCA_963921515.1. NCBI lineage: Eukaryota > Metazoa > Chordata > Amphibia > Caudata > Salamandridae > Calotriton > Calotriton arnoldi. The sequence continues at coordinate 663,226 of CAWUFW010010045.1, read as the reverse complement.
GCCGTGGTTGCTGACACCCCTCAGGAACCCTGTGACACCAGCCCAGATGCGCTACAATGAGGCACATGGTCGGACCAGGAGAGTGATTGAGCGGACCTTTGGTCTCCTGAAGAGCCGCTTCCGCTGCCTGGACAAGACCGGAGGGTCCCTCCCATATGCCCCTGCGAAAGTGTGCAAGATTATCATCGTCTGCTGCATGCTCCACAACCTGGCAGTGCGGAAGGAGTTGCCTCTCATCCAGGATGACAATGACCAACATCCGCCACCTGTGGAGGATCCTGGCCTGGACCACGATGCCAGTGACGATGATGATGATGATGGTGATGGTGATGTCCGCACACAGCTCATCACCAACTTCTTTAGCTGAATGTGAGTATCCTGAGGTGTCATGTCAATGATGTGAGTTGGCATGATGTGTGGGTGGTGCTCTGGTGCTGTTGGAGTGTGTCCATGGGCTACTTGACTGGATGTGTGTTGCGATGTGTGGTGACAGGTGGGCTGTACTCCCCAACAGTGTTGACATGCTAACTTGGTTCTGGGTGGGTATCTTGTAACATGTATTGTGCATGAGTTTTGCTGTTCTGTCCTGTACTCCATTGCTTTTGACTGTGTGTCATTTCTGTCCTTCACAGGGTACTTTCAGATTCGTTTGGTCAACTGTGTCCACCGACGACGTGATTGCACATCCAGGCTGGTAGCTGTTGTGTCCCTACAGGTGATGTGCGCCACACCCATGGACTTCCTTCCGTCTACAGTTGTTGACTGTGTGCCCGCTGCCAGGTGGGGTTACCTTGCATCTGTAGTGGTTACGGCATGTTGCAACTGTGTAATAAACCTGTGCTCCACTTTGTGATGTGCGTTGTCTGTGGTCACACATTTGACTGCCATTTGCTTACTGCACCTGTGGGCTACTTGACTACAACTGGGAATGGGTGTGGTGTCTGTGCATTGCACCGTCTTCCCTGGCAACATCAGTGTAGGCAATGAGTCAGATGGCCTAGGTGTGTATGTGTTGTGTAGCCCTGGTGGTGTGTCTCCCTCATGTGTGTCACGTTGCCTGTACTCACATGCCTGTGTTGTCCTTGCTGTTGCAGTTCGCATACACAGTGTAATTCTGCAGTTCATCATCCCCATAACAGCACCCACGTTGGAATCACGACAGAGGCAAGTATGGTGTATTAGTGTGTTTATTGTGATACATTTGTGTTAATAGTGCATGGGATGGGTTGTGCTGTACATAAATCTTGCAATCCCAAGTTCCTAGGTGAATTGAAAGTCCTGGTAGACAGGATCTCCAGTATCGGGGCCACAGTTGTCTGACACATTGGTCCAACTTGTACTCCCCATGCAATGTGTGGGAGTAGTGTTGCCGTCAACAGGGTGAACAGTCTGTGCACAAAGGCGAACATCCAGAACAGGTTCAGGCTTCCTGGGAGTTGCGCTTGGCCATCGGCCTCTCACTTTTGCCTCCTCGGACGACCCCTCTTCTTGGGGGGGGCCCCTCAAGTACAGGCTGCTGCGGTGCAGGGGACTCTCCGCCAGAGTCCTCCTCCCTCCCTGTGGCAGTTGCAGTTTGTTCGGCACCAGATGTTGTTGGCACACAGGGAGGTGTGGACTGGTTGCTGTTCATCTGGCGGAGGCATTGTAAAATGTCCCTGTGCACCGCCGTCATCTCATGCAGTGCATCCCACTTGGACTCCACGCGGGACATGTGTGAGTCCACACGGGACATGTGTGACTCCACGTGGGACATGTGGGAGTCCAAGCGGGCATGATGGGCAGCCTGCTGCTGTTTAATGTCTCTGAGGAGCCCCACTACCTGGCTGAGCTCTCCGGTGCTGGACTGGTACGCATCAGCTATGCGTACCAGTTGTGGGTCATCATGCACACCAGCAACGTCTGCAAGCAGCGACCTCTGTCTCCCACCCCTCCCACCACCCCTGCTGACATGTGCAGTGTGTGCAGTGGCACGCACAGATAACCCTGGTCCACCTTGGGGGTTGGTGGTGGTGGTGGTGGCCATGGCCCCAGGTTGGTCCAGGGTCACTGTGCTGGTGTTGCTCCTTGTTCTGTCCATGTCGGCAGGGATGGTATTCGTGGTGACAGTCGTTGGAGGGGTGGGTGCAGGGGTGCAGCTGGTGGTCCTGCTGCTGCTGCAGCTGGTGGTCCTGCTGGTGCTGCATGTTGACTTGCACCGGATGTGCCAGGTTGTTCTTCATCGTCCGAGGAGGACAGAGGCTGTACGACGCCAGTGAGCTCGGCATCCTCTTGAGCCTGGGACTGGGACTCCTCAGCGTCTGCTGCTGTGTCCCCATCATCACCTGTTTTTGGGAGACACAAACAATGTATGTTATGTTTCTGCAGGCATCAATGGTTGACACACATGACAGTTGTGACTGTGCCTCTGGGTGCGGGCCTGTACATTGCATTGTCCTAAGTCGTCACAGTCAGGGGTTGATATTGGTGTGGCACATTGTCCTGCATTATTTGGGCATTTCTATGTATTTTCTGGGGTGTGAACATGGTCTGCATTGGTTGTGTTTGGTTGACAGCCGGCCCTCCTTCCCACCCACCCAGCCAGTCAGTTATCCCACCATGGAACGTGCTTGCATTGCAGGGAGTGTAAGTTGTCTCTCAGGATGTCAGTCAGTGGTGTCCTGCTGTTTGTTGGTGCACATTTGCCAGCAGGGCCTTGTGCTCCCCACAGCAGTAGCCAGTGTCAGCCATCTTGTGAGTCCTTCTCCACTCCCTGTGATGTGAGCATGGTTCAGGGTGGTGTTGATGGGACAGTTGTGGGGGTGAGCTATGTCTGTGACTACGACTCCCATCATGCCATTGCCTCCACCCCACTTCCCAGCATTCCCATACTTACTTGCATTTGTGTGGAGTTCAGTGTGTGTGGGTGTGAGAGCAATGGCAAGATGGCTGACAGTGGTGTCCTGCTGTTGGTTGGTGTGCAGTACCCAGCATGCCCTTGTGCTCCCCACGACACAGCAACAGTGTCAGACATCTTTGATGGGCCTTTCCACTCTCTGTGGGATGTGCATGCGTGAGTGTGAGCTTGCTGGGCCATGTGGTGGGGGATGTAGAGCTGTGACTACGACTCCCATCATGCTATTGCCTCCTCCCCCTTCCCAGCATGCCCATGCTTCCTTCCTTTGACTCTGCTTCCCTGTGGGGTGGGCTGGCTGTGCTGACAGGATGGCTGGGAGTGTTGTCCTGGCAGTTGTTTGGCTAAGAGTCCCAAGAGTGTCCCTGTGCTTCACACAACATAACCCAGGGTGGTGGTTCTTTGTGGGATCTTGTGTTAGGATGGGGGCATTGCATTCTACCAGGTGGGTTCTGTGGAGTTTGTGTTGGGGGGTGTGAGGGAGGTGCTTGTGACTATGGTCAGTGCTGCAAGTCCCCCTTCCCACCCAGCTAGCCAGATATCCCACCATGGAACGTGCTTGCATTGCAGGGAGTGTAAGTTGTCTCTCAGGATGTCAGTCAGTGGTGTCCTGCTGTTTGTTGGTGCACAGTTGCCAGCAGGGCCTTGTGCTCCCCACAGCAGTAGCCAGTGTCAGCCATCTTGTGAGTCCTTCTCCACTCCCTGTGATGTGCGCATGGTTCATGGTGGTGTTGATGGGACAGTTGTGGGGGGCAATATGTGTGACTGCGACTCCCATGATGCTATTGGCTACACTGACTTGGCCAGCATACACAGAATTCCTTCCTTTGAGTGGTCTTCACTGTGTGTTGGTGTTGTTGTGGTGGCTACATGTCTGGATGTGTTTGTTAGTTCTATTTGTGCCACTGCCTAGCTGTAGTTGTAGTTGTGTTTGTACATGTGTTGGCACAGTTGGATGTGACTTTCTTGATGGCATGTGTTGTGTTTATCTGACTGACATACACATTTTGGGATGATTCTGTTCTGGTTGCTGTGTAATTGCTATGAGTGCATGGTTTGACTCTCCCCTTGACAGTGATGTGTGTGTTTTGTGGCAGTATATTGTGTACATTTGTTGTGTACTCACCAGGCTCTGGGATGTCCTCTAGTCCATATACGCTCACTGGCGGAAGGATGGCCCGCACCTTCTCCTCCCAGGGCCTGAGGTATATTGGCTTGGCAGGAGGGCCACTGCCGGTGTGTTGGCTGTTGATGTAGTCTTGCGTCAGCATTTTCCGTACCCTCCTGCGCACGTCATACCACCTGTTCTGGATGTCGGTCTTTGTGCGCCGACATGGTGATTGGGCGTTCACCCTGTTGATGATCCTCTCCCACATCTTGGTTTTCTGCGACATGGGGTCTGTTGGACCAGTGTGCCAAACAGCTGTGGCTCCACCCTGAGGATCTCGTCTACCATGACTTCCAATTCACTATCTAGGAACTTGGGATTCTTCTTGGGGGCATGGTGATGGGTGGTGATGGTGAGTGATGTGTGTGTTGGTGTGCAGGTGAGGGTGTGTGAGTGTGTGTTTTGCTGGGTGTATGTGAGGTAGGTATTTGTTGGTGTGCTGATGGTGTGTGGCTTGTGTGAGGGATGAGCTGTGGGTGTGTGGTTGCTTTCTCTTGGGTGCTGGCAGTGGAATGGCATTTGCAAAGGCTCATGGTAGTGATTTGTGTCCTTTATATAGGTGGAGTTGTGGGTGTGTCTTTGTTCTCTGTCCCCCCCAGTATTTATTGGCTTGGTAATTGCTTGTTTGGCCTTTTTTGGGTGATTTTTCCTTTGTGCTGTTTGTGTATGTTGGAAACGTTCTTGTGACCGAGTCGGACCCTGCATTTGTCTCGTACGGTGTTCTCCGTTTCGTTCACGCTGTGTTTGTGCAGTTTTCTATGCTGCGTACGCGTCGGTCGCGGTGTATTGTGTTGCTTCGGCTCGGTTTTGTATGCGTGTCGGTCGTGCGGCTTGTCCTCCGTCCGACTCGGTCGTGGTTTTCGCGCCTTGCATCGTACTTTGCGTTTTGGAGTTCGCGTGTACGTTTCGGTCGGATTTGTTCCGGGTGCGTGTCGGTCGGTTGGATTCGCGTGTTTTTCCGGCCGGATTGCTGTTTTCCGTGCGGCTCGGTCGGTCGACTTGGTTTCGGTACGTGTCGGTCGGATTTTTCGCGCCTTGCATCGTACTTGGCGTGTCGTGCGCCACGGGTACGTGTCGGTCGGTATTTTTTCCGGATCCGAGTCGGTCGGTGCTTTTTCCGGCCCGAATCGGAATCGACCCCATAGTGTAAATAGTAAAGGAGCCAATATATACAACCCTGTCTGACACCCCTGTCTAATGCAAACGTAGTAACTCTCTAAATCTCAAAACACTGTTTAAATACATACATAGCACCAAGGCAATGACGTCTACTGCACTGTTGTAAAATGTAATGATAATAAACTAGTTAAAGACATATAAGGCAGAGGAAACTTCGCAATCATCTAGAGAAGTGAAATCGCACAGGTGGAGTGAACTGTTTGTCATTACTCAGACATATCCACTGTACATCATGCTCCTACAGCCAAAACATCCAAAGTAAGTATAACAAAATGGGTGGGCACAGAGCTATTAACTCCCAGAAGGATATGCCTATGTTAGTGGACAGCAGTGTGTGACATGGTGCAGAAATAGAAAAGAAACAGAAATGGTAGGGAGGGTTTTCACTTAACAACACTCTCCCTATAAGAAGAATACTGTATATTGTGTACTAAAGTAACTTTAATGCCTGTTTTACAATGCCCCCCTTTAGGGAAATCATTTTATCCCTGAATCTTACATTTTTGTTCCGAATAAGATTGAAAGATATATGGACTAGCGAGGATAAAGTCCAAATTGAAGAAGAAATGTGTAACTTTGTCTCCCATCGATCCTTGTGGAAGAATGGAGAATGCGAAAGGCCTTCAAGCGGATCCTGCAGGTCCCCCGGTTCCCAATACTAGGAAATTGATGCCTAAAAAGAATTGCGGGCTACACCCTGGGCATTTCAGGGGCTGCCTTGGCATGAAATAATATGTATGGCAAATGGCGGTTTTATTGGTGGCCTGTGCTATATAACTTCCCACTGGGTAAGTTTTCACTACTGCAGGGTGCAATACTTAGCAAAATGTCCGATCCTGGTTTCTCACATGCTGGATGAAACAAAACTAAGGAGCTGAACTATACCATGGCAAGTGGCCTGCCAACCTGCTGGGTCAGCGAGTCTATTGCCCCGCCCCTCCTCCATTACACTATTTTCTGTCAATTGTCACTCCACAAATATGCAATAAATTAATTAACTTTTACTTTCACATATTTATGAAGCCCAGACTACTGAAAATTAACCCATGGATGAATTTTCAAGGCATCCATACCTATGTATTCTTTGTGTACCAACTCTGAAACCTTATCAGGCGCACCCAACATTCTCCATGACGTGTTTCACACCATCACTTCATGGCAACTCCAAAGCCATACTATGGTATGGCAACACCTTCTCCAAAACGTCATTCCTTAGCCACCTTTATTTAGGCCAAGAGAAAGGCATAGTGAGCTGGACAGGTAATCAGACAAAATATCGAAGTAAAAATATTGCATACCAAATATCGTGTCCAAAATATTGTGATAAGGAAATATCGTCAGCAAGAATATCGTTGTCAAGAATATCGGTTTTAAGGTAAGTAATATTGATTTTTAAAATATCAAAGTGATTAATATTGTATGCAAAAATATAGTTGTTTTAAAAAATCGTTTTTTTATTAATGTTATGTATTTTAGTATATATTTTGAATGTATGTAATGTAAATTGTGTGTACAATTATTGTTTATATTTTTAATATATTTGTTAAATTTTTAGTAGTTATTAAATTTAACTTAATTCATTTTTGTGATTTTTTGTGCTGTAGAAGGATGTGGGTTAATAAGGATATAAGGTGGGAAGTAATTTAATAATAATACATTAATGATTATTTTGTATTTAATAATATTTATTTAATTGATATTTGATTATGTTAATTGTGCTATTAATTTTTTATCTAAATTTTATATGCAGGTTGTGGGGTTTATAGTGGTAAATGGTGGGAAGTAATTTATTTTTGATTAATTATTAGTTGGTAAATAATATTAATTTACTAATTGATAATTAATTGTGTATTTTCTTTTTGGGTGAGGGTTGTGGGGCCAATGTGGTAAAGGGTGGGAAGTAATATGTTTTTTATTAATTAATAATTAGTTGTTAATTAATATGAATTAATCGATAATTGATTATGTTAATTGTTAAAAAAAATGTAGGTGCGGGCTGTGGGGTTTATACGGGTAAAGGGTGGGGAGAAAATATATTTAAATTGCTTACTAATTTATTCTTAAATATTATTAATTATTTAATTGACAATTAATTTTTTTAACTTTGCAATAGTTTTTTCACGTTTAATTTTAAGTGTGGGTTGGTGGGTTTGTAGGGGTAAAGGGTGGGAAGTTAATACATTTTTTATGAATTCATATTTAGTTTTTAGTTAATAATATTTGTTTAATTAATAATTAATTATGTTAATTGTGCATTTTTTTTTAGGATTTTAGATATGGGTTGTGGGTTTTTTAGGGGTAAGGGTGGGATGTAAATACATTTTAAGTAATTACTAATTAATGTTTCAATTAATATTAATTATGAAATTGATAAGTAATTATTAAATTGTGTAAATAATTTTCTGTTACATTTTATGAGTGTGTTGTGTGTTTTGTGGGGGTATATTGTGAGAAGTGAATTAATTATAATTCATTATTAATTAATATTTAATTAATGATAATTAGTTTATTGATAAATATTTATATTCATAGTGTAAATATTTTGCTTTTTAAAGTTAGGTTTTAGGTGCAGGTTGTGAGTTTTGTGGGGTTATGGGGTGGGAAGTAACTAAATAAAACGTATGTATTAAATATTTTTTAAATAATAAATAATTTCTAAATAAAACAATTTATTTGTATGAAAATTATTTTTGTATTGTATTTATAATTATATTAGTAGTTATTTGTGATATGTATTTAACATTGTAATATCTTTTTATTTTATTATTTTTAATGTTAAATATATTTGTAGTTTTTGGTACATATTTATATTTTTTCTTTATTTACTTTGTTTTTGAAATAATTATATTTTGTTCAAGATATTTTGTTAGTTTTTAATGTTGCACTGTCTGGAGTGGGAATAGTAGATTTTACCCCTCTGCAATCCAACACTTTCCCTACTGTTGCACTTATTTGCGTGGGAATAGTAAATTTTACCCTTCGCTATCCAACACTTTCCCTACTGTTGTATTGAATGGAGTGGGAATAGTAAATGATACCCCTCCGCAATCCAACACTTTCCCTACTGTTGTATTGAATGGAGTGGGAATAGTAAATGATACCCCTCCGCAATCCAACACTTTCCCTACTGTTGTATTGAAATGGAGTGGGAATAGTAAATGATACCCCTCTGCAATCCAACACTTTCCCTACTGTTGTAGTGACTGGAGTAAACAGCCAACAACCAGCAGCATTTTCCTCACCTGAGGAGGGAGCGAGCCGTGCCGGATTCCCTGCCATTTCCGCACCGCTGGGGACTCGGTGTCCCGTGAGCCCCTGCTTTCCACCACACGCTCAAAATGCGCCAGCAGTCCCGCGGTTTGTGTAAACCGCCAACGACCAGCAGCATTTTCCTCACCTGAGGAGGGAGCGAGCCGTGCCGGATTCCCTGCCATTTCAGCACTGCTGGGGATTCGGTGTCCCGTGAGCCCCTGCTTTCCACCACATGCTCAAAAAGCGCCAGCAGTCCCGCGGCACGGATGCGCACGGGGACATGCCCGGGCAAAGCTGGGGCCAAGGGCGGGCCCGTCAGAGGCTGGAGGAGGCTGGGCTCGGCCCCCCCTCTAACCTGGGTTTCCTGACCTTTTGCTCTAAACCTTAGAGGTACAACAGCCTACTATGGGGAAACAAAAAGCCAAGCCGTGTGATCAAGTGTCAGAGGCCGTAAACACATTGGATTCCTTTCTTTTAAGGGCTGCGACGTGCTATCAAAGGAGGCAGAGATGGCTGAAAGAAGGATGTCCGGAGGAGATGTGAGTCTATCGACTCAACAATTGATTCCTTTATATGATGACACGTTGACCCGAATAGATGTTAACCCTTCTCCTTTAACGGTTGACATGCTACCGGACCCACAATCTCTGACAAGCGTTACTGGTAATCAAGAGTCACCTGAAGAGCCTCCTGTGAAAAAAAGAGGGATGGGAGGCTGCATAGACTCCCAAAACCGAACACTAGTGTTTAGAAAGATCCCCTGTTAATGATCCCATCCGAGACTGTGAGATCCACTGCAGAGCTGGAACAAACTATTTCCCGCCTTTTACAACCGTTGATGGACAGTTTGAAACAAATTGAAGTTAGCCTAGCTTTAATCAACTCGAGGGGGGGTAGTATACACGAAAGGGCACCTAAGGCGTCAGAGGCCTTGCTGGCCAATAAATGCAAAGATCCCCTTATTGTTACCCTCCAACCTACTGTTGGGAGCGAACGCTTGGTGACCTCTTCTCAAACACAGGGCAATGTGGAGACATGTGGGGGTGATGATTGTAGAACCCATACGCCATCATGGGCACAACCTGCCCTTTCAACTAACTTGCTAACCCAAGCACCAGATTATACCCATATCGGTTCTGGAAATATTACCTCTAGTTATCAGGCTTCCCATCCAGAACCTTATAATAATCGGCAGGTCACACTCTTACCCAGACCTACAGTCACAACTAGAGTAAGGCAGGATCGACCTGGGGATGGGTGGGAAGGTCCTTTATCACAAAAACAGTTTAATTGGAACCTCCCCCCGGTTGCCCATCCATTTGTGATCATCTTAGCAAACACCCCGCAATTGCAATGCACACAGTCAGAATCCACACACCAACTGATGAACAAAGCGTTACACTGGTTGTCCAAGTATGCTGATGCTTATGAATGTCCTGATATATCAAACCATATTATTATGGCTAGGAGAGTCAAATGGGTGGGTAACTCACCAAATACAATCAGAGGGGACTGTATAGTAATTAATTTCAATAATCAACATCTTGTGAAATATCTCTTAGATATACTCCCTAATTGCCCTACGGCAACTACGCAGATTCATGCACTACCATTGGGGTTCTTCTACAGACCACAGGGTCTTAAGTGTTTTGGCACAGGGCGGGGTAGTAATTTCGCACCCCCTCGCTCAAGTGCCCCGGTAAATTAAAATCACATAGCAGCCATAGCACTGGATAACAAATTTGCCGTCCTGGAGGGGCTGGAAGCATGTGATTGACAGGAGGTAGTTAGGGAGGCTCAGCATATTCAGCACATTCAGACTCAGCAGGTGGACAACTCTATAATAGTTAGTCATCTATCAGAACTCAGAAAAGATATGATAAAATCATTAAATTGGAACATAGCAGAACTTAGATCCAAGTTGGGCAACCCAGAATGGGCCAGGTTTATACATCGATATGTTCTAGTATGCCTACAAGAAACGTGGGAAGTTGACGCTGTCCATCTTGATGGATTCCATACATTTCAAACTCCAGCAACCCCTTCAAGGTCAGGTAGAGCAAGAGGAGGCCTTTTGACTCTGATCAGAAACACACTATGGGGTCGATTCCGATTCGGGCCGGAAAAAGCACCGACCGACTCGGGGCCGGAAATTATACCGACCGACACGTACCTGTGGCGCCCGACACGCCAAGTACGATGCAAGGCGTGCAAAATCCGACCGACACATACCGAACCCAAGTCGAACGACCGAGCCGCACGGAAAACAGCAATCCGGTCGGAAAAACACGCAAATCCAACCGACCGACACGCACCCGGAACAAATCCGACCGAAGCGTACACGCGAACTCCAAACCGCAAAGTACGATGCAAGGCGCGAAAACCACGAGCGAGTCGGACGGAGGACAAGCCGTACGACCGACACGCATACAAAACCGAGCCGAAGCAACACAAAACACCGCGACCGACGCGTACGCAGCATAGAAAACTGCACAAACACAGCGTGAGCGAAACGGAGAACACCGTACGAGACAAATGCAGGGTCCGACTCGGTCACAAGAACGTTTCCAACATGCACAGACAGTACAAAGGAAAAATCACACAAAAAAGGCCAAACAAGCAATTACAAAGCCAATAAATACTGGGGGGGGTGGGGACAGAGAACAAAGACACACCCACAACTCCACCCATATAAAGGACACAAATCACAACCATGATCCTTTGCAAATGCCATTCCACTGCCAGCACCCAACAGACAGCAACCACACACCCACAGCTCATCCCTCACACAAGCCACACACCATCAGCACACCAACAAATACCTACCTCACATACACCCAGCAAAACACACACTAACACACCCTCACCTGCACACCAACACACACATCACTCACCATCACCACCCATCACCATGCCCCCAAGAAGAATCACAAGTTCCTAGATTGTGAATTGGAAGTCATGGTAGACGAGATCCTCAGGGTAGAGCCACAGCTGTTTGGCACACTGGTCCAACAGACCCCCATCTCCCAGAAAACCAAGATGTGGGAGAGGATCATCAACAGGGTGAACGCACAATCACCATGTCTGCGCACAAAGAGCGACATCCAGAACAGGTGGTATGACGTGCGCAGGAGGGTACGGGACCTGCTCAAGAAAGAGTACATCATCAGCCAATACACCGGCAGTGGCCCTCCTGCCAAGCCAATATACCTCAGGCCCTGGGAGGAGAAGGTGCAGGCCATCCTTCCGCCAGTGAGCGTATATGGACTAGAGAACATCCCAGAGCCTGGTGAGTACACAACAAATGTACACAATATTCTGTCACAAAACACACACACATCACTGTCAAGGGAGAGTCAAACCATGCACTCATAGCAATTACACAGCAACCAGAACAGAATCATCCCAAAATGTGTATGTCAGTCAGATAAACACAACACATGCCATCAAAAAAGTCACATCCAACTGTGCCATCACATGTACAAACACAACTACAACTACAGCTAGGCAGTGGCACAAATAGAATTAACAAACACATCCAGACATGTAGCCACCACAACAACACCAACACACAGTGAAGACCACTCAAAGGAAGGAATTCTGTGTATGCTGGCCAAGTCAGTGTAGCCAATAGCATCATGGGAGTCGCAGTCACACATATTGCCCCCCACAACTGTCCCATCAACACCACCATGAACCATGCGCACATCACAGGGAGTGGAGAAGGACTCACAAGATGGCTGACACTGGCTACTGCTGTGGGGAGCACAAGGCCCTGCTGGCAACTGTGCACCAACAAACAGCAGGACACCACTGACTGACATCCTGAGAGACAACTTCCACTCCCTGCAATGCAAGCACGTTCCATGGTGGGATATCTGGCTGGCTGGGTGGGAAGGAGGACTTGCAGCACTGACCATAGTCACAAGCACCTCCCCTCACACCCCCCTCAACACAAACTCCACAGAACCCACCTGGTAGAATGCAATGCCTCCCATCCTAACTCAAGATCCCACAAAGAACCACCACCCTGGGTTATGTTGTGTGAAGCACAGGGACACTCTTGGGACTTTTAGCCAAACAACTGCCAGGACAACACTCCCAGCCATCCTGTCAGCACAGCCAGCCCACCCCACAGGGAAGCAGAGTCAAAGGAAGGAAGCATGGGCATGCTGGGAAGGGGGGTGGAGGCAATAGCATGATGGGAGTGGTAGTCACAGACATTGCTCAGCCTCACAACTGGCCCATCAACACCACCCTGAACCATGCTCACATCACAGGGAGTGGAGAAGGACTCACAAGATGGCTGACACTGGCTACTGCTGTGGGGAGCACAAGGCCCTGCTGGCAACTGTGCACCAACAAACAGCAGGACACCACTGACTGACATCCTGAGAGACAACTTCCACTCCCTGCAATGCAAGCACGTTCCATGGTGGGATATCTGGCTGGCTGGGTGGGAAGGAGGTCTTGCAGCACTGACCATAGTCACAAGCACCTCCCCTCACACCCCCCTCAACACAAACTCCACAGAACCCACCTGGTAGAATGCAATGCCTCCCATCCTAACTCAAGATCCCACAAAGAACCACCACCCTGGGTTATGTTGTGTGAAGCACAGGGACACTCTTGGGACTTTTAGCCAAACAACTGCCAGGACAACACTCCCAGCCATCCTGTCAGCACAGCCAGCCCACCCCACAGGGAAGCAGAGTCAAAGGAAGGAAGCATGGGCATGCTGGGAAGGGGGTGGAGGCAATAGCATGATGGGAGTGGCAGTCACTGATATTGGTCACCCCCACAACTGTCCCATCAACACCACCCTGAACCATGCTCACATCACAGGGAGTGGAGAAGGACTCACAAGATGGCTGACACTGGCTACTGCTGTGGGGAGCACAAGGCCCTGCTGGGAACTGCACACCAACCAACAGCAGGACACCACTGTCAGCCATCTTGCCATTGCCCTCACACCCACACACACTGAACTCCCCACAAAAGCAAGTAAGTATGGGAATGCTGGCAAGTGGGGTGGAGGCAATAGCATGATGGGAGTGGCAGTCACTGATATTGGTCACCCCCACAACTGTCCCATCAACACCACCCTGAACCATGCTCACATCACAGGGAGTGGAGAAGGACTCACAAGATGGCTGACACTGGCTACTGCTGTGGGGAGCACAAGGCCCTGCTGGCAACTGTGCACCAACAAACAGCAGGACACCACTGACTGACATCCTGAGAGACAACTTCCACTCTCTGCAATGCAAGCACAGTCCATGGTGGGATAACTGACTGGCTGGGTGGGTGGGAAGGGGGCCGGCTGTCAACCAAACACAACCAATGCAGACCATGTTCACACCCCAACAAATACATAGAAATGCCCAAATAATGCAGGACAATGTGCCACACCAATATCAACCCCTGACTGTGACGACTTAGGACAATGCAATGTACAGGCCCGCACCCAGAGGCACAGTCACAACTGTCATGTGTGTCAACCATTGATGCCTGCAGAAATATAACATACATTGTGTGTGTCTCCCAAAAACAGGTGATGATGGGGACACAGCAGCAGACGCTGAGGAGTCCCAGTCCCAGGCTCAAGAGGATGCGGAGCTCACTGGTGTCGTACAGCCTCTGCCCTCCTCGGACGAAGAAGACCAACCTGGCACATCCGGTGCAAGTCTACATGCAGCACCAGCAGGACCACCAGCTGCAGCACCAGCAGGACCACCAGCTGCACCCCTGCACCCACCCCTCCAACGACTGTCAACACAAATACCATCCCTGCCGACATGGACAGAACAAGGAGCAACACCAGCACAGGGACCCTGGACCAACCTGGGGCCATGGACACCACCACGAACCCCCAAGGTGGACCAGGGTCATCTGTGCGTGCCACTGCACGCACTGCACATGTCAGCAGGGGTGGTGGGAGGGGTGGGAGACAGAGGTCGCTGCTTGCAGAGGTTGCTGGTGTGCATGATGACCCACAACTGGTACGCATAGCTGAAGCGTACCAGTCCAGCACCGGAGACCTCAGCCAGGTAGTGGGGCTCCTCAGAGACATGAAACAGCAGCAGGCTGCCCATCATGCCCGCTTGGACTCTCACATGTCCCACGTGGAGTCACACATGTCCCGCGTGGACTCACACATGTCCCGCGTGGAGTCCAAGTGGGATGCACTGCATGAGATGATGGCGGTGCACAGGGACATTTTACAATGCCTCCGCCAGATGAACAGCAACGAGTCCACACCTCCCTGTGTGCCAACAACATCTGGTGCTGCCCAAACTGCAACTGCCACAGGGAGGGAGGATGACTCTGGCGGAGAGTCCCCTGCACCGCAGCAGCCTGTACTTGAGGGGCCCCCCAAGAAGAGGGGTCGTCCGAAGAGGGGCAAGTGAGAGGCCGATGGCCAAGCGCAACTCCCAGGAAGCCTGAACCTGTTCTGGATGTTCACCTTTGTGCACAGACTGTTCACCCTGTTGACGGCAACACTACTCCCACACATTGCATGGGGAGTACAAGTTGGACCAATGTGTCAGACAACTGTGGCCCGATACTGGGGATTCTGTCTACCAGGACTTTCAATTCACCTAGGAATTTCTGATTGCAAGATTTATGTACAGCACTACCCATCCTATGCACTATTCACACAAATGTATCACAATAAACACACTAATACACCATACTTGCCTCTGTTGTGATTCCAACGTGGGTGCTGTTATGGGGATGATGAACTGCAAAATTACACTGTGTATGCGAACTGCAACAGCAAGTACAACACAGGCATGTGAGTAAAGGCAACGTGACACATATGAGTGAGACACACCACCAGGGCTACACAACACATACACACCTAGGCCATCTGACTCATTGCCTACACTGATGTTGCCAGGGAAGATGGTGCAATGCACAGACACCACACCCATTCCCAGTTGTAGTCAAGTAGCCCATAGGTGCAGTAAGCAAATGGCAGTCAAATGTGTGACCACAGACAACGCACATCACAAAGTGTAGCACAGGTTTATTACACAGTTGCAACATGTCGTAACCACTACAGATGCAAGGTAATCCCACCTGGCAGCGGGCACACAGTCAACAACTGTAGACGGAAGGAAGTCCATGGGTGTGGCGCACATCACCTGTAGGGACACAACAGCTACCAGCCTGGAAGTGCAATCACGTCGTCGGTGGACACAGTTGACCAAACGAATCTGAAAGTACCCTGTGAAGGACAGAAATGACACACAGTCAAAAGCAATGGAGTACAGGACAGAACAGCAAAACTCATGCACAATACATGTTACAAGATACCCACCCAGAACCAAGTTAGCATGTCAACACTGTTGGGGAGTACAGCCCACCTGTAAGCACACATCGCAACACACATCCAGTCAAGTAGCCCATGGACACACTCCAACAGCACCAGAGCACCACCTACACATATCATGCCAACTCACATCATTGACATGATACCTCAGGATACTCACATTCAGCTAAAGAAGTTGGTGATGAGCTGTGTGCGGACATCACCCTCATCATCATCATCATCATCGTCACTGGCATCATGGTCCAGGCCAGGATCCTCCACAGGTGGCGGATGTTGGTCATTGTCATCCTGGATGAGAGGCAACTCCTTCCGCACTGCCAGGTTGTGGAGCATGCAGCAGACGATGATAATCTTGCACACTTTCGCAGGGGCATATGGGAGGGACCCTCCGGTCTTGTCCAGGCAGCGGAAGCGGCTCTTCAGGAGACCAAATGTCCGCTCAATAACTCTCCTGGTCCGACCATGTGCCTCATTGTAGCGCATCTGGGCTGGTGTCACAGGGTTCCTGAGGGGTGTCAGCAACCACGGCATGTTGGGGTATCCCGAGTCACCTACGGACAGACAAGTGCACATTAGCTGACTTGGAAAAGTGGGCGGAATACTACAGATCAGATCACACACAATGGCACAAAGTCAGTACACACCGACAAGCCAGGCACGCTGGTTCTGCATCTGTGCCATCATCCTGGGGATGCGACTACTCCTCATCACAAAGGCATCGTGTGCTGAACCATGGAAATGGGCACACACGTGTGTGATGGTCATGTCTGCAAGACACACCACCAGTGCATTGACCGAGTGGTAGTGCTTGCGGTTCCTGTAGGCCTGCTCCTGGGCCTGTGGTGGTACCAAAGCCACATGTGTCCCATCAATGGAGCCAATGACATGCGGCATCCTCCCCAGGGCATAAAAGTCACTCTTCACGTCAGTGAGTCGTCGCAGTCTAGGGAAATAGATGTACCGGTTCAGGAATAGCAACATTGCCGCCAAAACATCGCGGAGCACACGGCTCAACATGGTCTGTGACATCCCACCAGCAGTCGCCACAGTATGTTGGAAGGTACCGGTGGCAAACAAGTGTAGGGCTGCCATCACCTTCACCTTGGGGGTCAGCGCTGTAGGATACGGCCGGCCAGGCTGCAAATGTGGGGCCAACTGCACTGCCAAATCCTCAATCAGCTGCCTGGTGAAGCGGTACCGTCGGATGCTGTCCCGTTCCACCATCGTTGCCAGGTCTGGGAATGGTCGATGGACAGCAGGAGCCCTGCAGTGCAGAGGAGAAGTAAGCAAGATTGTCAGTCACCCCACATATGCGGCATTGAACACACTCAATATCCCAACATACATCATTATGAGGCACAACTACATGAAGTGTGCAGTTCCGTAAGGACATGTATGGTACATACATGGCCAACATCTGTCAACACGGTCCAACAAGTGGCATCAATTAGTCCCAGGTTGGCCCATTGGATATCATGAGGCCGTGTCACAGTTCCCATCTCCTGCTGCCGTGTCACAATCACCCCCACAGTGACATGTGAGGACAGATGTGCCCCAGGCACCACAGCTCAACGACAGGTACATTCCCAGGGACCCTGTATTGCCACATGGACACTGGCATTACATGGAGTATCATGTATACACCACAGCAAAACAACCATGACCCCCACAGGTAGTGGTCCCACTTGCCACGGCAGGACAGACATGGATGTCTGTGACACACACACGCACAACATCAAAGTCCATGCACACACAACGTGGATGTGGAGACTGTCTCCCATTGTGCACATGAAATCAGAGACATTGTAAACACTACAATCACAAAGACTGTGGAGGACCATCACTATTGTGCCACTGGGACACCCTGGCTCAAACATACCGTCCCACATGGGACTCACGGGGTATGTGACATGACATACACATACACCACCGTGAAATGTGACCATGGCACATGCACAGATATGAACAGTTGCACATCACAGTGGTCATGTACACGTAACACCCAGGATCCTGTCCCCATGAACACGTGCACAGCCTGGGGGTGGCTGCCCACAGGTGACACCCACAGGACAACATGTACGCCAACATACACAAAATAGGAAATGCAGCCTTACATGCCTTATGATAAAGTTTGGACAGGCTGTCGTGATGTAGGTGTGCCCCTCACTCCCTGGGAGCTATCTGTGGCTGGCATATGTCCATCTGAGACAGGCATGCTGACATATGCCAGTCACATGTACAGTGATGCGTTGAACAGCAATGGACCGATCGGTGCCCCGGCCGGCCCATTGCATTCAATGTGTGTGGCTACGCGTTGTACCCCTGTACGCGTTGTACTGCAATGGACCGATCGGTGCCCCCGGCCGGCCCATTGCATTCAATGTGTGCGGGTGCGCGTTGTACCCTGTGCGCGTTGTACTGCAATGGACCGATCGGTGCCCCGGCCGGCCCATTGCATTCAATGTGTGCGGGTACGCGTTATACCCCTGTACGCGTTGTACTGCAATGGACCGATCGGTGCCCCGGCCGGCCCATTGCATTCAATGTGTGCGGGTACGCGTTGTACCCCTGTACGCGTTGTACTGCAATGGACCGATCGGTGCCCCGGCCGGCCCATTGCATTCAATGTGTGCGGTGCAGCGTTGTACCACTGTACGCGTTGAACTGCAATGGACCGATCGGTGCCCCGGCCGGCCCATTGCATTCAATGTGTGCGCGTGCGCGTTGTACCCCTATGCGCGTTGTACTGCAATGGACCGATCGGTGCCCCGGCCGGCCCATTGCATTCAATGTGTCGTGGTGCAGCGTTGTACCCCTGTACGCGTTGTACTGCAATGGACCGATCGGTGCCCCGGCCGGCCCATTGCATTCAATGTGTGCGGGTACGCGTTGTACCCACTGTACGCGTTGTACTGCAATGGACCGATCGGTGCCCTCGGCCGGCCCATTGCATTCAATGTGTGCGGGTACGCGTTGTACCCTATGCAGCGTTGTACTGCAATGGACGGATCGGTGCCCCGGCCGGCCCATTGCATTCAATGTGTGCGGTGCAGCGTTGTACCCCTGTACGCGTTGTACTGCAATGGACGGATCGGTGCCCCGACCGGCCCATTGCATTCAATGTGTGCGGGTACGCGTTGTACCCCTGTACGCGTTGTACCACAATGGACCGATCGGTGCGCACCCATTGACAATGGCCTTGCCTGGCAACGGACGCGTTTTCGAATTTCGAGCGAGTCGGTTGCTGGAAATTCAGTTGGTCACCCACAACAATGTTGCAAAATCATGTATGTCATGAAGTTGAAGATTTGAAGGATGCTGTGGGCGTGTTTTGGTGCTGCTATTCCATGGATTGGCCAGATTCAGAAGATGCAAACGACTTGGACCTATCACTTTGGACACAAGGGACAGTATCTGCCTCTCCAGCACATATATATTGCTGGCTGTTCCCCTGAGAGCTCACTTGCCTGCACTACATGCTCCAGGACGACATCTGCCACTGCACTGCTGCTGTCTCTGCCCCTCTGGACCCTGCAATGGCACGTACTGTGGAGAGAGCCCCAGCCTTCAGCCTTGAGGAGAACCAGGCCCTGCTGGACAGCCCTACTTCCACAGTACAGCAAGCTGTATGGGACACCAGGGGAGCAGGTGAGTGTTCTGTGCACTGCCTTTCTGAATGTCCATATTGTCTGACTAGCAAGGCTGAAAGTCTGCACGCCACTGGCTAGCAGGCTCACTGAGTAGTTGTCACCCCCCATAGTGTGTAGTGACATGCACTGGACAGGTATGGTGCAGTGACAGTGCATTTGAACAAGGTTTTACTTCCCATGCAATGATACCATGTAGTGACTTCTGGCAAACTGTCCATGGGCAGCTTTGCACTGCCTGTGTACATCATGTGCCCCTGTGATTGAGACATGTATATACAACTGTGTCATGCACGGATATGTTGCATGTGTAGTAATGGCCTTTTCACTTTGTCATCCTGACAGGTTAATGCCCATCGGAAGCAGGAGATCTGGAAGGACATCGTCCGGGCTGTCCGGTCCGTGGGGGTCTACAAGCACCGGATCCGCAACTGCCAGAAGAGGTGGCAGGACCTTCGGGGCTGGACCCGGAGGATTGCACGGGTCCAGCTGAAGCTGTCGCCTCCTCGCAGGAGGGGCGGAACACGGACCCTGACCCCCACATGCTCCAGATCCTGGCGGTGGTGTTTCCAGACCTGGATGGGCAGCTGAAGGCCAGACAGCAGCAAGGTGGGGGTGAGTCAAAGACTGCACTGTGAACTCTGTATTACATGCTTTGTGCCCTCCTCTGGCCTGGTTCAACTGCCACAGTGCAGCAGTCATGTTGTCCAGGAGCCATGTCCCTCTATTGTGCACTGCCCACTGCTCATCTGATACCCAGGTGTGGCCCTTACATTCAGGGAATTGTGTCACTTGGGACTGTGTCCTTGCAGTTTGCTTCACTAAAGGTGGGGGACAGCATCTGTTTCCCTAACTCTGTTGTGGGCATCATGGGTGGGTCCATTGTTCACACTACGCCTGTGTTCGGACATGTAATCTGCGTGTTGCTTTGATATGCGGTCCACTTGCTGAGCTGAGCCACCACATGTGCCTGGGGTATGTGGCACACGCCCATGCAGCGGGTGGGAACAATGTTTGGGCCCCAGGAGTGTGCAGATTACGTGTGTCACACATACATAGCCAGCTATCCACTGTCCAGGGCTCATCCCTCATTCATGTGGGGCAGGACAGTCATGCCTACTCCAGGCCATGCAATGCACTCTGTACTCCCACTCCCGTGTATCAGCTGACACATTGTGCGCAGTGATTTGACCCCTCAGGTGTCTGCCTCTGTGTCAGTGTGCTGTGGATTAGTTGCCAGGACTGCTGGGGTGTTTCTTGGTAGGGGCTCAGCATGCCCCTGGAGATGTGACCATAGGAGACGATACTTGTGTGTCACATAGGTGTTTGATCAGCTGCCCGTGCAGACTGGGGTATGCGAATGTGAAGTTCAGGCAGCTGTTCCCCATTCACAGCAGATTGTGAGGGCTCAGGTTCAGAGGGTAGTGTCACAGGTCTCCCATATGTCCAATAGGTATGACCTGGACAGATGAGGGTTAAGATGATGTGTTGTGTGGGGGATGTACATGTGCACTTGTGCAGCTCCAGGACTTGCATTCCCCATGACCTACTATTGTGACACAGTGCAGAGTGTTGTTGTCTGGCTGCCAAGTCATACATCACTGAGACAGTGATGTATGACTTAGCAGTCATACCTCCGCCATGGCATGTGTCTACTTATTGGTGATCCTGCAGGGGAGTGACATGTGCTACATGCACACCATTGTGGCGATGGCTATCAGGACATGGGTGCATCATGGTGTCTGTCGCTGGTATGCATCACATGCATTTCCTATTTGACTCTGGGCATCCCTTTCATCCGGAAACCTGTACTGACTCAGTGGCAAGAGCTGTGATGTGTGCATGTCAACATGCCACACCGTGTCCTCTGCACTGTCCAACTACTGTGTACTTGGTGCATGTGTCCACACTGGGGTGTTGCAATCCAACAGACACCAGACAGATGGGTGCAAGGCCATGTGGGATGTGAGTGCCATGGTTGGCATCAGACTGACAATTGGCTTCTCCTGTTCAGTTAGGGCACTTTTAGCAATGTACAAATAATGATGCCAGGGCTTGCTATGTAATGTGCTGTGCTCACAGTGGTGTGTGAGTTTGGTGCAGGTGACTGATGTCTGTCTGTTTCCCCATTGTTTGCAGATACATCCACGGCCACGGAAGGGGACAGCTCCACGGACCAGGAGGAGCCGGAGAGCCAGACTGGGTCAGCAGCCGAGGAGTGGTCGGAGGGACCCAGTGGCACGGAGGGCGAGGGGAGCCACACCGAGGAGTCCTCAGCACCATCCACCTCAGCTGAGGACCAGAGCAACTCGGAGGATGACTCCCTTATGGAGGCGGGTGTCAGCAGCCACCACACCCCAGCTAGTGTTGCTGTCCCCGCCACCACCAGCACCACCACCGCCCTCCCATCGGCTCCCATTCCCCAGGTCCGTGGAGGCTCCCATGTTCGGGAGCATGTCTCCTTTGGGCCAGGCACCGCACCCCCTGCCCCTGTGTCCCCTGCTGCCCTGAGTGAGGAGTCTGTGTACCTCCTTTGCCAGCTCTATGTAGGGCAGACAGCCATGCTGAGTGTCCTCCATGCGCACACCGCTCTGTTGACTCAGCTGGTGTCGTTCATGGAGGGCATCTCATCAGGCATGTCTGACCTACAGAGGGGCAATAGGTCCATGGACTCCTCCCTGACGGCAGCAGTGTCCCTCCTCAGACAGTCCCTCACCCCTCCTGCCTCTGCTCCATCCACACTCCCCAGCACCTTACCCGTCCCAAGCACACACACACCAGCACAGGCACACACCAGCACACACACATCCAGCACACAGACACACACGCCACAAACAAAACGCACACGCACGCACAGTCAGGGGACTGAAACCAGACTCACAGGGGATGGGGCCCTGGTACACACACACGCATCCACGAGCACTGCGCAGTCCTCAGTTGCCTCTCCCTCCAAAACACCCTCCCTTGCCTCACCTGCAACCCCAAAGACCCAGCGCCTCTTCCTCAGTGACCTCGGCCTCTTCCCCTCCGATCCAGCTGCTCCAGCATCCAGGGGAAGAGGAAGCCCCCCACACGGAGCAGAGTGCCCCTCGCCCCCGGACACCCTCCCCAGGCGCAGACAGACTGAGGCCCCCACCCGCAAGTCCCCCGGAGTCGTAAGAGCAAGACCCCGCCGCCGCCCTGCAGCTCAGGCACCAGGTCTCCTTCCTCCATCCCTCAGGCCCCCACTCCACAGGTGCCCCCACCACACCCTGCCCCAGGTTCCACCACCCACAGAAATACCATCCCCAAGAGGATCCGGCCTTCTCCCCCTGCCACTTGCTCTCCCGGCACCACACCCCCGCTGCGCTTGTCTGTGCCACTGATGTGGTGAGGGTGTCCTCCCCCTCTGTCCAGCCCACCTTGCCTGTTCCCCATTCTCCTCCCCTGGTGGTAGGCACTGCAGTGGAGTCCACTACCACCCTGTCTGACTTGGGCACTGCAGTGGCGGACCTGTCCACTCCATCTGCAGGGTCCACTGCAGTCGTGCCGGCACCCACAACATCTGAGTCATGCCCCCCAGTTGTGCCGGCACACACCATGTCAGACACCTCCACTGCAGTTGTCAGTGGCTCTCCAGCACCCACCACCCCTTCCCTGCTTCCTCCTGGTGAGCCCTGATCCTGTCCCTGCGGTGCCTGGCCTACCCCCGGTTGCCCCTCCTAGTGGATTGTCCCTGGTTTTGTGCTGGCATGCGTAGGGTGACATCTGCCACTGTCACCCTGTTTGGACTTTTACAATGGACTGGCCATTGGCCTTTGTGTTTTTCTGGACTTTGTTTTCATTCCACACATATGCTGAATAAAGCAACTTTCTGTTCTCTAGTGCTTATGCTTCTGATGTACATGTTGTTGATGATGCTAACCATGCCCTTGCTGCAGTGATGGTGATATTTGGTCTCATGATAATGAAGTGTTACTGTGCAGGAACCCATGTGGTCCAGGGGGAATGTGTCCTATCCTGTGGTGTATCCATGTCATCCATAGCAGCATCTGAGGGTGTCATGTGTTCAGTATTTGGCAATGGGATTTCCTACTTAGATTAGCTATTTCACATCTGTGGCTTCCACCCCTGCACATTTGTTGTGCCTGCCATTGTTCAATTCGTCTACTTCCCTGACCGTGTGGCCATCTCCACTGGACATGCAGGTTTGAGCATCAATGGGGAAGGACTCATCTGTGTTGTCAGTGCAACATTGCTATACAAGTGTTTTGGATCTGTGCTGATGATTCCGTTGGCACTTCCATGACCAGGCTGATGTGACGGGAGCCCTCATTTGGTGCTAATTGTTGATTGTGTGACCAAGTGCTCAGCTGACATGATGGGGCCCTACTGAGGCAACATATGGCACAGCTTTCCTCACACAGGAGTGGAGTCCCCTCATGGCAGTGTGTACTCCTGTGACATTGCCTGCGCCCAAGGTGTGTGTTGTATGTGCATGTCTGTGTGTTCACTTCCGTTTAGCTGTGCATGCTGTGATCCCTAGTGTTGTACCTGTTTGTGATGCTAGCTGAGTTGACCTATGTTCCCCCAAAGTCTTCTCCCTGGGTTCTCTGTGATGTGGGTGCATGGCACATTACTGGTCATCAGGGTGTCACCCATAGATGTGTTTGCTGTCAGGGCTGAGTTTGTGTGCAGACGCAGATGGGTCACAGTCAGGTTTCCCCTTGGCACTTGTTGTTTGCCCCTGTCATGTGATTTCCAGTTTGTGTTATCTTTCAGTGATTGTGACACGTTGTGTGTGTGACTGCTGGCACTCCTCAGGGTCCGGGCTGCAATGTTGGTTGTTGTCTATGTGTGTTCTTTGTGGGTGACCTTGGCTTCTTCATTGGTGTGTGACTGTGGCTGGGATCCCATTGGTTGGTGTGGTATTGCCGTCATGTCCATGTACAGCGTAGTGTGCAGTGTGTCAGACATTCAGGAGTCTTGTTGAGTGGCCATGTGTGATGTGTTTCTGCACCTTGGTTCCCACCCACCACCCTGGAATAGTCATGGGTGCATGTGCAATGTCACCAGTGCATGTGTACTTCACTGCTGCACATTGTTGGAGGTCGAGGGGTGTGGTGTTGAGTGTGTGCAGATGAGAGTTGTTGCCCGGCTAGGCCCCTGCCTCCATGTTGGCCTTGGCTTACTGGCCATGCTGATTGATTTGTGCTTGTGTAGGTGTGATGGTAGTTAGTTGCTCAGGACACATGACTGTGGTTCACAGTGTGAACCACATTTAGCTTTGTCATCACAGTGGGATTGTAATGCAGCCCAGGGTCACCACATTGTGGGGGCCCTGGGGGTGGTGCTGTGGTGTGTCTGTGTCTTGCTGTGTCAGTTGCTGTCCCTACGTGCCTGTGTGACATGTGTGATTTGTGCTCCCTCTCATCTGACAATGCCTGCTTGCCCACATAGGGGATTTGGATCCATGAGTTACCTTTGTGTGGCACTGTATGCACATCTGTATGATTGGTATTCAGGTCTCCTCATGTGTTGTGTGGTTGCCTGGGGACACTGGCACCCCCCCTCACCTGTTGTGTATGATGTGCAGTGTGGGTCTGCCTGTTTGTGTTTGTGCATCTGCACCACTGCATTGGCATATCTTGGGTGTGCCATTGGCTGTATGTAGTTTGGTGGGTTTCCCCTGCTGTCCCTGGGACTCCTAGGTCATCGGTCAGCACAATGATCATGGTTTGTGTGTCCCATTGCTGCCATGGTATGGTATCTGTTCACCTCACATCTGCAGTCTCCACAGGGTATCTGCATTTGTGTGCCCATTGGTGCAAATATGTGGGTCTGCATTCTGATGGTCACTTCTGTCATTGTGTCATTGATGAATGTTGACGGTGTCAGCCCCCATGGGTGTTGTTTGTCTGCACATGGCCAAAGGTATGTCTTATTTGCACTGCAGTATTTGGCTCACCCAATTTATGTTGCAATGGGACACATACACTACTTTGCCACTGATGTGTTTTTTGTTCTGTGACCAGGAATCATCCATGCAGTTTGGCAGTTGCACCTCTTTCTTTGTCAACACTTACCTTTTGGTCACTGTGATGATGGGGGTTTAGACCCCATTGCCACAATGTTCAATATGTGCTTCAGCTATGGACCCCACACTTACATTTTGCTCACTGTGATGATGGGGGTTTAGACCCCATTGCCACAATGTTCAAAATGTGCTTCAGCTATGGACCCCAAACTTACCTTTTGGTCACTGTGATGATGGGGGTTTAGACCCCATTGCCACAATGTTCAAAATGTGCTTCAGCTATGGACCCCACACTTACCTTTTGGTCACTGTGATGATGGGGGTTTAGACCCCATTGCCACAATGTTCAAAATGTGCTTCAGCTATGGACCCCACACTTACATTTTGGTCACTGTGATGATGGGGCTTTAGACCCCATTGCCACAATGTTCAAAATGTGCATCAGCTATGGACCCCACACTTACATTTTGGTCACTGTGATGATGGGGGTTTGGACCCCATTGCCACAATGTTCAAAATGTGCTTCAGCTATGGACCCCACACTTACATTTTGGTTACTGTGATGATGGGGGTTTGGACCCCATTGCCACAATGGTCATGGCCTGCTTGCATTGTGGGTGCCACACACATATATGTGTGGCACATGTGCTAGGGGGTCACATTGTATGTTCAAAGTCATGTTCGGTGTTGTAGGCATTTGACACAGTCTACACACGCTTGTCATGGTGTTGGGGGGATGTCTTTTTCTTGCATTCCCTAGGTTGTGGTGTGCTGGTTGTGTCATGCATTGTCCATCCTATGAGTGGGGGTGGTAGTAGTGGTAGGCATCCAGCCCCCTGGCTCAGGGTGGTAGTAGTGGTAGGCATCCAGCCCCCCTGGGTGAGGGTGGTAGTAGTGGTAGGCATCCAGCCCCCCTGGGTGAGGGTGGTAGTAGTGGTAGGCATCCAGCCCCCCTGGCTAAGGGTGGTGGTAGGCATCCAGCCCCCCTGGGTGAGGGTGGTAGTAGTGGTAGGCATCCAGCCCCCCTGCCTAAGGGTGGTGGTAGGCATCCAGCCCCCTGGGTGAGGGTGGTAGTAGTGGTGGGCATCCAGCCCCCCTGGGTGTGGGTGGTAGTAGTGGTAGGCATCCAGCCCCCCCTGGCTAAGGGTGGTAGTAGTGGTAGGCATCCAGCCCCCCCTGGGTGAGGGTGGTAGTAGTGGTAGGCATCCAGCACCCCCTGGGTGAGGGTGGTAGTAGTGGTAGGCATCCAGCCCCCCCTGGCTAAGGGTGGTGGTAGGCATCCAGCCCCCCCTGGCTAAGGGTGGTGGTAGGCATCCAGCCCCCCCTGGGTGAGGGTGGTAGTAGTGGTAGGCAAATATCCGGCATCTATATGTATTGATGCAATTTAGATTAAACCTTATGCCGTGCATGCTGGGTTTTCCCGCGGGAGTTTATTCACTTAATGAACGGCCAGTTTGCCCCTGCGATGGTTCCTCCTCCCAATCTAATCTTCACCGTATCTTTTTTTGCAAATTTTATATGTCAGATCGTAAAAAATTTAGTTTTCCTCTTCTGCGGAAATATAAATGTGTGCAATGCCGCCCAGCTCTTTTCTTCCTCCAAATGCTCCCTGATTCTTACTGGGTGAGGGTGGTAGTAGTGGTAGGCATCCAGCCCCCCCTGGCTAAGGGTGGTGGTAGGCATCCAGCCCCCTGGGTGAGGGTGGTAGTAGTGGTAGGCATCCAGCCCCCCTGGCTAAGGGTGGTGGTAGAGCATCCAGCCCCCCTGGGTGAGGGTGGTAGTAGTGGTAGGCATCCAGCCCCCTGGCTAAGGGTGGTGGTAGGCATCCAGCCCCCCTGGGTGAGGGTGGTAGTAGTGGTAGGCATCCAGCCCCCTGGGTGAGGGTGGAAGTAGTGGTAGGCATCCAGCCCCCCTGGGTGAGGGTGGTAGTAGTGGTAGGCATCCAGCCCCCTGGCTAAGGGTGGTAGTAGTGGTAGGCATCCAGCCCCCTGGGTGAGGGTGGTAGTAGTGGTAGGCATCCAGCCCCCTGGGTGAGGGTGGTAGTAGTGGTAGGCATCCAGCCCCCCTGGGTGAGGGTGGTAGTAGTGGTAGGCATCCAGCCCCCCTGGCTAAGGGTGGTGGTAGGCATCCAGCCCCCTGGGTGAGGGTGGTAGTAGTGGTAGGCATCCAGCCCCCCTGGCTAAGGGTGGTAGTAGTGGTAGGCATCCTGCCCCCTGGGTAGGGGTGGTGGTGCGCATTCAGGCCCCTGTGTGCATATGTGGCATTGGTGATGGGCATCCCGCCCCTATGGTGCTGCTGTTGCTGGTGTAAGTATATTCTGCATCCCTCTGTGTGTGTGTGATGTGTCGTGTACGTGTTGTATGTGTTTTGTGGTTGGTGTCTGACTTACCTCCTGCGCCGTACGCGTCCGTTCCTGTTCCGGTAGTAAATGTAGAATATTGGTATGATCGGGACGAAGGGATTCATGGTTGGTTCGTGTCGTTCATCCTTCTCGTTGCTTCGCGTCGTCCTCGTCGCTTCGCGTCGTCCTCATCGCTTCGCCTCGTCCTCGTCGCTGGTGTGTTCGTCTCGTAGCCGTGGATCGTGTTGTGGCGCGAATCGGAGCTTATGTGCGCCTCTCCCGGATGCTTTGACGTGCCGTGCGTAGCGACGGGTTCGGCGCGTACGGGAAGCGCATCGTACTTGTTCGGCCGGACGGAGCTGCATTTTCCCTTCCGTGCGACTCGATTCAGCGTTTCCGGATTCGCCTCGGTCGGGGAACAGGACCTGGTTTGGGTGAGTACGGCTCGGCCGGATTCTGTGCTGTTGTGCGCATCGTACTTACTCGTTTGGTGTGCTGTACGGATCGGTCGGGAAACAGGCTTTCGCATGGCTTTTTTCCCGACCGAATGGTATTGGGTGCGCCTCCGATCGGAATCGGCCCCTATGTGTGAAAATCTTTGAGACTATTAAGGAGTTCCCTTACTTCCATCTTATAGTGTGTAACAGGCCTGGTGCAGAGGATATGATGTTAATTAATTTTTATAATAACAATTTTGAGGGTAATATGTATCAGGTGATTGATTCACTAGAGAGTGCAATTGATAGGGCTACAACTAACCATCATAACACTCTGAATATAGTGTGGATGGGCGACTTTAACGCTCATAATTGTACCAGGATATCGAGACCATTATGAGGTCTGATGGATGAAGAGGGTGTTGTACCGTTGCATTTTTCACACACCCCATACGGTAATGCGTTGAATAGGCTCCTGACCATCAGAAATATGGTAATACTCAACCCCATTGACGAATCCACGGGTTCTTTGGAAAAGAGATTTGGAAATACTATCCATGGCACTACTATAGATTACCTGTTGGTTGCGATGCCATTAAAATTATTTTTTAGCCAGGTACAAACCCTCCTTTCAGTTTTTAGTGATCACGCTGCTATTACCTTCCAAATTCTATGGAAAGATTGTTTTAAACCGTCTGATAGGAGAATCCCTGCACCAACTATAGTAAGAAGGAATGCTATTGTCCTTAAAGGACTAAGATAAATAAAGCTGAACTAATACCCAGCATAGTTGAGAGTACTCAGGAGGAATTATTGATTTGCCTAGATTTTTATAGTGAACCGTTGTGCATAGTGCAGGCATTTGTATCAATACTGAATGCCGTGGAAAGCAATTTATTGTCCCCGAAGAGGATTTTGAAATCACCGGCCCCGCGTTGGTTCGACACCGCTTGCACCAAGGCACTCAGTAAGTTACATATGGCACTAAGAAAAAATCCAAGAGATAAGGAATTGGTCACACATCTCTGCTTTCAATATAAGGAAAGCAGGAGGTCTAGACTTAGAGCTCTGAAGGAGGATGCCTGGGAAAATTTACGACATGCTGCCTTCTCAAAAAACTCAAAAGAGTTCTGGGCTATAATTAATTCACCATTCTTGAAACAAGATATCGGCCCAACTTTAGATGTACATGTGGGAGAAGATGCAATGTCTGTTTCTAAAAGTGAATATTCAACCCCTAATGTTGTGATTAATGATTTGCAAACCCCTATTATTTTCTCTATGGCAGAGGTAAAATGTGGTTTGTTGCAATGCAGTAGTGCTAAAGCTCCTGGCCCAGATGGGGCCCCTATAGACTTCTTTTTTGAAAACCCAGATCTTTGGATTCCACTTCTGTCGCACGTTTTTAACGCAATTGCGGTAGCGGGTCCTCCAGTTTCATGGAAGAAGACAATTATTTTACAAATACATAAGAAAGGGAACAATTCACTGCCTAAAAACTACAGGCCCATCTGGCTTTTGGCGGCACAGTTATGTTAATGGGCCATCTATTAATAAACAGATTAGAGGATTGGGCCACTGACAAAAACATTTTATTACCGCCACAATATGGTTTTAAAAAAGGGATGGGGACTCTGGATCAATGTTTAAACTTGAATTTAATCATAGCCAAGTACACCCAAGCTAGAGAAGGAAATATTTTTATGGCATTCATGGACCTCTCAGCAGCGTTCGATTGTGTCTCACATAGTAAGTTATCGAGTATTATGAAAGAAATGGGTGTTGACGAAGCCATAATATCTTTTATACGTCATTTATACTCCCAATCTTCTGCATGTGTTAGATATGGTAGCCAGGGGGAACGCACAAGATCATTCCCTATTCTTAGGGGAGTCAGGCAGGGGATTGTGTCATGGCTCCCTTTTTGTTTTCCCTCTTCACCAATGGTGTGGAATCAGCAGTGGTTCACTCAGCAATTGCTGTCCCCATGGCTAATAAAATACGTATTCCCAAACTGCTATACACAGATGATGCTGTATTGATAGCCAGGACTGGTTTAGCACTGCAAAAGCTTATTGATAATTATGTGTCCTATATGGCTTCACTGGACCTCCAGGTTAACGAAGCGAAAACCTGTTAATCACGGGGAAACGACCAAGAAGACTTCCTTCTTTTTATATTTCTGCCCGTAAAGTTGAAATTACTCAGACTTTTTTATATTTGGACGTTTTATTTAATAGTTCGGGCACATGGTCAAATATGGTAATGAATAGATGTAATGCGCTAGAAAAGAACATTATGGCCATATATTCCTTTGTGAAAAAATTAGGTACAAAGCCATTGGAGCCAATTAAAAAGATTTATTCTGGAAAAGCTATTTCCTCAGCCACATATGGGGCAGGGATTTTGGGAACGACGAAGGCTGATGCATTACAACGAATAGAAGATGGTTTTTACAAGAAATTATTAGCCCTTCCTAAGAGCTGCTCAAATTCTATTTTGCATTAAGAGCTGAACGTTCCCTATATCTCAGATTTAGTATCCCTTGTTCTGGTTTTACTTTGGCATTCAATTTGGAGGAGGGATACGGTGGTATTAACACAAAACATCATTAAGGATTGCTTAACTCTTGATCAGGCTTATAAGGTACCATGGATTCAATATGTAAAAGAAACATTGATAGTATTGGGTCTCAGATCCCTTTATAAGGATCCACTCAATTGTCATTTAATCTCTAAAGCTGAAATTAAAACTCGTTTCAGTATGCACAGGGGAAACGAAAGACATGCACAAAATTGTAACAAAACTACGGTATCATCATATTTGGGGCTCCCCTCTATTCCTTTTGATTTAAATTCTTACCTGGTTTTTGTTACAAATATCCGGCATCTATATGTATTGATGCAATTTAGATTAAACCTTATGCCGTGCATGCTGGGTTTTCCCGCGGGAGTTTATTCACTTAATGAACGGCCAGTTTGCCCCTGCGATGGTTCCTCCTCCCAATCTAATCTTCACCGTATCTTTTTTTGCAAATTTTATATGTCAGATCGTAAAAAATTTAGTTTTCCTCTTCTGCGGAAATATAAATGTGTGCAATGCCGCCCAGCTCTTTTCTTCCTCCAAATGCTCCCTGATTCTTACTGGTGTTTTTCCCTTGCATCTTATTTATGTATGGCCTTAACAACTAGGAGATTAATTTCCCTGTAACATTACTTTAATCCCAGTATGGAATTTTGTACATTACACTATGAATTGGACGGATTTTAGTAATCACTTAATAGAGGGATTTTAGCTTTTGTTTTTAGCTTCGGCTTTTTATATTTTTATAAAAATCGCTATTTGTATTTAAATCATTGGAAATGCGATGTATTATTGAATATGCATTTTATGTTGTACTGTACTTTTATGATCTTATTTCCCAAGATCGAACAAAGTTAATTGACTGACTGACTGACTGACTGGAGTGGGAATAGTAAATTTTATCCCTCCACAATCCAATGCTTTCCCTACTGTTGTACTGTAGGGAAAGCGTTGGATTGTGGAGGGGTAGTACATTTTACCCCTCCTCTGTCCAACAGTTTACCTCCTGTTGCACTCATTGGAGTAGGAATAGTATATTTTACCCCCCCCCCGCTATCCAACACTTCCCCTACTGTTGTATTGACTGGAGTGGGAATAGTAAATTTTACCCCTCCGCAATCCAACACTTTCCCTACTGTTGTATTGACTGGAGTGGGAATAGTAAATTGTCCCCTTACGCAATCCAAAACTTTTCTTATTGTTGTAATGACTGGAGTGGGAATAGTAAATTTTACCCCTCCATAATCCAACACTTTCCCTACTGTTGTATTGACTGGAGTGGGAATAGTAAATTTTACCCCTCCGCAATCCAGCACTTTCCAGCTAAGGCGGAGGAGCATCGCCCCAATGCTCTTTGAGCAGTACAAAAAAATAAAAATAAATTGATTATAACATGACGTTATTATCATCTTATTTTTCAGTGTTGACTCGGAGCCAGGTTAGGGCAAGGCGGGGCTGGGCTGGCCACAGCAGAGGGAGGAGTGGTTTGCACTCCTTAAGTGCGCATGACGGTTTGGACAGCCCTCTTACCATGTTCTCCACCGTGCTGTAATGCACAGCTTGGGTGAAGAACATGCAGAGACTCACAGTCCCTCTCTGAGTTCGGAATCACGGCGCTCAGACCAATCACAACGCTGCTGTAAAGCAGCATCGTGATTGGCTGGGAGAGTCTGGGAGCCTGGGTGTTTCCGTTCCTGCTGCCAGTGGCAAAAGAAGAGGAGGAGGAGAGGCGGCGGCGTTCATAGGTATGTTTTTTTTTTACCCCCTTCCCCTGCCCCACCACCCCCGTTCTGAGGTAGCCACCACTGATCACAGGTGTCACATCAAGTACATTTCCTAACTTAACACATTTCGTAAAGTTTTTGTCTTAACTACAAACCCAGCAATAAATTAAGCACACTATTCTGCAAAATTAAGGTGAGAGCTGAACTGTTTTTTAACAACTGTACTCTGCTTACATGATGCCTTTCACCAGTCTTGCTTACTGAAAGTCAGCACCTATCACATCCAACATGCATTTCCCTCTGTTTCGTTAGACTACCCTCACAATATCACAGTATCATCATTGAAGAAGTCAAGTTTTTAAGGTTACTACACAATTAGTGAACGGCCCAAATGACTTGAGTTGAAACCTAACAGCTCCTCTGGGAGTTATGAAAGAGGTCAAAGCCTTTTAGTCCTCAACAAAAAGCAATCTGAAGTTAGGCTAATGATAAGAATATGACAGAAAACATGGTTGCATCACTTACTGTTGTTACCTAATTATTGTTCAGTAACGGGTGCATTTCCTAGCATAGGCAGGCATTCAGATTTCAGATATTCACACACAATCTCAGTTTGTCATTTAGTTTATTTGCTAAAACAATGTGAGTGACCTATTCAGATGCTTTATTCCAACAGCAGCAGAAGTTAACTATACCTGGGAAGGAAGGCTGCCACAAATAACTGCTACTCCCATTGAATATGTCCTTTAAACGCCAGCATAATTTAATACAACATTCGGGGAAAGTAATGCAAGGGTTAGCATGCATGACAACTATGCATGTAAAGATAACATAGTGTGTATCTGTATAACACACCTTCACCCTTGGGACTTTTGGTGCTGAAATAACATATGCTTTTTCTTACTCAAAATTGCTACCGATATAGCAGAATAACACCTCTTTTCTTTTACATGCCTTATGTTGGAAGTAAGAGCTAACACTTTGCAGCCAGATCTAATTCCCCTCTCAGAATCACCGGCACATTCCTCCCTTTGTGTACTCCAATTACACATCTGTCTAAAGATAATGATATGCATAGAAAAACAATTTCTCACCAAAACATCTGAATATACCTTCCCACCTTCCCCTAACTATTTTTATAACACTTTATTTGTTTTAATAAAAACACAGAAGAGCAAGTGCACACACAACAGGCCATCACAGGGACTTCTCAGGACACTGTTAATGAATGCCACAACCCACCCATCCCACCCCCCTGAATTCACACCCCCACGGTGCTCAGCCCATAATATGTCAGCCACTTCCCCCCATATCTTATGATGCTCATTAGGGCTCCCCTGAGCTAGATAAATCGGTTCTTCCAGCTTGACAGAAAGGTCCATGCCCGATCTCCATTTCCGCAGGGATGGGGCTTCTGGCACCTTCCAGGACTTGGCCATGCCCCTTTTAGCCAGTAATGTTCCCAGCTCCATCAAGGCTCGGTCTCCCCTTGTGCCTCCCAACTCATCCACTAGGCCAAGCAGCGCGACTCTGGGTGTGGCCTTCAACTGGTGGCCCAAAACCTCAGACAACGCTGCAAATATGGCTAGCCACTATGTCTGAATAGTGGGGCACTTTCACACAATGTAGAATAAATCATCCATGTCTCTGTGGCATTAAGTGCAGGCTGGGTCTAGGAGCCTGTGGGCTTTCCATAAATGCTGGGGTGCATAATAGGTGCAGTGTAGGTATTACAATTGGACATGGCGCAGCCGGTCTTAGATTGCTAATGTACGCGATGCCACGCAAGCCTCCTTCCAATCCGCTTCTTCAAAAGGGCCCAGCCACCTCTCCCACCGTCCCCTCAGGGCCTCCGAGAACAGGGAGAATAATTCACCAGGGCTCTGTAAATTTGAGAAATACCTCCTCTGGACAGCGGGCCCATGAGTGACCTAACTTCCAAGGGATTATAATTTGGAGATCCAACCAACACCTCCCAAAGGTCGGGAAGTGCGTGACGGAGTTGGAGATAGTGGAAGAATTGTGATTTATGAGGAGAAAACTCTGTCTGGATGTCCTGGAAGGATTTCATATGATCACCCTCCCAGATGTTGCCCAGGTGTGATATGCTGATATTGTCCTATCCTTGAAACCCTCAAGTCGCGTCGTCTGTTGCAGCCACTTACCCACCCACAGGTGAGTCGCCAGCGTCACTCACCTGTCCCAATCAGCTCATCTCAGGACCGGCCTCCAAGTCCGCAAGACCACACTAGTTATTTTTGGGAGTGCCATGGGGACCAGCGCACCATATAATATACCCATGAGATTGTTAGCCCAGCAGGGATACTTTCATCCTACATGAAGGGTCTGCCCAGCTCCCGCTTACCCAGTCATTCACCACTACCGCATGCACTGCCCAGTAGTAAAGAAGGATATCGGCCATGGGCAGACTCTCATCAAAGGTCGACCAAACACATTTGTCAAAGGAGATCCTGTGGGGTTTCCTGGCCCACAAACATTTCAGCGCCTCGTAAGTTTTGGTAGTAAACCAGTGGTTAGGGATGGAGAAGGGGAAATTCTGGAGCGCATAAAGGAGTTGTGGTAGGACCATCATTATATACAGAGCCACCCATCCCAGCTTGTTGAGTGGTAGTTTAGTCTATCTGTCTAAATCCGGCTGAATTGCACGGGTGAGAGGAAAGAAATTAAGGCTCCATGCAAGGCCCAGTTCCCATGACATATGGATCCCCAAGTAGCAGAAGGTCAGGCATCGGATAGGCAGGGAAGGGTACCAGGCAGGGCTTTAAGTGGGTTGAAAAAACTAGGGGGGGTCTCTCAAAGGGGCGTGGCCAATGTAATTAAGGGCGTGTCTTAAATACACGTAAGCTAAAAATCTGTGCTTAGCATAGTGTGTCGCCCGACTTGTATTTTGCTGTTTCTGTCATTGCATCCAGATATATGATACAACAAGTAACATCATACCTACAAGTCAGGACTATTGGCTTTGTCAATGGTTGTTAGTTGCAGAAGATAAGTAAGCAGCAACTATGGCAAAGCTTCCACGATGATGTTGCTGCTCTTGCTTTTCAAAAAGAGAAGGGAAATCCAGAGAGAAAATGACTCTCTTTAAAGGATTTCCCTTCCCCTACAACGCTCACCTGGCATGACGTCATGCCGTAACTTCTCCACTAGTGAGAAGTGAGCAGTGTGAGCACGCGCACATCGATGTGCCTGCTGTCACTGTAGTCTGCAGCCAAGGCACAAAACAGAGCCCGATAGGGACCCGTTTCGAGGCCCCCTTTAAAAAACTGCCAGTGCTCAGCACCGGTGAGACCCGGCCCACTTAAAGCCCTGGTGCCAGGTATCATTGTCCCTATCTTCTCAGAGGAGGACCCAGATTTACTTAGGCCAGTTCACCTTCAACGCCGAGGCCCCCCCCAAAGGCATCGAGGATGGACATGAGGCGTGGCACGTTCTCAGACGGTTGTGCCAGGAAGAAAAGAACGTCATTGGTGTAAAGGGCTATTCTGTCCTCCATTGCCACTCCCCAGTCAAAGCACCTGACCTGGGTGTCACAACGTACCCACTATTGCTAGGGGCTCTACAGCTACCGCAAAAAGTAGGGGAGAGAAGGGGCAACACTGTTTGGTGCCCCAGCAGATTGGGGATCTACGGGAAACCACTCCGTTCACCCACACCTGAGCCTGTGGTCTGGCATATAG
Source organism: Calotriton arnoldi (assembly GCA_963921515.1). Taxonomy (NCBI): domain Eukaryota; kingdom Metazoa; phylum Chordata; class Amphibia; order Caudata; family Salamandridae; genus Calotriton; species Calotriton arnoldi. The sequence continues at coordinate 626,949 of CAWUFW010010045.1, read as the reverse complement.
GGGATAGACATAGGAAGGAACTTGCGCCCCAAACCCATGTTGACCACGACTTTTTGGAGATGGGCCCCATCCAGGAGTTTAAAGCTTTCTCAAAATCGAGGAGCAACAGCAGTGTGGCACATTGTCCATCTTCCCCTAACTTAAGACTTGATCAGGCTAGTTGGGGTCTACTTTTATCATTAAATCTCTTGCCTGCAGTACCCTAATAAACAGGCATATCCCACGAAACACACTTGTTACACAAAATGTCCTGGTTCCTCCTCATCCTCTTCTTTCTGTACCATGCTGATGCCTTAGTTCCTGACTCCACAACCTCTACCTTTACACACTCTTTCATCCTTACTTGGATTCCATTCCTTCCAGGTAGAGAAAATCCATGACTGAAACAAACACACTTCTTGCTTTTTGCTATCTCTCTATCTGTTCTGATGCCAGGTCATCAAAGAGATGCAGAGATCCAGGTAAAGAAATTATATAGTAAGTTAAGTTACAATTGAGGTGCATAAAGGGAAGGTCTGTTTGCTACCCCAACAGCCATCCACTTCTAACCCACACACATACCAACATTCACATTCGGTGCGCAGGCTGCCACAGCTGCTATCCACTTCAAACCCACACACATGCCAAAGTTACCCATTCAGCACGAGCCCGTCCATACCACACAATCCTCCAATGGACCAATCCAATGCACTGTACTTCCCTCAACCACCTTTCTAGTGATGTTTCCTTTTGCAGACTTTGTGACTTTCTTTTCTCACTCCTACCTACCTGCGGCTTGCAAATGGTCTTTTTCTTAAGTTATTTCTATAGCAATCTCTGATGTCAGATCTATTGGCAGTAATAATGTCTACTGAACCTTTCTATGTTGACCCACACTAATATGACAGATATCCCTTCCTAGTGTTACAATTCCATTATATTCTATGGCACTTGTAAAACGGCGACGAGATATCCTCACAGTTGTGCCAGAGTGACCTGCCCGCCAAACTCTAAATTAGGCCCTTAGTTTTTTGTCATGAAGCCATTCAATGATACTTGGCAGCCAACAAAGCACTCTATAGGGTCCACAGGCATCTTTTACTTAGGAAGAACTCAATACCTTGCTATCGTGTGTTTTTTCTTTTTGCCATAATTCACATTCAGCATGCACACAGCTGCTTTAAAATTATCCAGTTCATCTTCCTTTTCCTCAGTGAGGGAAAAAGTAAAAATGCCATCAGACAACTGCATTCAGGGTGTTATGAATGTTACATGGTGAGCCCTCTTTTCCTAGTGTGAATGTCTCCATCCACTGCTTCTAAATATGCATCAAAAACGTCCCGCTGCTCCCATTCGAGAATGATATGGGTTTAACTGGAGTTTGTAAACTGTTCATGCCAGTGTCACTTCCTGTATCCTTGCACCTTAGACAAAATATCTGTTGATGGATGTGTACACCCCTGTGATACAGCACAGCCATGTGAACAGCACAGCCATGTGAACAGCACAGCCTCGTGCTACAGGATGTACTTCAAGTACACAACTATTTCTTAGATGCAGCTGTGCACATGTGTACACTGTATATTGCCATTAATGCAGCAGCAGCCCATCCTTAAGGGCGGAGCGACCATGCCCCTCACCGTTCGGCCGACATGAAGAGTGTCTGTCAGACTGAGCAAAGGTCAGCGCAACAGACATTCTTTATGTTCAGGTCAGCCAGCCGCGGTACATGTGATGAAGCAAGGTTTTATAAATAAAACTTGCTTGTACGCAATCCTTCTCATAGTATTAATTTATTAAAATTGTATTGTTATTACTAACCTTTGCATACACTACACAAAGGGGAGAGACGCTTGCATATGTGTTTTACTAAAGAATAACACTTGTCTGTAATCCAAAATGGCCGCTAAAGCGCGGGAAACTCTCTGCGCATGTCGCAACCTGATCACATGGTGTGACGTCTTTCTTTGCTTGGTGGGAAACTTCTGCTTCTGCGCAGTGTGCATTAAAATGGCTGTTTGATGTTTTCACATGCTTCAGCTTGCTCTCATGTCATTATTAAATTGTCGTTTCCTAACGCTACTAATGCGGGATAGTATATGTACTTAAATGGGAATAGAATAGAAATAGTGGGTATACAGTGAAACATTTTATTTGTGATTTTAATATTTTCTTTTTGCACTTTTATTAGTTTGTAAACTTGGGCCTGGGTTGGTGACTTGTAACTCGAGAAACGATGGTTCTGCGCATGTATCCTGTGTGCCTGCCAAGTGAAGTCAACTTGGATGTCTCCCAAGGCCATGACCCATTGGCCGAAGATACTGTACTTGATGTTTCCGGTGGACAAAAATGATACTTTTCCCCTGTAAATTGTATAACATTTGTCGTGAGACGGGTGGGAAATAAAGCAAATGTATTAAATTGAAGGGGAGGGAACGTAAAGGACAATAGGCTTTACAATTTAGGACAAATCAATATGATGCGACAATCCACCCCCTGTCCCAGTCCAATCAGAAGTAGTGGTCCCATATTTTAGCAACATTAGTGGGAGGTACATGGGCGTAGAAGGGTATAATAGATATAGAATTAGCTAAGTAGTAGCTGCTGCTAGCTCCAGACCGTCAAGCTGATCGATTGCAGAGCGAACCGCTGTCCAGAGAGGTCCTGAGGTGGGGGCGGCGGAATCCATTAGAAGGAAGAAACGGGAGAATCGAGGAGAAGCGAAGTACCAGAGAGGGGAACGACGCAGGCGTCGTTGTAGAGAGGTCACTGGTCCTGTCCTGATCCCGGAGGAAGTCTTTGCTTTTCATCCTTCCAGGGTCCTATCTTTTCAACTCCTTGGCTAAGGGGTTTGGTTCTCGCACCTAGGTAAATATAATGCAACCTTTAGTTGCGCTGCTGTCTCTATCTTCTTCTCTTCCTTAAACACCGTCATTGATTAGCAATAATCATTTCTATGCTTAATCCTGGGTATTTTCGATCAAGTACCATGTGGCTTTGTATTTTACTCTGCTAAATCTTTAGATAAACATTTTAAAACTTCCTGACTCAGTGGTTATTTCAGGATTTTGTATTATAATGAATGTCACTCATTTTAAACTTCCCAATTAGCAAAGGATTCATCGGTAAGTCATTACTCTTCAATCAGAAGGTAATTGGTAGCAGGGATTTTTGATAAGAGTAACAACTGATAAACCCAGCGTAAGTATTAGCGTAGTGTGAATGTATGGGCCCAAGTGAGTATATGGTGTATGAATGCTGTTTGCTAATATCGCGCTGGATCAGTTTTCTGGTAAGAAGAGGACGGTTATGGTTACTCTTTGTTAATTGGGTAATGAGAATTTTTATGTGTATTTTTATGAACTAACATTCACTTAAAATTTTGAGTTTTGTTTTATGTTGTCCAGAATACCCCGGGGTAAAAAGAATAGTGGGTGGCAAGTGGAAGCCATACTGCAGTGAGGTTATCTGTCAGGCAGAAATAGTACTGAGAAGTTAAGCAGGACTTTCAGTACTCGTTAGGGACTCTATGTGTGTGAGTAATAGCAAAAAGGGTACGCTGATAAAAATGTGATGTTATATCACCTAGTAAGGGTAACATTGGAGAAGTAACAGGTACTTCTGGAGCTTGTGTGAAGAGTAGACGGAAGTGTTTTACTCGTAGTGTATGTTTAAGTAAACGGAAAGGTTTTACTAAAGTGTGGAAGAAACTATTTTTTTCAAATTTAGAAGAAACTGGCACGATAGCGAATGTTTTTTGTTGTTACTGGAACTTAATTAAGATTTATAGAGAAAATAAGTTTGCGTAAATTTTTGTAAAGGGAGTGTCAGTTGCCAGAGAGGGAGCTGACGTCACAAAACGCCGCGCTGGGATTGGTTGAAACAGCGGGTGTGGGAAAACCCTTGTAAAGGAGGGGTTAGTAGTCAGGAGTAGTACTGACGTCACAGGTGTCGCGCTGGGATTGGTTAAATCAGCAAGGACAGGAAAGAGCAGATTGTAAAGGAGGGGTTGACCGAGAAACGTCACCAAAAGGCCGCGCAAGGATTGGTTCGGAAATAAAAGATAGCAGACATTTGATTGGTTGAGAATTTAGAAGCAAAATTCTTAGTGGATAAAGATTGCATGTTAAAACGCGATCCGACTTTAACAGGAACTCGTCCGGATAGGAGATTCCTAGGTTTTGCAGAATATAATTTTGTACACCGAAGATTAGATAGAATGTACGGAGAAAGGAGAAAAATGTCATTTTTACAAAAGGTTAAGAATTATTTTAAAAGGGACAAACCAATCAAAACTAGAGAAGGAATTATTATTCCACCAGCTAAAACGCCCGCTTCATTTATGATGATGGAGAGATGTTATCATACTTGTGTATGGATGGAGAATTGGATAGAATACACCAAAAATGATGGAGTATTAGCATTTCCCGAGAATGGTACCTTCAATGGAAGAATTCTTCAAAACTTGAGATTGAGGATGAATGACTTAGAACCCAGACCTAGATTAACCCAATAAGAAGAATGGGAAACCGAGGCATTTGAGCGTGATCGACCTCGGAGTAATAGGAGTTATCCAGGATTTTTTCCCAGATATCAACGTGAATCTAGGGATGGTCAGATGAAACAATGGAGAAGGGCAATGATTACAGAAGGATTATATCCATTGTTCTCAGCAGAGGAGAAATTAGGAAGTAAGTGCACAGAAAAGACAAAACATTTAATGAGAAATGAGGAGTCTGAAGACGAATTTATGGAGGAAATGTTAAGAAACCCCCACCATATCAGGAAGGGACAAGTGGATGCACCCCAAGTGCACCACCGAAAACTCCATTAGTGCCACAGGTAATGCATGAATTCACCACGAGTAGAATACTTCATGACAAAGAAAAAGAAGCCCTAGAAAAGACCAGAGCAGAATTAATACAGAAAATAACTCAGATAAAAGTACATCCTGATTCATTGACCATACCAGTAACAATTGGTCCAGTAGTTCCATTATATGGTACTCAGGGAAGCTGTCCTCCACCGATACTTACACCTACTGCTGTGAATAATCCCAAACCTGAAGCTCCAGTTATAATTGAGGATCAATTTAGTGACTGTGAATCCACAATATCACTCATGGACTTGCCTATTCGAGGTTCTGTAAATAGTACTCCCAGAAAAGAGGTACCTGAAGGTTCAAAAGATGTAAGTTTAGTAACTTCATCAGGAGCAAAAAGTGCTACCATAGTAACACCTGAAGATCTGGAAAGATGGGTGCAGGGGTCAGTTAAACAGTGTACACCTCCAAAAATAATGGACATTCATAAATTGAAAGTTGAATTAGAAGAAATAATAGCAGGAAATGTAGGACCAGAACACTTAAATACCTATGATGAAGAAGAATTATTATTCCTGTGCAGGAGTATCACCAGAAATGTAAAGATATTCCATGAAAAATTGTCCAATTTAGCACTACAGATGGGCATAGAAATAGGGAGATCAAAGGTACTACAGAAATCCTATAGAGCAGAATTTGCAGACAAAGATTTAGAAAATATGAATGCCTCTGGAAGAAGATTACAAATAAGAGAATTAATGTTAGTTTTGCAAAAATGGGGAGACCTAGATAAATGGAAAACTAGGTGGGCCAAGAAAAAGGAAGAAGCACGAACAAGTAGAACATCATCAGAATATGTGATGAAGGAATCAGGGAAAACAGACCAAATGTATCCAATGCGAGAAGTTGCGGGAGGAGGATATGTACATGTCCCATGGAGCAGACAGGATATTTTGTCCTTTACGAATGACTTTCCAAAATTGAGAGAAAAACCAATTGAATGGTACAAGCAGGTTGACAGGTTTGTGAAGGTGTCGAAGGTATTGTTGAAGGATTTGGATGGTTTGTTTGACATAGTGGTACCTGCCGATTTATGGACAGATTGTAAAATCACAGTGGATTGGCCGTGTGATGAATATCCTAGAGATTCGAAAACAGGTGCCCCGTCAAATGATGTGATGAAAAAGTATCACCAAGTGATAACTTACCTGAAAGGGAAAATACCACAGAATGAAACAGTTTGGGTAAAAATAGATCGAACTACTCAAGAAGCTAATGAATCAGTGCATTCCTACTATGAGCGTTTATTGCAGGTATTTAAACAATATAGTGGATTTGAGGACATTGGAGACAAGAACATGAGTCAGTTTGTGTATCGGTTTGTTTACGGTTTAAAGCCAGAGATTTGCCAGATGATTAAACAACACATGCTGTGTTGGCAGGGAAAGCCCATAGATGAGATTTTGAAGTATGCAAAATATTGTGGAGACGATATTGAGGATAGACACAAGAAATTGCAGGAAAAAGTGATGTGGGCACAGGTGAAAATGGCTGAGAAACAGGGAATTAATTTGGAAAATCCGAGTGAAAATCCAGGAAAAGATTCTGGAACAAGTGGTGATACGGGGAATGGTGGAAAATTTAGAGGACGAATGAGTAGAGAAGAAGCTAAAAAGAAATTTCCTTGTCATGGATGCGGAAAATTGGGGCATTGGAAGGATGAATGTAAAAAGATTCGGAATAATAATGGCCCAAATCAAAATTTAAATCCACAGACGCAGAATGACTCACAGCAGGGTGTAAATCCTCAGAGTCAGTTGCCACCTGCACCTATTCAGGGTAATGTAAGCAGAGCAAAGCATGGTGCAGATCACGGATATCAAGGAGGAAGTGGTAAAAATGATTATATGACATCACAATTTCTTTTGCAGGACAATTACTGTGAATTCAACTCATGACGGTGCCTAGGAGAGGGGAAGAAGGAGTGCATACTTGGCGCATCCTTACAGGTAGATCAGTCAGGTCCATATGTTGAAGGGAATGTGAAAGGTAATAATATTACTTTCCTTTTGGACACTGGTGCTACCCGGTCTACTGTGAGAACAGCAGACATTCCAGACCTTCCTCTCTCTGGTGAAAATATCCAAGTAGTGGGGGTAGCTAATCAGCGAATTAGAACACCTCTTACCGAACCCATGGAAGTTAAAATCGGAAATTTCAGAGAAATGCATCAATTTGTAGTGTGTGATTCTAGCCCAGTAAACTTATTAGGTAGGGATTTATTGTGCAAGATGAATTGTACAATTTTTTGCACACCGGATGGTGTGGCAGTTTAGACACCAGATGAAGATCATGTATATAAATTTATGATTGCAAAACAAGGTACAGAAGTGGATGAAATGTTTTCGTTAATAACAAAAGATGAGTTGCCAGAAGAATTAAAAAGTACAGTAAACCCCATAGTATGGGATTTCACCGGAAAGGAAGTAGGACTTATGGCTAAAATAGATCCAGTCAAAATTACTGTAAAAGAAGGTGCAATTTTCCCAAATACCAGACAGTACAAAATGAGTGCAGAAGTAAAAGCAGGAGTCATTGAAGAAATAAATCGAATGGTAGAACAAAATATCTTAAAAGAAGTAATGAGTAGCCCATGTAATTCACCTATAATGGGGTTGAAGAAACCTAGTGGAAAATATAGGATTGTTCAGGATCTGAGGAAAATAAATAAGATTGTAGAACCATGTTGTCCTATAGTGCCAAATCCTGCAGTAATTCTATACCAGATCCCATGGAATGCAGGATGGTTTACAGTAATTGATTTGTGTCAAGCGTTCTTTTCAATACCATTACATCCAGACAGCCAGTATCTTTTCTCATTTAAATTTGAGAATAAAGTCTATGTGTGGAATCGTGTTCCTCAGGGGTACACAGAAAGTCCTTCTATTTTCAACCAGATACTGAAAAAGTGCCTGGAAAAACTAGTGATGCCAGGAAGCTCAGTCTTAGTCCAATATATCGACGACTTATTAGTGGCATCAAACACCAGAGAGGACTGTGTTGTTGATTCCATAGCATTATTAAATCTTTTGGCAGAAGAAGGGCATAAGGTCTCACCTGAAAAATTGCAATTCTGTACAACAGCTGTTAAGTATCTGGGACACCAAATTGAGAGAGGAAAAAGAAGAGTAACAGCTGAAAGAGTAGCTTTAATAAAGAAAATGCAAATGCCTGTAACACAAAGACAAGTGAGAATGTTCCTAGGAATAGTAGGTTACTGTCGACAATGGATACCAGGATTTTCCATGTTAGCTAAGCCCTTAATTAACATGACAAAAAAGAAAGCAAAGGACCCTGTTGAATGGGAAGACGAAAGTGTAGAAGCTTTTGTAAAATTAAGAAATGCCCTATGTTCAGCACCTGCCTTAGGCATGCCGGATTATAAAAGAGAATTTGCATTGTTCTGTCATGAGAGACAAAATTGTGCTCTTTCTGTCCTAACTCAAAGACATGGACTGGAAAGACGTCCTATAGCATATTTTTCTGCTACATTGGACCCAGTAGCAGCCGCGTTGCCAGGATGCCTAAAAGCAGTAGCGGCTACTTGTTTGAGCATTGAACAAAGTGAGTCAATTGTGATGGGATACCCTGTAAAAGTGTATGTTCCACATGCAGTTGTCATTCTGTTGACAAGAACCCGAACTCAGCATCTTACTCCTAGTCGGCTGACTAAATATGAAAGAATAATAATGGGTGCTGAAAATGTGAACATGGTAAGGTGTACTATAATTAATCCAGCAACCTTACTACCAGACCCATGTCATGAAAGAATAAAAGACGATGAAGAAGATGAACATGATTGTATACAAATTACAGAATTATGCACAAAACCACGTCCAGATATAGAGGAAGAGCCTCTTAAAAAGCCAGACAGGGAGCTATTTGTTGATGGTTCGTGTCAAAGACATGAAGATGGCAAATTAACTGCTGCCTATGCGGTATGTGAATTAACTGGAATAGTTGAAGCATCCTATTTACCAGGAGTCAAATCTGCACAAGTAGCTGAATTGATTGCATTGATAAAAGCATGCAAATTTGGGAGGAATCAGAGAGTGACCATATTTACAGATAGTCAATATGGTTACGGGGTGGTGCATGATTTTGGCCAACTGTGGATGCAGAGGGATTTCATGACTTCTTCAGGATCCCCCATTAAAAATGGACAATTTGTAAGGGAATTGCTAGAAGCAATACAATCACCAAAAGAATTGGCTGTGGTGAAATGTGCCGCACACCAGTCAGGAGATGACTGGGTGGTAGTCGCAACAGATATGCGGATCTGGTGGCTCAACATTGTGCCAAAACCAGAATGTCAGTCAATAAGAGGGTGGAAAGAATGGGAATCAGCTGCTAACTTATGCTATATATGCCACCTGAAACTTGGAATGAGGTGAAGAAATTGCAAGATGAGGTTGATGAAAGTGAGAAGAATTTGTGGATCAAAGTGGGTTGCTCCCAAAGAGGAGAGGATGAAGTGTGGATCAGTGCTGATGGCAGACCAGTCATGCCAGACTGTTTACTCTCACAAATGGCTAGAATGCATCATGGAGACACACACATAGGGAGAGATGCAATGATTAGGCTGTTCAGACAAAATTGGTACAATCCCAAATTCAGAGCTGTTGCAGAGAGTCTTTGCCAGAGATGTCTAACTTGCCAGATGCATAATCCGTGGAGGAAGACAGTAATTGGATTTGGAAAAATTGGAAAGGCAGAGGGTCCATTTATGAGACTTCAGTTTGATTTCATACAGTTACCACCATGTAGAGGGCTGAAATATGTACTAGTCATAGTGTGTCTGTTTTCAAAGTGGGTGGAGGCTTACCCTACTAGGAGAAATGACAGCATTACAGTTGCAAAACTGTTGCTACGAGAACTCATTCCTAGATTTGGTTTTCCAGTAACTTTGGAATCAGATAGAGGAAAACATTTTAACAGCGAAGTGATTCAAATAATCTGTGAAGCATTTCAAATCAAACAGAAATTACACTGTGCATATCGACCAGAGGCTTCTGGAGTGGTTGAACAATTGAATGGCACTATAAAGTCAAGACTGGGAAAAATGTGTGCATCAACATCATTAGAGTGGCTAGATGCATTACCACTCGTTTTAATGGGACTCAGAAGTATACCTGACAGAACCACAGGTTTGAGCCCCCACGAAATAATGATGGGAAGAGCAATGAGACAAACACATGTTCCCACAAACAAACTGGTGAATATATCTGATGATATGGTTCTGGACTATTGTAAAGGATTGGCTGATCTAGTGCGTTCTGTCTCTCATCAGGTTGGAGAAGACGCAGTTTCCAGGCAGCCCGAGCAAGAACATGATCTGAATCCTGGTGACTGGGTGGTAGTGAAGAATCACACCAGAGAAACGTGTCTATCACCTAGATGGGGCAGACTGTGTCAAGTCATACTGACAACTGACACTGACAAGTGGAGAGGTGTGGTACAGCGGCCAGGGCAGCTGACTTCGGAGCACAGGGTTCACGTTTCGATCCCCGGCTCCGGCGGCAGCTCAGCTCAGCACCATGTGACTCGGGGCAATAGCTCACTTAATTTCCACTACGGCCCCCAGCGCCTTGAGACCCGTAAGGGTGAGTAGCTGCGCTATATTAAAAAAAACGGTCTTACAACGAATACAGCAGTGAAGTGTGCCGGATTTCCTAATTGGATTCACGTAAGCCACACCAAAAGAGTGCCAGATCCTGAAGAAGAAAATCTTCAGACAACGCCAATCACTGAAGAAGCTGAAGGTTGCCCAGCGGAGGAATCTCAGGCTCGAGATTCAAGAGAAGCTGAAGAAGAACAACCGAGCACAAGTCAGGATTGGATACCCGTGGTAGAGGTTCCTGAAACATACCACAGAACAAGAAGTCAAACAAAATTGGAAGAAATTGAAGAAGATCAGATAGGTGAAGAAGAAGCAGTTCAGGAACAAGAAGAAAAGACATTAAGAAATCCTGAACAAGGTCAGATAGGGAAAGAAAACTGGACTCAAAACAGTGAAGACCTAATAGACTTTGATCAGGGACAGACAGGTTTAGAAGAATCCGGTCAGGCTGCAGAAGTTCACAGTGCAATAAGCCCTGATCAGAACAAGTTAGATCAAGAAGAATGCTCAGAAGAAGAAAAGCTTGGAAACCCTGAACCTGAAGAAATAAATAAAGAACAAGGTCAGTTATTGGATACTCACAGCGGAGCTGTTACAGAGAAACCAATTAGACCTGAAAAAGAGCAAACAAGAAACACAGTAATTGAAGAACACGAAACAGTGCTAAGCAGTGAAATTAACAAAATCTCTGAAGACAAAAACAAGGAAGCAGTGCCAACAAAGAAAACAAGAAAAGGAGATCATTGGCCGAGTGTCATTAAAAGAGTGAAGTACCACATAACAACCAGAAGTGAAGATCCAGATCAAGTGAATGAAGTAACAAGTCAAACTGAACAAGAAAATAAAACTGAGAAAAGAAGAAGTAAAAGACTGAAACTTGTGAATAACAAATTCAAGGGTCCTGACTGGACTTATATCATCCTTGAAGATTTTGAAAGCTCAGAATCAAGTGACAGTGGTGGCGAAGGAACAAGTGCAGAACTAACGTACGAAGAAGAAACAAGACCACCCTGACTAAGCAAAAGAATAAACTAAAGAAAAGAAGAAAAGATAAGAAGAGCAATCTTCCTTGTCGAAAAATGCCTGATGATAGAGTTGCTGGGAGACCAAAACAGAAATGTTGTAGAAGATGCTGTGCAATATGCATATGCAGTCTAGTAATGGTGCTTATTGTATGGTTAGTCCTGATTGTAGCAGTTCCTTACCTTATGATAGTAGATAAAAAGATTAATAATGAAACTAAAGAGAAGGACAGCAAACATGAAGGGCAATAGAGTAGAACTAATGGCAGAGAATGAACCAGAAATTCATCATGAAATAGCTGATAACGACACTAGTTTGAATGTTTTCACAAAGTTATTATTTCAATATGTAGACACAATGGAAGTTAGTAATTGTTACGTTTGTATGAAGTTACCTGAATCAGTAGCAGAAGGATTAACATACCATCACTTACCACTGACATATGGCATATCATGTAGTGTTTTGTCCAGTTTATTTTATAGAACAGGGAAACTTCAGTATTACTATTCAAACTTAGATGTGATATTTTCTGAGGTTCCGAATCGCAAGAGTATGAACCCATTGCTTACTAGTCAAGACGCACAGTTTATGGGAGAATTTTTCTTAACAATGAAATCGATAGACATAACACATGCACATAGACACAATCTAACATGTTCCTTACATGAAGAAGAAAAGATCTTTTTGAATTTAGTAGTAGATAGAAGACAAGATTTTCAAAAGAAAGCTTCTGAACATAAAGCTCATTTACCACCTTGGGCAGAGAAAGAAGGGAGTTACACACCTGGAAAGGCTCAAGCTGCTATGGCTCTGGATTTTGTAAAGACAGGAAAAATGTGTCTTCATAGGTTAAAGACTGATTATAACAATGTTTTCATTGGTACGCAGTGAATGTGAACACAATTTTTTAATTATTGGAGGTTGGGGACTCAAAGGAGGAACAGATTCAGTTTTTCCTGGAATCTATTATGTATGTGGGAATAAGGCTTACTTTAGGCTTCCTGCACGGTGGTATGGAAGTTGTTATTTTGGAATAGTATTTCCAAAAATATACCACGTAAAAAGAAACACTGGAAGCAATGAAAACAATAATGAATTAATACGCAGTAAAAGAGCTAGTTTTTCAGAAATTGTAGGTGATATATTTGGTGCATTGATACCTTCAGTGGGAATAATTCTGAACTCAAGAAAAATATGTAAATTGTCTACAGTAGTTGATCGTTTATCAACTGACACTGCTGGAGGATTTCTAATGATTAATGCGGAAATGGTTGCGATTAGCTCTATGGTGATGCAAAATCGACTTGCTCTTGATATTATATTGGCAAAAGAGGGCGGAGTCTGTAAATTATTAAAGACGAAACATTGTTGCACTTATATTCCTGATAAGAGTGCAGAAATTGGAACATATATACAGAATATAACTAAACTTGAGAAGGAACTTAAACCACTGGAAGTTGATAGTGTATGGGAAAGATTGACAAATAGTATCTCGTCAATTGGAACCTGGTTTGCTAATGTAGGAAAAGGACTTATAGGTCAAATATTAGTACCCTTAGCAGGAATAGCAATAATAATATTGGTAATAACAATATGGTGCAAATGCTGTAGAAAGAATGGAACATACAAAGTGACAGAAAAAGGAAAGAAGAGAAAACTAGGTGAAATAGAACTTGAAGAATGGAGAAGTGAACTATACAAAAAGTTGAAAGAGGATGTGAAAAACAGAAAATGTAAAAATGAGAATGAAACGAATTGCTAGAAGTTGGCAGCCGATTGAGGGTAGTGTTTTTGTTGGCTCAGAAACGCCATCAGAGAGGGGATTGATGAAGCAAGGTTTTATAAATAAAACTTGCTTGTACGCAATCCTTCTCATAGTATTAATTTATTAAAATTGTATTGTTATTACTAACCTTTGCATACACTACACAAAGGGGAGAGACGCTTGCATATGTGTTTTACTAAAGAATAACGCTTGTCTGTAATCCAAAATGGCCGCTAAAGCGCGGGAAACTCTCTGCGCATGTCGCAACCTGATCACATGGTGTGACGTCTTTCTTTGCTTGGTGGGAAACTTCTGCTTCTGCGCAGTGTGCATTAAAATGGCTGTTTGATGTTTTCACATGCTTCAGCTTGCTCTCATTTCATTATTAAATTGTCGTTTCCTAACGCTACTAATGCGGGAAAGTATATATACTTAAATGGGAATAGAATAGAAATAGTGGGTATACAGTGAAACATTTTATTTGTGATTTTAATATTTTCTTTTTGCACTTTTATTAGTTCGTAAACTTGGGCCTGGGTTGGTGATTTGTAACTCGAGAGACGATGGTTCTGCGCATGTATCCTGTGTGCCTGCCAAGTGAAGTCAACTTGGATGTCTCCCAAGGCCATGACCCATTGGCCGAAGATACTGTACTTGATGTTTCCGGTGGACAAAAATGATACTTTCCCCCTGTAAATTGTATAACATTTGTCGTGAGACGGGTGGGAAATAAAGCAAATGTATTAAATTGAAGGGGAGGGAACGTAAAGGACAATAGGCTTTACAATTTAGGACAAATCAATATGATGCGACAATCCACCCCCTGTCCCTGTCCAATCAGAAGTAGTGGCCCCATATTTTAGCAACATTAGTGGGAGGTACATGGGCGTAGAAGGGTATAATAGATATAGAATTAGCTAAGTAGTAGCTGCTGCTAGCTCCAGACCATCAAGCTGATCGATTGCAGACCGAACCGCTGTCCAGAGAGGTCCTGAGGTGGGGGCGGCGGAATCCATTAGAAGGAAGAAACGGGAGAATCGAGGAGAAGCGAAGTACCAGAGAGGGGAACGACGCAGGCGTCGTTGTAGAGAGGTCACCAGTCCTGTCCTGATCCCGGAGGAAGTCTTTGCTTTTCATCCTTCCAGGGTCCTATCTTTTCAACTCCTTGGCTAAGGGGTTTGGTTCTCGCACTTAGGTAAATATAATGCAACCTTTAGTTGCGCTGCTGTCTCTATCTTCTTCTCTTCCTTAAACACCATCATTGATTAGCAATAATCATTTCTATGCTTAATCCTGGGTATTTTCGATCAAGTACCATGTGGCTTTGTATTTTACTCTGCTAAATCTTTAGATAAACATTTTAAAACTTCCTGACTCAGTGGTTATTTCAGGATTTTGTATTATAATGAATGTCACTCATTTTAAACTTCCCAATTAGCAAAGGATTCATCGGTAAGTCATTACTCTTCAATCAGAAGGTAATTGGTAGCAGGGATTTTTGATAAGAGTAACAACTGATAAACCCAGCGTAAGTATTAGCGTAGTGTGAATGTATGGGCCCAAGTGAGTATATGGTGTATGAATGCTGTTTGCTAATATCGCGCTGGATCACATGCGCTAAATGCGCAAACGCCTGGCTGCGTGAGCTGAACATTTCCGGACTGAAAATGTCACAGCCCTGTGGGCGTGGCCTCCTCAGCCCGGTAAAGTGCATCATGGGCCTCCTCCTGGAGTGTCACTGATAGCCTCGGACCTGAACGCTTCCGTTTTAAGCCCTGAAGTGCCCAGGGCTGAGTGTCTATCATTGGCGCCTCGCCACAGAGTGGCGTGGGGTCACCAAGTCTCACTGACCCCATCCCACCCTGTGACGAGGTAGGGTTTGCTGCCTCCTCTCACTAATGAGAGGAGGCGGCAGTCCCAATCCTGCAGGAACCTCAAGGCCGAGTTGTCTGCTGCCACCAGTAGTTTATTTTAATTTCAATGTTTGATGTGTGTGTGCATGTGTATTTGTATGAATGTATGTGAATTTGTTAGTGCGTGCTGTGTATGGGTGTGTGTGCGCGTGTGTGCTTGTGAATGGTGGATGGATGTGTGCATGCCTGTGAATGTATTGGGGTGTGAGTGAGTGTGCAAGTAAATGGGTCCCCTTCCCCACCCACATCCACACACCGCACTCCTGCTCGAATTATCAGCTGCCACTACATTAATGATTGAATTATTTCCCTTCCAACAACAGGTGTGCCCTCAATAGCCGGGGTATACGCACCACTCTTTGCTTGGCATGATGCTGCAGACATACATATATGAAGCCTCTGTCTTGGCTCTTAGTGTCAAGGATATGGCAGCATGCACAGGATACTTCAACTTTGCTCACCACTCTTTCTTGTCATAGTACTGTGCACATATGCTCACAATGCAACTAACTTCCAAATGGTGGTGAAGATACACGCGCACACATATGTTGGTGTTGATGGAGCAGGGTAAAAGAATTTTTTTTAACCTCCTAATAATTTACGTAAAATAATTAACAAACAAGTTCGTTTAAGTAAATAACCAACAATGTATGTTACATGTGAAGGGTTAAAGGTAACACGCTATTTACGTGCAATCTAATTTACTTATAATTGTTGACGTGGCTAACATAACGTAATATTTGCGTACTAATAGAATAATAAAATGCATGATTTGTGCTTTGAAAATAAAACGTGTGGTGGCAAAATAAAGCGATGGTAAGTAAGGGACGGCTTTATATGTTGCTTTTTGCTAGATAATACCTAATTGGGGTACATAGAATGACGGAAGGGAAACGAAAGGGTTTATATTCTTTATTTTAACCATATTTTGTTTATCTTTATAAATAGTGCGCTTAGGCCTGTTGAGCAGCGATATAAAATGGCCGCCATGAGCTAGAATACGCATGCGCGAGAGGAAATGTAGACAAGGAGGAAGGCTGTGAACAAGAGTGACCACGTGATCATTCCAGGAGCCTAGGAATGGAAGTATGGTCAAGGCTGTTGTGACCTTACTGAATAAATGTGTGCCAAGATGGGTCAGCAAGAAGCGTGAGAAGTCAAAAGAATAAATGGACAAAAGAACTGTTGAACCTAAAATGTATCGGAAAGTGATACAAGTTGGATTGATCGAAGCGGATGAGCAATGTCACGAACTGTGGGAAACGATGCAAGCATGGACATTCCACAAAGAACTGGTTAGAACAAGGAAGTTTGATAAAAATGTATATGGACTCGAATGGACCAATTAGAGAGAATCTCGCCATAAAGATGCAACATTTTTATTTAGTAAGCTAGAATTAGGGTATAAGAAGACCTACTCTTGGTGGGGAGGGATTAGATGCTGTGGACGGAGCTGCTTTTTGCTGTTTTTGGCTGCTGTTAGCTGCGTATGGAGTTGCTGCTGCTGATGCTGACGAGCTGAGGCTGCTGCTGCTATTTTATATTTTTGATTGAGCGTAAGATGCTGTTTCTGAAGAACCTTTTTATTCTTAATAGATTTTTTAATTAGAACCATTAGACTTTATGCTTTAATTAATGAAAGGGAAAGGAACGAGAAGGCCTGTTTTCCAGAAACAGGTAGATAGATCCTTTGGGAGTTCTTGCTGTGACGAACTTTATTCTTCCATCTAATAGGTATGCATTGCAATTTCAATTTATTCTTATAATGATGATAAATGTAATAATCTGAATAATAAACCTAAAACTTATTTTTGTTTCTAAAACTTTATATAAACTTTATTATTCTTTAAACAAATGACTCAGTGGTTCTTTAGCTCAATGATTAATGTAAAATGTTAAAAGGTTTATTGTGATTGAGCTGGTCTTAATCACCATCAACTGATTCCTACTAGTTGGTCCATCGACCAATGAGCGGAATACCTTAAAAGCAATGAGAAATATTATGTTGTGTTAAAAAGAGGTATCCCGTCTCCTTCCAGCGAATCGTTTTACTGTTTTTCTCCTAGGTTAAGGACGGAGGTAATCCAGGGAATAAATGAGTGAGTGAATGTATATGCGGTGTTAATGGGCCCCACCGTCATATGGATATAGTTTGTGTGTTTGAGGGATAGTTGCACCTGGATGACCGAAGCAAATAGGAGAAGAATTTTTATTGTTAGCGCTGGATCAGTGTGACATCTCTGCCTGACCATGTGACTCCTTGTGCCCAAAAATGGTTCATGGTGCATGCACACTTTTTGCGCTCCCCTGCCCAGGAGTCTCCCACAAAATAATAGCTCCTTCCTTTTTACACAGTTCCTGGATCCTTCTGTGAAGTCCCACAGATTAATTCCATCAGCTTCAGCCATCAATGTTTGCTGATGTGATCTCTCCTCATCCTTGGGGAGGAATCCAGGACATGTCAGGCGTGGGAGCAGCACCTTTAATTCTAACAGCAGCAAAAGTTAATTATACCTAGGAAGGAGGCAGCACCAGTAACTGCTGTCTCACTGAACTTTTTCCTGCATCCTCAACATGATGTAATCGGACATTCCAAGAAAGAGTGCAAGGTCAGCATGCACGATGACTAGGCAGTAGCAGAATATTTACATGCATGTGTTTTTAGTGAGAGTTAAATATCTTTTTAGCAAGATATAAAAACACACTGACAAGCTTGAACATTTCCAGAAAAAGGGATATAACTAAATGAAGATTTACTGCATAAGAAACATTAAAACAACTGCCAAAGTTTAGTCTTGAAATGCAAAACAAGAAAGTAATGACTTCTGAGAGGTGATACAAAAGCTAATTATTTAAGACAAGGAAAGAATTTAGATTAGATATTAGGTAAACATGCCTGCCCCTCTGAGAGGTTAACTTGTTGAATTATCTTCAAAACTGCTGGCTGGAAGTTCGTCAGTACAGGGCTTTCAGCACAACCCAAAGCCAGCACAGGACGATTATCTTAGTTGTTCCTCTGTCGCTGCACGAGGATGGGCCTGGGGATGGGAGGCGCCCCTTCCAGTATGACCCTTCTGCCATTCTAGAAGAAAGATGTGCAGTAAACACAGAGGAGGCAGGGAGCACAAAGAGTGATGGACCTAATATCAGAGAAATACCAAAGGAAACAATGTCGGTTTGATTAGCCTCAGCTGGTGAATCCCCATTGCCAAAATGTGGGGAAAGTTGTTGGACAAAAATCTGACGAGTTTTGTGAAACACATTACACCTGAACAAGTATGGAATAAAGGGTCTGGTTCACAAAAAGCATAGGGCCTGAGTTAGAGTGTGGAGACTCCATCAGGGCGGCGGAGTATTTTACTCCGTTGCCCTGACGGAATAGCCGTACTCCAAATTAAGAGGTGTGAGCTGCCCCAGTGGACATCTCTTACAAATACTGGGTTTACATTAGCAGGAATGCCTTTACAGCAGATCCTGTCAATGCATTGAAAGTGTGCCGTATGTACAACACTTTTCAATTTATTTTTTTATTTTCAAAAATAAAATACCAAAGTGCAATTTAATGACCCCTTGTCATGGGAGTTTTCCCCCATGGCATGGGGATCTTTGAAATGGTTTTGCATTCTTACCACCATTTTTTGGGTGGCGGTAAGCAAAATTAAAAACTTGCCATTTGTTTGCCCACTCCAAATAGGGCTGGCAGACAAATGGAAAACCTCAGACAACCCTTACTCAATCAGGCCATCGGAGGTGTGTGTCAGCAGTGGAGACAGAGTAGCCTCCGCCATTGACATACCGGGCAGACCTTGAGTGACGTTAAAATCGGGTCATGTTAAGCGAAGGCCCTTTTAGGATGCTCCTGAAAACCTCAAAATAGGTTTGTTTCTACTCTAAAGTTCGTAAAGATCGATACCTAGGTCCGACAGCCAGGGCCGGCTTTAGCTCTGGCAGCGCCCGGTGCGACAATCATTTTTGGCGCCCCCACCCCTATGACTTCCTCCTCGGTTTCTCTCACTACCACCGGGCAAAAGTGCCCCTCATCTCCCCAATCATAAGTTACTGCTAAACACAGCACACCCCCTGACGTCAGCGCCCCCTCCACAGATCAGCGCCCAGTGCGGCCGCACCGGTCGCACTGCCCTAAAGCCGGCCCTGCCCACAGCCCGTACAGTGGAGATCTGGCGTCAAGCGAATCGGAGGTTAGGGTGGCTGTGCCGACTGACGCAAGCCACTCCACTATGGTCCACCCCCAACTGGGCTTACTATGTCACCAACCGGGATTTGATAAGTGGGACACCATAGGCATCTCGTCCATAGGCCACCTAGTGAAAAGGGGAAAACTGTTGACATTTGTGGAACTAAAGAACCAATATGACCTAGCTCAGGGGGAAATGTTTTGTTATTTACAAATCCGTCACGCCCTTACAGGAGCTATTTCAGATTTTGCAAATCTTCCGGAGGCCTCCCCTCTAGAGGACCGATTGCTGTCGGAACCTATGTCAGAGAAAGCCATATCGTTGACATATAGGAAATTATGCAATAACCTACCTGATCCGTTTCACAATCTACGGGAAAGGTGGCAAGCTGATATTGGACAGATTGACGATGAGGACTGGCAAACAGCATTAATGTCCCCGAAAGAGGCAGCTATTCCGCTAAGGCTCCGCCTGATCCAATTAAAAGTCCTTCAAAGAACATACCTCACTGGGGTCACGCTAGCAAAAATTGGGCACAGACCAGACTCGATATGTCTCTGTCGTTGCAACCAAGAGGCAACTTTTTACCACATGGTTTGGGAATGTCCCCGCATACAATTTTATGGGATAGAGCTACAAGGCACATGCAAAGTGCGCTAGAGAAAGAGATCAGCCTTACGCCTCGATTAGGACTTCTTAATATTTGGGAGGCAACGGATCTCACAGAGGTGGAACAACAAATGACCACACTGGGATATACACTAGTCAAGAGGGCCATTGAGATGAAGTGGGGAGTGGGGGAAGAGCCGTCACCAAAACATTTGGCGCAGGAATTAGACAAGTGTATGATAACGGAGAAAGATGTGTTCAAATCCCGGGGCTGCCCCAAGAAATGGGATAGGAAATGGGGTAAATGGAACGTGTATCGAGGAGAGCTGTGTACCTCGCCAACTGTAGACATGGAAATGAGTCGGAATGGCAGACATGAGATGAGAATGTAGAGCCAAAATTATGATTGATTTCCTCGACCATGTGAATGTTATAAATGTGGTGCATTCAGTATAACAAATTGATATGTGATGTATGTTTTATGTTTCAAACCAATAAAAACATCATTAAAAAAAAATAGGTTTGTTTCTCTTTTGTAGCTCCTTCTCGTGAACTGGCCTACTGCCACTGTCACTTTATAGTTGTGCATTTTAATTTCACCCATACTACCACTTTCCTCTCTTATGGTTTCTTGTATCTGGTTAAGTTCCTCGATCGTGCACTGTAGAAATAAATGTTCCGTACCATAACAAGACAAAGGATTAGAGAATAGTAACATAACACACAGGACAATATTTAAGGTCAAATGGGGGGGGGTGGAATAGTAGTAGTGCTGTGTCTGAAACCGCTCATAGGTGGCTTTTGAGCAGGAGAATGGTTCCCACAGGAAGCTTGTGGTACTGGCGGGATACCGCGGGAGACTCACATATGGGGTTCCACACATTCCTGCTGTTAAGGTCTTGATGATTGGTTTGGCTTTTTACGGTACTTCTCCGTACCAATGGCCTAGTCTTCACAGACTTAGTCTGCCAGAGATAAGGCAGACCCTCCCAGTAGCCATGATGCCGCTAATACAGGAGAGCAGATATTGCCGTCCAGAAGGAGCTCCACGGAGAAACAAAACCCAATGGGTAAAAACATAACAAAAAAACTGTCCACAGAGGTTCTGCAAAGCTGAGAAGACTTGACCGCAGAAGACGCCAAGCAGTGATCTGGAGATAAACTGGACGGATGGAAGATGTAGTCTCCTTCTTGAATAATGAAACAAAAAAGACAAAACAGGTAGTAGCAAACTTCTGGAATGCCGAGGAGGAATAAGGGAAGAGAAACAGACTAAAGTTCAAGAAGAAATCCAGGAGCATGGAACCCGTTGAACAGCTACTCGAAAGGTTGCAACATAAATAGTAAAAAGAAACCCCTCCTTCTATAGGTCAGGAATCAGGGAGTTGTGTCGTCTCCATATTGATGTGAGAAAGGCTTTCAGTAACTCTATAGTGAAACGGCCATCTTAGTTTGGGATAGATGTTACCTTCTCCAACGACCTCACCAAGGAATCCTGCGAAGGAAAGTTCAAGAAGGGCCATGGTGTAGTACATGTTGTCTCAAGAAGGCCACCACAGAAAAGAATGCTGCAAAAGAGGACCACACCAGTGGGTCTGCCGCCACCAGATAAACTGTAAAGGGGAATTCGGCAACCAGTCATGTGGAGAAAGAAAGCCATCTCATCCATCTCATCCACCTAAGACACACTCTCTATCGAATGGTGGGCAGGACGGCGGCTTAACCTGGAATTGCTGCAGCGGCATGACAGCTGCAGGCCAAGGGGGTTGGGTCCTTTTCAGCTGGGACTCTAATAGGAGATCTTTCAGTCAACTCTTGCCTACTCCATCTTAGAGTTTTGCTTCTTTGGGAGGTGGAGAAGGGTGGAGCCAATACTCGCCAGCAGTACATTGCCTTCCAGGGCAAGGAGGACTGTCACTTGTCTGAACCTGTAGAAACCTTTTAAAAACTTCGAATCCAATTCAGGTTTTCCATGTTCCGCCCTGTAATTCCAAGAAGGAGTAGTGCAGTTTCTGTATTTCTGTTTTCCAATCCATTATGACTGGCCTCATATGATTTCTGTGTCATTTCCTCTTCCTGTTGGTACACTATTTAATGTCGGCATTCCGTTTTTTTCACTGCATCGCAAAGCAACCGCAGTATTTTTCGGTGGGTTCCATGGCCCTTCAGTGTTGTATTTTTATCTCTGTTTTTTTTCCCTTGGTAAATTGCATCAATTTTCATTCTGGTTCCATCGGTCGCTTCTATCTTCATTGTCTCTCAGGATCATCACGCTCCACCTTGCAACTTCATGGAGGGTTTTATGCCGTTGGCAAACTGGAAGCGATGCCCGTGTCGAGCCCTGACAGGGGGTGTTGGAAAGAGGGGCTAGTGTAGAGATGGAAGTATAATACAGTATAATAGGGGATGGGGGTGAATAAACAGAAGAAATTCTCCGTGCCCTCTCAAGAAAGACAAGAGAGTGTTGAGAAAGTGGGGTTGGGAAACAACCCATTAAGCTAAACCAGAGAAACTCTGTGGTTCATATAGAGAAGGACTGCAGGCAACATTTGGAAACCAAATAAATCTACCTGGGTAGATTTAATAACATGAGAATGTCATTGATTTGGAAAAATGAACATAAACGGGTTCGAGAAGAGTATTTATACAGAACAAGTTTCCAGCAGTGTGTTGTTCATCGGAGGAGCTCCCAGCCCCTACAAGCACCCACTTCAGAGATTATTGTTGGGTGAAGCACTTACAGTGTGCACGAAGGAGAGAACACCTGAGACACAGGACTGGCATAGAGCACCCATGGGCGATGTACACCAAGGAGAGAACACCTGAGACACAGGATGGGCATAGAGCACCCATGGGCAGCGAGCACCAAGGAGAGAACACCTGAGGCACAGGATGGGCATTGAGCACCCATGGGCAGTGGGCACCAAGGAAAGAACACCTGAGACACAGGATGGGCATAGAGCACCCGTGGGAAGCATGCACCAAGGAGACAACACCTGAGACACAGGATGGGCATAGAGCACCCATGGGCAGCGTGCATGGATGAGAGTACACCTGAGACACAGGATGGGCATAGAACACCCATGGGCAGCGTGCATGGATGAGAGAACACCTTAGACACAGGATGAGCATAGGGCACCCATGGGCAGCGTGCCCGGATGAGAGAACACCTGAGACACAGGACGGGCATAGAGCGCAGAGGGCAGCGTGCACTGAGGAGAGAACACATGAGACAGGATGGGCATAGAGCACCCATGGGCAGCGAGCACCAAGGAGAGAACACCTGAGGCACAGGATGGGCATAGAGCACCCATGGGCAGTGGGCACCAAGGAAAGAACACCTGAGACACAGGATGGGCATAGAGCACCCGTGGGAAGCATGCACCAAGGAGACAACACCTGAGACACAGGATGGGCATAGAGCACCCATGGGCAGCGTGCATGGATGAGAGAACACCCGAGACACAGGATGGGCATAGAACACCCATGGGCAGCGTGTATGGATGGGAGAACACCTTAGACACAGGATGAGCATAGGGCACCCATGGGCAGCGTGCACCAAGGAGAGAACACCTGAGACACAGAATGGGCATAGAGACTGCATTGGCAGCGTGCACAAAGGAGAGAACACCTGAGACACAGGATCGGCATAGAGCACCCATGGGCTGCGTGTACGCATGATAGAACACCTAAGACACAGGATGGGCATAGGGCACCCATGGGTAGCATGCACGGATGAGAGAACACCTGAGACACAGGACGGGCATAGAGCACCCATGGGCAGCGTGCACAAAGGAGAGAACACCTGAGACACAGGATGGGCATAGAGCACCCCATGGACAGCGTGCATGGATGAGAGAACACCTGAGACACAGGATGGACATAGAGCACCCATGGGCATCGTGCACCAAGGAGAGAACACCTGAGACACAAGATGGGCATAGAGAACCCATAGACAGTGTGCACCAAGGAGAGAACACCTGAGGCACAGGATGGGCATAGAGCACCCATGGGCAGCGTGCACAGATGAGCGAACAGCTGAGACAGGATGGCCATAGAGCACCCATGGGCAGCGTGCACCAAGGAGAGAATACCTGATACAGAGGATTGGCATAGAGCACCCATGAGCAGTGTGCACGGATGAGAGAACACCTGAGACACAGGATGGGCATAGAGCACCCTATGGGCAGCGTGCACCAAGGAGAGAACACCTGAGACACGGGATGGGCATAGAGCACCCATGGGCAGCGTGCACCAAGGAGAGAACACCTGAGACACAGGATGGGCATAGAGCGCAGAGGGCACCGTGTACCAAGGAGAGAACACCTGAGACACAGGATGGGCATAGAGCACCCATGGGCAGCGTACTCCAAGGAGAGAACACCTGAGACACAGAATGGGCACAGAGCACCCATGGGCAGCGTGCAACAAAGAGAAAACACCTGAGACACAGGATGGGCATAGAGCACCCATGGGCAGAGTGCACCAAGGAGAGAACACCTGAGACACAGAATGGGCATAGAGCACCTATGGGCAGCATGCACGGATGAGAGAACTACTGAGACACAGGATGGGCATAGAGCACCCATGGGCAGTGTGCACGGATGAGAGAACACCTGAGACACAGGATGGGCACTGAGCACCCTATGGGCAGCGTGCACCAAGGAGAGAACACCTGAGGCACAGGATGGGTATAGAGCACCCATAGGCAGCGTGCACGGATGAGAGAACACCTGAGACAGGATGGGAATAGAGCACCCATGGGGAGCATGCACCAAAGAGAGCACACCTGAGACACAGGATGAGCATAGAGCACCCGTGGGCATTGTGCAGGAAGAAGAGAACACCTGAGACACAGAATCGGAATAGAGCACCCATGGGCAGGAAGCACCAAGGAGAGAACACCTGAGGCAGAGGATCGGCATAGAGCACCCATGGGCAGCGAGCACCAAGGAGAGAACACCTGAGGCAACGGATGGGCATAGAGCATCCATGGGCAGCATGCAACAAGAAGAGAACACCTGAGACACAGGATGGGCACAGAGCGCCCATGGGCAGCGTGCACCAAGGAGAGAACACCTGAGACAGAGGATGGGCATAGAGAACACATGGGCAGTGTGTACGGATGAGAGAACATCTGAGAAACAGGATAGGCATAGCGCACCCCATGGGCAGCGTGCACCAAGGAGAAAACACCTGAGAAACAGGATGGGCATAGAGCACAGAGGGCAGTGTGCACCGAGGAGAGAACACCTGAGACACAGGATGGACATGAAGCACCCATGAGCAGTGTGCACGGATGAGAGAACACCTGAGATACAGGATGAACATAAAGCACCCATGGGCAGTGTGCACGGATGAGAGAGCACCTGAGACACAGGATGGGCATAGAGCACCCTATGGGCAGCGTGCACCAATGCGAGAACACCTGAGGCACAGGATGGGCATGGAGCGCCCATGGGCAGTGTGCACGGATGAGAGAACACCTGAGACACAGGATGGGCATAGAGCACCCATAGGCAGCGTGCACCAAGGAGAGAACACCTAAGACACAGGATGGGCATAGAGCACCCATAGGCAGCGTGCACCAAGGAGAGAACACCTGAGAGACAGGATCGGCATAGAGCACCCATGGGCAGCGAGCACCAAGGCGAGAACAGCTGAGACACAGGATCGGCATAGAGCACCCATGGGCAGCGAGCACCAAGGAGAGAAAAGCTGAGGCACAGAATGGGCATAGAGTACCCATGGGCAGCGTGCTCCAAGGAGAGAACACCTGAGACACAGGATGGGCATAGAGCGCAGAGGGCAGCGTGCACCGAGGAGAGAACACCTGAGACACAGGATGGGCTTAGAGCACCTATGGGCAGCATGCACCAAGGAGAGAACACCTGAGACACAGGATGGGCATAGAGCACAGAGGGCAGCGTGCACCGAGGAGAGAACACCTGAGACACAGGATGGGCTTAGAGCACCTATGGGCAGCATGCACCAAGGAGAAAACATCTGAGATACAAGATAGGCATAGAGCACACATGGGCAGCGTGCACCAAGGAGAGATCACCTGAGACAGAGGATGGGCATAGAGCAGCCATGGGCATCATGCACCAAGGAGACAACACCTGAGGCACTGAAGGGGCATAGAGCACCCATGGGCAGCATGCACGAATGATAGAACACCTGAGACACAGGATAGGCATAGAGCACCCATGGTCACCGTGCACCAAGGAGAGAACACCTGAGGCACAGGATGGGCATAGAGCACCCATGGACAGCATGCACGTATGAGAGAACACCTGAGGCAGGATGGGAATAGAGCACCCATGGGCAGTGTGCACAAGGAGAGAACACCTGAGACACAAGATGGGCATAGAGCACCCATGGGTAGCGTGCACATAGGAGCGAACACCTGAGACACAGGATGGGCATAGAGCATCCATGGGCAGCGTGCACCAATGAGAGAACACCTGAGACACAGGATGGGCATGGAGCATCCATGGGGAGCGTGCACCAAGGAAAGAACACCTGAGACACAGGATGGGCATAGAGCACCCATGGTCAGGGTGCACCAAGGAGAGAACTCCTGAGACACAGGATGGGCATAGAACACCCATGGGCAGCGTGTACGGATGAGAGAACACCTGAGACACAGGATGGGCATAGAGGACCCATGGGCTGCGTGTACGGATGATAGAACACCTGAGACACAGGATGGGCGTAGGGCACCCATGGGCAGCATGCACGGATGAGAGAACAACTGAGACACAGGATGGGCATAGAGCACCCTATGGGCAGCGTTCACCAAGGAGAGAACACCTGAGGCACAGGATGGGCATAGAGCACCCATGGGCAGCATGCACGGATGAGAGAACACCTGAGACAGGATGGGAATAGAGCACCCATGGGAAGCGTGCACCAAGTGGAGAACACCTGAGACACAGGATGGGCATAGAGCACCCATTGGCATCATGCACGGAAGAGAGAACACCTGGGATACAGGATGGGCATAGAGCACCCATGGGAAGCGTGCACAAAGGAGAGAACACCTGAGACACAAGATGGGCATAGAGCACCCCATGAGCAGTGTGCACCATGGATAGAACACCTGAGACACAGGATGAGCATATAGCACCCATGGGTAGCGTGCACCAGGGAGAGGACAGCTGAGACACAGGATGGGCATAGAGCACCCATGGACAGCGTGCACCAAGGAGAGAACACCTGAGACACAGGATGAGCATAGAGCACCCATGGGCAACGTACACCAAGGAAAGAACACCTGAAACACAGAATGGGCATAGAGCGCAGAGGGTAGCGTGCACAGATGAGCGGACACCTGAGACACAGGACGGGCATAGAGCACCCATGGGCAGCGAGGACCCCATGGGCAGCGTATGGGAGATAACACCTGAGACACAGGATGGGCATATAGCACCCATGGGCAGCGTGCACCAAGGAGAGAACACCTGAGACACAGGATGGGCATAGAGCACCCATTGGCAGCGTGCACCAAGGAGAGAACACCTGAGACACATGATGGCATAGATCACGCATGGGCAGCATACACAAAGGAGAGAACACCTGAGACACAGGATGGGCATAGAGCACGCATGCGCAGCGTGCATGGATGAGAAAACACCTGAGACACAGGATGGGCATAGAGCACCCATGGGCAGCGTACATCAAGGAGAGAACACCTGAGACACAGGATGGACATAGAGCACCCATGGGCAGCGTGCATGGATGAGAGAACACCTGAGACACAGGATGCGCATAGAGCACCCATGGGCAGCGTGCACAGATGAGAGAACACCTGAGACAAAAGATGGGCATAGAGCACCCATGGACAGCGTACATCATTGAGAGAACACCTAAGAGATAGGATGGGCTTAGAGCACCCATGGGCAGTGTGCACCATGGAGAGAACACCTGAGACACGGCTGGCATAGAGCACGCTTGGGCAGCATGCACAAAGGAGAGAACACCTGGGACACAGAATGGGGATAGAGCAGGCATGGGCACCGTGCACAAAGGAGAGAACACCTGAGACACATGATCGGCATGGAGCACCCATGGGCTGCGTGTACGGATGGTAGAACACCTGAGACACAGGATGGGCATAGGGCACCCATGGGCAGCGTGCACAGATGAGAGAACACCTGAGACACAGGATGGGCATAGAGCACCCATGGGCAGCGTGCACAAAGGAGAGAACACCTGAGACACAGGATGGGCATAGAGCACCCCATGGACAGCGTGCATGGATGAGAGAACACCTGAGACACAGGATGGGCATAGAGCACCCATGGGCAGCGTGCACCAAGGAGAGAACACCTGAGACACAAGATGGGCATAGAGATCCCATGGACAGCGTGCACCAAGGAGAGAACCCCTGAGGCACAGGATGGGCATAGAGTACCCATGGGCAGTGTGCACAGATGAGCGAACAGCTGAGACAGGATGGCCATAGAGCACCCATAGGCAGCGTGCACCAAGGAGAGAACACCTGATACAGAGGATGGGCATAGAGCACCCATGAGCAGTGTGCATGGATGAGAGAACACCTGAGACACAGGATGGGCATAGAGCACCCCATGGGCAGCGTGCACCAAGGAGAGAACACCTGAGACATGGGATGGGCATAGAGCACCCATGGGCAGCGTGCACCAAGGAGAGAACACCTTAGACACAGGATGGGCTTAGAGCGCAGAGGGCACCGTATACCAAGGGGAGAACACCTGAGACACAGGATGGGCATAGAGCACCCATGGGCAGCGTGCACCAAGGAGAGAACGCCTGAGACACATAATGGGCACAGAGCACCCATGGGCAGCGTGCACCAAAGAGAAAAAACCTGAGACACAGAATGGGCATAGAGCACCCATGGGCAGCGTGCACGGATGAGAGAACTACTGAGACACAGGATGGGCATAGAGCACCCATGGGCAGTGTGCACGGATGAGAGAGCACCTGAGACACAGGATGGGCATTGAGCACCCTATGGGCAGCGTGCACCAAGGAGAGAACACCTGAGGCACAGGATGGGCATAGAGAACCCATAGGCAGCGTGCACGGATGAGAGAACACCTGAGACAGGATGGGAATAGAGAACCCATGGAGAGCATGCACCAAAGAGAGAACACCTGAGACACAGAATGGGCATAGAGCACCCGTGGGCATTGTGCAGGGAGGAGAGAACACCTGAGACACAGGATCGGCATAGAGCACCCATGGGCAGGAAGCACCAAGGAGAGAACACCTGAGGCAGAGGATCGGCATAGAGCACCCATGGGCAGCGAGCACCAAGGAGAGAACACCTGAGGCAACGGATGGGCATAGAGCATCCATGGGCAGCATGCAACAAGAAGAGAACACCTGAGACACAGGACGGGCATAGAGCACCCATCTGCAGTGAGCACCAAGGAGAGAACACCTGAGGCACAGGAAGGGCATAGAGCGCCCATGGGCAGCGTGCACCAAGGAGAGAACACCTGAGACAGAGGATGGGCATAGAGCACCCATGAGCAGTGTGCAAGGATGAGAGAACATCTGAGACACAGGATAGGCATAGCGCACCCCATGGGCAGCGTGCACCAAAGGGGAAAACACCTGAGAAACAGGATTGGCATAGAGCACAGAGGGCAGTGTGCACCGAGGAGAGAACACCTGAGACACAGGATGGACATAAAGCACCCATGAGCAGTGTGCACGGATGAGAGAACACCTGAGACACAGGATGGACTTAGAGCACCCATGGGCAGCGTACGTGAGAGAACACCTGAGACACATGATGGGCATAGAGCATCCATGGGCAACGTACACCAAGGAGAGAACACCTGAGACATAGGATGGACTTAGAGCACCCATGGGCAGCGAGCACCAAGGAGAGAACATCTGAGGCACAGGATGGGCATACAGGACCCATGGGCAGCGTGCACCAAAAAGAGAACACCTGAGACACAGGATGGCATAGAGCATGCATGGGCAGCGTGCACAAAGGAGAGAACACCTGAGACACAGGATGGGCATAGAGCACCCATGGACAGCCTGCATGGATGAGAGAACACCTGAGGCACAGGATGGCCATAGAGCACCCATGGGCAGCGTGCACAGATGAGAGAACACCAGAGACACAGGATGGGCATAGAACACCCATGGGCAGCGAGCACCAAGGAGAGAACATTTGAGACACAGGACGGGCATAGAGCACCCATGGGCAGCATACACCAAGGAGAGAACACCTGGACACAGGATGGGCATAGAGCACCCATGGACAGCGCGCACCAAGGAGAGAACAACTGAGACACAGGATGGCATACAGCACGCAAGGGCAGCGTGCACAAAGGAGAGAACACCTGAGATACAGGATGGGCATGGAGCACCCATGGGCAGTGTGCACCAAGGAGAGAACACCTGAGACACAGGATGGGCATAGAGTACCCATGGGCAGCGTACACAAAGGAGTGAAAACACCTGAAACACAGGATAGGCATAGAGCACCCATGGACAGCGTACACAAAGGAGTGAAAACACCTGAAACACAGGATAGGCATGGAGCACCCATGGGCAGCGTACATCAAGGAGTGAACTCCTGAGAAACAGGATGGGCACAGAGCGCAGAGTGCAGAAAGCCCTGGAAGGTACTTGTGAGCCAACATGGGACGTGGGCCTCGAGCACTGTAGGAGAAAGGACGCATTTGGCCTCAGAGCACAGAAAGCAGATAACATCAGGGGCGAAGTTTCAGAGGGTGTTTGGGGTGCTGCACTCCCCTAATAAATCTATTCTCAGATGTTTTTATTTGATTGTGATGAGGAGGCTGTCGGATTTCACCTGAGATTATTACATACTCACACAGACAAAAACACACACACACTGTCTCTCGTCTATGTTTTAAATGTCTTTAAAAATGTTGTTCCTTTACATAATATTGTGTTTAAGTACAATTAACAACCTCCACTCCGCTCCTTTCCCACCGCCTCTTAAACTCCCCTTCTGCACTGCTTCTCTTATAAGGTATTAAATCAGGATATGCCAGAATGCTTGTGTAAAAACAGCCCCCCCTCCCTACTCTCACTGCAGTGCATGGCACAGGGCTCAGCACAGGACACAGAAGAGCATGGTCCACTGCAGTGCATTGCACAGGACACAGAAGAGCATGGTCCTCTGCAGTGCATTGCACAGGGCTCAGCACAGGACACAGAAGAGCATGGTCCACTGTGGTGCATGGCACAGGGCTCAGCACAGGACACAGAAGGGCATGGTCCACTGAGGTGCATGGCACAGGGCTCAGCACAGGACACAGAAGGGCATGGTCCTCTGCAGTGCATTGCACAGGGCTCAGCACAGGACACAGAAGAGCATGGTCCACTGTGGTGCATGGCACAGGGCTCAGCACAGGACACAGAAGGGCATGGTCCACTGCAGTGCATGGCACATGGCTCAGCACAGGACACAGAAGGGCATGGTCCACTGCAGTGCATTGCACACGGCTCAGCAGAGGACACAGAAGGGCATGGTCCACTGCAGTGCATTGCACAGGGCTCAGCACAGGACACAGAAGAGCTTGGTCCTCTGCAATGCGTGGCACAGGGCTCAGCACAGGACACAGAAGGGCATGGTCCACTGCAGTGCCTGGCACATGGCTCAGCACAGGATACAGAAGGGCATGGCCTACTGCAGTGCATTGCACATGGCTCAGCAGAGGACACAGAAGAGCATGGTCCACTGCGGTGCATTGCACACGGCTCTGCGCAGGACACAGAAGGGCATGGTCCACTGCAGTGCATGGCACAGGGTTCAGCGCAGGACACAGAATGGCATGGTCCACTGCAGTGCATTGCACAGG
Organism: Calotriton arnoldi; assembly: GCA_963921515.1. NCBI lineage: Eukaryota > Metazoa > Chordata > Amphibia > Caudata > Salamandridae > Calotriton > Calotriton arnoldi. The sequence continues at coordinate 595,116 of CAWUFW010010045.1, read as the reverse complement.
GCTCAGCACAGGACACAGAAGAGCATGGTCCTCTGCAATGCGTGGCACAGGGCTCAGCGCAGGACACAGAATGGCATGGTCCACTGGAGTGCTTGGCAGAGGGCTCAGCAGAGGACACAGAAGAGCACGGTCCACTGCAGTGCATGGCACAGGGCTCAACACAGGACACAGAAGGGCATGGTCCACTGCAGTGCATGACACACGGCTCCACGCAGGACACAGAAGGGCATGGTCCACTGCAGTGCATGGCACAGGGCTCAGCACAGGACACAGAAGGGCATGGTCCACTGCAGTGCATGGCACAGGGCTCAGCACAGGACACAGAAGGGCATGGTCCACTGCGGTGCCTGGCACAGGGCTCAGCACAGGACACAGAAGGGCATGGTCCACTGCAATGCATTGCACAGGACACAGAAGGGCATGGTCCACTGCGGTGCATGGCACAGGGCTCAGCACCGGACACAGAAAGCCATGGTCCACTGCAGTGCATGACACACACCACAGCGCAGGACACAGAAGGCATGGTCCACTGCAGTGCATGGCACAGGGCTCAGCGCAGGACATGAAGGGCATGGTCCACTGCAGTGCATTGCACAGGACACAGAAGAGCATGGTCCACTGCAGTGCATTGCACACGGCTCAGCAGAGGACACAGAAGGGCATGGTCCACTGCGGTGCATGGCACAGGGCTCAGCACAGGACACAGAAGGGCATGGTCCACTGCGGTGCATGGCACAGGGCTCAAAACCGGACACAGAAGGGCATGGTCCACTGTGGTGCATGGCACAGGGCTCAGCACAGGACACAGAAGGGCATGGTTCACTGCAGTGCGTGACACAGGGCTCAGCGCAGGACACAGAAGGGGCATGGTCCACTGCAGTGCATGGCACAGGGCTCAGCGCAGGACACAGAAGGGCCTGGTGGGCATGGTCCACTGCAGTGCATGGCACAAGGCTCAGCACAGGACCCAGAAGGGCATGGTCCACTGCAGTGCATGACACACGGCACAGCGCAGGACATAGAAGGGCATGGTCCACTGCGGTGCATGGCACAGGGCTCAGCGCAGGACACAAAGGGCATGGTCCGCTGCACTGCATGGCACAGGGCTCAGCACAGGACACAGAAGAGCACGGTCCACTGCAGTGCATTGCACACGGCTCAGCAGAGAACACAGAAGGGCATGGTCCACTGAGGTGCATGGCACAGGGCTCAGCACAGGACACAGAAGGGCATGGTCCACTGCAGTGCATGGCACAGGGCTCAACACAGGACACAGAAGGGCATGGTCCACTGTGGTGCATGGCACAGGACTCAGCACCGGACACAGAAGAGCATGGTCACTGCAGTGCATGGCACAGGGCTCAGCACAGGACACAGAAGGGCATGGTCCTCTGCAATGCGTGGCACAGGGCTCAGTGCAGGACACAGAAGGGCATGGTCCTCTGCAATGCGTGGCACAGGGCTCAGCACAGGAAGCAGAAGGGCATGGTCCACTGCAGTACATGGCACAGGGCTCAGCACAGGACACAAAAGGGCATGGTTCACTGCAGTGCCTGGCACATGGCTCAGGATAGGATACAGAAGGGCATGGTCGACTGCAGTGCATTGCACATGGCTCATAGCAAAACCAAAGAGGATGATGGACGGAGTGTTGAACACTGCAAGCACTCACCCCCAGTCAACTGATCTGGGTTTAATCCATCATCATTCTTTAGCTCACTCCGCCACCCCAGTTCAGACATGGCCATATGCAAATCAGTCTGACCCTGTGCCTCATGAGAACAGTCCAGCCCAAACTGCCAAGCCATGTCTTCCCTGGACCGGAAACAAGCATCCTGGGACCGGTTTCTGGCTTACAGCCGTCATCAGCCAGGCTATCTTGAATCCAGTGGCAAAGTGAGCAAGGGACACACGTCTGGGCATACCCTGCCAACTTAGGGCGAACATAGCAAAACCAAAGAGGATGATGGACGGAGTGTTGAACATTGCAAGCACTCACCCCCAGTCAACTGGTCTGGGTTTAATCCATCATCATTCTTTAGCTCACTCCGCCACCCCAGTTCAGACATGGCCATATGCAAATCAGTCTGACCCTGTGCCTCATGGGAACAGTCCAGCTCAAACTGCCAAGCCATGTCTTCCCTGGACCGGAAACAAGCATTCTGGGACCGGTTTCTGGCTTACAGCCGCAATCAGCCAGGCTATCTTGAATCCAGTGGCAAAGTGAGCAAGGGACCCACGTCTGGGCATACCCTGCCAACTTAGGGCGAACATAGCAAAACCAAAGAGGATGATGGACGGAGTGTTGAACATTGCAAGCACTCACCCCCAGTCAACTGATCTGGGTTTAATCCATCATCATTCTTTAGCTCACTCCGCCACCCCAGTTCAGACATGGCCATATGCAAATCAATCTGACCCTGTGCCTCATGGGAACAGTCCAGCCCAAACTGCCAAGCCATGTCTTCCCTGGACCGGAAACAAGCATCCTGGGACCGGTTTCTGGCTTACAGCCGTCATCAGCCAGGCTATCTTGAATCCAGTGGCAAAGTGAGCAAGGGACCCACGTCTGGGCATACCCTGCCAACTTAGGGCGAACATAGCAAAACCAAAGAGGATGATGGACGGAGTGTTGAACATTGCAAGCACTCACCCCCAGTCAACTGATCTGGGTTTAATCCATCATCATTCTTTAGCTCACTCCGCCACCCCAATTCAGACATGGCCATATGCAAATCAGTCTGACCCTGTGCCTCATGGGAACAGTCCAGCCCAAACTGCCAAGCCATGTCTTCCCTGGAACGGAAACAAGCATCCTGGGACCGGTTTCTGGCTTACAGCTGTCATCAGCCAGGCTATCTTGAATCCAGTGGCAAAGTGAGCAAGGGACCCACGTCTGGGCATACCCTGCCAACTTAGGGCGAACATAGCAAAACCAAAGAGGATGATGGACGGAGTGTTGAACATTGCAAGCACTCACCCCCAGTCAACTGATCTGGGTTTAATCAATCATCATTCTTTAGCTCACTCCGCCACCCCAGTTCAGACATGGCCATATGCAAATCAGTCTGACCCTGTGCCTCATGGGAACAGTCCAGCCCAAACTGCCAAGCCATGTCTTCCCTGGACCGGTAACAAGCATCCTGGGACCGGTTTCTGGCTTACAGCCGTCATCAGCCAGGCTATCTTGAATCCAGTGGCAAAGTGAGCAAGGGACCCACGTCTGGGCATACCCTGCCAACTTAGGGCGAACATAGCAAAACCAAAGAGGATGATGGACGGAGTGTTGAACATTGCAAGCACTCACCCCCAGTCAACTGATCTGGGTTTAATCCATCATCATTCTTTAGCTCACTCCGCCACCCCAGTTCAGACATGGCCATATGCAAATCAGTCTGACCCTGTGCCTCATGGGAACAGTCCAGCCCAAACTGCCAAGCCATGTCTTCCCTGGACCGGAAACAAGCATCCTGGGACCGGTTTCTGGCTTACAGCCGTCATCAGCCAGGCTATCTTGAATCCAGTGGCAAAGTGAGCAAGGGACCCACGTCTGGGCATACCCTGCCAACTTAGGGTGAACATAGCAAAACCAAAGAGGATGATGGACGGAGTGTTGAACATTGCAAGCACTCACCCCCAGTCAACTGATCTGGGTTTAATCCATCATCATTCTTTAGCTCACTCCGCCACCCCAGTTCAGACATGGCCATATGCAAATCAGTCTGACCCTGTGCCTCATGGGAACAGTCCAGCCCAAACTGCCAAGCCATGTCTTCCCTGGACCGGAATCAAGCATCCTGGGACCGGTTTCTGGCTTACAGCCGTCATCAGCCAGGCTATCTTGAATCCAGTGGCAAAGTGAGCAAGGGACCCACGTCTGGGCATACCCTGCCAACTTAGGGCAAACCTAGCAAAACCAAAGAGGATGATGGACGGAGTGTTGAACATTGCAAGCACTCACCCCCAGTCAACTGATCTGGGTTTAATCCATCATCATTCTTTAGCTCACTCCGCCACCCCAGTTCAGACATGGCCATATGCAAATCAGTCTGACCCTGTGCCTCATGGGAACAGTCTAGCCCAAACTGCCAAGCCATGTCTTCCCTGGGCCGGAAACAAGCATCCTGGGACCGGTTTCTGGCTTACAGCCATCATCAGCCAGGCTATCTTGAATCCAGTGGCAAAGTGAGCAAGGGACCCACGTCTGGGCATACCCTGCCAACTTAGGGCGAACATAGCAAAACCAAAGAGGATGATGGATGGAGTGTTGAACATTGCAAGCACTCACCCCAAGTCAACTGATCTGGGTTTAATCCATCATCATTCTTTAGCTCACTCCGCCACCCCAGTTCAGACATGGCCATATGCAAATCAGTCTGACCCTGTGCCTCATGGGAACAGTCCAGCCCAAACTGCCAAGCCATGTCTTCCCTGGACCAGAAACAAGCATCCTGGGACCGGTTTCTGGCTTACAGCCGTCATCAGCCAGGCTATCTTGAATCCACAGGGCTCAGCACAGGACACAGAAGAGCATGGTATACTGCAGTGCATTGCACATGGCTCAGCACAGCACACAGAAGGGCATGGTCCACTGCAGTGCATGGCACAGGGCTCAGCGCAGGACACAGAAGGGCATGGTCCACTGCAGTGCATGGCACAGGGCTCAGCGCAGGACACAGAAGGGCATGGTCCACTGCAGTGCGTGGCACATGGCTCAGCACAGGACACAGAAGAGCATGGTCCTCTGCAATGCGTGGCACAGGGCTCAGCACAGGACACAGAAGAGCATGGTCCTCTGCAATGCGTGGCACAGGGCTCAGCACAGGACACGTAATGGCATGGTCCACTGCAGTGCATGGCACATGGCTCAGCGTAGGACACAGAAAGGCATGGTCCACTGCAGTGCATTGCACAGGGCTCAGCACAGGACACAGAAGGGCATGGTCCACTGCAGTGCATGGCACATGGCTCAGCACAGGACACAGAAAAGCATGGTCCTCTGCAATGCGTGGCACAGGGCTCAGCACAGGACACAGAAGAGCATGGTCCTCTGCAATGCGTGGCACAGGGCTCAGCACAGGACACGTAATGGCATGGTGCACTGCAGTGCATGGCACATGGCTCAGCGTAGGACACAGAAAGGCATGGTCCACTGCAGTGCATTGCACAGGGCTCAGCACAGGACACCGAAGAGCATGGTCCTCTGCAATGCGTGGCACAGGGCTCAGCAGAGGACACAGAAGGGCATGGTCCACTGCAGTGCATGACACAGGGCTCAGCACAGGACACAGAAGAGCATGGTCTACTGCAGTGCATTGCACACGGCTCAGCACAGTACACAGAAGGGCATGGTCCACTGCAGTGCATTGCACACGGCTCAGCACAGTACACAGAAGGGCATGGTCCACTGCAGTGCATGGCACAGGGCTCAGCGCAGGACACAGAAGGGCATGGTCCACTGAATAAGACAATGCTGATGGGCCAGGAACATTGATAGGCCAATATCAGTGATGTCACAGGTCACTGAAGACAGCCTGGATTGATGGCAGCTTGATATATATATTCTGGGACACTGACTGCATGGACACAATCTGACTGATCAGTGATACTGCTGTGCACTACTGTCTGAACAGCACCCTACCTGCCACAAATGAATTCAGAACACTGAGGGGCCCATTTACTAAGAAGTAACGGAGTTCAGCGTTAGCCTTCTTGGCTTAATGCTGCACGCCGCCACTTCTGAAACACAGGGCTGCACCATATTTACAACAATATGGTGCAGCCCTGCGTTTCTCCCTGCGCTGGGGCTAAATTAAGCATCCTAGCGCCAACACAGGCACCCTTGCACCATAGTGCAAGAGTGTCTGCGTTGAGGGAAGATTGTTACGAGCATATTAACAACAGAATGGAGAAGCTTGGCATTAAGCAAACATTGCTATTGCCACACTTCTCCATTCTGAAAAAGCAGGGATGTGCCTTATTCACAAGAATGTGGCGCACCCTAGCGTTTCCCCTAGCGCTGGCGCTGAGTTCAGCTGCCTAGCGCCAACGCAGGCAACCTTGCACCATAGTGCAAGGGTGTCTGCGTTGGGGGATATTATTGTTTATGTGCAGGAAGGTCTCCCTAAGGCACCCAGCGTGAAAGGTTGCCTTATTTACAAGGCAGCTTTAAGCCACGTTATGTGGCTTAACGCTACCTTGTAAATAAGGTGAAGCACATATCGTCACAGGAACGTCACTAAAAGTGACGTTCCTTTGGCGACAGGGGCTTGTAAATATGGCCCAGAATGCTCCCTAGCAGCGCAATTCCTGGGCAAGTAACGAGTGCTTAAGAGGGCACTGACCTTACTGGTCCCAGGCAGGTAAACTGCATGTAGAGTGCAATTTAAAGTGTAACAGGGTCCTTGCATTGTCAGCACCCTGTAAGTGCTGAGTATTGACCCAGGGGCGCAGTGCAGATGAGGACAGCCAGAGGGTGCCTGTCTGCATGAGGAAGCTCAGGGGTGAGTGAAAATAGCATTATTGCCCAGGCGAGGCCATGCATTCACAGCCTCATGGTCTTCTATAGTATCAGGGTGTGTCATTAACAGAAGTTAACAACCTCTGCACAGTGTCAATCGCTGATAATGCCCATAGCAGAGGGCAAAATGCAACTGCTTAGAGATTCATGATATCAGCTGTGAAGGATACACCTCAGATGAACCCACCGTGCCATGTTAGGTTTACCAGAGGCCCCCAAGACACCACTGCATCAGCGTCCCCACACTCCAGAAGTAAGCCGGCACTTCCGCACTGCAGGTATACTGGGCCATTAGTAGAAGGTCCTTGGGAAATGGGAAAACGTGCAGGGCTTAGTGTTTTTACAGCCATTCCCACACGTTATTCCTCATTCCCGAGTCGTACTTCATCTGGGTTTGTTGCTGCATTGAGGAGGTGAAATGACTGGATGAAAAACTTGCCAGACGCAGTATTCCTACATCACTTCTTACTCATGGTGCAGCTAGTAGATGGAGTTACCAGCCGCATAAGGAATTAGGGGGTATATGTACAAGGAAATGGCACAGCGCGGAGCTGTGAGGGATTGTGCAGCACCACGCCATTGAAAAAATGCAGCGATGCGCCATATTTACAAAAATACGGCGCACCCCTGTGTTTTCCCTCAAGCTGGCGCTAAAAAAAGCTGCCTAGCTCCAACGCAGACACCATTGTGCCATGGTGCAATGGTGCCTGCATTGCAGGGAATCACTATCGTGCAATAGTGTCTGTGTTGCAGGAAATTAATGTTTATGTGCAGGAAGGGACCCCTTTCAGCACATAAACAATCTTTAAAGGTGTTTTGCTCTTTGTGTGTGAGCTGCAGGATGCGGCACACATAGAAAGAGCAGAACCGAGGAGAAATACAAGCATTCCTCCTGGTTGCGCCAATCTAACGCCTGCTTTTCAGTGACATTCGTTTTTGGCGCTGCCTCAGATTTACAGATCCTTGTAAATCTGGGGCAGCCTCAAAAAGCAATGGATGCTGAGGTGGAACGCCCACAGCAACACCCATTGCACCCCCCCTTCACGCAGATACCTGTTTGAAAGGGTACCATATTTACAAAGCGGCGTTAAGCCATCCAAAGAGGCTTAACACCACTTTGTAAATATGGAGCAAGGAATTGCGCCACCGGAGCGTCGGTAAAAGTGACGTTCCAGTGGCGCAATGCCCTTATAAATATGCCCCTAGGGGTCTCTGGTAATGATGAGTAGTGTGAAGGTTGAAGACTGGTGACAAATTTACATTTTTCAAAGTAAAAAAACATTGGGGCATATTAGCAAGAACCTCGTTAAAATTATCGCCGTTTTAGCGGCAGGAAACTGCCGCTAAAACGGCGATAATGGGCTTGCCAATATGCGTTATAGAATTCAATAGAAGCCCAGGTTAGATGTGCAGAACATCTAACCTGGGCTTCTATTGGAATTCTATAAGGCATATTAGCAAGCCCATTATCGCCGTTTTAGCGGCAGTTTCCTGCCGCTAAAACGGCGATAATTTTAACGTGGGTCTTGCTAATATGCCCCATTGACTTTAATATGTCAATCGCTGTTTTTCTGATGTTCGCATCTCAACAGTGAACAGCAGAATGGGACTCCCTCACTGAACCCCAGAGCTGCGTGGAAGGGCACCCCCAGACTGTAGATAGCGCTACGAGGACATACAAATGGCATAGCCGTGCTATACCAACGCTAGTGTAACATAACATATAGTAACATGGCATAGCATAACTAAACATGCAGTGCTGTGGGGCAGACAGTGCTCCCTTTCCAGTCAGCCCACCCCCGCCTGTGTTTAAGCTCTTTCCATGGTTCCAGTTTGCACAATCATTTCAAGGGTTCCACTAGGTACATCCAGTGAGACAAAGCTTTCCTCTGGGACCTTCACTTACTGTGCATTTACTGCCCACTGCTGCTTTTTAAGTGGGTAATGACACAGAGTAAAAACAAACACATGGTCGAATTATTGGAAGTGAAAGGGAGCATTCTCCGTCCTGCTGCTGCAAAAGGCATGCTGTGTTTAAAAGGAAATTACGGGAAATAACACAGTACATTGAGCAAAATGGACCCCATTCAGTAGTTTTAGCAATGCTCCCAGGTTTCTTTCTGTGCGGAGATATGGGGCTGTGGACTGGGGCCAGGAGCCTGGCCCACAACATGTGTAGGAATGTCAATTCTGCAGGTATGTGATAGAGGTGTGCAAAATCACACACAGTTTTCTTAAATTAAATACATTTTGCAAAGAAATTCGTGAAATTATGAGTCAATTTCATGAAATACACTTTGGGGTATTTTGAGAGAAAATAAATGTAAGTACTTACCTCGCGTTCAAAAGTCACGTGAGGTTCCGACAAGAGGCTGGGTCGAGGCAATGCCTCCCGCAACACATGTTCGGACCACTCTTCTACGTGACATTTTGTCAAAACGGCCTCATAAGTTTTTTAATACGAAAACATTTGCTTGTACAGGATGGTAGGAGGTGAATGAACATTTTCACATGCGGACACATCACACAGAAATGCCCGGTTTTTGTTTGTACATGCGTAAAATAAGTTGTTTTCCGAATAGAAATCCATTTCCATATTTCCTCATCACCTGGGAGGGCTCTCCATAAAAGGGGGTACAACCCTAGTCTTTCTTCTATGCTCGTGGACCCTGCAGTGCATCAATCAATCAATCAATCAATCAATCATGTCACTTATAAAGCGCACTACATACCCGCGAGGGTCTCAAGGCGCTGGGGGAAGAGGGGGGTGGTGCTGCTACTGATCGAAGAGCCAGGCATCACCTGGGAGGACTCTCCATAAAAGAGGGTAAAACCCTAGTCTTTCTTCTATGCTCGTGGAACCTGCAGTGCATCACCTGGGAGGACTCTCCATAAAAGAGGGTACAAAACCCTAGTCTTTCTTCTATGCTCGTGGACTCTGCAGTGCATCACCTGGGAGGGCTCTCCATAAAAGGGGATAGAACCCTAGTCTTTCTTCTATGCTCGTGGACCGTGCAGTGCATCACCTGGTTAGGGCTCTCCATAAAAGGGGATAGAACCCTAGTCTTTCTTCTATGCTAGTAGACCCTGCAGTGCTCTTGTTGGACTAGTCCAGCGCCATGGACACGCCTCTTCCACAATTCCCTCAGGTTCAGTCAGAAATCTTGGCAACACTAAGGGGCACATGCATCAAGCAAAGGAACTGCGATTTCTTAATAGCGATTATTAAGGAATCGCTATTAAGGAATCGCAATTCCTTATGCATGTAGGTTTCGCAGAAAAAATAGCGATTCCTACAAATTCCCTATTAGTGAATCGCAAATTGCGATTCGCTATTAGGGAATGCCTGTAGGCCCATAGGAATGAATGGGAAAGCATTTGCAATTTGCAATTACCATATAGGTAATCGCAAATTGTGAATGCAATTCAAGGGTGCAAGGGGGCCAAAAGGCCACCCTGATGCACCCCCAAAAATGGTATTTGTGCACATGTGGCGGCCACATGGCACTTAGACAAATGTAGTTTTGTGCATTTTTCTAAGGAATTGCAAATTACCATCAACTTGAAGTTGATGGTAATTTGCTATTCCTTAACCCCTTCAGCGCGGCGCGGATTTCCGTGCTGTGCTGAAGGTTCTGAGCGCGGGCGGGGCTATGACGGAGTGGTTCCGTCATGCGCACAGCGCAACCGATGCGCATGATGGAACCGCTCCGTCATACGCACCGAAGGGGTTAATGCAAAGTCACATTCTGAGAATGCTTCTTGCATTGCATTTAGGGAATCGCAAATTGCGATTCCCTAACTGCATTCTCAAAATAAGTAATCGCAAAAATTGCGATTACCGATTTTGCGAATGCCTTTGGGGTTGATGCATCCCAAAAGGCTATTTACCGGTCGCAAAGGGGCCGATTCGGCCCGTTTGCGACCGGTAAATAGCTTGATGCATGTGCCCCTTAGAGCTTTCCTTTATCACACGTAACCAGGGTTAACAAGAAAGTGTGCTTTTTTTATCTACAGCGACTTGATGAGGTTGTTTCACCTCTTTCACCACATCACAACACTCTTTACAGAGGTCCTTTCTCACAGTGACTGGTGTGCCTGGAGGTCCTCCCCACCAGTCTGATGTGCAAACCTCAGTCCTTGAAACTGTCTGCAAGACTCACTCTAGGCTTAAAAAGCTCACATCTCTCTGCTCTATTAGCTCTGCACTTAATGCCTCCTAATTAAAGGGTTATTGTTAAAACTCTGTGCCATTCCAGAAACCCTGAGCACGGTTTCCATTTGTGGGTATTTCTTTTTTCAAGCTGTTCTTTCCTCCCCATCAGGAAGTCTAAAATGGGCCTCCGAGCACCATTGGTTGCTGCCCCTGATTGTGATCGTTTTTCCTTTCTGTGCCCCCTTGCTGCCCCTGATTGTGATCGTTTTTTCCTTTCTGTGCCCCCTTGCTGCCCCTGATTGTGATCGTTTTTTTCCTTTCTGTGCCCCCTTGCTGCCCCTGATTGTGATCGTTTTTCCTTTCTGTGCCCCCTTGCTGCCCCTGATTGTGATCGTTTTTCCTTTCTGTGCCCCCTTGCTGCCCCTGATTGTGATCGTTTTTTCCTTTCTGTGCCCCATTGCTGCCCCTGATTGTGATCGTTTTTTCCTTTCTGTGCCCCCTTGCTGCCCCTGATTGTGTTCGTTTTTCCTTTCTGTGCCCCCTTGCTGCCCCTGATTGTGATCGTTTTTTCCTTTCTGTGCCCCCTTGCTGCCCCTGATTGTGATCGTTTTTCCTTTCTGTGCCTGTTTCCCGCCGCTGCGCCCCTGCGGCCCCGCCCCTCACTGCCCATTCGCTGCCCCATTCCCTGCTCCTCCCTCCCACCTCCCCATTTATGGCGGCCGCTGGCACGCCGAAGGCGCGCCTAAGGCAAGCCCGTCTGCGCCAGTCCGCGCCGTGGCCGCGCCCAGCGCCAGACCCCCTGGTCCGGGCATCCCCCGCGCCCGCCACAACAACAGACGCCGATACGACGCCAGCACCCTCCACGCACTCAACCCCGGAAAAGATCACGCCCGCTACCAGGCCACCCCGAAGCGCACCCAAGGGCCCTTCACCTGCCGGAACTGCAGCTTCGCCAGCACCCGCCCCGCCAAACCACCGCCCAGGAAAGAACCCAACTACCTCAGATGCATCCTCCTCAACACCCGCTCCGCCCGCAAACACGCCATCGAACTCTGGGACCTTCTCGACTCAACCTCCCCAGACGTCGCATTCCTGACGGAGACCTGGCTGAATCCCGCTTCAGCCACTGACATCGCCATTGCCATCCCGGACGGATACAAGATCACCCGCAGGGACCGCACCAACGGAGTCGGAGGAGGCATCGCCATCGTCCACAGGAACACCCTCAGAGTCTCAACCAACACCGACGACACCCTCAGCACCGCCGAACACATGCACTTCCAGATCCACACCGATCCCAACACCACCCTCAGAGGAACCCTCATCTACAGACCCCCGGACCCCGACCACAGTTCAGCGATTCCATCGCTGACTTCATCAGCACACACGCCATCGCCTCCACGGACTACATCCTCCTCGGGGACCTGAACTTCCACCTCGAGAACAACAAGGACACCAACTCCACCACCCTGATCGACAACCTCGCCACCCTCGGACTCAGACAGCTCGTGACTACACCCACCCACGCCGCCGGCTACACGCTAGACTCCATCTTTTCCGCAAGCCCACACGTCTCCTTCAACCACACCTCCGAACCCCACTGGACTGACCACCACTGCATCCACTTCACCTACAGGAAGCCCACCACACACCACCGCACCGAACAAATGCCTCGCCGCTGCTGGAGCAGAGTCACGGAAGACCAGCTAACCACAACCCTCGCCCTGAGCCCACCCACCGAACCCTCCGACCCCGACACCACCGCCCGCAACCTCAGACAGTGGATCGACGACTGCGCCAACACCCTCGCCCCGCTCAAGAATCCGCCCAACAGCCACACCAGCAAGAAAGCCACCTGGTTCACCGAAGACCTCCAGGCCTCCAAACGAACATGCCGAAAACTGGAGAAGATCTGGCTCCACGAACGGACAGCGGACAGCTACGCCGCCCACAAGAGCGCCACCCGCAATCACCATCACCTCATCAGATCCGCCAAAAGGGCCTCACTCAAAGACCGCCTAGACAACAACGCACACAACAGCAAAGAGCTCTTCAACATCGTGAAGGAACTCTCCAACCCCAGCTCCAACACCAACGACATCCAGCCGTCGCAAGACCTGTGCGACTCACTGGCCACCTCCTTCCACCACAAAATCGCCGACATCCACGACAGCTTCAACACCACGACCGCCCCGGCAACCACCGAGACCACTGCCCCCACAACCACCAACCGCCTGCTCTCCTGGACCAACATCAACGACGAGGACACCAGCGAGATCATGAACACCATCCACTCCGGTTCACCGCTAGACCCGTGCCCTCACCACATCTTCAACAAAGCTAGTACAGCCATCGCGCCCCATCTCCGGAAAATAATCAACATCTCCTTCGAGACAGCAACCTTCACGGAAAGCTGGAAGCACGCCGAGATCACCGCCTTACTCAAGAAACCCAAGGACCTCAAAAACTTCCGACCCATCTCTCTGCTCCCGTTCCCCGCGAAGGTCACCGAGAAAATCGTCAACAAACAACTGACCCGCTACCTCGAGGAGAACAACATCCTGGACCCTTCCCAGTCCGGCTTCCACAGCAACCACAGCACCGAAACCGCCCTCATCGCCGCCACCGATGACATCAGGACCCTGCTCGACAACGGAGAAACAGCAGCCCTCATCCTCCTGGACCTATCAGCCGCCTTCGACACGGTCTGCCACCACACACTACGAACACGCCTTCACGACGCCGGGATCCAAGAGAAGGCCCTGGACTGGACCACATCCTTCCTTTCCGGCAGAACACAAAGCGTCCGCCTCGCCCCTTCCGATCCAAGGCCACCAAGATCATCTGCGGCATACCCCAAGGCTCCTCCCTCAGCCCAACGCTGTTCAACATCTACATGGCACCCCTCGCCCACGTCGCCCGACAGCACAACCTCAACATCATCTCCTACGCCGACGACACCCAGCTGATCCTCTCCCTCACCAAAGACCCTCACACCGCCAAAGCCCACCTCCACGAAGGAATGAAGGCCGTCGCAGAATGGATGAGGACCAGCCGCCTGAAGCTGAACTCGGACAAGACGGAGGTCCTCATCCTTGGCTCCAACCCTTCAGCCTGGGACGACTCCTGGTGGCCAACATCACTGGGAACAGCCCCGCCACCCACCGACCACGTACGCAACCTAGGGGTCATCCTCGACCCCACCCTCTCCATGACTAAGCAGGTCAACGCCGTTTCCTCATCCTGCTTCAACATCCTCCGAATGCTCCGCAGGATCTTCAAGTGGATCCCCACCGAAACAAGAAAAACAGTCACCCAGGCCCTCGTCACCAGCAGGCTGGACTACGGAAACGCCCTCTACGCAGGAACGACGGCTAAGCTCCTGAGACGGCTGCAACGCATCCAGAACGCCTCTGCACGTCTTATCCTCGACATCCCCCGACGCAGCCACATCACACCCCACCTGAGAGACCTGCACTGGCTCCCAGTCAACAAGAGGATAACCTTCAAGCTCCTCACCCACGCACACAAAGCACTCCACAACTCCGGACCAGCCTACCTCAACAGACGACTCAGCTTCTACACCCCCACCCGCCAGCTCCGCTCGACCAGCCTCGCCCTCGCCACAGTCCCCCGCATCCGGAAAACGACCGCCGGCGGCAGATCCTTCTCCCACCTCGCCGCCAAGACCTGGAACACCCTCCCCACCAACCTCCGACAGACCCAAGACCTACTGGCCTTCAGAAGACTCCTCAAGACCTGGCTCTTCGATCAGTAGCAGCACCACCCCCCTCTTCCCCCAGCGCCTTGAGACCCTCGCGGGTATGTAGTGCGCTTTATAAGTGACATGATTGATTGATTGATTGACTTGTTACAACTTGAGGTATAGAGTTCTCCCAGTTCGCCCCTCTGGTTCTGTGTCTCTTTAGAATGAAATGTGGGCAGAGATTTCTGGAAACAACTGAAGACCCTCCTCTTCCGCCAAACTTATGAAACTTGAATCTGCCTGTCAGGGTTGCTCATTTTCTGCTACTTCCGCTCGCTGCAAGTGCTCGCTCTCGTTCTCTAGTACCAGGACCTTTGGATGTGTGAGCACCACAGTCTAAACAGAGAGGCATTCTGAGGAAGTTAAACCGGAAGTAGTTCTGGGTGTTTGCCAGTTTCGCAATATTTCCAGGGATTAAAAATCTGGGTATCATAATGTCACAGAATAAAATTTAAAATAGTCATTAACCTGCTGCTTCAATATTTTTGTATTTTTCTTCCCATATTAACGTTGCCTAGGTCTTAACTCAAGCACTGGGTGTTACTGGAGGGATTTTCTTGTGTCACTCTACAATTCAGCGTAATGCTGGCCCTTTTCTGACTGACTGATGGGTTGACAATTTTTAATGCGCTCTGTTACCTAAAAGGTTTGTCCTGGCACTAGGAAAGATGGATCAAATTGCTTCCACTTAGTGAATAATCCACAGAGAGCCTGGTTTTCAACTGTTTTCTAAATGTAGAGTTGTCAGAGATCACTCAGAGAGACAATTTTTTAAAGTTCTAGATTTTCTATTCAATTGAGCGTCCAAATGGGCCCAGAGATTCTTTCTGCTTGTAGAACCATCAATCAATCAATGCAATCAATTAGCATTTGAAGAGCGTGGCACTGTCACCCCTGGGGGTATCTGGGCGCTGGGGTGCAAGGTCTTGGTCGAAGAACCTGGTCTTGAGGAAACGGCGAGAAGAGGGAAGAAACAAATAGAAAAAGGCAAAGCAGGGCAGAAAAACGAGCGAGCAGAAAAAGCAAAACAGAGGGCAGAAAAACGAGCAGAAAAGGCAAAACAGAGCAGAAGAGGGCAAAAAAAAGAGCAGAAAAGGCCAAACAGAGGGCAGAAAAACAAGCACAGAAAGGCACAACAGAGGGCTCAAAAATGAGCAGAAAATGCAAAACAGAGCAAGAAACGAGCAGAGGAGGCACAAACAGAGAGCAGCAGGTAGACAGGCAGCAGAGGGTGGAAGACTGAGGGCAGGCTGGACAGAAGAACTGTCACGTGGGAGCTGGTGTGAGGACGTGAGAGACATTGGCCAAGTGGCTCAGGCCACCATTCTAATGATCAGAACGAGGGGGAGACACGATAGAACCACCACCTCTGTTTTTCCAAGTTCAGCTTATAACCCCCGCACTGTGCCCACTCCAAACTGATATGCAAACCATTACCTACATACATAGAATGAAGTTGCCAACACGCTTGTATATTGTTATATTGTGGTCGATGTTGACCGCAGTTTTTTTGTTGTTGTTTTTTTTAAACTTCTTTTTATTAAAGAAACTTCAGTGTCACCACAATTCAGCTTTACCACAATTCGCGTTTGACTTTACATAAACATCATCACATGGTACATTTCTGTAATATATTATCCTTTCCGACTTAACAAGGGCCTACGGAAACTGTACCCAAAGTAATCCTAGTCTCCCACCCCCTCCCATCTATGCATCCCGACTTCCCTTACAGATTCCTATATGCATCCCACTGGCTCCATACTTTTTCCCATTTCTTTGGGCAGCCTCGACTCGCATAGATTGTTTTCTCCGCTGCGCAACACCAATCCATGTCCATTTTCCAAAGCGCCACTGTCGGTGGTTGGCTGGGTCCCCAGGCCCCGGCAATGTTTCTCTTGGCCACCATTGCGGCCACTCGCAACCAGATTTTTTGATACTTAGGCCACGTTTGTTCCCCAGTTACACACAGAACATGCCACCTTGCCTCCATAGGTACCAGGAGTCCAAGGACCTCTGACATTACATGCGTCACCTTCCTCCAAAACTGCTGTATAATCGGACAGTCCCATATTATATGGAAGAAGGTGCCCTTCTGCTTACAGCCCCTCTGACAGTCCTCTGTGAGAGGACCCAGCCTGAACATAAGTGTGCTAGTGGAGTAAGACCTGTGTAATATTCTCAACTGGAGCAGTCGGAATCGTGCCCTGATCGCAACCTCCATAGGGCTTTGCACAGCTTCCATCCAGTCATCATCTTCAAGTAAACCTACATCTGTCTCCCATGCCTCCCTTAACTTCGTGAGGGGGTCCGGTGAATTGTTTATGATTTTCTTATATGTGTAAGACAGTGCCTTTTCGGGGATCGGATCCAATAGTAGTCTATCTTTTAGTGGGCTATATTCGGGGAGATGCTCCCCCTCTTTTATATGCCTACGCAACGCATGTCCCAATTGTAGGTATCTATACCGCTCTTATTCTGCTAGTTGAAACTCTTTTTGCAGATCCGAGAACGAGACCAGGGACTGTCCCCGCCATATATCTCCTAGACGTACTATATCTATTAGTTTCCATTTACAAAACCCTTGTAGCCTACCGACTTCCCTTAGCATATCACTATCCCACAGTGGGGTCTGTTCTGTCAGCTTTTTAACCCACCCGAGGAATCTAGTGGCTTTTGTCCACACATTTATCACGGTGCTAGTATGTGATGACATGTGTTTATTCACCTCACGCATGTATAGCGCCCCCATGTACCCTCTTGCACCCATCGCCCAGTGATCCACACAATACGCTGGATCGTTCCTGTCCAGAAACACCCAATCATTAATAACCATTAACTGCGATGCCCAATAGTATTTCCGAATGTCCGGTATGGCCAGGCCACCGTCATACACGCCTCTCTGTAGCTTAGTTAATGCAATCCTTGCACCTCCTCCGTCCAATAATAGTGTCCTTAGTTCACCCTCCACTTCTTTAAAGAATTTATCCGGAACTGGACATGGTGTGTTCTGCAGAACGTATAGCATTCTGGGTAAGAACATCATTTTAAAAAGAACCGCTCTCCCCATAAGGGAAATCGGCAGGGTTCTCCAGTGGGCAACGTCTCTCTTTAACCTGTCTAGCTGTGGCTGTAGGTTCCCTGCAAGAAATTCAGCGTCCGTTTTGGTTATCTGTATGCCCAAGTATTTAAAACTGTCCTTAACCTGCAGTTGGACTTTCGCCCCTAGTACTGGTGGGGGTCCATTCGATAACATACACAGGAGAGATTTATCCCAGTTAATCTGGTATCCTGAGTAGCCCCCGAATAGTTTAAAAATCTGTAAGAGCCGATTCACCGTGAATCGTGGTCTTGTCGCATACAGGAGAAGATCGTCGGCATACAACGAGATTTTCTCTTCGCATTGGTCCCCCCCATAAATAGCGGATATCACTGGGTCCCCTCTCACCCATGCTGCCAACTGTTCCAACGCCAGTGCAAATAGTATCGGGGAGAGAGGGCACCCCTGTCTTGTCGCCTTGTGAAGGGCAAAAGATCGAGACATCGCACCATTCACTCGGACCCTGGCGAGGGAGCTTTGTATAGCAATTTAATCCAGGATTGGAATTGGGGGCCAAACCCGAACCGTTTCAGAACTTCAAATAGATAGTGCCATGTTGGCCGCAGTTTTATTTGCATGACATGCATAAAATAGCTCTTACAGTACAGTGCCCTGGTCATAACGCTATGACCCTGGCCATAAATCATCATCACGGACTGTCATAAATCATTTTGCTCATCTTACAGGTTCATAAATCATCCTATGACAGTTTGTTACTTCTCTCCTTTTGTAGTCATAAATCATTTCTTCCCAGTTTTGGGGTCATAGATTGTTCTGTTGGTTTCTACGCTGATTACGTGTGGGGGTAGCCTCTCCCCAGAGTTAGGCCCCAATTCACAACCTTGTTTGTCCCTTTTGTGCCCTGCCATCCGGTGGGTCTGGGCTGCGAGTGCCATCTCCATTTGCTACCCCCTTTTCCGGCCTACTCACCATGCCATAGGGCATCCCTAAGTGAGTGGCCCTCCTCCTACACACCGTCCTGCCAGTGTGCCTCCATAACCAACAAATGTACTCCCTCTTATCCACCTCGCCTGCCGTCTAGCACTGCGACAATGCTGTTGCTTAGGTGTGGGTGGGTCTTGAAAATCGCCGTGCGCACCGATCTCCAGCTCCACGAGGTGAAAGAAGTGAGCTGTGCTGGGGGAGCGGTGCCCTAATAACCCCCCCCTCGCTGTCCCTCTTGGTCGGCGGCGGCTTCCCCACTGGGGGGGGTCCAAAAACTCACCTGCCCCCCTCCATTGGCCAGGTATCTTTCGCGCCCTTTTGCCGCGCCATTTCTTGGGGGTTGGATGTGTGGGCGAGCCCCCTCTTTTGTGTTTGGGTGCGCAGCAGCGGCCCAAAACGGATTTTTTGGGTCCCCGGCAGTCGTTATGGCACCAGGCCGTGGGCCTCGTTCAGGGGCGCCGTCTGCAAAAACAATTGTGGTTCATCCGAGAGGCAACCTCAATAAAAAAAAAGTTATGAAAGATCTTTCGGGCTGCTTCAGAGTTACCTTATAATCTCAGTGTAAACTGCGTACCATCAACATAACACATACAAGATAGACCAAATGACCTAATATACCTTGCTAGAGAGGTACATAGACAGTAAATAAAGAGCTAAAGGGCTAAGAAAGCAGCCCTGAAGGACTTCACATGCAGGTTTGCTCTCTGATGAGCGTAACGGTGGCATCAGAACTTCCTGCCTATGACCTGATAAGAGGAAATACGATTATACGTGTCCCTTGAGCTCTGTCCTTGCTGTCAAAGGCCACAGACAGGTTGAGTAGAATAGAGGCAGCCATACTGCTATGGTCCAAAATCATGCAGAACCTGTGGTGGACGGCAACCAAGGCCACTTCAGTGCTGTGAAAAGGACTAAAACCAGTTTGGGCAGACTTAAACAAAGAGTCAGTGGAGCTCAAGGAAGCCATTTGGGTGTTAAGATCCTTCACTGCTATTTTGGAACAGAAAGGTAGCAGAGGGATGGGGGCACACTGCGGGGTTCAAGGCTCTTTTTGGTAATGATGGAATCTCAGAAGCTCTTTCTGATTCCGAAGGCGCTATCACTGTACTATAGGAAGAGTTATTGAACCAGCAAATTGCAAAAGCAACACAGGAGGGTCTTAGGTGAAAGAGTTTGATGGGGCAAGGATTATCATGAGGACCCGATGGGACTACTTTGCTGAATTCAATAATATGATCAGAGACAGAGGTTTTAAATCAGAGAATACATGCAGAAGGCTATACAACATATTGCGTTATCTAATGACTGAGTAGCCAGGATAAAAGAGTCATAGATCACCTGCATTTTGTCAAAGTGGACAAAGATTCACAGCGTTCAGCTGAAGGAGAGAGGGTTTAAGAGCACCTACAGGATTGGCAAATTCACGTACAGTCCTAAACATTTCCTAAAAGGCCTAAGAAGAATAATACTGTATCCAGACATTTGTTATCTCTTTCTTGTCATTCCTGAGTGCAGAGCTATACTGACTTTTGGCAGTCGAAGAATAGTTACAACGCAAGACATGCTGCATTTGTTCGCATGCCTGTTTGATCTTCGCAAGAACAGGGGTGTATCCGGGAGCGGAAGGGATGACTCAGTAAGACGCCAATTCTCTGATAGTGGAAACTATATCTAAGGCTGAAAAAGCCATTAACGCTGTCATTATTAGTCTGGCGATCATCGGTCAAGTCACATGGACGTGAGACAAGTTGGACAGAAAGCCTAGATTTGTAAATTTCACAGTAGTTGTGCTTGGCTCCAGATGTAGTAGAATAGGAACCATTGTAAGAACTAAGGGGCTCATTACGATGAAGTCCGTCTGCCATCATGTCGGGGATGAGGACCGCCCGCCTATGAGGTGGCGGTCCCACACATGGAATTAAGATGCGACCGCCACCGGTCGCATCAGCAAAATTTAACATTGCGTCAGGTGCTGCTAGCTGCAGCACCCGCCGCAATGTTAAAAATGTACCTTGTACATTTCCCTGCACTATGTGGCAGGCACCATGCGGTGCCTGCCACATGGTGCAGGGAAATGTAGGGGGGCACCATAGGTGCCCCCCAAGTGCAGTAACAAACTGACCCTGCACAGAGGGGGCCCGTAATGGGCCCACAAAGTCTATCCCCGCCAGCCTTTCCATGGCGGGGGAACCACCATGGAAAGGCTGGCGGGGATCCAGCATCCTAATCTGGCGGGCGGTGCCTGCTAGGCACCGCCACCATTCTGAGGATGCGGGCCGTCCGACAGGCAATTGTAACGATTGCCTCTGTTGGACCTGTGGCGGTCGGGCTTTCCGCCCGACAACACACCACCCGCCATCACAATTTGGCGGGCGGTAATTGGCCTTACGATGGCGGTGAACCCGCCACCGACAGCCTGTTGGTGGCAGGTTCACCGCCATCGTAATCAGACCCTAAGTTCACAGTAATTAAGAAAAAAATAGAACGGCTATGTGATCTGATCAAGGGACCAAAAGTTAGGCACTATTCTCATCAAAATTCCCAGAGGCAAACAATAGGTCCTGGGAATTCCCGGCCTCATGTGTAAGTTCTGATATCAATTGACTGCGGCCCCGGTTGGAGAAGGCTTGTAACAGCTGAGGCTGGGATATTGGGCACATCTACACATATAGAGAAGTCTCCTAAAGCCATGAATTTGGAAACGCTCACTACATAGGAGGAAACAAAACTAGCAAACTCTTGGCCAACTCAATGGCCAAAGGCAGAGGGCAGTACCCAGAATGCCCTTGATAAATGGGTAGGCACAGAGGGTAGTATTAAAAGGCATATTCTTCCATGAGGGCGCCCTCAGAGTCGAAGATCTTTACAGTCAAGGAGCCAAGCTATATGTCTGGGAGTCCTTCACCGGTGTGTCCATTCTGGTCCACATGGGTGATTTTACTCTTCAAAGGGATCACTGCAGAGACCTTTAGAAAGAGGGTCCTTTTACCCAAGTTTCAGTTAAAAAGAAAATATCTAGCTTATACACTAAGGTCAAATTGTACACCTCGTCATGGTGCTTATGCTTAACTAAAGATCTGACATTTAACGAGGCGGCTTGCAGCTCACTATGATTTTGACTGGAAGGCCTCAATTTAAAAGGAGTGGCCTTGGGGGAGTCAAGCGTGAGCCGCTCACCTGCGGCCATTGCTAAAGCGGAACTAAGGACAGAAGCTCCTCATTGGAGGAGCTCAGACGGGATGTGCTGCTGCGGAGCATTTGCTGTTGTTGTGCAGATTAAAGTAAAAAAAAGTATCTCACAAAAGAGCTAAGTTGGAGGTGCAAAAAAATAGCAAGGTTACCCGAGCTCTCATTGAAAGTAAAGTACAAACATTTAGCATAGTTTTGCTCTATGTAGAGTGTACGTATAAAAAAACTGCATTAATGAGGTGAAGTGCACTTTTATTATTTTAAATGTAGAAGATATTTAATTGGATCAATCGGGGAATGTTCAGTTTAACAATTTAGAATTTGACCCTAAATATGTTAAATTTATGTGCATTTAGGTATGCTCAATAAAAGCACATTTCTTTTAATTAATCAGTAAGAGACTGCAGAAAATGTATTTTTATTCTATATTTAGTGCAATGTAAAGACTTAAGAATGGATACAAAATATATGTTTTATTTTATTATAATTGAATGAACAATTATTTGATAGAGTTCCTGGAAAACTTGTGTTCTGTCTCAGTTGGTCTAGTGCAGTCAGACGATCAACCTCCAATATTCAGCGACCAATGAGAGACAAATACTAAACCTATGATGTGCCAATGTGTGATAGTGTAGGACTCTCTTCTGGGGCCGTGTTACACATTGTGCAATGGTGGGGGCAACAGGCATGTGCGCCTGCTTTGTGCGCCCCCTGGGCACAATGGTATTACAGTAGGGGCCGCAGACGCTTGTGTGTCCCCTTCTGTAATACTGATAGCGCTGGTGCACAAGTAGCGCCAGCGATGTCATGAGACGGTGTTCCCTCATTTGCATGTGGGTGTGGCCCCATTAAAAAAAGGGAATCAATTTACCTCTATGCCAGCACTGTATTATGGACACGTTGCAGAGGCAAATATGCCCTTAGGAGGCACACTGAAATTGTGCCACAAAAAGGTGGCAGACTTTCAGTGCACCTCCTGAAGGCAGCCCTCTGGAGGGGAGAAAAGGAGTCCCATGGGCCCTCAGAAATCCCCCTGCAGAGGGGTGCAGTCACGTACTGCACCCGCCTGCAAGGGGGTCTCTCTCCCCTCTTCAGAGTGCAGCTGGCATGATGCCTACATTGTGAAACACATATTTCACTAGAATGTGCTGCCCCGGAGGAAGCACCAGTTCGCCACTGCCCTGGGGGCAGCGCATTCTTTGTAATATGGCACACTGTCCCTGTTTGCACCTGGTGTGCCTGTTGAAAGGTGCACCGTGGCACAAACAGGTAAAGTGCGCCATATACATAGTATAGTCCCTGGTGTGCAGAGGGGGTTTTGCATGCCTCCTGGTGCCGCAGGTAGCTGAGGAGGAAGCTCCATCAATGCACCTCTGGATTTATGGGAGGGAAGGTAAAAGGATAAACTTCAGAGTGATTGACAGTGCTTGCAGTGAGGTGGTTTAAGTGCTCCTGCAGTGAAGTGCTTGTAAAAAGTTAGTATAACTGCTTTTATAGATTTCAGAGAGTCAGACAGTCTCCATCTGATGCACGTGAGAGGTGTGAAGGAGGCTATTGGCCCTGCCCTGCCGGACAGCCCTCAGGGCCTTTCTAGGATCCTCATGAATCTAAAGGCTTGATGGACTGACGTTGAGCCACGCCTGCCACATTAGCCGCAAGGTTCCTCAGGGCCGGGCTGGTCCCAGTGTCCCAAAGACTTCTGGAGAGGCAGTCAGTAGGCAACACACTGTGTTATACGGCTAACAACTGCAGTGGGTGGTTTAGGCCACTGAGTAGGTCCACTCCCTAATAACCAGCAGCAGTGGGCCCTGATTCCCACTCGGCTCCTTGTCATGTCAGTGTGTGAACGTTTCTCAGTCAAGGCCTTTAGACTTGATTCACTCCACCGAGACCCATGGAGAGCTCAAGAGGGTTGGACCTCACTGAATAATAATAATAAAGAGATTTATAAAGCACCTGGTTACTCCATTCAGAATGTCCCCGCGCTCAGATGATGCCACTGACTCTCTACAGCACCTGCCAAGGTGTAGGCATTCAGGGTTACCAGGCACAGATTATTTAAACGGAAATCAGCCCTGGCGAAACTGTTCAGTCTAGCCCCAAACTGTAGGAAGCCCAGCTAGATTGGGGCGGAGAGTGGGAGTGGGGGCGTAGAGGTTCATAGCAGCCACCATGCTCTGAAAACAGCCTCCAACCCTGCAGCCCACCGGGAAAATGCCAGAGTGACAAAATGGCCAATCGGGCCCCGGGTTACTGTCCCCTTCTGGGTGACAAAGACTGAGCCTAACAATACCTCTTGTGTGGGAGTGAGCCACCAGAGCCTAAGGAAGCTGCGTGCTATGCACAGAAGTGCCCTGTGTACAGTTCATTACTTGTACCCTCCGGTGTCAGCAGGCCTGTGGTGTATACACACTAGAGTATGGCACTCAACCTGCTGAGTACAAACTATTATTGGACTTTGAATCAGACTTGTAAATAGGATTCCTGAACCCTGATAACTAGTTGGAAGCTGCTTGATAGTGTCTGAGAATGATTTATTTACCCACATGCACTGCACACCCATAGCTGGACATGAGCGTGCTCCTGTACAAGTCAACTCCCGCTGGGGGTAAGAGGGTGCGTGTCACTCAAAATGGAAACCAGGAATGCAACAGTAATAACAGCAACATTTTATTTTTAATCAATGAACTGATCCTACAAACCAACTCACCGACATTTCACTCCTAAAATGAAGCCTGCATTAGAGTACAATGCTTTGCTTCTTAGCTTCTCTAGACTGTACTATGCCGTACTCTTCTGTACAATGCTTTCCTTCCCTAGACTATGTACACTGTTTTGCTTCTCTAGACTGTACTATGCCATACTCTTCTGTACAATGTTTTGCTTCTCATTTTCTTTAGACTGTGCTATGCCGTACTCTTCTGTACAATGCTTTCCTTCCCTAGACTATGTACAATGTTTTGCTTCTCTAGACTGTACTATGCCTTACTCTTCTGTACAATGTTTTGCTTCTCTAGACTATGTACAATGTTTTGCTTCTCAACTGTGCTATGCCGTACTCTTCTGTACAATGTTTTGCTTCTCATTTTCTTTAGACTGTGCTATGCCGTACTCTTCTGTACAATGCTTTCCTTCCCTAGACTATGTACAATGTTTTGCTTCTCTAGACTGTACTATGCCTTACTCTTCTGTACAATGTTTTGCTTCTCTAGACTATGTACAATGTTTTGCTTCTCAACTGTGCTATGCCGTACTCTTCTGTACAATGTTTTGCTTCTCATTTTCTTTAGACTGTGCTATGCCGTACTCTTCTGTACAATGCTTTGCTTCTCATTTTCTTCAGACTGTGCTATGCCGTACTCTTCTGTACAATGTTTTGCTTCTCATTTTCTTTAGACTGTGCTATGCCGTACTCTTCTGTACAATGCTTTGCTTCTCTAGACTATGTACAATGTTTTGCCTCTCATTTTCTTCAGACTGTGCTATGCCGTACTCTTCTGTACAATGTTTTGCTTCTCATTTTCTTTAGACTGTGCTATGCCGTACTCTTCTGTACAATGCTTTGCTTCTCTAGACTATGTACAATGTTTTGCTTCTCTAGACTATGTACAATGTTTTGCTTCTCATTTTCTTTAGACTGTGCTATGCCATACTCTTCTGTACAATGTTTTGCTTCTCATTTTCTTTAGACTGTGCTATGCCGTACTCTTCTGTACAATGTTTTGCTTCTCAGCATCTCTAGACTGTGCTATGCCGTACTCTTCTGTACAATGTTTTGCTTCTCATTTTCTTTAGACTGTGCTATGCCGTACTCTTCTGTACAATGTTTTGCTTCTCATTTTCTTTAGACTGTGCTATGCCGTACTCTTCTGTACAATGTTTTGCTTTTCAGCATCTCTAGACTGTGCTATGCCGTACTCTTCTGTACAATGCTTTGCTTCTCTAGACTATGTACACTGTTTTTCTTTTCAGCTTCTTTAGGCTATATACTATGCCTTACTCCTTGGTACAATGCTTTGCTTCTCTAGACTATGTACAATGTTTTGCTTCTCATTTTCTTTAGACTGTGCTATGCCGTACTCTTCTGTACAATATTTTGCTTCTCATTTTCTTTAGACTGTGCTTTGCCGTACTCTTCTGTACAATGTTTTGCTTCTCTTTTTCTTTAGACTGTGCTATGCCTTACTCCTCTGTACAATGCTTTGCTTCTCTAGACTATGTACAATGTTTTGCTTCTCAGCTTCTTTAGACTATGTTCCGTGCTTTGCGCCCCTAGACTATTTTCATTGCTTAGCTCCTCTAAATTATTTATAATGCTTTGCTTCTGTAGACTGTATACAATGCTTTGTTTCTCGGAACTATGTACAAAGCTTTGTTGCTCTCTACTATGTACACCGTTTTTTCCTTCTCTAGGCTATGTACAATGCTTTGCTTCTCTGGACCTTGTGCAGTGCTTTGCTTCTCTGGCCTTGTGCAGTGCTTTGCTTCTCTGGACCTTGTGCAGTGCTTTGCTTCTCTGGCCTTGTGCAGTGCTTTGCTTCTCTGGACCTTGTGCAGTGCTTTGCTTCTCTGGACCTTGTGCAGTGCTTTGCTTCTCTGGACCTTGTGCAGCGCTTTGCTTCTCTGGACCTTGTGCAATACTTTGCTTCTCTAATCTATGGCTAATGCTTTGCTCCTTTAGACTGGGTGCCAAGCTTTGCTTCTCTAGACTAGGTATAGTGCTTTACATCTCTAGACCAGGCACAATGCTTTGCTTCTCTGGACCTTGTGCAGTGCTTTGCTACTCTGGACCTTGTGCAGTGCTTTGCTTCTCTGGACCTTGTGCAGTGCTTTGCTACTCTGGACCTTGTGCAGTGCTTTGCTTCTCTGGACCTTGTGCAGTGCTTTGCTTCTCTGGACCTTGTGCAGTGCTTTAAAATCTCTAGACCATGTACAATGCTTTGCTTCTCTGGACCTTGTGCTGTGCTTTGCTACTCTGGACCTTGTGCTGTGCTTTGCTACTCTAAGCTATATGCAATACTTTGCTCCTTTAGACTATGTGCAATACGTTTGCTTCTCGAATATATGCCCAATGCTTTGCTCGTTCAGGATGGGTCTTCTCTAGACTATGTACAATGCTTCGTTTCTGACTATGTGCAATGCTTCGTTTCTCTAGACTATGTACTGTGCTTTGCTTCTCTAGACTATGCGTAAGGCTTTCTTCCTCTTCTCTATATGCAAAGCTTTGCTCCTCCAGACTATGTACAATTCCTTGTTTCTCTAGACTATGTGCAACGTTTGCTTCTGTAGGCTATGTGAAAGGCTTTGCTTCTCTAGATTATTTACGATTTTTAGTTTCTCGAGACTATGTGCCATTCTTTGCCTCTCTAGACCATGCACAGTGGTTTGTATCTCTAGAGTAGGAAGGCTGCTCAGGGGATTGAGTGCCCCACGCAGAGCTCAGGGTTTGACGTTCACTGTGCATCTTCAAAATGGGGTAGTACTGACTCATCCTCTCATCTTTCTCTGGTTGTCAAAATGAGCACCATTGAGTTGTGTCAGAGTAACCCTTTTTACTTAAGCTTGGAACCGGTTCATAGTGTTTTATAATCTGTTAGTGGGGTTATTACTCAGTGCATGAACTCTTCTCAGCTTCTCCTCTCAAACATCCCTTTAAGAGCGTAGGGCTGTGGTGTGACTCTGCTAATGGGGCCAGAGGTATTTACAGCAGCTGAATCACATTCCTAGGCCAGGGACTGGTGATTGTGACCGAGAAATGTGCTGAGTTCACAAGTTTCCAATATTAGAGCACTGATTAATCATTTACTCTGCAGTGTGCATTCTGCCCAGTCCCGGCAGAGACCAGTATAAGAAGAAACACCTTGAAAAATACCCATGTGAGGCAATGTAGAGGGTCTGCACCACACAACTCACACACTACAGCCAACAGGTGTAGCCACACGTGGCACAAAGCAGTCACGCGCATCGAGTTCTAAAGTGAGGCTCAAAACCTTCCTGATTCATTCTCTTCATGGTAACGTCACCCATCAGCCCCAAATAGTGGACCACCTAGTGGGCGTGGTTAGACATTTCTATGCATCCAGAGTTATTGGTGCAAAAATGTCTGCATCAACACTAGGTGAGTTCACGTAGCCGTCTCTACTGCGATTGTAGAGAAACCAAGTATGGCCTGTAGTGTCTGGCTGGCATTTTCTTGGCATGCACAAACTGACAGTAGGAAAGCAGATTAGAATGCAGTGAGGCTGGTTAGGCTTCACTATGCAATAATCTTACGCTACCCCAAATAGGTCCTTTGGATTCACACTAATAAATCCCTAGCTCAGTCCTGGTAGTGTGGCACAGAGCAGTCAGGCTTTACTAGAGAAACATGTGTTAAGCATTTCAGAGTACCAACATGGACGATAAGTAATTGACACAGACTCTAAAGAAATCTGACACCAATTTATAAAAATAAAGCAGGTTTTTATATAAATTTAGATACCCAAACGAATACAATTGGATGAGTATAACCGGAATTATAGATTTTTAAAGGAAAAATAAATAAGTGTATTTCACTCCTGCAAAACGTTAACGTTGCGGTCAATAGGGAAATGGACTAGTGATAAACGGTCACTTGCAGGTCGAGTTTGTGGAAATCACTGGGTGTTAAGGTGAGGCGGGTCCCAGGACCAAGGTTGGACAGTCTGTTGATTTTTACCTGATGGGCCTGGGTGCAGAGTCGTCCTGGCTGTCCCTGGTGTTGAAAAACGGCAGTCGCTGGTGCTGATTTTGTTGCTTAGATGGTGCTGGTGAGGAAGGGAATGAAAACTCTCAACAACGGGGCCATGCGGGTCGTTGGGTTGAAAATGCTGCAGGGTTGCCAAGAGGCACAGCATCGAATAAGGATAGCGATAACCCAACTGGCCACCAACAAGCCTTGGTAACAGCAAGATCAGCCTTCCGTCACTTCGATGTCCTGGAGTCCGGGGAAAACGGTAGCCACCTGGAGCTTGAAGGAGGTCTGGGCTACATTTCGCACAGTGCACTAGACCATTTACTTTTGGTGGATTTTCTTGGTGGGCCTGTTGGCCAGTGATTCTTTGAATCCAGAGTGTGGTTCTTGTCTGCAGGCTGCAGGGGACTAGTACCTCTAGTCCAAGGGAGTTCTGGAGTTGTCTTTGACTTACAGAGGGGTTCCTCCTTCCTTTGGAACTGGTCTCTGGTCCAGGACGAGTCGCAGTCGTGCAGTTGCAGGGTGACTGCCACAGGTGCAATCTTTGGCGTCTTTTCTTTGTGCAGGTCCTGAAGATGTCTTTTGTTGCAAGTTGATCAGATCTGCAGTTCTGGTGCCAGGGAAGCCTCTTAAATCCTAGATTTAGGGGTGTGAGAGCTTGTAACCAATGGGCTACTAGCTCCAGCTGCTAATCCACCCCTGAGGTGAACACTTCTGGAAGAGTGTGTCACCTTTTCTACCCAGAAGTCTCTATTCTGCCACTTTTAAAAGTGGCAGAACCCTTCTTCGGCTGTAACCAGGTAGCCCACCCTGTGGGTGTGTCTAGCCTTCTGGGAGTGTATGCCTCCTGACTATCTAATTTTTCCGCATGCCCGGGTTGCAAATGTGCTTGGAGCAGGGGGTTGGCTTTTTCCTCCTCTGGGAGGAAACCTACTTGCACATCAGAGCCGGTGAGAGCTTTGAAGCTCACCGCTTTGATATGCCACTTCAGTGGCCATCCTGTCAGGGAGGGAGGTGACATCTCCCGCCCAGGCAGGCCTTTATTTTTGACTCCTGGGAGAGTTCACACCTCCTGACTGGGGGCCAGATTCCTGTCTTGGTGGCAGCAGCTGCAGGCTGTCAGCCAGGGCACAGGAAAGGCTGGGGCAACCAGGCGTGAAACCTTTAAGGTAACCACCTGGGTAAATGTCACATTAAATCCGACTTTGGGAAAAAGTCAGGTTTGTTGAGACAAGTTGTTTGATACCAAACATGACACTTTTCAGTGGGGCCATAATGGAGCTGGCAACCTGGGAATGCCCAAGTGCTAGCCCATGTTTTCCTATGGCACCTCTGAACACTTATAGTAGCCCCTAATGGAAGGAGGCTACTGTAGGGACATATAAGCTTGCACTTATATGTCCACACCTTTAATATAATGCACCCTGCCTCCTGGGCTAAGAGGGCCTAACTTAGGGGTGACTGACATATATTAAAAATAGTGCGGTGACCTTGCCACCCATGGCGAGGGCAAAGTTGAGTTTGAGCAGTTCGCACTGCTCATGCAGTCTGCAATGGCAGACCTGCTGTCATCTTTTTAGTTAAGTCACTCAGGGTGGCACAATCAGTGCTTCAGGCCATGGTGACCCCTTTAACTCTGATGCCCTGGGTACCACTGGTACTACTTACCAGGGACGTATAAGAGAGTTAAAATCCTTGCCAATTGGGGTTACCAATTCCCATGCATCATATTTTAAGGAGAGTGCCCTGACACTGGGGCCTGGTTAGCAGGCTCCAGTGCACTTTCAGAGTTAAGACCATTAGCACTGGAGGTAAAAGTGTGGCGGTGACCGTACAAACAGGGCACTTTCCCACACTGACCATCTAAAGGCTTTCTCGTCTCCAGCCGAGCAGAAGCCAGGGCTGAGGGCTTAGGAAGATGAACTATGCACAGATCTGTGGAGAGCTTGAAGTTTCAAAGAAGCTTGGGGCTTGGTTCCAGTGCCAGCGACCCCCAAAAAGGATGGGCAGTCCCCCAGACCAGAAGCTGTACTCCATCTGGACTTTAACAAAAGCTATGGGTCAGCGAAAGTACAAATCATTTTGTGACATACATGTAATTTCCATTAAAAATACTTTTATTTCACAGTTAAAATTAACAGAATGTACTTGGCCAGTATCTCATGCGAACATTTCATTCGGGGCCATACCTTGCATAAAAAACCATGTAGCGCATAACCCTGGCAGGAAACTGGTAACCCTGGGCGGAGTTCGCGGAGTTGCACTACGCGGAACACCGCGAAGTGCAAAAAAAACTCCGTCGCACTACGCAGAGCTCCGCGAGCGGCGGAGTACGATAGAAAAATGCCGTTCGCGGTGATTGCACAGTGCCGAATGCTTGTCCGCAGTGCAATCATTGCGAACGGCACCATGCACAGTGCAAGCAGTCCCTGCTTTCCTTTTCTGCTGCTCGAGTAGATTTTTACTCGAGCGGCAGCTTTCTCAACGCGAACGGGCAGTTTCTCAACGCGAGCTGTCGCGAGCACACGCGACCACTCGCAATGAGAAACCTGACCCCCCCGCGTTGAGAAATCTCGCCGGGATGTTGATTTTCCACGCTCGCGCTCGCCAACTTGATGTTGACGATCACGAACGAGAAAAAATCTCGCCGGGAGGTTGATTTTCCTCACTCGCGGTCGCCAACTTGACGTTGACGAACGCGAGCGAGGAAAAAAACTCCGCTCCGCCACGCGAAGCAGAGTTTTTCAGAACTCCGCGATCTCCATGTAACGCGGAGTGCAGAAAACTCCGCGAGTGGAGCGGAGTTCACCACCCAGGGTTAGAAACTGGCACAATAGAAAAATGTCCACTTTCAGGCATTGTCTGCTACAACCCCTTTCCTGCAGAGAAAAGTATGCAACTTGTGTCCACGAAATGCGAAGCATTGCATAATTCGATTGATGTGAAATTACTGTATTTCACAAGATTATACCTCTATAATAAAAATTATATCCTGGCCGATTGTTTGTTAGACTACTCTTTTCTAAATATTGTCTGATAAAAAAATGGCCTAAATATCTTTAAATCCTTCACTCCACTAGGTTCAGATGTTAACAAAACATATATGCCAACATTTTAGAAGAGGAAAGTGGGAGATTTAAAAAAAATAATCAGAAGAGTGCATTTCTCCCATAGGCTTACATTGAAGCAGAGGCAATTTCAGATGGGAGACAGCCAAAGTAAAGCCATTTTTGGCTTCAAAAGTCAGGAGTCTCCCGCCTGAATCTGGTCTATTGGCATGTATGACAACATTTTTGTCAGTTGATATTTAGCAATGATGTTCTGATTCGAAACCTATGGGCACAACAGAAGCACTACTGACCCAGCACATAGGATTCAGCACAGATGTATATGTGTCAAGAAAGGGACACAGACTGTCACTGTTACCAGCACGAGGCTTAGAGAACTGGGACAGCCCACTGTCTGTCCTGCCATACAAAAGAGCTGGAGGTGAAAAGTGATGTGTGGACAGGAGCAAACACCTGATCAAGTGACAAAAAACAAGGCCATGTGGACTGATGCGTGCACAGAGCTCATCCCCAGGACCTGAGCCACCAATATGCCATGCAGACACAGCATCCCAGCTGGTCAGCCATGACCCAATGCCCTCTGCAACATCAGGATGTTAATGATCTGCAGAGAGCCTGGCAGGATGGAGACCCTATACCAATCCTGACTTTGTGGGAGCAGGTATGGTTGTATGACAGAACCCTGCATGCATTTACCACGCATGCCTTTACAACGCAGTCTCTACCTCGACTGCGACTTTACCAGGCATTCCTTTACCACGCAAGTCATTACAACGACTTGCTTAAGGGGGCACTGGACTTTGAATAGTATAATTTATTATTCCAACTCCAGTCTATCAACAGTAGGGAAGGTGTGGGACTTAAAGTCCAACACCAGTCCAACAAAGCGCCCCCTAAAGCGTTGCAGTCGGGGTAGTGACTGAGTAGTAAACGCACATCGTGGTAGTGACTGCATATCATCCTTGCGTCTTCCTGGAATGAGTATGGGGGTATTTCCTCCTCAACCCAGGTCTGAAGATAGTGGTTCCTTGACTCAGGCTGGTGGCTCTGCTTTCAGGATCATTTGATTCACCTCCGTAGTTTCAACGCGATGGCACATTTGGTTCCTAAACCTACATCTGAGTTCCTCGGTTCCCATGGATTCGCTGGTGGGTCCAGTCCCATGGGTGCCCTGCCAATTGAAAATCTCAATTATTTTTAAGATTGCGATCTATGACGTTTGGTAACCCTAGGAGGTGCTAGTCCCTTTGCAAGATGTAGTCTCCCATGGCTAGTTAGGGTAGTTACTGGTCTCGAGGTACTGTGTTCAGTGCCCCAGATACTAGTCACCAGAGCCACACCACCATTGAAACCAGAATTTGCCATTTTCCTGAAAAAACAACTGGCTCTCTTAATTTAGGTAAGTTCCTGTGTTTATTTTCAGTGGTGTGTTTTTGGGCGGCACGGAGATTCTTGATTTTTGGGAAATGTTGCCAAAGTTTAAGTTAAGCAACCTACCTTCAAACCTGTGCGCTGCCTCTTCCTTCACCCAGGTGTTCTGAGAAACTAGAGGGGGGCAGGCATATCCTAGCAGACTTCATATGCGGCAGCATTCTGTCTGTCTGCCATCTTTGCCCCTCTGAGCTGTAGATAAATAGTTCTACGGTAAAAAAAAAAAACTGCAGACTTCCGAAGATATCCCAGCCAGCCCAAACCTTTCCTTATAGGGTGGCATTGGGACCATATAATTAGTATTGGAGCCCCTTATTTCATATGCACTATAAGCGTCCCCGTGGTCTAATTTCAGCCACAGAAGGAGGTAGGACTATTGTTTCACGGTGTTTCTTATTTTACCTTCCCTACTTTCCTACAAGTCAGGAAGAGCTATTCCCTCATGAATGTATTGTGTGCAGTTGTCTACATGAGCATCCCAAGCCTCTATCGCCTGCTCAGCATTGGTGCTCGCCCTTGCTACTGGAAGAGAGTCAAGCATTTTAAGTGAGTTACTTGGTTACACAATTGGAGTGCCATAACCCTACAGATTCTGAGACACCAGAGGTAAATGACAATGCTGACCTTATATGCTGCCACACAACCCAGTCCTCACTTTGGTGGAAACTAGTGTGACTTTAGCTTCCGACTTCCTCTGATACGTGATGACACTGAAGACAAGCACATTTAGAGTAGGAGGCCCGTTAACAGATGGCTGTCACCAGACTATTCGAGAGGTCAGACCTCTAGAAAGACTCACGAAGGTGTGTACAGCTATGAATCTCTCCTACACAAAGTCCTAAAAGAGTGAATTCACAGAGAAGCTGCTGATAGTGATAGCAGTGCAAGCTGTGCTTAATTTCAGCCGGTGGTTTCCGGTGCTCGGCACCAGCACATAATTGTCAACACCAGGCTTGTAACATTCTGCCACATGGTGTCGGGTAACCCTGTGGCTGATCAGTTGCTATGATCAGGGAGTTTACCAGAGCTGCAGGAGTTGCTGGCTGCTAGCGGTCTCAGTGATCCCTTATGTCTGGAACCGGTTATGTGTTTGTGTTCTACTCTGGAGAGGCTGCTGCGGAAGGCAGAGCTGCAGCCAAGAGTTCAAGCGGCTGGGCACTTCAAGGCTTCATTGGAAGAATGAGCTCTTTGATGCTGACCCTGGTGCTTGCCAGAGAAGGGCTGCCCTCCAGGTCCACTGGGCCTTGTCTCTGCTCTATCTACACATCATGGGAGTACGCGTAGAGTGGTTTTGCTGGCCCTGCCTAATCTGCCTACTAACGACCGCATTGCAGGGGCCACGGTCATCCCAATGGGGCCAGTAATCGGATATTTCAAAGCAGAGAAATAAATAGATTTAACCCTTTAACACCAAGATGGCATGCTCCTTCAGGTGGGAGTGCTGGCACCATTGCGTCACAATGAGGATCATCTCAAGTCTTATTTAGCAAAAGAGGGGGACTCTAGGAGCTATTCTAAAAGGTCCGGTGACCCGTGCTCCCGAAATTAAACTTATACCAAAGGGAGTCACCGTTCCTGAGGGAGATGGAGAGGAGGGAAGTAGGGGTACTCTTGTCATGTGCTACTCTGCTTGTGGGAGGCAGGGTGTCCTCATCTTGATGCCCTCACACACCCCGAAGGATGTCATGCTTCATCATTGGGCTTTGCTCCTCGTCGGGCCGGCGCTGCAATGCCCTATGGGTCCCCGAAGGGACTCTTTTCGGAGATCTTTTGATGAAGCCGTATGGGTGCGTGGGTGTAAGTGGCAGTGAAGTCCTAGAAAGTGTATTAAAAAATGGCTGGAGGGAGAGTGATTAATTTTTAATTTTTAATTTTTAATAAAGTGATCCCTCTGTCATTATTAAAACAAAGTGTATGGAGCTGCTTTAAGGGGTATTATGTCCCTTGGTAGCTGGGTGATTATATGTCCCTAGTGGGCATATGTTATGGTCAACATGTTTCGCGCTTCGATGGTCTCAGGGGGAGATCCAGGGCGCTTCGTCAGGACCAAATAAGAAATTTATATCTACAGTGGCCCGAAAATTTCCGGGGGCACCGAAATTCGGTCCTTAAAGCAGCTCCATACACTTTGTTTTAATAATGACAGAGGGATCACTTTATTAAAAATTAATCACTCTCCCTCCAGCCATTTTTTAAT
The DNA here is from genome assembly GCA_963921515.1 of Calotriton arnoldi. Classification (NCBI taxonomy): domain Eukaryota; kingdom Metazoa; phylum Chordata; class Amphibia; order Caudata; family Salamandridae; genus Calotriton; species Calotriton arnoldi. The sequence continues at coordinate 560,035 of CAWUFW010010045.1, read as the reverse complement.
ACACTTTCTAGGACTTCACTGCCACTTACACCCACGCACCCATACAGCTTCATCAAAAGATCTCCGAAAGAGACCTTCGGGGACCCATAAGGCATTGCAGCTCCGGCCCGACGAGGAGCAAAGCCCAATGATGAAGCATGACATCCTTCGGGTGTGTGAGGGCATCAAGATGAGGACACCCTGCCTCCCACAAGCAGAGTAGCACACGACAAGAGTACCCCCTACTTCCCTCCTCTCCATCTCCCCTCAGGAACGGTGACTCCCTTTGGTATAAGATCATCTCAAGTCAGCAACATATTCCATTAGCAGAGCCTCCCAGCAGGCCCAACATCCAACAGAACTCATCAGACAGAAAACTTCTCATGCAGTCAAATCACCCAAGCATAAAACACATTAAAACAAACACATTTGATACACCAGCACAGGTACTGCATATACTGGGCTATGACATGCCTATTAACATCTCTCTTCACTAGCATAGGCCACACCCAAAGCATCCAACAAAACACATTACTCAGAACACCTCACAAAGGTCAAAAATGCACAGATGTCATATATCCCTGTACTCGCAACAATACTTTCCACCATGATATACCACACACTATCATTTAAACAGAACAGGACGCCTCACTGTAAAGTGATGCTGACGAGTGTTATTGCCGTGCAGGAGAACATAGCAGCTCTGCAGAGCAGTGTGGCTGCTGCTAGGGAGGCCATAACAGCCCCTTTGACGGATCTTAGGGTTCTCTAATGATATGTGTAGGAGCCATTCTGAGAAGTGCTGGTTTTAAAGCATGACATGCACCCTGAAAGGTCAGGTGGTGTCCAATATAGCAGTCTTGGAGGCACGTACTGCCACTGTCCCTTTCCAGGTTTGGTAGACCAGCAGAGCAGTGATAATCATGTCCTTGAACATTATGGCCGTCCTCCTGAGCAGTGGTACCTTTCTGCCATTACAGGGCAGCCCTGTTGAAAAGCCTTGGTGTCACCCATGAAAGCATAGCAGACCTCCTTAGAAATGCCACTTCCAATATGATTACATGTTGGGTTTCTCTCGTGCCTTTCACTAATCAATCATGTGAATCCAAGAAGCACTTTGTCCTAGTAACCTCTGGCACTTTCCCCCATGATTGTGAACTTCCTCAGTGAAATGTTTTTCATTGCCAGCTCTAGTATGAGCCCTGTCCTCCCTGTACTCAGGGTGTAGGCTCATCGTGTGCACGGCTGTTGGAAGAAGGGTATGCCGCTGCCCACTGCCCGGTGGGCACCATGGACTCTCCTGCATGCAGAGTGGAGAAGGGGTTCTTCTTACAGTGGGTGTCCGTTTAATTTAGTGGTTATAGTGACGGCATTCTGCCATACAATAATAAAAACAATATATAATGATAAATAATCATAAATCAATACATTTATAAAATCTCATGAATCAATCACTTATTAGTCATATTAGTCTACAGAAACAATACTAAGCGATAGAAGCAGCAACGCCCATAAGACGCACAGCTACAGGTTAACGCCCCCCTAAAGTGCTAGTACGTGCACAGTAAAATATGGGAACATCCTTCTGCCAAGCGATAGCATCTCGGCACACCCCAGGTTACATGAAGACCCCGTTAAACAACAGCCTCCGATCAGTCATATTGGATTACAGGATCCGAACAGTAGTATCCATAAATGCAACTGCCAATCACGATCCTCCCTGGGTACCAATGCACAACTTTTATAAAGAGATTAAGTGCCATAGTATCCATAACTGAATTCATTCCTAATGGAGCTCAATCAGATTTATTGGGCAGTCACCAGGCCCCTCATACAAGGCCAAAGTGCACCATGGAGGCAACCAGTGAGACCGCCTGCCCTGCGCCCAGTGCGGGTTCAACCAGGACGTTCAGCCATATCCTGGAGACCTGACTCTCTGGATCAGGGCCCAGCTTGTCCAGCTCCTGCTCCTGTGAGGGGAAACAGGGAGAGCATCTGTGTTCATGAATCTGGCCAAATGACTTGTGTGAGCCAGGCCCGGCTCCCCCAAAATGTGTACCCTCACCGCCTGTCCTGCTGCCAGCTACCTTTACAATCTTATCAAATTGTATACAATTTTTAAACAATTTAAGCTGAATGGTTATTTCCATTTTATGTTGTTATTTGGGGTATGGGGGCAAATTATGTATCCCTGGCTACGAGTCTGAGCAGTACCTGACTCTGCCCCAGCCCAGCCTCTCCATCTACCTCCTGGTGAGCGACACTCGCCTCACCTGTTTTACCTCCACTCCCATGGGGTCTAGTACCAGCATCCAAGTCAAGGGCGGGAAGTTAAAAAGGTCTTCCTGTAAGGTCTCTCCTGTCTGGGCATGGTAGAGGCGAGGGACAGACCCAGAATCAGTGCCTTCATCTCCTCTCCTGTCTTTCTCCAAACCCCACCACAGTCAACCCAGGGTGCTGCTCCCCATCACTTCCAGGCAGACCCCATATCAGTAACCCTGGTGGTTTAACAGCACCCCCAAGAATGATTCTACTGGGTGACCTCCACATACAATAATGGACCTGACTGCCCCATCATTGATGGAGGCTACATACAGCTACACACAAGCATGGCTGGGTCATCCTCACACGCTTTGCAACACCCATGCTAACGCACAGCAACATTCAATGCGCATGCGCCCGCCACGTCATCAGAGCTTATGCACCTCACCCAACATGTCCCAGCCATGAAGCCAAACTGCAGATACCACATTTTCAACCAGACGGGTGCCCAGCAACCTGAGGCAAATTGGTGACCCTGTAATGTGAAAGCACTTGAGGCCTCACAGGGGTTAAGAAAAAAAGATATAAATATGCCAACATAATGCAATTGTTTTCCACAGTCCAGCGCACATTCCATAAATTCCCACGCTGTGCCCCGAACTCCACTAGCATTTTATACTTTCATATTCTTGGCCCAGTTGAATTTAATGCAGCATTTGTAAAAGAAATCTGCTTTCCATGCCCCCTGCAAGGGATTCTCGAGTCCAGTCTGCATTTTAATTTCAAACTTCAGTACCAGTCTCAGCTGCCTACATTTTCCCCTGGTGCTGGCTAGGCCAGCCGCACTGTAGCATTTCATACAGTTGTGTGTGAGATTTAAAATCTATCAGAAATGTTCATGTCTCTCTTTTGTAATGTGTTCCCAGCTTGTATTTTTGTATCGTGCATGCTTTGCACATTTCACTGTCAGTGTCTTCCCATGGCTGTTCTCTGAAGTGTGTTTAAATTAAAAGGGAAACGAATAATTTTGTCTCGGTAAAGGGAAAGCTAAGGTTCAATGCTCAGAGAAAAAACCTTCATATTACAGAGGCACTTAAACTTTCATCATACAAACTTACCTCCAACACAACCCACCACAACACATATCTGACCATCTGAGAACCCAACACCATTTGCCATGGAGTCACCTGCCACGCAAAGGGCATGTCTCCAACCTAGAAGGTGCCTGGGCCCTCAGGCATCAAACACAGACTCACAGCTCAGACCAAAGCCACCAACTGACCCAGAAACAGACCAGAACTCAAGACAGGCATAGCAGACCATCACAGCCCTGAAGCAGACTCCTCTGCAGCCGAAACTACAAAATCACGGAATAAAGGAGCCCAGACAACCAATAGTGCTATGAAGCCATACCAGCGGCAGACTATGAGCTGGTCAAATACTGTTAGCGCAATTAAATAACATCACAAGTTCTTTCTTTGTGATGCATTGCACTCTTTCTTCTTCCATAAATCAGTCTAGGGAAGGGAGAACATTTCACTCCACCCCTCATACTTGGGTTTCCTGTGCACCTTTTGCATTTTTCGAACTTTTTTCAATTGTGCGTACTTGCATACTGTGCCCAGGGGCTGTAGCTTTCCTGCAAATAAAGTTTTCTTCATGTGGATTTCCTGCTGAAAGTACTGGAAAATTGTCCTGCAAGTAGCAGGTTTCATTGGCGTCTTCCCCTACAAAGGCCTTTTTTGCCTACTTTGTGAGGCTCACATAATTTATTCAGCTTTTTAACAAATCATGACGTTGGAGTGGTCGAAGTTTCACAACTACGCCCATCCCTAAAACAATGCGTAAGACAGACTACAAGGCATGCCCGCGTGCTGCTGCGCACTGAATGCTCCCAGAGGTGTCTGCACTTTTACTAGCCACGGGCACTTTCATCTCGCGCACACAGCCGGGTAGTTTCCAATCAAGAAACAAAGGCCCGGCTTTTCCTCGCCTTGGGGTAGGGCGTGGTGCCTTCTCTGGGGTCCTTGTGCTCGGTGGGCCGCAGCCTTGAATGGGGCCTGTTAAGAATCCTTAAAGTGGAAACAGGCCCCCGCCAGGGAGGTGGAAGAAAACATTATTGCAATTACCCATAATGAACATCTGGGCTGGGATTTCCACTTTCCAGGAAGGTTTCTTTCCACCTTGTCTGCCGCCTCCCGCCCAGCCTTAGAACGCGACCCACATGAGAGCAACCACTTGCCGAAGGTACCGTACCGGCAATGAATGAGCCCCCCTCTTCCATTCATAAGGGCTTGCAGCTGTCATTGAACTCCCCCGCGCTGGGGTTAGATTGGTCGCGCCCTTAAGCTTGGGTTCCCTTCCTCCTCCTGCACGACCACATGCGGTGGGCAAGTAGTCCCTATGGGCCAAGTGCACTGGTCCTTGAACTAAAGCCTGTTGTTTACATGTCGGTGCCTGGAAAGATTGTTTTTGTTTTCGGAGTGCATGATTTTTGCCTTTTGCAAAGTTTGCAAAGATTCACCGATTTCCTGCTCAATTTTTTTCTCCCCCCAGAGGGTGATTCACACAACTTTCACAGAACATTTTCCTCTGCAGGTGTACATTTTTCTATGTTATGCTATGGGTATTTGTATTACCTACAACCAGGGCACAAGTCCTAAAAAAAGAAATGGGGGACTAACCTAGTTAGGCAGTATGCAAGTGACATCACGGCGCTCGCAACATGACGGCGCGCGACATCACGACACGACATCACAGCGCATGACATCACACATGGCATCACAGGAATTGACATCATAGAAAGTGGCATCAAAAGCCACGACTTTACAGGAAGTGGCATCATAAGAAGTGACATCAGATCTAAAGCCCTCACATATATGTTTAGAAGGTCTTTCATGTGTACGTTTGAGCGCATTACGAGGATAATAGCACAGTGAGCTACGGAAGATGATACGTGACTTTTACACCTTGCAATCCCCCAGTTTTATGTAACACATCCTGTACATTCATTTAGAAACTTATATAATTTATTGTACATGTAATATGCACGTGTTGATGTAAAGTGCTCTGACACCCTGCATTGGGATGAGTAGGGCTATACAAGAACAAGCATTTGCAATGCAATAGGTCTCGCATTTACGCGAGTTTGAGCTATTCACATTGCACATAACAATGCGTTTTATTTTTGTTTTCGTTTTTAAAACTTAAATAAAAGGCATTCTCATTTACAATGCCAACAAAAATAAAAGGCATTGTTATTTGCAATGTGAATAGCTCAAACTCGCGTAAATGCGAGATCTGTTGCATTGCAAATGCTTGTTCTAAAGGAGGTTGGGCGGAGGAAGGTTACAGGGGTTCTTTGTACCGTGAACAATACAATGTAACATAGGAAAAAAACAGAAAGCCGATACACATGACAGAAGACTGCTTCCGCAGACTGGACGGCCGGCTCAGGCTGCTGTATTGTGGCTGGGGAAGAGTTAGGATACACCATGATGGTTTGAAGCTTCCGTGGGATGGTGGAGGCCTGCAAACACCGAACTTTAAAGTGTATTCCCAAGCAGCCCAGCTCCAGTATGTTGTCTCTTGGTTTAAGGATGAGGGCACAGATCCGGCAGTTCCAATACTGAAGCGATTATCAAGGCCAGTGAGGCTGCTGGTACTCCCTATGACCTCCCGAAAGGAAACCACTGCAAATCCGGTGAGCGTTAGAAAGTAGGGTGACAGAGTGCAGAGCGAGGGTCAGATAGCGGAGCAAGGGTCAGAGAGGAGGGTGAGGCTGAAAGTGCGAGGTAATTAAATAAAAGGCTTGGGTGAGGTATACTGAGGTACACTGATAGCAACAGGGGTTATGACATCAAATATTCATGTGAGGTAAACCGGAGCATCAGGGATGATAGAACAAGAAGAGTGGAAGCATGCCAGAACTGTAGGCTTCATGGAAGTAGTGTGAGGGGACAGTCAGGATGTCAGAGGTAGCAGTGAGGTACACTGGGGTGATGTCAGAGGCAGCAGTGAGGTACAAGGGATGATGTCAGAGGCAGGAGTGAGGTACACGGGCGATGTCAGAGGCAGGAGTAAGGTACACTGGGAGATGTCAGAGGCAGGAGTGAGGTACACGGGGCGATGCCAGAGGCAGCAGTGAGGAATACTGGGCTGAGGTCATAAGCAGTGGTGAAGTACAATGGGTGATGTTACAGGCAGCAGTGAGGTACACTGGGCGACGTTAGAGGCAGCAGTGAGGTTCACTGGGCGATGTCCGAGGCAGCAGTGAGGTACACTGGGCGATGTCCGAGGCAGCAGTGAGGTACACTGGGCGATGTCCGAGGCAGCAGTGAGGTACACTGGGTGATGTCCGAGGCAGCAGGGAGGTACGCTGAGGCAGAAATAAGACCCGGACTTTACCTGCGCCCTCTGAACCATCTCATCTGAGGTGCCGAACCTCTCCTCCAGCAGGGAGCGGATGTGCCGGGACTCGAACTCCAGCTGCTGCCGGATGAAGTCCATCTGCATGGAGAACTGGAGGGACATAGAAAGGGGCGGAGGAGAGGGGGCCAAAAGAGATGGAGAAGCAGGGCAGGAAGGGATGGAGGAGAAGGGGGCCCAGAAGTATGAGGAGAAGGAGCCAGAGAGCCATGGAGGGGGGCAGACACGGGCCGACGATTGTATGCCCTACTGCGCGTTGGCTCTGGCCCGCGCATTTTTAATGTAGGAATGACCGCAGGGGGGGGCTATGCCGGCGCGCGACCTTCAGGAACCGCAGGGGGGACGAGCCGGGGGGTCGCTTTACAAAACAGCAGACCCGGCTGCACACATGCCGTGAAAACAAAACCGATCCGGGGAGAGGGGCACTGCTGCCTGAGAGCAAGCGGCAATACATTGAATTTGAAAAGGAACACAGAAGATAACAAGCGCTGAAACACAAGTGCGGCCCCGCGGCCTCGAAAGAATTGTTGTGATAGAGAGGGGGAGCAGGAGGTGAGCCCGCGAGTGGTGCGCGCGCTTGGGAGAGTCTTCACTTTTCAAGCACTGCACTCGTGCTTGTGGCGCGCCCCTGCTCGCTCCCGCAAGGTGGATGACGCCACAAGCACGAGTGCAGTGCTTGAAAAATGAGCAGAGCGACGGCTAAAGGCCCTCCTATGCAGCGCATGCATGCTGCGTAGGCGAGACCTAAAAAATAGTGGTACTTAAATTATTTCAACGCCTCCTCAGAGGAAGTAAGCTCTAGATAAATGCAATTTGCTTTGTGTAAATACTGGGAAAGACCAACACATCTGACATTCTTACAGTGCATGAATATCTCCTAAACAGGGACTGAACAAAGTGAAAAGCTGCCTCTCTTAAGTATGTGTGAAGTGCTAACAAGGTGTGAGCCTTTGTTTCCTCTCCTCTTCATTTGCATCAGGTGTGAGGCTCCTGACTGCTCCCAGCCAAGAGACTAGAACAAAAGGAGGCCTGATGATCCCTCAAATTAGGCCTTTGTCATGGGCCCAGCAGGAGTCTGAAACAGGAAAACCCCGTCCCCGCCCTGCACATTGTTGCTTGTTTGTTACAGATGGAATGCAGACAACGTGCAGGCGCTGCTGAAAGTGTCCCAGTGTTTGGAAATTACACCGGGACGAGTTCAGCACATTACTCAGAGGGGCCCAAATTCTTGGCACGGTGGACGGTGTTCACCCTGTGAAAATAGTGGGTGGACGCCGTCCACCCGCGTGTACCCCCGACTTGTGCCCTGTCTACAACTCACCAGGGGGGTATCCTGGCGCTGAAGCAGGAGCTGTGTGTGCTGATCCCGAGCCGTGGCTAGGTGAAGAGCCAGATTTTCAGTTTCTTGCGGAATTCATGAACTGAGGACGAGGCTCTGATGTCAGGGGAAGGTCATTCTAGGCTTTAGAAGCGAGGTAGGAGAAAGCACGACCATCAGATGTAGTTCTGCGAATGCGAAGGGTTCTGCAAATGCGAAGGGTGTGTGCGAGAAGGAGTCTGGCTGAGCAGTGGTGGCTGGTAGATTTGTCGAAGATTATGTGGTTGTTGAGGTACTTGGGGTCAATGCTGTGTAAGGCTTTGTGAGCGTGAGGAGTTTGAAGAGTGTTTATTTGTAGATTTAGAGCCAGTTGAGCTCTTTGACGAGGTGCGAGATATGTGAGTGTGGGTTGGGAGGTTGAGGGTGAGCCTAGCAGCAGAGTTTTGTATGGTCTGGAGTCTTCTGGTCAGTTGAGAGTTGATTCCAGCATAGAGTGTATTGCCGTAATCCAGCTTGCTGGTGGCGAGGACTTAGGTGACTGTTCTGCGAATGTTAATGGTGAGATCTTCTTGAGCATCTTGGGAGTATGGCAGCAGGAGACGAAGACTGCATCCACTTTGTTGGGGATGGTGAATTTGTTGTCAGTTACTATTCCTAGGTTCTTGACGTGGTTTGCCCTGAGGGATGTGGGTCAGAGTTCACCAGGCTGCCAGGTAGAGGTGCCTTTGCTGAAGATTACTACATCTGTCTTGTCTGTGTTGAGCTTGAGCCAGTTTGTTTTCATCCATCTGGTGACTTCGATCATGCAGGTAGAGAAATTGGTCTGAGTGTCTGATGTCTTGGAGAGAGGAAATATGAGCTGGGTGTGGTCAGCAAAGCATATGATGTTGATTCCATGGGTGTGGATGATGCTGGTGAGTGGGGCCATGTAGGCATTGATCAGAGTGGGACTGAGTTAGGGTCTTTGAGAAGCACCGCAGATGAGGTTGATGACATTCGAGGTGAAGGGGGCCAGGCTGACCGACTGGGTGTGGCCTGTCAGGAAGGAGCAAATCCATTGAAGTGCAGAACCTTGGATGCAGGCTTTGTGCAATCGTTGGATAAGGATGTGGTGAGAGACTATGCTGAAGGCTGTGGAAAGATCCAGTAAGATGAGAGCCGCGTTGTCACCTCTTTCTATGATCATTCAAATGTAGTCCATGGCAGCCATGAGGGCAGTCTCTTGGGCCTGAATCCAAACTGAGTGGTGTCGAGGAGGTGGTTGTCAGTGAAGTGGGTGGCTAGACATTTGTTTATCACCTTTTCCATGACTTTTGCCGGGTAGGGTAGCAGGGAGATAAGCTGGTAGTTGGCTAGCGTCTGTTAAGGGTTTCTTGAGGAGGGAAAGTATTGTAGCCTCTTTTCAGATGTCCAGGTATGTGGCTGTGATGATTGAGTTGTTCAGAATCGAGATGAGGGCTGCGCTGATGAAGACATGATGAGGGCAGAGGTCCCTGGATGCGCCGTAGTGTATGGACTTTATGGTTGTAGCAGTTTCTTGAGTGGTGATGATCGGCTGTGTGATCTGGGTGGTCCTGTGGGTGTTGGTAGTGAAGAGCAAGAGGGCTTTGAGGATGGAAGGGTTCGATTGGGGCTTGAAGTTTTCGTGGATGCTGGTGATATTGTTACTGAAGAATATGACAGCTTGCTGCAGAGGTCTTGAGAGGGGTTTATGCTGGTGAAGCTTGCTGCCAGAGAGGTGAAGTATTTTAATCTTTCACTATAGCAAACATTTCCAAGGCACGGTTGGTATTGCTTTTGATGTGGTCAGTGAGCATGGACCGTTTGGTGGCTCTGATCTGCTGATGGTAGCGTCTGAAGGCAGATTTGTAGGTTCTCTTGTTGGTGTCGTTTTGACTCTTTCTCCATCTGCGTTCAAGTTGCTTGCAGTTGCGTTTGGTGCACCTGAGCTCTCTGCGTACTAGCTTGCTTGCAGTCTGGATCCCGTGGCTGCATTGGTTTTGAGAGGGCAGGGGTATCTGTGCAGGTGGTAATCCAGGCATTGAAGTTAGACATGGATTCGGAGAGGTTGTTGTTATATCAAGCCGGTATGTAGGAGTTTGGAAGGCCAGAATTCTTCTGAGATCTTTTTCCTGTCCATTCTTGAAGATTTGGTGATGGTGCTTCTGTGTTGGTGTGGGATGAGTATGCTGAAGTTGATACGGCTGTGCTCGGACCAGGTGATTGGTGTGGTCTTGTCTACTGTGATGTTGCTGTAGCTGAGTCCAGTAGGTGTCTGGCAGCGTGTGTGGGGTCTTCCCCTCACTGTGTCCTCGAGAAGGTTGGAAGGTTGGTCATGTTGTGATCTGTGAGGTCCTCCAGGTGGTAGTTGAGGTCACCGAGTAGAATGAAGGACTGGAGTTAAGGTTTTGGGGGACAACCACATCTGCAAGGGTGCTGCCACAATTGGCGCATGGCCTGGGAGGACAGTAGATGAGGGTGCCACTCAGGGTGTAGTTTGCGGTGATGAAAAGTTTGAAGGTTGAATGTTCCATGTTGCTGGTGGTGCTTTCCAAGTTGGTGGAGCATTGGATGGATTCTTTGAAGATGATAGCGATTCTGCCTCTGGGTCTGTTGTTATGTCCTGTGATCTTGTATCTTGAGGAGGATTGTCAATTCGATGACAGGGCCAACAAGGGAGTCAGCCAGGTTTCAGTCAGGAAGAGCAGATCCAGTTGTGTAACTGTTCCCAAATTTCGGTGGCGTATTAAGTGAGGGAACAAGTATTGAGGAGTATCTAGGGCAGTCAGGGATGTGATGTATTAGGGTTGGGTGTGTGTGGTCGTGTGTGTTGAGTTTGTTGGGTGTGTGGGTTGCATGGGGAAGTGAAGTGTATGTGGGAGGGTGAGTGTGAAATGGCAAGTGGCGCAGGAAAACACATCTTCTGTGTTGAGCGGTGAAGCACGGCACCTGTCCTGGGAGATGCGACCAAGTTTCAGGGCATGGAGGCTTGCGGTGGAGTAACGACAGTGGGTGAGATGGGTGAGAAGAGGACCAGGTGGGACATGGACGTGCGCAGACGGGCTTGCCTTTGACGCGCCAGCAGTGCACCCACTGCACGTGTGCGGTATGCGGCCACGCTGGCAGACTTCATTAAGTGAAGACTGTTTTGGCCTGTGCAGATATTTGATGGGAAATCCAGTGATGTCAGTTCCTGTGCAGATGGATGATGGGAAATTAGTCCTCTTGTTTGGCTTCTTCTTTTATGGACTGTGAGAAGTTGGCCTGGTATATGCTGTCCACTAATTAAAGTGGGCACCTTGCACCAGTCCAAACAACCCTTATGGTGATTGAAGAGGTCAAAGATAACCTTAGAAAGCTATCCAAGTGATAGCTGTGGAGAGCAGCCTTCAGGCTTAGTCTTGAAGGAATGTTAAGCAGCTTGTTTTACCAGAATGCAATCTTATTGTATTGGTTAATTGAAAGGAGCACCACACAGACACACAGTAGTTATAAGAATATATATTTATTATTATAACACCTTAAATATCTCACAGTATCTGCTACATGCAGATAAACACAAAGCACACAATACTATAGCACAGAAACAATCGTAAGTAGCACTAATACACAGTGGGCTCCCGGGGGAGACCAAGCCATATACTAAAATAGTGGTATAAGAACCACGACTCAAGTCCAGACAATGTCTAGGGAGTGTAGAATCGCTGGGACCCCAAGGAACCACCCAAGGTGAGTAAGCAGGGACCCCACGGAGGACGGGTGCAGTGTGAGAACACGACAGCATGCTACGTACAATTCAATGGGAGAGTTGTGGTTGCAGTTTTAAAGGTTAAGGACCCTTCCCAGTGGATTACAAGGGAACCCTTTGAAACATAGAAGGTTGGAGAGCCACCCCACCCATGGATACCAAAGTACCAGAGTTACCTATCCCAGGGAAGCCGGGTGCATAGGTCTGAAGTGGCGTCGGAAACCGCCGTCGTTCTCAAGGGGAGTCTTTAAAGAAATGCCACTGTTGGAAAGAAGAAAAGTGTCCGGTGAAATCCACAGGTGGATTCTTGATTGAAGGAACCTGAAAGCAGAGGGGACAGAGTCTGGGTCACTCAGGAGTGACCAGGGGCTCGGTAGACGAATGCCCACCGATGTCGGGTGCTTCTGGTGTGAAGAAGGAGACCTTGACTCTACAGCTGCAGGGACCAGGAGACGTCGAGGATGACCAGGAGCTGGATACCAGCTGTCCCTCGAAGGATGTCAAGTGCTGAGGGGTCGGTGTCCGGCGGGAGCACCAACAAGCCTTGGCAGCGGCAACCCACGAAGAAGGTCAAAGATGGTTACGGTCTGGCCCAGCAAGGACCAGAGGACTCACCACAACAAGGGAAGTCAGGGCAGGCCTGGAGCAACCAGGGGAGCCCAAGAAAATCAGGATTGTCCCTCAAGTGGACCCACAGGCCGAAGGCACAGGAGTTGCGAGGGGACCTCTAGCAGTTTCACAAAGTCACAGCTTGCAGGGCACAGTGTGCGAGGAGGCCGGAGTCCTTTGTACGAAATGTGCGCAGAGGGTGGGGCTATCGACAGCCCAATGCACGAAGTTGGGGAAGACCAAGAAGCATATGCAATTGCAAAAGTACGCAGTGCACAGGGGTTCAGGTTATGCGGTCCCCACGAGGGATCCTGGCCCCAAACATGGTGAGAGGGCAGCTCTACCTCAAGGAACGTAGGAACCCACCTCCTATATTGCTGGAGCCTTCGGAGTCCACAGGATCTCAGGATCAGCAGACTGGTCAGTTGCGTTACGGTGCCTGCAAACGCAGGGGAGTGACTCCTTCACCCCAAGGGAGATACTTCAGTTGTCCTTGATGCTCCACAGGTCCTGCACGGAGCCTGTATGGTGCACGGGCACAGACGATGCTTTGGACGGAGAGGGAGACAAAGTCGGGCCCAGTCGAAGTCCAGCGAAGTCCAGAGTGTCCAGACGGTCAAAGGTCAGTGGTTTCTTGTTCAGAATCTTGTCCACGTCGAATCTAGGGTCCTACAGCCAGGTAAGCCTTTTTGTACCCACGGGAGAGGGTTGGACAGATTCAGGGAACACTCCCAGAGGAGGGTCAGGACAGGGGCGTGGTTACACCCATGTCCTTTGTCCAGTTTTGCGCCAGAGCAGGAGCCAACGGCTCCCAGAACTGGTTTGAGCTGGACTATGCACAGGGACACCAAGTGTGCCCCACATGCAGACTTTCAGGCACTTTGACAGTGCCCCCACCCAGCTCCAATACACTAAATCCTGTCTGGGAGGTGGGGTCACACCTCCCTGTGACAGGATGCCTATTGTGCTGCCTTCCTCTGCTCGAGCTTGGCTCAGCAGCAGGAGGGCAGAAATGTGTCTCTGGTCGGCAGCATCCATTTTGTGCTGTCTGGGTCGAGAAGGCTGGTACCGGGAAGACCAGGGACCCACGAAGCTTGCTTCTGAGGGGTGGAATCATACCTCCCACACCGGTTACCGGTGTGGAGGTATGATTCCAAGGTGTTTGATACCAAACACGACATGTTTTGTTTTAGCCGTTTTCGAGATAGCATTTACCGCGAGGTTATATGCACCTCTACCTATATGTCTGGCTGTGTCACAGACAACCCGGGAGAATGGTCTCCGAAGGCTGCAGAGGGCCTCTGCTCATGCAGGGGCACCCTCTCATGTAAAACCCAGCACCCTGCCTTCAGGATTATCAAGGCCTGCTATAGGGGTGGCTTATAGGTTTTAAGTGTAGTGACCTATAGATATAGTAAACCTATATCTATCGTAAGTGGTGTATGCACCCTCTTACACAAGCTGCAATGGCAAGCCTGTAGTTCCATTTTGCATGGCCTCTCATGGGTGGCATAATACATGCTTCAGCCCATGGGAGGCCTCTGGGGTACCTATGCCCTGGGTACATGTGTACCATATACTAGGGACTGATAAGGGTACCCCAGTATCCAATCTGGAGTGTACCTAAGTACATGTTATAACATTTTAGGGAGAAAGCAGATAGACTGGGGTCCTGATTAGCAGGATCCCAGTCAGACTAGTCAAAAACAGTGAAACCTCAAGCAAAAAGTGGGGGTAACCATAAGAAGCAGATCCTACTTTCCTACAAGGACAGTTTGGATTTTCTAATGACAGTGGCACTGTGAGTGAGAAAACGCTAAGGACCTCATTCTGTGTTCACTTTTATTTCGAAAGCTAGTACCATACCCAGTAAACACCAAAACTGCAAGATGCAGTATTAACACTCTATTCCAAATTCTACACCTTGGAATTGAGGCTAAGGCAGTTATATTTTAAGGCTTCCCCAATTCTGAGCTACAAAACGAAAAATGTTGTGAAATTTCCCCGCACAGATTCTGCCAGGTTCTACCTGGTGAAATTTGTATGGAGAAAAAATTGAGATCTTTTTGCACTAATTGTAATCCTGATTTGGACTCAGACTCCTGTTTGACCTCTAATCAGGATTACTGGACAGGAGAGAACAGGGGAAAAGCTGTTTTCAGGAGCCTGCAATTCTAGAACAAACAGGCAGGGGCCTGCACCCCGCACACTTCCTCCCCCCCAGACTCACTATACAGAATCACTCAATCACTCTCCCCTGGAATTCTAGAGCCACACAGGCAGGGATATATGCCCTGCATCGTTTGACCTGACCCGGATATCTCCAAACAGGAGATTACATTGCTTCGGCTCCTTTTTACGTCCTTGTGCTTTTCTCTGATGGGCAGTCAGGGCTAACGGCAGAGCCTCAGAAAACACCACCCAACCTCACATTACTTTATGAGAGTGACAGGTTTTGGAGAATAGCTAGTTTTTCCCGACTACTACCACCGTCCAAGTCCAAACTCAACACATATATCCACAAATAAACCATTTGACTTCCATTAGCACACTCAACCAACACACCTCTTGTAACCTGTCATTTGGGTTGGCATCAGACATCCAAGACCATTCTACACCCAGAAATACCACCACACAGCATCGCTCCAATCGCACCTACAAATGGCCATACTCAGAGAAGCCCCTCACCATCATGTACACAACACAGCACCAAAGGTACATAGTAGTCAAAACACTGTGAAATCAATGGCACAGCCACACACTACACCAACATACACTCTAGAAACATGCAGATTAAACTAACATAAACAGAGCATATCCTCGTAGGAACAATAGCACATCATAAGATAGGATCCGTGTTGGGATGTATGTAGAAAAAGCGATATATTGTGGCAGAGCAATCAACAGTTGGTGCCCGTAATTGGGAGTAAAATGGAAAGTCCCACAGCAGACCCAACCAAGCAAATAATACAACAAAAAGATATTGGGAGATCAAATTATATTTACTTTCCCACTAACTCACACAAACCATTTCAAAACCAAACATTGTATGCGACGTAGGTGCCTTTTCTGAAACTGAATTTAGTGAATTAGAGCAAAGACAGTGATCAGGGGCGTAGCTTGGTCAGTAAGATTGGGTGGGTGGGGGAGGGGGTTGAGCTTCAGGTTTTCCAACAACCATACTGGCAAAATACATTATAAGAGAATCAGTGCAGAAGGGGAGTTTAAGGGGCTGTGGAAAGGGAGCGGAGTGCAGGTTTTGGGGGATACTTAAAACACAATATTTTGTGAAATAACCAACACTTTTTAACACCTTCAAAACAGAGAGTGTGTGTGAGAGAGAGTTTATATGAAAAAAATCCAAGGTGAAATCGGGCAGACTTCTCACCATACCCAACTGAAAAACACCTGTACCCAACTATTTGCTAGAGAATAGATTTATTAGGAGGGTGTAACACCCCAGCCCCCCCCCCCTCCCCAGAGCTACGCCCCTGACTGTGATTATGAGGGCGACTATCGGGGTGCACCCAGTGATTAATTTGTCAAAAACATGGGTGCCAGGGTCCTCATCAGGAAACCACTACAGCTTGCACCACCCATTGCCCCTGCCAGCACTACTGGTAACAGTACAAGCCCACCTAGTAGCCGTCACACGTCTACAAGCGTGACTGTTCAGACTATTCAAGGGCCCAAAGCTATAAGAATGGTTTGGGTGGAAGGTATTAATTAATTTTAGATGCATATTGAATTAATAAACAACTGTTGTTGTGCTCATCTCTAAATAAAACAAACAGCGCCACCATGTGGCAGACTGTCATAAAAGCCGCTGTTGGCAATTAAGTGCTGGTGCCGAGCACCGGAAACCACTGGATCAAATTAAGCACTGAGGTATGGAAAAAACTCTGCCAGAGTATCTTTATACAAGCAGAGGCTGGGAGTGACTGAATATTGTTTCAACAGTCTCAGAAACACGAAGGCACATCTCTAGCCAGGGAGGGGGAGATGGAGCTGGTTGTAAACACTGTATGAAATAAATATGAAAGTCTGGAAGTGACTGCGTATTGTTTTCACTGGTGTCAGAGACTTTTCAGACACTGATCTCCACACAGAAAGGGGCTAGCAAGATCTGGTTCTCATTATGCGGATCTGTCTGTTATGCTTTGCATTTAGCTGTGTGTATGCATTAAATCACGTTTTTGTTTCACGTAGATTCACTTATGCGCGTATGGCGACCCGGTCTGTGGACCCCCAGGCAATGTAGGGTTATAGTTCTTATAACAGGGCCCAGATTTACAGTCACGCCGCGCAGAGCGGTGAAAACAGCAGGGCCAAACACTGCTGATCAACTTTTCAAACAAACTTTTTTATGTTCTGAAAGTTCACCTCAGCGCAGTGATAAATATAATTGTGTTATGCGGTGCCAGACGCCTGGTGAGTTACTCAGAGGAGGTTTACTAGGGCAGGGACAATGGAAAACACCCCTATGATACTATGCAAGCTTCGCATGGAGGCCTAGACAAGACTGCACAGGCACCAACACTGACCAGGAGGAAACTAACATGACTTTATTCATGTGTAAAACATGTCATTTCATTCTTTGTTGTAAGTTTTAAGACTAGTACATATTTTCTTTTACTTTTTACGCTACTGCTTCCGGTTCTACTAGGGGTCTTGTGATAGAAGATTGATCGATCTCCCAGCCGCAACTGCAGAAAGGTCTCAAAATCTACATCACTATATGGCCTTTTGCACATCGTGTGAACACTCTGTCCCTGCTCGCTCACTTACCCTTAGTTCAGTAATGGGTCGCCAGTACCTATAATGTCCTTTTTGTTTGCGTCACTGCTGCACTGTTTATGCTTTGCATACATTTCATGTAAAAAAAAAAAAAAAATTCTAAAACTTACCATCGTCAAGGTCGCCCTCCTTAATCGTGATATGTTTCAAGTTTTATAATCAATTGTGGGCTTTGGAGGACTTGTATCTAGAGAAAGACATCTATTTATCCAGAAGGACTCTGGATGAGTCACATCTCCTTGAACCTGCACGTCATAGTGACTCTGATCTCAGGTGTTTCGGCTCCTCTGCATTCGGCATCATTTGACTGCTTGACTCTGGATCCTGCGTGATGGGAACCTCTGCTCCGGGATAGGATCAGGCCTCCAGCAGGTCCCACTCCGCCCCACTTCACCCCCAGCAGGAACAATATCCACCTGAGTATCACTGACTGGAGGTTGGAGCTTTGTAAGGCATTTGAGATCTGTAGGAAAAAGGATAAATTCACCTTGGACCTGATGCCCCGGTTCTTTCATTTCTTTTCAGGGATTGAGGACGTGGCCTGCCCCAGAAGTAATGCATTGTGAGATGCTCTTCTGGTGCGCAGCGGCATTACCCCGTCTAATTCGGATCTCCTTATTGTTCGCCTATATGTCCAACTATAATCGATGCTGTGCAACTACGGACAGGGATCTTGTGTAACCCCTAGTTGGTGGCATGCTTCATCATCGGGCCCACCCGGTGACACCGAATGTGTCCCGAGTGTGCTACAACGCCTGTGATACAGCGGAGCAGGTATATTGCTGAGTGTGCAGTGATGGTGAAGTGAAAGTGAAAGTTAAAAACTGTCCAGTGGTCCCAATACCCAGAGGGTTTACCTTTAATATATGGGCCCCTGGCAGTAATAAAAAACAAGGCAGGGGATGTGGATGGAGTAATAGTTAGGAACTCCTACATCCAGTGGGTGGTCTACATGTTTCAGCCAGGCCTTTCATTATAAACTAGCTTTCCTCAGGACCTTAAATATGTGTGAAATGTGAGATCTACACTAAAATACGTGTTATTGACCTAAAATGTGTTGCACGCGCTAAGGTGCACTATATGCGAGAAGGGGTTTCCCTCTCGAAGCATTCGTTAGCGATTTGCAGCGAGTGCCCCATGAGATTCCGGCAGGGGTTCTGACTTACATCGTTGGTCAAGACCCTCATAAAAACCTGTTGTGCTGCGTCGGATCTCCGTTAACTTTCACTTTCACTTCACCATCACTGCACACTCAGCAATATACCTGCTCCGCTGTAACACAGGCGTTGTAGCACACTCGGGACACATTCGGTGTCACCGGGTGGGCCCGATGATGAAGCATGCCACCAACTAGGTTGGTGGGTGAGGGCTTCATAAAAAGAAATTCGTTTTTTCTTTTCTTTTCCTTCATACAGTTCTGAGTTTTGTATCACGCTAAAAAGACTAGTTCTCTTTGATGACATATATACATTTTGAGTACTCTCATGTAAGTTAGGAAAGCTTCTGAGTTTGTCTCTCCTTTGCAAGATGTCTGTGGCCCTGTAAGCGTTCAGGCATTGCCTTACCTGGACAAGATGGCCGGCTCCTGTGTGGACCAGCTGCCTTCCTGCCACGACCACCAAACATGTTTTGTCGAGAGGTGCTCTATTCTAGCTAGGCATGAACAGTGTTTCAATAGTCCAAACTATATATTTTTTTTTCTGGAATGCGGTCCCTTAAGTCACTCAATGATTTGGTGTTGATAATATTTTACCAATTAATATTCCTTAAATTACATTTTATCACTGTTGTGCACTGTATGTACCTACTTTGGTTAACTAATCTCCCACAAACTGATGGATCCGTATAAATTAAAGTAGACCAAAGAAAGAAACTCTGGTATGTTTCCAAGTTCCGTTCACATTAAAACACAAGAATAAAGCACCATCGAGACACTCGTTTTTCTATGAATTTAAGGAATATTAATTGGTACGAGCACCAAACATGTTTTGTCGAGAAATGAAAGGCCTTATACATGTGACGTTTGTGCCCTAACAGTGTTTGAAAGCGAGCCACTCACTCCTCGTGGTACTTTCATTTATAAAATGGGGATTTTCGTTCCTTTTTTTGGACGCTGCCCATTTCCAAAGGCCATCCGTGCCCTTTCCAGGATTCGAAGTGAGGACAGTAGTACACCTGAACAGTGGCGACAAGATTACACGCCTGCCTTATCTGAAGGAGTGCGTTAGAGCGTCACGTCACACAACAAAGTCTACCCAGTGGCACGATAATGATAGTGTGGTGTCAGCGCTCATTATTTACCTAATCTATCGGTATTTACGCCTTTCTTGTTCCTACAGGCATTACGTTTCCAAGAAAGTATTTAATCACCTTTAAGACTCCGCTAAAACCCTTTGCAATTTTCTCAGTGGAGAGCAGCGGTGGGAGCCGCCATCTTAGCTTGGGACTCAGGCCTGGCGCGCTCGTTTCTTCTCTAATGATGTGCCTGTAATTATCATATACACATGTGGGCAGGTTCCTCCCTTCTTTCACCTAGCAGATTTGCAAAGGGGCTTTAGTTGAAAATTGAATAATTCAGGAGTGAATGGAAGTCCTTAATTACTCGCCAAGTGCATCCCTCGCTGAGTACGAGATTTCTGCATCCTTACTGAGGGCAATTTGCTGCAAAGCTATCTCTCTGGCTTGGCGCCAGCACTATTATTATAATTTTTTTGGTAGCATTTTTTTGTACCATTTTGAAAGCATGTCCCATCACAGTTAGGTGTTATGAGTCACTGCGGTTGTAGGATGTGTTTGAAAAAGTGTTTGAAAATATTACAACAGCGTAACCCATTAAAGTGCTTTAAATGCTTAATACTCCCCGGCGGTGGAGCTTATATGCTCACAGCGACCATAAAATGGTCAATGGGTTCAATTGTATTTTGAAGTAGGATATGCAAATAAGTATAGGGTTTATGGTCGACAGAATATAGTTTGTTGCCACAATGGAGATTTTTAAAAGTGTGGTGTGCTGGGTGGGGCATGCCCAGGTCAAACAGGATTACTTTAGAAGCCATCCTAGAGTCATCCGATGACCATCCAACTACATTAGAAGTCATTTTCACATCATCAGACATCATCAAGCTCTTGAAGTCATCAGCAAAGCTGAAAAGCTCAGCCTGATGATTTGAGGATGACTTGAAAATGAGTATCTGATGACTTCAGAAGGTGTCATTATTCCTGATGATTTAAGGATGACTTGAAAATGACTATCCGATAACTTCACAAGATGACATTGTTCCTGATGACTTTGAGATGATTTGAAAATAAGTATCTGATTACTTCAAAGGTACTATTGAGTTTTCAATAAGATGTTTTTGCTTCTGGTGATTTTAACAGGAATTGCTTGTCTATTTAAAGAGCATGTCCACCACTTTGGTTGCAGTTTTCTAGAAAAATGCAAACTGTTGGATGATTGCACAATTAATTGCAGATAAACGCAAAATGACATATACGTTTTCTATTATACACAACTGAGCATACAGTGTGCTTTAGCAAACTGTGTATAAGTCAAAGGTTATTTTTTTTAACACATTTATTTCTTTTTGTCACTTTCTTTTTGTACAAAACGGGTAAAATAAGCATCCACTGTAAAAAGATCAATGCCTAACATTAATAAAGATGAACATTGGCCATTGTATGCATGGTCACTGAAGTTAAGGGACAATGAAGTATGAAAATATGTGTCAGGATAAACTAAATAACGTAACAAAAAAAATGCTGCACATTATGCAATCACTGGAGGCACATTATGCAGCAGAATATTTATCTAGCCATCTGATATTTGATGATTTGCACCGCAAAACAATACACCAAATGATGGAAACAAGCATCCATCAAACAAATACACAAATTATGAAATATTTCATTGCATTCACAAACAAATGCAAAAAAACCCCCAACATTTTACTTTTAATGGGAAGGTCGAAGCTTTTCTAAACTCAATTGAGACCACCCATTGGCCATACTGTATTGTATTTCATGTACTTGCACTGCTCCCAAAAATCAATGTGAGGATACCAAATAAATTATTATTAGCCTCCAATTTCACATTGCTGCACATTTATAAAACATTTTTGAATGTTCAGTTGTACATTTTGCTTCTATATTGATATGCACTTTATTATTTGGCGAACATTACTATGTTTTATGAGCAGTCTAGGACCCCTGCGTAGGTGTCGCGGACCCCTAGGTGTCCTTGGAGCACAGGTTAAGAATGCTTATCAAGATGATTTCTAATCAAATGCGCTAAAAAAAGAGATGTGCATGTAGGAGAACTTTCTATCATGATTTGCCTTAATCTATTTCAAATCGATTTGGCATTTCACTTACAAATGATTCATCTTCTACCTGAATGTAAAAGCAGGCACATTTTATCATTGATATCCTGATAGCTGTGATGTTGTTATCTACTACTACCAGATGAACTGGTTCCCTGAAGTCATAGGATTCACACTTAAGTGGAACCATGAGTGCTAGGTTAACAGACACGTCTGCCTGCTTACACTGAATGAATCTAGTGACTCTGCCATAGGCAAACACTCCAGATTCTGTTTCATATTTTATTACACTTTGGTCTCTCCTCTGAATACGAGTGTAATTTGAGCTGTAAACAAGAAGATTGCTTTGTTCTAAAAATATTTTGTTATAGGCTACTACATCTGAGCCTAAAATATGAGTGATCTGAGTTACTGCTATATATTCATCCTCTGTTAAGCTGTAAGGGTATGTAGAACCAACGCTGTAAATGCATTTTTCTATTTTTAAGTATCGCTGTCTCTTTCTCTTATATGAACACAGCATACTCTGGTAAAATTCTGTCTCAACACTATCAGGAGGCAAATGATTTTCCATTAACACAGGTATTACTTGTATCATATTTATTGCATCTAGAATTTGTGTTTCTAAACCTACCGTACCATGCACATGTTGTAAAAGGAAAGCATTAAGATCTTCAAAAACAAAACAATTAGCAGTAAACAGAGGCCCTGCTGCTCTTACACTGTCTACTAAGTGGACCAATTGATGGACATTCATTGTCAAAAATCTTTTTTCATATAAATCATTAAACAGTTGCACAAACAAAAGTAAACACTGTTCTGCTATATTTAAATCTTCCTGGCTAATGTCATCATTTAATAGCTTATGGATTGCTTTCATAAGTACACAAAAGTGTAAATAGCGCAATCTATCTAAAACATGTTTTAACACAGGCATTCCATAAAATAAAAGAAAGTTTCGAAACTCTGAGGCCTTCCAATATGGTAGTTCATCAACAGACCTTGGAACTCTACTAACATCCAGTGTGGGTCTTATCTGTTTCAAATAGGCATTAACTACTTTAACTTTTTCATAAAAAGAGTATGAATGATGCTTATATTCCTTAGTGAACCAGATGGTTATCAACAATTTCATAATGCCACTACAGACACCATGCATGTAATCAATCACAAATCCTCTGGTTACACAAAAATGTTTCAAAAACATGAACCACATGGGACCTTTGATCCCTCTTACACTGTAATCAGAAAGTCCACTCTCGATATTAGCTATTGCACTGTTTACATCCGATTTAATAGTATCGAGTGTCCTTGGTGGGCCTTTTGGGTTTTCAGCATTGTAAGGAAATACTCTACAGTGTCCTTTTCCTGAAACAGTCACTTCACCCTCTTGTAGACAATGCCAGCACCCAAACTTCCCATTAAACTGGGTGCTGTTTGAAACAAGACAACGAGCTGGTAAATCACATGTGATTGTCAGAAGTGTAGCGTGGCAAGTAAAACTACAATTGTTATGATCTTTAAATGACACTCCACTTTCCAGCTGTGCAAGTTCCTTATATAATGGTTTTAAGAAAGACCACATTATTGGCTTTTTGCGGAAACCCAAATACCATACAGTAATATATTTTCACGCAGCTTTCTTTGAGATACAGGCAGCTCGTTTACCATTAAGTACACTGGCCACATTGATATTTTGGAACTTTTAAATACAGGAACACCATCTGTGTTCATTGCAAATGAAAGGCTGTTAGGGTTTTTCAGGAATCCACTCTTGAATAAATCCAAATACATTTTCCCATCATATACATCTTTCATTGTTTGTTTCTCATTCTCCATATAGTGATCTAATCGATGTTTCCTCACCTTTTCTGTAAAATGTTTTCGCCTTAACATAGTCTGTAACTGTGCAATTAGGCTATGCTGAATGAAATAAGACACTGAGTCACTTTGAATCAAATCTTTCACACAGTGTTGGTTAGGACAGGTCTGAGTGTTTTTATCAGCATGTGTATAGCAAGTGGCACAATGGTAAGTAATATTTGGGGCCTTAACACTTTTTTTGATATATTTGTGAAGGTGATACATAGTTCTGAACATTCTATTATCACGTGGCAAGAGCAAATAGATGAGTTTCAGCATATAGCCAGCTGCCTCATCACTCAAGCGAAAACGAATAATAAAGCAACAAAGCAATAGTATGACCACCCCTAAACATTTGTTGGAGCCCTCAAAAATAGGTGATGATTCATCTGTGGTATTAGTTTGATCAGAACAAATTTGAATTTCTTCGTACTCATTTTGAATAGTATATCCAACTTGATCCATAAGTTGTTCAAAACCAGAATCCAAGTCATTAACTAAATCATCTTTAAGCTGAACATCCATTTCACCTTTTAAGTTGCTACAAAGCGTATCCCAAACAGCGTCAATTGGATCTTCATCTGTGTCATCTACTGGTGTGGTATAATCTGGTAATGCTGTACTGTTGTCTGAATGCAATGTACACTGCTCTGCAGAAGGTGATGTATGAAGAACTATAACAAAAGAAAGTACGTCGTTGTACATTTAGTAAGCAAAATATGTTTAATTAGATTGTAAATGTATTATGTGTCAGTAACCAATTACATTTTCTGTGGCAGAAACTCAATGTGGGTTGATGAGGACCTTCATTTTTGCAGGTGATGCGCTTTCAAACTATATACTTTCATGCATCAACTTGTTAATGCAAGCGGTATAAAAAGGAGTTTATAATTTCATACTGTACCTTTGGGGATAATGTCATCTGCTGTGCTTGAAGTCTGCAAGGATCCTTCTTTTACTTTCTTCCGTGCTGCATATTGTATAATGTTGTCATCTGCTTCTTTAATGAAATGTTCTGTCTACTCTCATGCAGAAAAAGGACCAATTAATTCAATTCTGCACTTGGTAACGTGTAGCACAGGACTTTTTGTGACTTCTAAAAGTCCCCCACTTTTCGAGCAATTCTTGTACCCACAGCATTAATTATTTTGTGTCTTGTGTGCATTCAACACATATGCATGGCTATTAGGATGGGACATGAGAATGAACAAATAGTGTCTTGGTACAATAACCTCCAGATGGTTGAGTGTAGTGGTATTGATTTGGCTTCATGCAAATCAGAGAAGCTGGTTTGGTGACTTATTATGTTAATAATGTATTCTCAAAACTGGACAGTATAACTTTGTGATCACGTTAAACATACTGCACCATTTAATTCCAAAACGCAATGCTTTGTCTCCGCAGAACATGAATTTGAAGACGATTACAGTATTATATTTAGTACATAGCTAACAATAATTTAATTACTTACATGTTCCTTCTATTAAGGGCTTGCCTAACTAAACTATCACAAGAAAGAAAACACTTGGGTAAAACAAAACTCATGCAGAGCAGATCATACTCTTTTTCAAGGAAGCCTGTTTCACACTGCTGCCTCAAAAAGAAAGAAGAGCCACCTAAAGTACTATTAACTGCATCTTAGTGTCTCTGTAAATTGGACAATTGATATCATCCTAATCTCAAAACACAAACCTCTAGGCAATCCGAGGCAAATGTTCAGTTGAAAGTGACTGTTGTAGAAAGCAGACTTTAATAAAAATTGTCATTATAGAAGAGAGAGTCTTCTGAGGTTACTGGCCGTTGTGAGTAAATCTGTTTTGTAGATTGAAGTGTCCTCTGAACAGATTTGGTGTAATGCTTTATAATGTGCGCTTACCTCTAATAACCATTTTTTGTATGGCCCACGTTTCTTTTCTTTTCCAAGTTGTCCTCCTTTATTCACTGGCATCATTGTTTCTGCTTCCAATAGTCTTGAATAATTATTTGCACATTCAACAGATTTACATACTGTGGAGTACAGATTGAAATACACTTTAAATATGGAAATTGAGCTGTGGGTCTTTCTCGCACAGACAATACTTTGACTTCCTCGCTTGGTATTATTTTATGATGCCAAACATCTCAGTTCCTGGCTAATGGAAGGCTGCTAAAAGGTATTTACACCTGACAAACATACAATGCTCTTGTAGCGGCGTTTTCAAGATTTACATTTTTCGTGAATTACTGATATGTCCCTTGTAAAGTGGTATATGATATACCCAGGCCCCGTACTTGAAGCGTTACCAGTGAGCTTCTAGCACTGATTACGCCAACATAAGTAGCCTTTCAAACCTGTCTCAGGTCTGCCATTGTAGAGCCCGTGTGTGCAGTTTATTGCCACTTCGACTTGGCATTTAAAGCTACTTACCAAGCCTCAAAATCCCCTTTTATTTCATATAAGTCACCCCAGGCAACTCTTCGGAGCAGGGTGTCATGTAAATAAAGGTCAGACATGTGTGCTTAATCATTATATGTCCTGTTGCCACAAAGAAGGACTAAATGTTAAGTTAGTGAATATATATGGCCCTAACGACGATGAGCCGCAGTTTTGCCATTCACTCGGCTCCCGCCTACTTAAAGCGACTGATCTTCCACAAATTTGGGGAGGCGACTTTAATTGCATATTGGACCCTACCCGTGACCGCTCCAAGGGCCCTCCACGTCGCCCTTCTGCTGCCGCTGGAGCATTAGTAGTTATTATTGACCAGTTAAGTCTGCTAAATGTATGGCGACAGCGCTCTGATGACACCCCAGGATTCACACATTATTCTGCACCCCACAACACGCACACCAGAATTGATTACTGGCTGATATCTAAGAGTCTACTTACCCGGGTCGTCACCTGCGACCTGCTTCCAAGAACATATTCAGATCATTCCCCGGTTATGTTAGACATAGAATTATGAACTGAGCACCCCCCCATACTCCTTACAGGGCCCGATCTTTCGGGCAGATATAGCAACATCCATACAGGGCTTATTTGAAGACAATATAGGCTCAGTAACCTCTTTCTCAACGGACTGGGAGGCATTCAAGGTGTGCATAAGGGGGATGGCAATCTCGAAACACGCAGGAGTGTTACGTTCCATACGAGACAGACTATCCAGATTAGAAAAAGAGATAGCACAACTGGAACAATCACATTTGAGATCAGGTGACTCAAAGATCCTAGAGGATATTAAAAAAGCCCTAGAGGAGTACCATGACACAGCAGACAGTGTATTTTTAGACGCTGAAAAAGCGTTTGATTCTGTAGAATGGCCATTTATGAAAACAGTGCTACAGCGCATTGGAGCGGGTGAGGTCTTTCTCCAGTTAGTAGCGGTCTTATATAACGCCCCAGTTGCAAAAATTAGATTGGGCAACAGAGTTACGTCTCCCATACCTATCTCAAGGGGTACCCGACAGGGATGCCCTTTATCTCCTCTGCTGTACGCCTTGGTCGCAGAACCACTGATCTGCGCTCTGAGAGACTACCATGGGCACAGGGGAGTGTGCTTCCCGGGCTACCATTTGATCGTCTCGGAGTACGTTGATGACATGCTTCTTTATATTGGGGACCCTGAGAGACAGCTTACACCTGTCCTCACACAGGTTGTCCGGTTTGGGCAACTATCTGGCCTTAAGGGTAATTGGGCCAAATCTTTAATTTTCCCCCTAACGCCAGCCACGGTTCCGGTGAATCTGGACTTCCCTCTACAATGGACCACCGACTCGGTTCCCTATTTAGGAATACAGGTTCATACTGATCCTGGGGTGGTATTAACAGAAGCCTTTGGGGAGCAAGAGGTCGTCAGGACACCAGACACAGTGTGGCACAGAGTATAAATAAAATACCCCCATGCTCATTTACTCACTAAGTACCATTCATTAGATTTCGCCAAGGGGGTTCAACCAAAATTTTGCCCAAAAATAAGAGCAAGCAAGATTGCACAAAAATAGTAGCTCAAAAAGCCCATGCAGTGCAAGGATCCGTTTCTATAACAAATAAGCAAACATTTCGCCTCGTAAAACGTCGCAACACATAAATGGAGAAAACTTGCTGTTTAACTTCATGAATCTGCTGTTATCCCTGTGTAATACCTAGAAATGAGAAAGCGAACATGTTTGCGTTAACTCAACAATGACATGCAGTGCTTAATTTGTAAAATATAGAGTGCCGGTGACCGAAGCTCTGCTCAAAAGCTCGCTGCTGTTGTAATTAAACGTCGGCATGCTGATGATGTGGCACAATCAGCATGTTGTAAAACAGTAATGACAAAAGCATATTAACAGTATCTTGGCAAAAATAGCCCTTGGCGGTTAACTAGATTAGACTTGGAGGCGACGCATGCTTTATTGTCAGGCACAAATACTGCATAAATGTTGCACATTGTAGAGTCAAGATAATCTTCACTTTTACTAACCATGGCCTAAATAAGAACACAATACACTCTGATCAGTGTGGGTGCCATAGCAGGCTAAAAGTTTCCAATATAATAGGGCTACTGGAATTATGCAGCAGGTGAGGACCAAATTATGTGGCAGGGTTGGCTAAATTATGCAGCAAGAAAAAACAAATTATGCGGCGTAATGCAATACATTTTGTGATAGTCTTGCTGTATTATTTTGTGCTTTTTGCACATAGTAGCACTGTCTGGGCAACAACTGTACCTCGTTAGTACCAGTTTAACTACCAAATAAAGTAATAAGCAACGAAAGATGACAAGTCATCCTTTACCAACAGCCTTCCACTGCTTAGGAACGCGTGTCATCATGTTTTTTGTAACTTTCACCCAATTGAACTGGAAACCGTTTTTTGAGTAAAATCTGCAGATTATGCAGCCGGTGCTGATTCAGTGGCACATGCAGCAGATCCATAGTTGTGGGTAAAACACTGCTTCCGCAGTATCACATAATTCCAGTGGCCCTGAATATAACAAAATTCTCTGCCATTACACAGTAGCTGCGCTGTTTGCCCCCTGGATATATTCTACAGTGCGATTTGCATAGAAGGAATGATTAGGATTTGGTGATCCAGCTGGTTAATAAATTCTACTTGCACAGTTAATCGCATGTTTGGCAGGGTCATCAATCTTGGCCACCTGATATCTTTTTTATAATCAAACCAAGTAGAAGTTCAATACACCCAAAAGACAATAGCATATATATGCCATAGTATTATCCTAATGGGCTGTAGCATTATATGTAACAATTCACAACCAACCGACTTTTTCCAATGACGGTCTGGAAAACTGAAAAACATTCCTGAAATTCTTCTCGACTTTTTACTTCAAGGCCTTGCACACCATATTTATCACACATTATATCACACAACATTCCCCATATCAAACAAACTGAAATAACTTTACCACCCCACCCCCGCCCACTGAGAACCATCTCAGCCTGCCAGAGCTGGGACTCGAACCTGGGTCCTCAATAGAGAGCAGCTCGCCACTCCTTCAACCGTAGCATCCATATACATACATAACTATTAAAATGCCAAAATGTTAAAATTTACAACATGTCCTGCTTGCACTCACCTTTAGGCATATACCTGAATTAATCAGGTGGACTTGCAAAAGCCTACGCACATCCGGGAGCGCCGGAAGTGACCTCATTGCTCTGCTGCAAGAACGAATACTGTGAGGGTGCAATGGCCACAAAAGGGGCACGATGGATCGGCCTCGGTCTCTTTATTTTCCAACTTTACACTTTGAAAGCAGGAAAACTTCAGGGATTCCAGCGTATCTCAGGTAAGGCATGCTGCAGCTGCCACCAAGGGGTCAATGTTAAACAGTCGATCGGGGCAGGACCGAGCTGCATAGTCGACGCCGTACTTCCAGCAGCACCCACGCAGTCACCCGTCCCGGGCCACTGGGGAGCCCTGCAGGCCAGGGTCAACCCCGATTCTTAACACAGGGCCTTTCATAAAAAAGAGCAGGCAGTCCTCGACTCTCGGCCCGAGGGCTTTAAGTGGGCCGGGTCCTGCCGGTGCTCACCGGCAATCTTTAGGTGCCCTTCTCTACCCCTCACTGCCTCTGTAACAGGGGCTAGCTATTTTTTTACTTTTAAAGAGCGCAAACTGTGAGCGCTTAAAAATCGAGCTCCAGTTTAATTACACAAGAGCAAAAATTTTGTACATCACAGGAGGTGCAGGCTCGAACCTGCTTTCTTAACTTGAAGGTCCTGGATCCTGTCTGAATGAGGAGTGTGTACAGTTACAAGCCAAAAACGAACACTTAAAAGGTGCGTGCCTGATATTCTACCTTTCCACGTAAACTGCAACAAATTCCCATTAATAATCCTTTTTTCCACCCAAACACATGCATTGCCAAAAAGTATGCTTGTTATGTGTATATTGTATTTATTATCTCCTGCCTTTAACAACTGTATTTATTTGATTATAGCACAGTTGCAAGGCACTTGCAATAGGGAGCTGGCTATACAGCATTTGCAAGCTACGCTGTCTGCTTTGACCAATTCAAGGAACTTAACAGATACAGCAGCATCAAAAATATGCAGTCGATCATTCACTGTACAAAAGGTACTTGTTTTCTTTGCCACTCATTTAGCACAGTTAAAGTTTATATAGGACAAACCTTGTAGATTTCCTGCATGAGGACTTTGAAATCTTTCTGCATGCAATGTTTTTAAATATTGCTGCTTTATACTCCTGGAGCTAACCTAGCAAATATTACATTATTAGCCATGTATAGATTCCAAATCAAAATCAAAAAACCACTCTCTTCCTATATATTTTTTTAGTATGTAACCTAACATGATGGCAAATAGTTAATAGTTGTGTTATTTTGCAGACTGATATGCAGCAGTTGGTGAAGGACTCAAATGATCCTTCACGGTTCAGAGATGTTCTCGTTCCAAAGAGAAAATTGCACAAACTCTTGGAGGAAGCCAAGGCAGCTTGGGACAGTGCAGGTTTTCTTCTCAATGGTATCAGCAAAATACTTTTTTCTCCTAAAGAACTTGCATCTGCAAAAGGTGTAACGAAGGCTCGTGCTGGAACAGCTGTCCTTGATGAGGAGAAGGTTGATGCATTATTTGGTAAGATATTACAAATGTTCCAATTAACATACAGGCGATCTTGGATTGTGAAAATTCATTATTATACATTATGTAAAGTTATGTTTGCATATGTGGTCTTGTATCATACAATTGTACGATGACTCCATCATTACTTAACAGCTGTCTGCAAAAGAGCAAGAAGAGCAATGGGGGTGGCTTGTAATTTATTAACAATTTGTGCTGAGTTTGTGCTACAAATGGCATGCAAATCTGGCGCAAAGCCTTGAGTTGGGATTTTATTTCTAAAGCTGTAGGTCCAGGTGAGGGACTCAAACTGGATGAATGGGTGATAGCAAACTGCACTTATAAAATACTGTGCTCGCAGCTTTTATTTAGACCTGATCAACTCTCCTAATAATTAGATCAGTTGGTCCTGTTCCTAGCACTTGGTTGTAAGCTCCAATTTTGATTTCTGGTCACTATGCTAGTTTCTTAGACTGTTTTCCAAATATGAACATTGCAAGTAGAGTTCAGACTCACCGTGGCTGCCTCCATGATGGTTTTGTAAAGAAATCTGGCACTGATTACTTTCTGTTTGCAGAGGAAGAATGACAGCGTCTAGTGAACATGACTATGGCACATGTTTGTTTCAATTCCTCTACATGGGTACAGTCTTTCTTCCAGCATTTCAAAAGGGTGAAAGAGGCAGAGAAGACAGAGTGCTACTTGGCGCTAGAACGGTCATTAGGGACCAGGGGCTTAACACCAGTTATGTGGTGGTGCTTTGTGTTCAATTTCTGTTGTCAGTCACATTTGCTCTTTTATAATTCTCACATTTAATGCAGATTTTGAGCTACAGAAAAGTACCTTTGCTCTGAGCCATGCCCACTCCTGCTGCCCTAAGTTTTATCCGAAGTTTTGGAGGGGACCCAACTTTTTATCATCAGGGGTCTCATTGCACAAAAGTTAAGACCTTTGTTGAAGGTGGACATTTCTGTCCTCTTCCTGAAACTCCAACAGGTTTCCTGAATCCACAACTTGCTGCTTCACTCTTAAGTTCATAAAGGAACTTTTTCTTTCTTCACCTTCTGCCTCCCTCTTCATCAATGCCTTGCTCTCACCTGTGCCTCTTTGACCAAGTGCCCTTAATGTTACACTTATGAACCCTTGTAACCCTAACCATATCTCATCTGGCACACTATATGAAATAATGGAACTGGAACTTTTTAAAGGCAGCTCAGCCCTATTAAAAACCAAAAATAGTGGCGGTAACATGATACTGATGTATGTTATTTTGTTTTTCCAGAGTTTATGAAGTCTGTGTGCAGTACCAATGGCTGGCCATCACTGGACAACAGAAGTATGAGAAGGAAGCTGGCTATAAATATTTGGAATGCTAAAAGAGGATTAAGGAAAACTCCGAATCTAGAATGAAACAACGAAGTTGCTGGTTTTCGTTAAGCCATTTGTTCTGGTTGCAGTAGTCTGGCCTTTTTTCCCTCCATTTTTTCCTGGACTTTTTTTTTCCTGGACTTTTTCTCTTGTTTGGTATCCTGGCCCCTATGGGGCCAAATATGTGCTTTAGATAAATAAAATTACATGTTGACACATGCCTTTTGATAATTTTTCCTTTAACCACTGTTTTGTTTAGTCTTTTGCCACGGGTCACCATGTCAAACAGCTTCAGATAATGCTCTGTACCTCAAAATAAGGCAAGTCCCAGTGAGTCAGGATATGGGAATAGCGGCACACGTTGTTAAGCTTATCTGAATGCAAAGTATAACATTGTTGCAGACCACTTCTTTTGTATGAAGGTGCTTGTGGTATTTCTGCAGCACAAACCTAGCCAAAAATAGCACTTCTCAGATTTATTTTATACAGGTGTCTACCTCTCACTGTAGAGTTTAAAAAGTAATCTTTCCAAAGCAGGAGAAAATTATTCTGATTATTAGAACCAGATTTAGAGAAGTTTTGTGTTTGGTTTGCTTACGTTTTATAATGCAGACCTGAATCAAAATTCTTTTCAGGATTTACAAACCAGAGCAAATTGGTATTTGGTACAACACTCATCCGAAATGGGAAAGGTTTCACGTTTGTCTAGACATAGTATTTTTTGGTACCTGAAGGGTACCCTTCCAGTACAAAACCTAAGCTAGACTCTCACAGACAACATTGCATTATAGTGCCAATGTGTGTGCATGGCTCTCTGCTGCCTAATGGTGCAGTGGTGCTAGAGATGGATAGACATGACACTTCCCTGCTCTCTCCTTGTAATGCAACACAGCCAATTAGCGTGCTGCACTGCGTTCAGTGACAGTTTTGTAAATCTGAACCTTACTTTAGAACTCGTGGCATTGCAAAATATTCTTGGTATTGTGTAAAAAAGGCATATTACATCCAAGTTCATTGAGGAGGTGGTCCGCCAAATGTTTTCCTACCAGCAAATCCGTAGTCCTAAACTGCAAGGGAATACTGGCAGTCGGCTAACATGCTCCTAACATGGAATTGTCAAGGTGTAATCCAACCCGTAAGGATTTATTAGTGATCCACTGGCATTCTAAATTATTAATTAAATCATCTGGGAGTAATCTACACTTGGCCTTCAGTTGGTTTAAAATCATCCAAGAGTATTTCACAATCATCTGAAAGTCCTTATGTAGTCATCATTTAGTAATCCACACTCATTCTGTAGTTGTCCTTAAATAATCCTGAGTAATCCATGCTCATTTTTGAGTTGTCATTAAATCATCCTAGAGTAATCTACACTCATACTGAAAATGTCATGGGGCCATTCTAAAGTGATCAATAGCCATCCTGAAGCGGTCATAGGATCATCCAGGAATAATCCACACTCATCCTGAAGTTGTCATGGGATCATTCCAGAGTAATCAACTTCCATCCTGAAGCGGTTATAGGATCATCCAGGAATAATCGACAGTCATCCTGAAATTGTTGTAGAATCATCCAAAAGTAATCCGCAGTCATCCTTAAATTGTCTAGAACCCATCCTGGAGTAATTCTCATTCATCCTGAAGTTGTCAATTAGTATTCGTGGAGTTGTAAAAGGTAATCACTCCCTGCCAGTGGAAGTCATCAGAACACCATCCTAGAGTAGTTTTTGTGATGACTCTATAGAGTCATCTCATTTAAATATTTCTTCCTATTGGCATACATCAGGATGGCTTGGGATGACTTCCCCAGATAATTACAGGAATACCTCAGCTGAAGTCATCCGATGACTTCAGAATGAGTCCAGAATGATCTTCCTTTTTGACCTGGGTGGGGGCCATTTTGTTCAGTGGACAATAGTGCTCTTCTTCAGGCTGATGAAGCTGTAATAGGCAATTGGCTCTTGGTGCCCGCGGCAGAGGGGACGGGTCAGATTTGCATGTTGCACACCTCCATGGAAATACACTCCCAGCTGGTGGAGCACAGCAATGTGCTTCAAAAGCAGTGAAATCTGCCTGTGCAGTGCACTTTTCATCTCTGCTGGGCAATACAGGCTAGGCAGAAGGTTACCAACGGGACACACCAGTCACTATTGCTGCTCAGCAGTAGTCTACTATTATTAGACTGTATGGGTCTTCATGTCTGTTTCTTTAAAAAGTAGCTAGTTGTATGTGGCAACCGTAGTTACCTGGGCAGTGTCCGCATTATAAATCTGTTTCAACAAGAGGCCATGTGTCATTTCTGGACACAAAGACATGTGTATAGGAGCAAGTAAGCGAAAGGATTACAAACCTATGTTGTCATTCATGAACACTCACTGAAAGACTCTGCTTGGCCATACTAATTCCCAAATCCTATTTTTATTCAGTTTTTAGCAGTACGCTCTCTACACGTCATTAGTTCTTTTTCCTGTTAAACAAGTGCATGTATAATGCAACATCTGCTTCACAAATTGAATTGACCAATTGTGAGCTGTTGCTGTTAACCATGAATGGATTCATCAAAAGTACAAACTAGCTGAGTTTTTCCTCTTATCTGCTGAGTGGAAGCTACCTTCATGTAAATCACTATATATTATTGATATTTGTTATCACAGAAATCAGGTTCCAAATAGGGCCACACCATGCTTTCCACGTGAAATATGATCAATGCATTTTAAACCATTTCTTTTGACCCTCATGTCACCCAATGTTTCTGCTATCACTATTGTGATTGTGACATTTCCTTTACTTTCAGCCATGTTGCACAGTAGTGCGGCCGCTGTGCAACTTGGTTGAAAGTAAAGAAAATAAAAGCGTGATGACGCTACCATATCGCTTTTTTCTGGTGGGAGGGGGTGGCGTGGAAGGAGCAGTAATAACAGAGGTCGGGAGGAGATGGGCAAGCAAGGACAGTGAGAGGGGTGGTCTACGGTTCAAGCTACGATCAGTGGAGGAGGAGGCAAGCAACAATGGGGCAAGCAGCGACAAGGGCAGGAGGAGGATCGTGGACGGGGCAAGCAATGGGGACGGAAGTGACAAGCAGCAATGGGAGGGAGGTAGTGGGAGGGATGGGGCAAGCAACAATGGAATGTGGAGGGGGTGGGAAGGGCAGGTAGAAATGGCCTGCAAAATGATGCACTCTGATGGTGTGATACACTCTAAAATAAAAAAGTATCTTTGTAAGTGTGCAGCAGTGGAAGGACACTCGCTGCAGACAGGAAGCTGTACTTGGTCCATGCTCCATGGAACCCGACATAGACAGAAAGAGAATGGGAAAGCAGGAGGAGTTGACCAATGAGAAGCAAGGAAATGAGAGTGCTTTGGAACCAACCATTGGTAAATAATGGTAAGTAATGGCCAGGCTATGAGCTCTTTTTACGTTTTGTTTTCTTTAGAAGAGATTAGGCGAGACCTACAAATCCTGCAAAGCTCTCTTTACCAACTGCCCACAATTTCCTGCCATACCTCCCTGATTAGTACAATTTGTTACCTTCCCCCATCTCTCATTATCCAACTATCTCCTCCAGTGATTGTCTGACTCAAGCCTCCATCCTTTTGAGTCACACTCACAACTCCTCTGCAATAGCCACACTTATCTTTCCTTGCTGCTGTGTCTTTCAGCGCATCCCTCACCATCTCACCTTTGTACCATCTTCAGAGGTCACCAAGACCAGAACAGCTTGGCTAGAGTCAAGGAGGTTGATTGGAGGTGCATTGCGAGGAAGACTGGGGTGGACAATTTGGACAACTGCCGGGATTAGGATCCAAGCTTAAGTGTTATCGAGCAACGCCAGGAGAGGACTTACTGTAGCTAGTTGCAACAATGCACCCTCGCTGGAAAAGCAGGTGAGCAAAGGGTTACTTTGGCGGTTAAGGGCTGGTTTGTCAAGCGCTTGTCTGAGTTATATTTCGCCTGTGGTGGAATCTTCCAATGATAATCTCCCTATAAATCTTGAACTCAGAGAGTTAGCTATCAGCGCCAGGACACCCCCGGGTAATCGATGTGCTTTAGAAATTTATATAACATAACATAACATACTCTGCTGCTGTTCTGGTGCCTGAGGCTAAAAGCATGTCTTGAAAAAGAGAACTGAACAAGCAATGGCAGCAAGGGACACAGATTGCTGCACCACTATGTATGCTTCTTATTTTAGACCACTATTTTAAACAATTATTCCCCGAGAATTGCCCACCTCTAAAGGCTAGCCACTATTATTAGCCTTTTATATTTTAATATATACATGGAAAGAGAGGCAACTTTCAAAAGAATTTAAACAAATGACACAGCCAATGCTGTATTTCGCAACATAAAGACGATTCGAGAGGTTTTTGTTCTTTTATCTTGTGATTCTTTTATTCACTTTCTTCCAAAGTGACACAGACAGTTCCGCACAGCCAACGCGTTTCACCCACACTTTGGGCTTCTTCAGGGCTGTAAGCATGATAAACATGACTGTCAACACATTTAAAACTGCACATAAAATACACAAACAAACATACATATATACATAATAAAATACAAGGGCTCAAATCCACACATTATAGTCACATCATTGATTACCACATCGAAGAAAGAAACGTGTTATATTCGAGAATCTACAATACATACTCTATATTTATTACACTTTATATGGCTCAGATAGAAAAAAGCACACATACTTACTCCATGTGTGTGTCTACAATACATACTCTGTATTTATTACATTTTATACGGCTCAGATGGAGAAAAGCACACACAATTACTCCATGTGTGTATTGTTTAAAATCAACACTAGTACTATCAAACATACTCAACAATTCAGAGAGTAGATACTGAAAAGCTACATCACAATATATTTTGAAAAATTCCTTGTACACCAAAGCTTTAATCTAATGTGACATAAATAAAACACATCAGACGTCTCCTTTGTCAGAAAGCATAGTTAGATGCAGAGATATAACTTTAAAAACACTCGTGAAAAAAATGGACACCACATGACATACAACATATAAACACGTAATGTTCTCAAAACTTCTGGAACATACTTATGTTTTGGCAATACTATGCCTCATGGTCTGCCGGGGTAGAGGGGCTTGTAGTCATACCCTAAAGAGATACAGAGCATTGTAGTTAACTGTGAGCAAAGGGAAGAAAATAAGAGAACTACCAGCAAAGCATATTGCTGTGTCTGCCCATAACGGAGACACACAAAGGAGATGTCTGATGTCTGATGTGTTTTATTTATGTCACATTAGATTAAAGCACTAATTAATTATTATCTCTAAGGGCACCAACTATAGAGGAGTACATTGATCGGATTACCTCATTGGGTATGGACCTGCCCACGTGAGAGGTGGGCAGGCATTATAATGCTAACTTTTCATTCTGTTTTATTCCCTGAACAGATACTACGAGTCAAAGACTAAACCGTATGTATTTTGAATCGGGTGCTCACACATTAGGTGTGCATCCTCACTTTATTATAGGTTTTCACAAGGAGTGGCACGCATGGGGCTGGTCCCCGTGTGGTCCTGAAGAAGAGGTTTAGGGGATACCTCGAAACATGTCGACCGAATATTAGGGACTGTATACACATAATAGTTATATCTTTTCCCTACTATTTAACCCCCTTTTATCCATACCAACTAGGAGCGAGAATAAAACAGTAGCTCACTAGCTAGGTATTTTTAACATCACTTCCACCACTCCACGAACACTGCACTACACATTTCTTCACAAAAAAGTGCTCCTACGTAGTTCCGCAAGTCGCAGCACGCCCCAAGCAGCAGCTGTTTGGGATGGCCCCAATGATGAAGCATGTCACCTAGGGGCAACCCTGGGTGAGTGAGGGGACTCAAGAAAAGAATTTTCTTTTCTTTGGACAGGGGTCTTGTTTTTTTCGCGCATTCAGCGGAATCCCCATTCCCTTGGTTAGGTTTTTTGGATCTGACATTAATACACTGTTCAACATGAGGCAAGAGGAGGGATACAAATGTCCATGTTGTGTTGAACATAAGAGCAGTGAGTGACCACCGTGATGTGTACGGTAAGCAGTATGCAAGCATGCGTGTGACTACAGAGATGAGTACGGTAAGCAGTCTTCAAGCATGTGTATGACTACAGAGGTATGTACAGTAATCAGTCTGCAAGCATGTGTGTGACTACAGAGATGTGTCCGGTAAGCAGTCTACAAGCATGTGTGTGACTACAGAGGTATGTACAGTAATCAGTCTGCAAGCATGTGTGTGACTACAGAGATGTGTACGCTAGCAGCCTACAAGCATGTGTGTGACTACTGAGATGCATATAGTAAGCAGTCTTCAAGCATGTGTGTGACTACAGAGGTATGTACGGTGTGCAGTCTGCAAGCATGTGTGTGACTACAGAGGTATGTACGGTGTGCAGTCTGCAAGCATGTGTGTGACTACAGAGATGTGTACGGTAAGCAATCTATAAGCATGCGTGTGACTACAGAGGTGCATACGGTAAGCAGTCTTTAAGCATGTGTGTGACTACAGACGTATGTACGGTAAGCAGTCTGGAAGCATGTGCCAAGAAGTCGTGCAAGATCTAGGTGTTAGTAAATGAAAGAAGAGACAATCAGATCTGTGCTCTGGTTGGTCAGGGTAATTGTATCCTCAATATTATAAATCACAGTAATAAACATTTTGTTAAAGAGCCAATGGAACCTTGAACCTTCCCTGCCTTGCCCGGCTCAGGAATTCCACAGGGATTAGATTCGAGGAACATGCAGTACAAGGAACAAATTTTTTAGATCAGATAATGTAACTCACGTGTAACTCACGTTGGTAAGACAGTGATCTTAGTTCCTTAGGTTTAGAGAGTGATTGGACGGTGCAGGAATTCTTGTGAAGTGAATGGAGTTATAGGTTAGCAAGGCTGAGAAGAAAGATGTTTCTGCAAGGCTCCATGTGACATCATGATGTGAGTGAATTAATGGGAAATGAAAACTGAGAAACCACCTTGGTTAAAACCAAATCATGGAAAAACCAATTTTAAGGAAATACAAAAAAATCGAAAATTAAAAGAAGCATTTTAAAGAAAAGATAATTTTAAGGAAAAATCTAAAATTACATAAAACTTGGGTGGAGTTTGGGACTACTGTGGAGTTTTTGGGTTTAGGGATGGGTAATGTTTAGTGTGATGAGGGGTTTTAAGGGGTCAGGAATAATTGGAGTCCGGGCATAGAAAAGTGTTTTTAAGATTCAGAGATGAGTGGAGAGGGGTTTTTAGGGCTCACAGGTGAGTGGTGTTTAGGTGTGTGAAGTGGTTTTAGGTTTCAGGGATGGGTGGAGTGTAAGGGGGTTGAAGAGTTTTAGGGTTCATGGATGGGCGAAGTTTAGGGCTGGTGAGGCTTTTTAAGGTTCAATTATGGGTAGCGGCTGGGGTACTGAAGAGTTTTTAGGGTTCAGGATGGGGTGGAGTTTAGGGTGGTGGGTGGTTTTAAGGTTTCAGGGATGGGTGAAGTTTAGATGTAGAAAGGGTTTTTTTAGGGTTCAGGGATGAGTAGTTTAGGGTGGGAGGAATTCTTATGGGTCATGGATGGCTGGTGTTTTAAGGGTGCTGAGGGTTTTTTAGGGTTCAGTGGAGTTGGGGTGTGCTGAGGTGTAGTAAGGGGCATGGGATGGGTGGGGTTTAGGGGTAGAAAGTGGTTTTTAAGGTTCAGGAATGAGTGGAGTTAAGGATAGTGGGTGATTTATATGGTTCTGGGATGATAGATTTTTGGGGTAGAAAGGGCTTTTGGGTTTCAGGGATGAGTGTATTTAAGTGTGGTGAGGGGCTTTAGGGGGCAGGGATTGATGGTGTTGAGGGGTTATGAGGAGACATGGATCAGCAAATTTAAAGCATCTGAAGTTATTGTTTGACAATGTAAAATATATAAATATGAAATAATGTCCCCTAAAGTAATGCTCTGAAATAAATATCTCAGACAAAACTGTTTCTAAAAGTAAAACCTGAAATCATTGCATTTATAAATACAAAATAAGCACTCAGAAGCCAATTTCAACCAAAGAGACATTCAATGAATTGGTTTCTACGAAAAGGTAAATGCCATTCATTCTGAAAATTTCCATTAAACGGTTTATATGAAATGGTTTCTCTGTAATGTAATTCTATGATATCACATACAACTTGACATCTATCAAGAGTCTTTGAGAGAAAGTTTAATTTTTGAAAGCAGAGAGGTCTACACTTGTCTAACGAGAACCCCTAGTCCAAAGACTTGTGCCCAACCAGTCACACCAGTTACCAGACTAGGTTTGCAGGATATTTGTAGCCTCCAGTCCTGAGGACGAGTGTTGTATGCTGACTCCTGGAAAAGTTGGATGGGTTGGGGCCTGGGAAGGGCTTGTATCTCACATTCAGAGTTGGCTGGAATAGTGAGCACTGCAGTGCCAATTGGTCGCCAACTCATGAGCTGCTGGACGCCTGAAAGAAGCCTGCTTGTTAAGTGCCAGTAGGCGCTGGAAGAAGATGGTGGCATGCTGAAAGCATCTTGTAAGCTGCTGGCAAGGAGGGAACCACAGTGGGAATCTTGCGCTGTTGAGCTGAGATTTTGGGGGTCAGTTCTGAAGAAAATAACTAAAGAAATACTCTGTGCACATTTTTTTTTAATGCAGATTTATATAGTGCAAACTCGACCCGAAGGTATTGGAGCGCTTTACATGAGCACCGGTTACGTTACACAAGGACACATTCAGGCACGGGGAGATTAAGTGATTTGCCCAGAATCACAGGATGTGGACGCGACCCTGAGGCTCGAACCTTGGTTTCCAGCACCAAAGTCGGCAATCTAGCCGTCAGACCACATCCTCTCCCCACATTTGTACTCGATGAAAGATTCCAACAATGGAGGACTCACTGCCCCAGCCCTACAAGCCTGTGAGCCTCTCTGAGAGTCACTAGTGAACAACCTTGGTGCCCTGCTGCCCTCTGGTGGCTGTTTTTGATAACAGATTCATTCTTGACTGCGCTGCTGTGAGCAAACACTATTTGAACCCCAACGCCTCTCTGAGTGCCAGCATTCCCTCCGCAGTGACATTCAATTTCATTACAGCTGTTTATTGCCTTTTTCAAGGTTTTTCATTTTATGCCATTTTTCATGAGCATTTGTCGTTCTACTTAACTTCGTCTGGAATGATAGATTCTGTGGGAGCCACATGTACAGCGATTTGATGCAAACAGACCACACACTTAGGTGAGCAAAGTCAGCAAAGGTCCTCTTAGTGAAACCTATTTCCCTCTGTGGAATCCCCTATTGGTATGTTAGGGAGTTACGTCACAGCTCACATCAAGATTCAATTCTCTCCCACACAGACTGTAATTTCTGACAGTAGGGCTAATATTGAAACGTGAAATTGGGAGGGGTAGCGTTGATATTTGGAATAAAATGTGCGTTGTAGGCCAATTAATAGAATAAGTCAAATTCTGCTCACCATTCAGTCTTCTTTTTCATGATTTTTATAAGTGGGGGTCCTTGTCTATATAAAACATTATTTAAACAAAGGACTATAATAAAAAAATCTAAGATTTCACATTTCACACACCCACACATACTATGGCCTTACATCAGCACGAGGCTGGCATCCTTCAGGTCCAACGTCATCGCTGCCAGGCTCCAGCTGATCATCATCAAACCTCTGAACGACATCTTCATCATAAGCAGGTTCTACTAATGTAACATCCTCACAGAGGGTCTGCCGTAGAGTGCCTTCTCCACTCATTGGTTCCTCTGGGCCAGTCTTTTAACTTGCACACATTTCTACTTCCATGGGCACACGCCCACTTCTTTCGACTGCCACCAAGTCCGCCAGCTATCACTAAACCCAGGGCACTTCTGACAGTTCTCATTGTCTGTAAGAGAGCACATGGCACCTCAACACTTACGTCTCCCAGAAGCTCCCCTGATCCAGGCCTTTATTTATGGGATTTTGACATAGGGCAAGTCACCTTGCTGAGCTGCCCTACGCCAAAGTGAAGGGGCAGGGATGTACCGTATTTATGCATTACGGTACATTCCTGCCCTTTCTCCCTGCGCTGCCCCTGTTTCAGCAGCCTAGCGCCAACGCCGGCACTCTTGCACCATGGTGCAAGGGTGCCCCCGTTGCATGCATGCTTATTTTTGTGCAGGAAGGGGCACCTTCCTGCGCAAAAACAATCCTAAGAGACGTTTTCCTCTTTCCATGTGTGCTGCAGAATGCAGCACACACAGAGAGAGAGGAAAAAATGAGGAGCAATAAAGATATTTCTCCTTATTACGCCTCACCTCAGGCGGCATAAGGATTTGCTGCTTCCCCATGTTTACATAATTTTGTAAATCTGGGACAGTGTCAAAATCCATGGGATCCATAGGACCGCAACGCACATGGAATGCCTCCTGGGCGCAGAGTAAGGGGACGCAGCGGTTTGAGCTGCATTGCCTTACTCAAGATTTATGAGGCTCTGCGTGGCTTCATAAATCTGATTCAGAGCCCTGCGTAACGCAAGTACCACTTTACGTGGTGCAAAAGTGACACAAGTCTCTCACCCAGTGAGTAAACTCCTCCATACCCTCAGCCAACCTGTGTCCATCCAAGCCCAGTGAGCCAGGGTACTTCACACCGAGTTTTGGATGTTGATCCTGAACAGAGTGCCCACCTCAGCTGGAACAATGGGTCGTCACCAGGTGTACCTTCTGCCATCATGGGAGACTACTGCCCCCCTCGCCAGACCAAGAAACGACAGGCGGTTGATGGCAGCTGATTGTGGCTACAGGATTCAGGTCTATTTACCATCACCCCCTTGGGGGTTCATTAGTAGAATGGGTGCCATTTCATAGAATGTCCCTGTCCTTTCCCTCGATCCCCCCTACCTGTGGAGACCAGTGCAGTCCAGAATTTTGCATGTCTGCTTCGGATCCACAAAGCAGAGAGCAGAAGAGAGTAGATATTGGTGTTTACAGCCTTCCACCCAGGAATGTCACTTCCTGTGGGTGTAGGAAGTGTCACTTATACAAGGAAAGACCCAGGGCAGCCGCTTGTTCTCGCCCTCGACATAGAGGTGTGTTCTGAGCCCATCTCCCATGCCCTGTGTTTAGCTCAGAAGAGGAACTGCAGCCTCTGATTGGCTAAGGCCTGTGTGGAGTTGCTGCATATCCCCAACAAGTAGGACAAGATGTCTCTCTTCGCTGTGGATTAGAGGCACTGTAACTGTTGTGTGATGCCTTGTTGCTATAAGACTTCTCTGTTCACACAGTGAAGGCTGCACTAGACTTTTGTTTGACTTCCCACAACAATCTTATTCAGCACAGGATCCGAGTGGCTCAGCGCTGACTGTAGGATATGTTAGGTGGTCTTTTGTTCCAGAATATCAGTCTGCTCCAGCACTGAAGCAATGGGCTAAAAGCGGGACTCTCTACATCACGGGTACTCATAGTACGGCCCGCGGGCCGCCAGCGGCCCGGCAAGCCTTCCTTGGCGGCCCGCGGACCTTGCAGACATCGTACCTGTGCTTTTTTGTTTTTTGTGTTGCAGCAGCGCGGACTCTGAGAGACTCTGCTCTATGGGGGCCGGGCGATTCTTT
This sequence comes from Calotriton arnoldi, assembly GCA_963921515.1. Classification (NCBI taxonomy): domain Eukaryota; kingdom Metazoa; phylum Chordata; class Amphibia; order Caudata; family Salamandridae; genus Calotriton; species Calotriton arnoldi. Next base: position 516,675 of record CAWUFW010010045.1, on the reverse strand, counting down.
AAATGACCATTCACTTGTTAATGAGGCTTTGTTGTATTTCACCTCTTCTTAGCGCCCCTGCATGACTGAGTGGAGATGCAGGGGCGCTAAGAAGAGGTGAAATACAACAAAGCCTCATTAACAAGTGAATGGTCATTTAAAGACCTGTGAAGTACTCGGGTGCGGCTGTGTGTGTTCCCGGGAAGCTGTCTCAGCCGGGCTGACACACACGCGGGGTGAGGTGAGAGAGGGTGAGGTGAGAGAGGGAGACAGAGAGGGAGACAGACAGAGGGAGAGGGAGGGAGACGGAGGGAGACAGAGAGAGGGAGACAGAGAGAGGGAGACCGAGAGGGAGGGAGACAGAGAGAGAGAGGGAGGGAGGGAGACAGAGAGAGAGAGAGACAAACAGAGTGAGTGAGACAGGGGGAGACAGAGAGAGAGGGAGGGAGGGAGGGAGAGAGAGAGAGAGAGGGAGAGAGAGAGCGAGAGAGAGAGGGAGGGAGACGGAGAGAGGGAGGGAGAGATAAAGAGAGGGAGGGAGAGATAGAGGGAGGGAGACAGAGCGAGAGAGAGAGATAGAGAGAGAGATGTGTGTATGCCGGGTCTGGTGGCTCAGTGGACGAAGGCGTCCGCTGCAGGGGCCTGTGTTCAACCTCATGGTCATAGTTTTTTTTTCCGCTCTAGCCTCGCCACCCTCCCCCACTGACCCCGCCCCCACCGGTGCGGCCCTCGGCCACAAACCACACTGTAAATTTGGCCCCCCGAGAGAAAGTTTGTGAGTACCCATGCTCTACATCTCACTCTTGCCACAGCAGACAGGACCTGTTGGGGCCCATTCTCCCTCCAACTGTAATCAACTCCTAGGCTTCACCCAACACACAGACAGCAACATCCCATGAGTCGTCACATCTTCACAGCATCCACACTCAACATTCTACACCATACCCACTCAGCCCCTGCATTCACAGACACAGACACATCACATCACTAAATCATCCTCTTTTCTTACACACAGAACAATTGTCGAAGCAGTGCAGTAATGACTCAGAGATAATAAGACAAACTCACACACTTTCTCCATATTCCACTAGCAATGCACACAATCCCACAAGGACAATACACATCATCTCATTCTTTTGTGCGTGGAACCCCCCCACACAAACATACACAGAATAGTACAGTCCAGCACTCCAGTATGCCAACACTCAGTCAATCTAACTGGCCAAACAAAGGTGACCGTGCACCAGACAGAAGAAGGGGCCTAAATTTGCACCCAGCACCACACGCTCTGAAACCTCTCCCGCACACAATGGTGACAGCCTCCAGTATGAAATTTCTGAAAACACAACATTCAAACAGCAGCTAGACTCCAGTGCATGCACTCACATGTTCTAACAAGACAATCACCAATATATTCTGCCTTCAGTACGACACACCGGTCAAATCCTCCCATTTGTACTAAATGAAGACTGGTCCAGAGTACATATAGCTGAAACAAATACAGTAGAATCCAAAAACATGCTATACCTCACACTGATGTACTCTGCCTCCGGTACCACGCACCTGTGGAACTCTCCCATTCGTACAAAGTGATCACTGGTCTCAGAGCACAATCAAGTGGAACTTGTGGCTTCAGGCCACAACTCATGGGGTACTACACTTTCCCTTATTTCCTCTCACAATAGGGCACTACTTTACCCGATTTTAGTACACCACAGGGTACTCCCCCAGGCAACATCACGCTACGTGGTACTACTTTTCCTCACGTTTGCACACCATGAGGTAATGTCCCATGTGACCTCATGTGACGGAGTACTACTCTTTCCCACTTCTGCACACCACGGAATACTCCCCTTGTATCCTTGTTTTATAGCGTACTACTCTCCCCATATTTTACATACCAAGGGTGGTACTTCCCCAAGCCGCCTCATGTGACAGAGTACTACTCTTCATAAATTTCACACACTACACGGTCCTCCCTCACACATGTGCCCCGACAAGGTACTACTCTTCCCTAATTTTGCTCACCACAGGATACACCTTCATGCATCCCCATGTAACATGGTACTACATTTTCATAATTTTGCAACACCAGCAACTGAGGTATTGCTCTTTTCCTAACTGCACGCCAAACCCTATGTGCCCCATAAGCACAGGCTACTAACACCACACTACTCACCGTTAGACAGGGTACCAACCTTCCCAGTCTTTGAACACAAGAATTCATCCAACCAGTATCCAAATCCACAGCAGACAGTTGGGAATTAATGACCAAATCTGTCTCCCATATTCGACATCTAATTCACAGCGCACAATGCCACACAAAGTAAGTCCTACTCAGATGCAGAAGGTTACTTTTAACCTCCACACAACCTGCCTTACAAGCATTAACTTGCACCATAAACTTAGCACAGTGCAATACTGCACGACTAGAAACCCCACAGGTCACACTTGCCAAAAACTGTCAATCAAAAACACCTATAAAAATAAACAAGTGTGTAAAACAAAAAACATGATAAAACATTGCATCCCCTTTAGCATAAAGAAATTGTACAAGTGTGTGTTCACTTTGTAAAGATTCTCAAATCTTAAGAAAGACCTTTCAAATGAATGTTTCTAGTGCTGGAGTTACAGCCATCAAACTGTACTGAACTAAGAGAAACACAGACGCAAGGTCGCATTACCTGCATAATAAATGCATCACATAATAGTAAATAACTCTAGTGCTTTATCAGTCATACACAGAGCTCACACTGCACCTGAGGCATGCATGAATAATTACTCGATGTCCTTTTCATTGCCAGCTCCAAGCTGAGAGTAGTCTACTCCACAATCCTCCCTTATGTTTGTTCAAAATCCCTCATCCATGCCCATGACCTCGCTGAAGGACTCTGCTTCCTAGTTCTCCCTCTATTTCTGGCATGACAATGTTTACAAAATGGAGCAGTCCTTTGTGCACTCCATGGTCACTGCCACACCCCCTTTCATCGACAGTCGATCCCTCACCCGGGAGTGGAAAGATGTTGTAGTAAATGGCCCTTTTTGCAGGGTTATCCCAAATCTTTTGCCTTACTCCTCCTCTTTTTGCTGTACTCTTTTTGTTGGCCTTAGGACTCTGAGCACTTTACCACTGCTAACCAGTGCTGAAGTGCATGTGCTTCTCCCCAAAAACACGGTGACATTGCTATATATCTGATTGACATAGTTAGTTTACCTGTAAATCCCCTGTAAAGTGGTATGCCATATACACAGGGCCTGTAACCTAGATGCTACTAGTGGGCCTGCAGCACAGATTGTGCCACCCACACACGTAGCCTTTCAAACCTGTCTCGAGCCTGCCTTTGCAAGGCCTGTGTGTGAGGTTTACTGCCACTTCGACTTGGCATTTAAAACCACTACCTAGCCTTAAACTCAACTTTTATTACACATTGGACAACCCTAAGGTAGGCCCTAGGTAGCACTATGGGCAGGGTGCTGTGTAACTAAAAGGTGTGCCATGAACTTTGAAGTTTTACATATCCTGGTAGTGATAAACAGCTAAATTCGTTTTTCACTACTGTGAGGCCTACTCTATCATTGGCTAGAATTGGGAATTCCTTAAAACACTTTAAAGCTGTAATGCCAGATTAGAAAGAGGTAGCTAAATCATGTTTCATATCTTTGGAATGGTCCTAAATCCTCTTTAGTGGTAAAATTGGATTTGACATTACTATTTTAGAAATGCCACTTTTAGAACGTGGACATTTCTCTGCTCTAAGCTTTGCTCTGTGTGCCTGCAGTCTGTCTCCAATACACGTCTGGACTGGGTGACAGCTACACTTTGTGCATTCCCTCTAGACAGCGACAAACACAGGAAGGTGAGGCTGATCTGCATTCTGAGCACTCATCTGCATTCATCTGCATTTGATGGGTCTTCCTGGGCAGGGAGGAATGGGAGGGGCTGACACTTACACTTCAATTGGTAGTGTCCTGTCCACACACAAAGCACTGATTCACCCCCCACAGATAGCCTGGCAGACAGGACTGCCTTGAAGGGATCTTTGTGCACTTCAGAGAGCTCCTTTGAAGTCACCCCCTACATCGAAGGCACTTTAGAGTATAAGTGCTGGGGTCTGACCCTACCAAATCAGTACACTACTGGACCTGGGAAGAACTCTGCTGGAATAAAGACTGCTGTGCTGTAAGGATTGCCACTCTGCCTTGACTTACTGTTCTCAGGAACTGCTTCTCTGCTTTGCCGAGCTGCCCTGCTGATCTCTGCCCTGCTGAGGACAAGGACTGGACACTTCTCACTTGAACCCAGAGTGACTCCAAGGGCTTGCTGGCTTGCCTCCATTTTTCTGAAGTCTCAGGGTCACAAAAGACTTCCTGTATTCCTGCTGGTGCTGCTGGACTCTGCCATCAGTGAGTCTTACCCTTGCCTGAGGTGCCCTCTCCAGCCCGGGGCCTCAAAACTGGGTTCTGCAGCTGATTTCTGCAAAAACTGACGCATCACCCCGACTGCATGAAAATTCCACCGCATCACCCTTCAACACCGACGCAGAGGCTGCTCGATGATAGCAGATCCACAGCCTGCGCGGCTTGACGACGACACATTGCATTTACTCAAACGGAGCTTGATGACGACGCTGGACCCTCTTTGCGTGAGACAATGACGACGCAGCAGGCTCTCGACATCGACACTTGCTCCAGCCAAGGTATTTCTTCAGCGGGACCTGTCTGGGTCCTGTAGCCACCCTGCCCTCCATCGCGGTTGGCCTGAACTTTGGATTTGTACTGGTCCCCCACGACCTCAAGTAACCTATTGACTGCTAGTGAGTTCTAAGAACTGTTTTTGCATTTATTCTTTAAAGATTCTTATCTGGACTTCTACTGATTTGATTTTTGTCATTTTGGTCTTGTTTTACTCAGATAAATATTCTTTATTTGTCTAATCCTGAGCGGAGTCTTTTTGTGATGTTTTCATTGACTTACTGTAGTTTAAGTGCTGCACAAATACTTTATACGTTGCCTCTTAAGTTAAGCCTGACTGCTCTGTGCCAAGCTACCAGAGGGTGAGCACAGGTTAATTTAGGGTGTGGATCTGATTTACCCTGACTAGAGTGGCGGTCCCTACTTGGGCAGGGTGCAAACCTCTTCCAACGAGAGACCCCATTTCTAACAAGTGTCAACTAGCTGTGCTGCAAATGTGACCAAGTTCCCACTATCGCCGCTGGGGACTCCCCAGTAGGAGCCTTCAAAAATGCACCCGCGGCCACATGCCAATTTTCCCATTACTTGGGACACTGGCCACAAAGATTTCCCTGCATCAAGCACCTCCAGTTATATGTTGTGAATGATCAATACTTCTGTAGACTGGTCAAGATGTCACACACTTTCGACTTCTTGTTTCTGTCTCATATCTCAGATCTAATGCTTTGGACTTTTCAATAAGAGGTATCGCCACAGTTTTAACTCCACTCATCTAGCTTCTTGTCTTCTCTTCCTAGTTCTCGTCGGCCTTCCTCACTGCACTCCTCCTGCCCAGCAGTCATGCTGGTGGATTTGAGTATGGGCACCCCCAGACTATCTCTCCCTGGTCTCCCTGGCCATAGGGCCTCTCTCCATCCCTAGACAGGTCTCCTCCTCTGGCAGGACCAGATCCCAACTGCTGCATCTCCATCCAGGTTCTATTAAAAACTCATCGCCAAAATATTTTTATTGGTGGGCAGGTTCTTCATACAAGATTCAGAAGCCATTCAGGTAGGAGGTAAGTGTTTTACTCCATGTTAGGCCCTTGGGTTACAGTCAAGGCAGGTAGGTCCTGTTAGGGTACGTCTATAACCTACCTGGCTCATACCATTCCCAGCGAGTTCATCAGTCCTAAGTTAGAGTTGGCAGAAAGTATAACAAAGGCCCCTATCCCAGGTGACAAAAAGCAATTAAGATCCTTCCTGGGCCTAGCGAAGTACTACTCTAAGTTTGTAGCCAAACTTGGTAGGGAGATTCAACCCATAAGGATGCTTTTAACGAAAAGTTTGCATATTGTTTGGTCTGAGGATTGTAATGTTGCTTTTCATACTATTAAGGAGGAAATAGAAAAGATGCCAACTTTGGGGCATTTGATGTGAATAAAAGAACGATCTTAACTACAAGCTTGAAGAGTTTGAGTGCAGTCCTGACTCAAATTGAGGATTGACGCGAGAGTGATTGCCTTTGCTTCCCACTCACTCAAAAGTGCAGTAGAGCACTACTACATGATCAAGAGAGAGGCGTTAGCCTATGCTTGGACGATACATAATTTTACGTTTTTCGTGTGGGGGCTTCCATTCACAGTGAGATCGGATCACCCGCCGTTGGTCCAAATTTTCTCTTGTAAAGGAGTAGAGATTGTTACTCCTAGAACAAAAAGATGGAGTGAAATATTCGGAAGACTTACTTTTTCATGTTAAATATCTTCCAGGATTAAAGAACAAAGCTGTAGATTGTTAATCTTGCTGACCTAGTGAAAAGGAAGATGGTTCTAGCTCTGTGGATTCCAATGCGGTGAATTGTATGACGATGTTTAGAAAAACACGAATGGGAGGCAGAAAAGTAGAAGGATGTTATGTTTTACACCATTTAGGGAGGAGTTTCAGACATGGTGCTATTAGGCTATGGAACTCCCTCCCGCTCGCTCTTAGGAAGATATCTTCTTTGATTGAGTTTAGGAAGAATCTTAAGACATGGCTTTTTAAAAACTAACTCTCCCTACAGTATGCGGTCCTTAAGCGCCTAGACACCTATGGGTATTAGTGCGCTATAAAAGTTGCTGTAATGCTATAAAAGTTGCTGTAACATTTAGGAAATGATTGTCCGAAGATGACTGGACCATAGAGAGATGGATAATCACACCAAGCTGTACTGGCAGGTGATGAATCAATTGTCACTGTCTGAAGGGGAACCTATCAGAAGGGAGAGCTCGGTTCCGCCTGAAGGCCTTAAGGAGAAAAAATCAATATCTGCCCAGGAGAGACATCTCAGGAATGATCTCACCAAGGCAAAAGTGAGGGAGAAATATTGGTGGCCAGGTGTGGTTCGGCAAGTTGAAGTTGTGGTGAGAGACTGCGTGTGCTGGTGATGACAAGCCTCACACCACTCGCTCTGCCCCCTTATCATGCCAATGGCGATGCCAGATGAGCCCTGGGTAAAGTTGGATCTTGATATCATGGGCCCATGTTAATTGCTATCTCCTGTTGTAGGGTGTGCTTTGCTGTGGATTATACCTTCAAGTGGGTTTCTACCAGGTGTATGAATGCAGTTAGCATCAAGGTAGTTCTAGAGTTCTTGAAGGATGAGTTTGCTTGTGAAGGGGTGCCTAACTTTTTGGCTATAGATATGGTATCCAATTTTTGTCCCAGGAGAAGAAGGCCTTCTTGAGGAGTTCATCCACTATCCACCAAATGGCAGTCTTACACGGTGTGTGAACCTTTAAAGTGGTGGGGCACAAATTCATATACTTTGCTTCCCAATGCCCGTGCCCAATACCTCCCACCTCACAGGCTTTTAAATTGAACATGCACACATACATTTAAACACCTTCTCACACATACGAAGACAGTCACACCGATATATACATACACTCCCCACCACAAAAACAAACACACTCATGCAAACACAAAACTTGCCTGTTCCTCTTTGACATGAGAGTGCATGCTCAGTGATTCCTGACTCCTCCGTCTCCTTACTCGGGCTAGGCTAGCAGAGCACCAGCACCAGCTGCACAAGCTTCTTCCCAATCAGAAGCTGGAATAGGGTTGTACTAACTAACTAGATCTTGTTTGTTTATTCCGACATTTTTGATTGGGTAAGAAGGCACATGATTGACAAGCCCGGAAACTCCATTATCTGGCATGCTGCACTGCCTGACTTTAGTGCAGCATGTCACATGTGTATTGTGTCTGTGTAAGGCTAGGCTGTAATGCCCCTGCCTCGCACATGCCTAGTACAGCTAGTGGAAATGATTCATTAGATCATTCGTTTTCATGTTAAAACTGTAACATGCCAAGCCATTAGAGGAAGAGCGAGGCAGTGGGTTGCCGCCCTTGTGCCCTCTATGGGTGAATCGCCCCTGTGCATGACAAGCCAGCGGTGTAGCAAAACAAATGAATAGAGCCGTGAAGTTACGTATTCAGAGAGTTGTAGATCTGAGAGTGTCTCTCAGAGAAGTTGTGTGTAAAACATAGTGGGCACATTGCACCACTCCCAAGAGTGGTACCCCCTCTCAAGTGTCTGAAGGGTACAGTAGGCTGTTTTAAGCCCAATCCTGCCTAGTTGAGTATCTGTGGGAGTAGGATCAACTCCAGTGAGGGTGTGTGAAGGTAAAGTGGCATGTCATGTCAGCAGAAGTACAAAGATAGGTATTCCAGTGCTTTAAATGGGCAAGTACTGTCCAGTATCGAGTACCTGCACTTGTTTAATTTGAAAGGGAGTGTACTTCTGAGCAATGCTGCAATACATTTAATGAGAGAGTACTGACACTACTCAGGAGCAAACAGGTACTCTAAAAAGTGAATACCTGCACTTCTAGATTTCCATTCAAAGTACTGGGAATGGCAGAAAGAATTCTGCTTGGAAGGAGGCACGGAAAGTTTGTGATGTGGTCTGGGTAAGTCCCAGTATATAGGCCCTCTTTCTATTGTGGCGGTAAAAAGCATACTTTGGCTGTGCTGATGTGGAGTTTGTCCAGATTCATAAGGGGTGTGAGTGAGCATTTTCTGTACGCCATAATGTGGGTTTTTCTTCTACAAGTCTGAAGGTGGGTGTCAATCCCTACGTACAGAGCTGAAAGTGCAGCCGGGAAGTTGAGATATCTTCAACACGAAATTCTGCTGAATCCTGCACCCCGGAGACTCTTTTCTGTACTGGAGCTTAACTGAGGAGTAGACCGACAAGCGGCGGCCCACCCTTAAGGGTGGAGGGGCCCCACACCCCGCCTTTTTCCCCGATGTGAAGAGTGTCTGCCAGGCTGAGCAAAGATCAGCGTTACAGACACTCTTCTTGTTCATGTCAGACAGCTAGATGCTGTACATGTGCTAAATACGCAGGTGCCTGGCTGACTGAGCTGAACTTTGCTGGGATGAAGATGTCACAGCCCTGTGGGCATGACCTCCTCAGCTCGACAAGGCACTTGGTGGCCCCCACTCATGACAAAGCTGAGCGTCACTAATAGCCTTGGACCTGGGCACTTCAGTTTTAAGCCCTGAAGTGCCCAGGGCCGATTGTCTATCACTGACGTTTCATCACAGAATGGGGGGGGGGAGGTCAGCAAGTTTCACTGACCCCATCCCACTCTGTGACAAGTCAGGGATGCCTGCCAGGTCAGCCAATGAAAGGAGGCGTCAGTCCCAATTGTCAGGAACCACTGAGGCTTCCCTCCTGCCACCCTAGACGCTGCAGTAGGTGAGTTGTATGCTTGGTAATGTTTGGTGCATGTGTGCATGTATGATTGTATGTGCTGTGAATGGATGTGTGTGTGCATGATTGCATGTGAATGCATGAGTGTGAGTGAGTGTGCATGTGCCGTGGCAGGCCGTCCGCCCCCTGCTCGAATTACCGGTGCCACTGAGACATACCTCCTGCAAGGACTTCATTAAACCTACAAGTTCATCAGTGTGCACTTGTGGAACCATCTTACATTATAGGTTCTGACATTTTTCCCATTTACTTTTCTCCTTTCTTTTTCTTCCTTGTTGTTCCAGGGAGGAGGGTGTGTTGTGGTCTGTTTTTTCTTTCCTCATATCCTTTAATCTTTCCTTTCTTTGCCTATGTCATGCAGAATCGCATTATGTCACTGTTTGGAAACTGAGGAGTAGTCACTTAGTGGCGTTATCCCTTTCTGCTGTATGTTGGTGGCATTATGCACAAACTTATTCGATTAAACAGCCTTTATCATTGCTGGAGTTGGTGGCTTATTTCTGGCAGATCTATATACACTCCTTTTACCCTGTTGCATAATATGCATAGTCCATCCAGCTCCTTATGCACCTGTGTCTCTGTACCATTCTCATTGCAGCAGGAATGACTTATAGTTGCCACACACTTATGGGATCCTCTCTCACTTGCTGTCCTTAGACCCATTGGCCTCAGTGGGGAGATTGTTTGCTCTGCCCATCAATAGGGGAATATATTTATACATTTCTCCCTGCTCTGATGTGCTTTTGTCAAAGTTTGAATGCTGGGAAGGTCTATTGAGTACCCTTCCAGATTGCCAGAGAAAAGGCTGATATAGCCTGAGGAAGATATGACTCCTCATAGTAGCCACAGTGCCACCCTGAACAGAATAATATATGTGTAAGGTGACGTGTTTCCTTCAGAGGGTCATAGTTAGGAGACAAATACACAAATAGGAAAACCCTCCTTTGTAATTCTTGCTTGAAGGGGAAGGAAGGTACCGCTAGAGAAATCAACAAGGCGCCAAACTCCTCCCTCCATCAGGAAGAATACATGAACTAATCTATGCCAAGAGATGATGGCAAAAGGAAAACAATCCAACCCAAATGAAGCAAAAATCAGAGACAAAAATAACAGGAAAGGGGCAAACATCATTACGAAAAATCAGGGTATGAAATGGGTTGCGACATATCTTCCTCTAACTCAGGGGTCTTCAAACTGTGGGGCCCGACCCCCAAGGGGGTCGTGGAGTGAAAGAAAGGGGGTCGCACATTCCCAGTCACACTTCTGCCCTATGCTCCCCCTAAGCTGCGTGCCCGCGCATACTGTGATTTCTCCCCGCGCAGAGGCTCATTCGATGCGCGCATTACAAAGGGCATTCAGTATTGGGAGAAGAGGTATTTACGAGGTGTGAAGAGGGATAGAGCTGAAACAAACTGCCTGCCAGGGACGCCAAAGGCATTCAGTCTCCTACTGTGAAGCACTTTTGAAACGGGACCCATTCCCTCCCCATGCAGCCACTGAGACTGGATTTTCCACTTTTGGAAGTATTTCACTGGATTGGGCCAAAGAATGGCTGTTTTAACTACAGAACTTAGGGGCATATTAGCAAGACCGGCGATAAAATTATCGCCGTTTTAGCGGCAGGAAATTGCCGCTAAAACGGCGATAATGGGCTTGCTAATATGCGTTATAGAATTCCAATAGAAGCCCAGGTTCGATGTGCAGGACATCTAACCTGGGCTTCTATTGGAATTCTATAACGCATATTAGCAAGCCCATTATCGCCGTTTTAGCGGCAATTTCCTGCCGCTAAAACGGCGATAATTTTAACGTGGGTCTTGCTAATATGCCCCTTAGTCTCCCACAAGGCATCACTTAAAAGTAATGCATATTACTCTTGCAATGTGCATTCTTTGAACTATGTTGCTTATATGCGAATTTAAAGGGCCACAATTGAGCACTCCAAGGCGGGAGCTGAAGAAGGGGTGCGAGTTTCTCACAGGGCCTGTCAGTGGGACATAAAAGTGTTCAAAATACATGGTCATACAATCCTTGGCCTCATTGCAGAGCGCACAGAGCAATACTCTAGTCACAATTGTGATTCTGTGCAAATGGTTTTCTAAAGGAGGTTCACAGTTGTCAAAATATTGACAAGGTGAAAGAAAAGAAAATTCGGTGCTTACACGTGAGTGCATGTGTTGTGTGTTTGGGGGGGTGAATTGAAAGGGATGCAAGAAAGTGCATTCAAGAGAGAGTGACAAGAGGGTGCTGAATAGGACAAAGATGAGGTGTTAGATATGCAGATTTGGCATTAAAATGGGCTTAAATGTCTAACATAGTGAACACAAGGGGTGTGATTGAGACACTGAAGATCACTACCCCTTTCACAGCCGCAGTTAAATTTAATTAACAGTCTCACAATTTCCAAACTGAAAATTTTTCAATAATAATTATTTACAACAAAATTATTGTTGCTATTAATTTACCTTAAACAGCTAACAACCATTGACAAAGCCAATAGTCCTGGCTGGTTTTAGGTGTATGTCTGTTGTTATGATATGTATGAATAGAAGCAATAACAGAATGCATACAGAGGAACCAAAATACTGGTCGAATAGCATACTATGAAAACCACAGAAATTTAGATTACGTGTTTAAGTCACTCCCTTTATTATACAGGCCACACTCCTTTTAAAGACTCTCACTTTTAGATCCCACTTAATACAGTGCTTCACCAGTGTTATTCCCCAGGGCTGTATGTTTCCCCTCCTCATCATGCTCTTCTCTGATGCTGTCTGCTGAACCCTGCTCTCCTCCAGTACCCCATTGCTTGTTCCTGACAGTGTTCTGTTCCAGTGCTCTCCTCTGCCACCTCCTCATTGTGCTCTCCTCCAGTACTTACTGCTAACCCCTTCTTTGTGCTCTCCTTCAGTTCTCCTTGCTCCTTTTTCTTGATCTTTTAGGTGCTCTCTCCTCGAGCATGCTTTCTTATCTACATGCCATGATAGAGACGTGCCTTTTAATTTCAAGTGGATGGAAAGATAATCTGTCTCTTGGTGCATGCTTCTGTGAAGAGATGTAGGGAAGCCAGGTTATTTTCACCACAGGCATCCTTATCTGTTTCGCAGAATGTCCAGGTATGACAGGGCCAACCCTAATTTTCTGCATGTAGGCTTTTTCATTATTTATCTCTCAAACTAACCACAAATGATCTTCATCACACCTTCATTTTACTCACCATTGCAGGATTGCATGGGAGATTTTACGTCTAAATTATGTTTTCATTGTGATCGGCACATTCGCATGGTTCTAATCCGTGACTACATTTCCTGGTGTTTCCTATTTCTGTTCCTAAATAAGAAAGATTATGTAATCACTGAAAAACAATACTCCTGGAACAATAAGCATCCTCCTGTTTTTGAACAACTGAAGAATTTTCTGTTCTGGATCCTAGAGTTTCTTTTATCTTCTTCTGGCTTAAGCTTAAGACAAGAATTTAGTTTACCTTTCATCAATATACCGTGTTCTACCACAGTTCAGAATTTTTAATACTGATCGACAACTATGTTGAGTGCAGAATATAAATAACTATGTTGTCATGGTAAGTATATATATTAATGTTTAGATTTACTATTCTTGGGTCCACCCTATTTAGGGGACCCCTGCTGTTCCCAGCCAGGGCAGGTGAGCTTCTAATGTGGCAACACGTATTCCTGCGGAGTGGAAGGCCCTTCACAAAGGTTGACTAGACATCTTTCTGTTGTTTATTGCTGTATTTTCGTTATAAACTGATACTGATGAGGTAAAATCTTTCCTCGGTGTTACAGTGTGTAAAAAATGTCAAAATAATGAAGCAATACTATCCCAAAATATGCGGCCTCACATAGCATTATTTATATTTACTTACCATATAATTTAGTAGAGCCTGTCGCATAATTTGGTCCTCCCCTACCTCATAATTCCAGTAGCTATGCCTATAGGTTTAGAATTTTTTGTCAGGAGGGGGTCCTTACGCCAGAAAATTTTGACTGGGGGGTCTCGACATCCAAAAGTTTGAAGACCTCTGCTCTAACTGGAAAAGCCTCTGCAATATCTTGGACTGGTAAACTCAGGCATCCTCCAATGGACTCACCACCATGTTTGAAAGGGATATTTATCAAGTTTGGTCCCCCTTCCTTTCAAGAGCTCATGGTGTTCATTCTGTGGTGGAGAAGAAACCCAAGTCTGACATCCTGGATGCTGCTGAGTAGAATTATGGGGTTCAGCTGCCGCCTTGCCCACTCTGTGCTCCACGCAACTCACAGAAAACTCCTCTAGGCCCCTGCCAAAGTGCATGAAAAAAGCTTTCCCCTTCTTGACCCAGGTGGTCTCTGGTACTCTCCTCTGTCTCTGTCCTCTGGTGAGAATGCAACATTTTTGTTGCAGTGAATATCTTTTTGTGGCTTTGTCTCCACATTATTATGCACACTTTGGTATTAAGAACCTGTAGAGCATGACCCTTCAGAATGACCGAACTCAACCTATGAAATCAGAGCAGTGTCATAAAATGTGAACTAAACAACTTCTTTCCATTCATCTCTGTTCATCTGTTCAGGTAATAAAGATTAAGGATTTGGAGCTAATGGTAATGGAAAATCCAATGCTTTCTGAGGGAAATTCTATATTTGAAAGAAAATCCAGCAGCCCAATTTCTTCTACTTCCTATTAATACTCAAGAGCAAGAACTATTTCTTACAAAGGATTTTATGTTTGAAAGTATTACGTTTCATGTGGTGGTAAATACTAGTATCCAGTATGTACTATCACTAATCTCTTTAAAATGTTTTATGAACTTTGTCTTAATGAACTGTTTTTCTATTAAGTACAGATATGGAGAGATATTACAGAGTCAAAGGCAGCAACTCTGCAGTTATGGCTAAGTCTCAGTTTCCACTGAAAATTATTTTTTTAATTCGCATGGCGTTATCTAGTAAATTTTGGCATGTCAAGTTTTGTGAAGATCTGTTCTGCAAGGAGTGAATTTTAGGTGGAGAAACAAAAGTTGAATTCTCCATATATAGCTTTTATAAGATTTGCTCACAGCTGGAGCGAAACTGCTTAACTGAGTTACTCCAAATTTAGCAAGACATTAAAACTGTACTCAGAAAAGTGTCTTTGAGTGGTTTGATATAAATCTACTCAGCAGTTTTTGAGATATTTGCAATATAAAATGGTTAATCCAACATTGATTTTGTATACCTTGTCTGTTAATTTGTGGAGAGTTGGCAAATTCAGCTTCACTGAGGATTTCAGGACCCAAAAGTTCGAAAAATAAACTAATGTGATTGGCGGTGGGGAACATTTTTCCCTTTGTCAAATCAGGTATCATCGGCTTCGGGCAATGATTGGCTGACAGATCTTGGGCAGAGAGCCTTGTCACAGGCCATGATCTTTCATTCCCTGCTTCACACGTCCACAGGTCATGCTCAGTAGTAGTTGAAAACCTGGGAGGTTGTACACACGAGGAGGTTTGGATGCAGGGTCTGACTGTGTGCAGCAGGGATTGCTCTTCCTAGACGCTGGAAGCACAGGAGGTTGGGAAGAGGTGCTAGATGAAGGCTGGTTGTACAAATAGTGAATATAATATAGAACAAAAACCAAAATTCACTGAAAAGTTTGTTAAGGGTAAGTTATGGTTTATTCCGTTCATAACACAGAAACAAATGTTCAAATAAACCTCGGATTCCCCCTTAAACACATAGGTAAAGTGAAGCTATATTTAAGAAATAAAACAGAAAAACTTCTAAAATTGGTAAGATATAGTTAGCTACATAAACCATAACTCACACCTCTGCCATGAATGTCATAACTCGCTCGCGACCTCACACGTGATGTAATGGATGCCATCAGAAATGACATTGATGACATCACTGTTACATATTACTTAACCATGGACATTTACCAATTACATCACTATAGTTACAGTATCATTTCCGTGTTAGGATATTTGTTGTTATTTTATGATATATATTAAGTTCTGTTATTTATTGGTATAAATATTGTGAGGGTATGAGCAGTCTATTTGGGAAGTGAATTATGGTTTTCATGCGGATGTGAGTGACATACAGTTAATTGTATCTTTAAAGGGGAGTATAAAAATCATAAATATGTAGGCTACCTAACAGGTAACCATGTGATAAGGTCCATTATTGCCACTAAGGGCGCCTACTGACTTCATAAACTATGAGGCTGACGTCCAAGTGCTTTGTAAATGCCAACAGAACCCAGAAATGGCAATAGAGAACCACTTTGCACTGTACTAATAGCTGTGTGAATGTGTGTTTATTAGTACACTTGCTCTAAAAAATATATGTTTTTGGGCCACATTTATTTTCAATGTCATGGCGCATGTTTATAAATATACTATGTTGGGATAGAAAAGTCCCTCGCACGGTGACTGATGTGTACCCCTACCCTGAGTGCCCCAGCGGCAATGATGTCTGGATTCCTGGTGTTGATTTTTGTTGTCATGGGCGAACACTGATCATGCGTGTGCACTCTGACATATGCCTGTCCCATGGATTGCAATCATGTTGGACTGGGAGGGGTGCCCAGGACGCTACTGTCATAATAATGAAAGGCTACTGCCTTTGCCAGATGTTAAACAGCACAAGCACGGTGGTGGCAACATACCGTCTAGTGAGCAGTAGGAGTGAACATGTCCTTCTTTACCTGTGTCACTGGAGCCAGGACTACAGGCTCATTCATATAAAGTTCCGCTGCTGTGTACTTAACTCACCATTGGCCCACATCAAGTTCGTATGTGCAGTGATGTATGTTGCATGCATGTGCTGGGTGTATGTGTGCCTGTGAATGGTACAATAGATGAAAGATTCTGGGTTCCATGTGAGACCCAGGGCTGACTGAAGGAGGTAGAGGAATCCTCCCAGGCAGATTTGTGGATTGTTTCAATCCTGTGAGCTGGGTGGGACACACACTGGAGGAAGACGAGCCAGGCTGCACCGTGCACTTCAAAGGGTGCTCTTTGATTCAGAGAGAGGTCACTGGAGAGGGACCTGGGCACATCTCAGGAAGGAGATGTGGCTGAAAAAAGAATCATAAGGAGTAGGGCTGGGGGCCCTGGGGTAACCTTTGATGCACATATCAATGTAGCTAACATCCAGGTGTGAACCTCTAGTCACTCTCATGAACTGTGTTCTGGGGCTATCAGTCGCTCCTGCTGTGACTGACTGCTTACTGAAGGAAGGGTGGGGCAGAGGAGTTCAAAAGGAAGTAGACCCCTAACACAAACTTCAAAGACTCAGAACCTAAATAGTATTAGATGTCTGGAAATAGTCTATAAGAAGGGGAGCTTGAGGCCCCCAAAAATTGTCAACTGTCAAGCAGCCAGCTGGGCTGTGCAAGGAGGGGAAGCTCTGCAAGACTTCTGCCTGTGGCCAGGGCTGGAGGCTAAGGTCCACCAGTCTTCCAGATGGGTGAGGGAACATCACCCAGTGACATCCAAGACCACCTACCCCTGAAGCCTTGAGTACTAGTGCCTGCCTGCTTGCCCAGACCAGTGAAGAGGAGGAGAGCACGGGACAGAGCAAGGTCCAGTGGGGGATTTGGTGAGTGGATACCTGTAGCGAGGTGTGAGAAGATGGCTGCTGCACCGATTGGGGCACCGCCTGTGTGCAGGTTCAAGCCGGTGATCCCTGTATGCCAGAAGGGGGCTCCCGTGAAGATAGCCATGGCCAGCATCACTGC
Source organism: Calotriton arnoldi (assembly GCA_963921515.1). NCBI lineage: Eukaryota > Metazoa > Chordata > Amphibia > Caudata > Salamandridae > Calotriton > Calotriton arnoldi. The sequence goes on along the minus strand of CAWUFW010010045.1, from coordinate 499,536 downwards.
TGTGTCGAGCGGGCCATAACCTGTGTGCAGAGTGAAATCAGCGACCCCATATACCAGGTGGAGATGCAGTGAAGATTACTGCTGCGCCAATCAGGCTGTTGCCCGTGTGCAGAGTAAGGTTGGTGACCCTGTATGCCTAGTGGGGCCACCAGAAAAGACAAGAAGCGTTGCCAAGTTTAAGCGCTGTTGTGAGGAGAGGCTGCTGTGGTGACCCGTGCTGGCCTGAGCCGAGACCAAGGATCCGAACCGGAGCAACCTACCCCCATCACCTGTGGGAAAAATCAGAGGAACTTACTCCCTTGCTGGATGAAGTGCAGTGGACGCCCAGCTGCTGCCCCAGCCGAGCCGTGAGTGGTACTCACCAAAGGCAGTCATCTTGGTCGCACGATCCTCAGAGGAGCGGGTAAAACTGATCGCAGGGCTAGAAGACTCCAGGGGAACCTGTTCTGTGACAAAGCACTCCGGGCGCTGGAACCCTTTTTACTTTTATTAGAGCGGGAATGGGAATCCTGAGGCTCAGACTACTAGTGGGGCCAATCTGGAATGTCAGTGATAGTGAATGAGGAATAACCATGACTGCAAGTGAGCAGGTAGTGCGACTCGGGGCCCTGCCCATTGAACACTAGAGCCCTGACCGCATGGGGAGCTGTGGGTATTGCTTGTGTATGCTACATTTCACTTTGTCTTTGTATATGAATACTACTTTTGTGATAAAAAAGTATTTGACTGGACAATCATTTATTGCTGATATTTCCGTACTTTGAGTTGTAAGCCTGTGTTCCTCCTCCATGTATTTACCTCCCCCTAGAAGCCTTGGACTGCTCACCAGCGATATCACTGAGAGTCAAGTGTTTAAGGGGTACTTAGAGCAGTTGCTCAGAGCCCATAGTTAGTCGGGCCCTGGGACATCAGGAGTAAGCGGCTTCCACCCTCACGCTTGGGCCCAGTAGCGCTGCTTGCCCCGTGGTCCTCTGAACGGGCTTCCGACATACTGCATGAGTACGCCTTATTAATGAGTGATTAGCAGTAGTTTCAGAGCTCATTTTCCACAGAAAAAGTATCATAACTATGAATTCTTTCCAGTAATTCACAGTGCTGAATTCATTTGAAGGATATTCAGCTTAGCTAAACAAATAATTAAGTTAAATGGCTAGTTAACGCAGCATTTTGTCTTTCCTTTAGTGTGGGTAGAAAAATGCTTTCACAATGACAGTACTGCTCTTAGAAGATTCATTTACACACCTGACTAGCTCATCCTTGCAAGTCCATATTTGATGCAAACATGTACCAATGAATCCTCCCCACTGTGAGAAAATGCATAGTGTAAACACAGAACCCCGTGAGCAAGAATTGACACTGTCCCACATTACACTTTATTATCTTTCTTTGTCACACTATGGCACACATATTAGAATACATGTATTTAATTTCCTTACAATTAACTTTGCATTGAATATTTGACTTATACCAATACATATTGTTGCAAAAATGCATTTTAAATATTAGAACATTATTTCCAACAAAGCACACAATTCTCAAAACACTGAGAGACATCTCTGCAGACTCAGGCAAACAATGAATACTAAATGTATGCCACTGAAATACTCCAAATCTTTTAAATGAATAATAAAATCAATTTATAAATAATGTAATATAAAAATATATAATTAGTAACACGTGTCATGTGCTTCTTCATTGCCATCTCTGGTGACATTTACACCACTCAGCCTTCGGTTTTGCTGTTTATGATGTCACCAGAACCCCTCAATGGTAATATAGGATCATATTACACAGTCTCTGTCTCTCTCTGTCTGTGTCTCTAAAGAAGAGAGGGGGAAACACTGTAAAGTTATGGAAGCCTATATATGTTCCCACGTTGAAGATCAGCCCTTACCATGCTGTGGCTTTTCCCACCCCAAACCGTTCTAAATGATTTATTATAAACAATTAGATGGTCTGAGCCACAAGAAGACAACACACTAGATGTGCCATGCTCCACAAGTGCAAGGTTTTCTTGAGCCCCAGGCAAAATCGCATTTTGCCATTAGACGCTCCCTTTCCAGGCCTTTCCTGGAAGGCCTTCCAGGAGACGGTTTGTTGTTAACTGGTGTTCTCCTGAAGCCATTTGTGGTGGTGTCCTTACACGGATACCTGCAGTGGCATTAATGAAACAGCTGCCCTGGCTACTTTCACAACTGAACCACTTTTAAAGTGGCAGGGCAAAACTGTTTAGCTTGATATCTGGTGTGCTGTGTGCCAGCACCCTGCAATGATGTGAAATGGCCAAAATATGGTGTGTGGTGCTTTACAAAAATTCAACAAGAAATAAACTCATTAGTGAGTGTGGTGTGATAAACACTGCCCCTTCGATATTCTGTGATATCCCACATAGTAATGGCCCCCATCTTTGTTTTTTGCAGCGACAGATAGATTTAAATCACATTTTATTACCTGATTATGCATGGCTGGGTGGAGAGTATATTGTAATCCTTTCCTTGTTTATACAGTGCACTATTGCTTTGTAGATAGGTTCAGTCTCTATAAATTCCATATGTAAATACATCAAATATATTTCCTTGATGATATCTTAGTCTTAGGCCCTGGTTTTAAGCTCTATGCAGTAGGGTGGGGGATTTACCACATCCAGGATATTTACCAGGTATGTAAATAAATCCAATTCTGAGTTTCAAACTTGGAACTGAGGCACGACATGCAGAACTGACACTTTGCACTGCGAATTTCTATGACTTTCGCCCACCCCCCAATCAATTTTCTGAAAGTTTGATTTACTGGAATCTTTGGCTCTTATTTCAAGTTGTGTGGTATGGGATGTGATATTTACCAGTCCTTGCAAATACTATTACCCTGGAGTGAGATATTTACAAGGTATGGTAAATACGTCCTATTCCAAGCCTTCTACTTGGACATGAGGCATAAAGTGCACAATTGGTGTGCATCACATCAATTTCCACAGGTTTTGCCTTTTTTCCTGGCATTTCCCTTTTTTTTGCAGGTTTGACCATCCAGAACCTAGCTGGGGAAAACTGCGATGAAAGACAATTCCTTACATTTTACTGAACTTTGAATATGAAATCAGGCAGCAGGTGATTAACAATCGTTTTGCTAAACTCCTACTAACATCTTATTACTGCCCAGCTAGCAGCAGCACAGCACTGTGTGTGTAAACCGAAAAAAACGGATGTAGGTGTGCTCAGTGCTTTAAATTGGAAAAAATAAGTGCAGGTACTCATTACAAAAAGTGTGGCAAATGGGCGGGGCTAGGGGCGGGGCTAAGGGCAAGATATGATCATACATAATGACCTCTGTACCAGTTACAGCACATATCAAAGCACACGAGAAATGCGTTTATGTCAATAAAACAGATTAACTCATTACACATAGTGAAAGCCATGATGGCACTTTCACCGGAATGGTCGATGCGCACCTGATTGACAGTGCACTGTCTGTCTAGAGATCCTGTCCTGTTAATCACAGCATGACACAAGCCCTCTCAAACCCCGGCAGTTTGGGGACATTCAAATGAGAGCTGCAACTCTGCAAAAGGCTACTTCACGGCTCGGTTCATTACAAGCTCCTTAGAAGCAGAGCGGCATCTGCCCTGCACTGGAGGAGAAACCTAACCTGCGCCTGCCGTGCTGTGGATCACGGTACCGGTACTCTCCCTGGCTACAGAGAAGTGTCTGTACTGACGGCAAAAGAATTCAGAAGTGCCGGTACTCAGTACCGGTGAGTACCGGCCCATTTAAAGCACTGGGTGTGATGCGAGTCCGCAGCACACTTCGATGAATGGGGGAGTCCGTGTCCAACCCCTCTGCTGATTGAAGGCTGCTAGTATGACTGCTGAACATAAGATTGTTTGGGTCTCGCTGTGAACAGCAGAGTCAAACTTATATAGAGCACCGCTCTGTACTGCAGAACAGCTACTGGAAGATTTTAACAGGAAACATTTGGGGAGAGACAACTTCCAAACAATTTTGGCACAAAATTCGAATTATTTTTTATCCCAATCAAGTTACAGTTGTGTGGGTGGGGCAAGGGCCTGTGACTGGGAAGGGCCAAAAACATAGGGATTAAGGGAACACACAGCGAATTCTAAGCGTTCCATTTTTTTAAAAATAGGTTTTTAGCCAATTCTGCATTGGACTCCCACATAAATGAGGTATCATTTTACTCGGGAGACTGAGAGGAACGCTGTGTGGTAGGACATTTGTGCCGGCACGGTGATTCCACACAGAATTATGTGGAAAATGTGATTTTTTTTCAGCTAAATTTGAGGTTTGCAGGGGATTCTGGGTAGGAAAACGTTGGGCAGTCCACGCAAGCCAAACCTCCCTGGACTCCCCCGGGTGTCTAGTTTTCAGAAATGTGTGGGTTTGGTAGATTACCCTAGATGGCCGCCAAGCACGGGGCCAAAAACTCAGGTGACCCCCCTTGCAAAACCAGGTCGTTTTGTGATAGGTAATTTTGATGACTCTTGAATAAGTTTTGTGCCCTTGCCTGTCGTGGCTACTTGGCCTGCCCACACGAGTGAGGTACCATTTTTATCGGGAGACCTGGGGGAACGCTAGGTGGTAGGAATTTTGTGTCAGCCCAGTGATCCCGCAACTTTCCCACACAGAAATGTTAGAAAAATTTGATTTTTTCAGCTAAATCTGAGATTTCCAGGGGATTCTGGGTATGAAAACGTTGGGGAGTCCCCACAAGCCATACCTCCCTGGACTCCCCCTGGTGTCTAGTTTTCAGAAATATGTGGGTTTGGTAGGTTTCCTAGATGGCCGCCGAGCACGGGGCCATAGACCCACGTGACCCCCCTTGCAAAACCAGGTTGTTTTGTGATAGGTAATTTTGATGTCTCCTCAATACGTTTTGGGCCCTTGCCTGTCGCGGGTACTTGGCCCACCCACACGAGTGATGTACCATTTTTATAGGGAGACTGAGGGGAACGCTGGGTGGTAGGAAATTTATGTCAGCCCGGTGATCCCACAACTTTCCCACACAGAAATTTGAGACAAAGTGATTTGTTCAGCTAAATTTGTGGTTTGCAGGGGATTCTGGGTAGGAAAACATTGGGAGATCCATGCAAGCCATACCTCCCTGGACTGTCCCGGGTGTCTAGTTTTCAGAAATGTGTGGGTTTGGTAGGTTTTCCTAGATGACCGCCGAGCACGGGGCCAAAAACCCAGGTGACCCCCCTTGCAAAACCAGGTCGTTTTGTAATAGGTAATTTTGATGTCTCCTCAATACGTTTTGGGCCTTGCCAGTCGCGGGTACTTGGCCCACCCACAGGAGTGAGGTACCATTTTCATCGGGAGACCTGGGGGAATGCTGGATGGTAAGAAATTTGTGTCAGTCCGGTGATCCCACAACTTTTCCACACAGAAATTTGAGAAAAATGTGTTTTTTTAGCTATATTTGAAGTTTGCAGGTGATTCTGGGTAGGAAAACATTGGGGGATCCACACAAGCCATACCTCCCTGGACTGCCCTGTCTGTCTAGTTTCCAGAAATGTCTGGGTTAGGTAGGTTTCCTAGATGGCCGCTGAGCCTGGGACCAAAAACGCAGGTGACCTCCTTGTAAAAGCAGGTCGATTTGTGATAGTTAATTTTGATGTCTCCACAATACGTTTTGGGCCCTTCTCTGCAGCGGGTACTTGGCCCACCCACACAAGTGAGGTACCATTTTATCGGGAGACTTGGGAAAATGCTGGGCGGTAGGAAATTTGTTGTTTCTTTCTGAAGCGTGAACATTATGGCACAGTAATGCATGGAAAATGTGACAGTCACATTTTGAGGTTTGCAGGACATTGTGGGTAAGATAACTTGGGATCCACGAGAGAGACATCACCATGTACTCCTCTGAGTGTTTAGTTTACGACAATATCTACAGTTGGTAGGTTTTTCTTAGACAGAATGTACACCTTGGCAGAGAAAAACAGAAAAGACAAATATTACTGCACAACCATCTATTCCTCAAGCACACACACATACTGGTTGGATTTGGCACGAGGGTGAGTGATGGTTCTGTATATAAACTTTTATTGACAAGAGATTTCACAAAAATGAAATGCACTGTCAGTAATTGAAAGGACAAAAAACTGAACCAGTGACTCACAGCTCGTGAGCTGTAAAGCCGCGTCAAGGCCCCAACCGCTTTACATGCCATTCACACACCTTTCGTACGTGATACACCACCAGGCACTCAACCAACACATTATAACATTCACAAAAAGGGACAAAGTACACCCTGCTTGAGAAAGACAGAAAAGACAAATATTACTAAACAACCATCTATTCCTCAAGCACACACAATTACTGGTTGGATTTGGCACGAGGGTGAGTGATGGTTCAGTATATACAATTTTATTAACAAGAGATTTCACAAAAATGAAATGCACTGTTAATAATTTAAAGGACAAGAAACTGAACCATTGACTCACAGCTCGTGAGCTGTAAAGCCACGACGAGGCACCAACCTCTTTACAGGCCATTCATACACCTTTCATACGTGTGACACATACAAAACCATTCACACCGCCAGCCGCGGGCCCATCACATTACAGCACTCACATCAGCAGACAGTACCATTCAAGGGCCCATCACTTTCACATGCCCACATGCCTGACACAGCAACCACACCGGCTGACGGATTGTGTGGACTGGCGTTTGGCTACCAGTGTGTGCAGTGACCAGCAGCAAGTCACTACTCACACACCACCAGCCAAGTGCCAGTCCACACATACCGCAGCCAAGTGCCAGTCCACACACACTGCCAGCCAAGTGCCAGGCCACGCACACCGCCAGCCAAGCGCCAGTCCACATACACCGCCAGCCAAGCGCCAGTCCACACACACCGTCAGCCAAGCGCCAGTCCACGCACACAGCCAGCCAATCGCCAGTCCACGCACACCGCCAGCCAAGTGCCAGTCCACGCATACCGCAGCCAAGTGCCAGTCCACACACACTGCCAGCCAAGTGCCAGGCCACGCACACTGCCAGCCAAGCGCCAGTCCACATACACCGCCAGCCAAGCGCCAGTCCACACACACCGCCAGCCAAGCGCCAGTCCACGCACACAGCCAGCCAATCGCCAGTCCACGCACACCGCCAGCCAAGCGCCAGTCCATGCACACCACCAGCCAAGCGCCAGTCCACGCACACCACCAGCCAAGCGCCAGTCCACGCACACCGCCAGCACAATTGGGGTTTTTATATACAAAAAAGAAAACACAAACACATTGTAAGTAGATACAAATCTACTAACACAAAATCTGAAACTATATACATTGCACTAATGTCAACCTTGAAACTGAACAAAAAATATAAAACAATACAGACCAGGCAGTTCACTTTACCACTCATGGATGCTCCCCAAAATTATTTTATGTGTGGTACATTCTAAAACAAGCAGGCACACACAGCGCAGGGTTAGAACGACACTCGGGGCAGTACATACAAGTCTCCTTACGTGTACCTCTTCGCCAACAGACTCTACATCTCCTACTGGGAAAGTCTTTTGTGGGCGTGGGAGGAATGTGATCAGGAAAGTGGCGATCTTTCAATCTAGCCACATCCTCCACCACTCCAACTCTAGGAACACTTGCCTGTTCCACTACAACAAGGCTGCCTATAACAGACTCCTGAAACTTAACAAAAGTTATCGTTGACTCAGGACAACAATCCTTAAATACAACAAAAGCATTAAAGGTTGCCAAGTGGAAAAGATGGAGAGCCAACTTCTTATACCAAATGTAAGCCTTACGAAGAGCAGTGTAAGGTTCCAACCGCTGATCTAATCTATCAACACCACCCATGTGCCTATTATAGTCTAAAATGCACACAGGTTTGCGCACTTCAGCAACCTGACCCCAAACAGTCACAGGTGAAGTGCTTTCATCATGGATGGTAGTCAGCATGTAGACATCTCTCCTGTCTGCAAACTTTCACAGCTAGACGTTCCTCACTACACAACCCGCTGCACTGTCCTCGCTCAAGCTTTTGACAGACAAGTTCTTTTGGGAAACCTTTACGGTTAGAGTGGAGTGTGCCACAAGCAACAGTGTCCACTTTGGCCAATTACCTGAACAACTGCACACCAGTGTAGAAGTTATCTATATATAAATGGTGACCTTTGTTGAAACGTCCTCTACCAAGTTCCCACACAATTTTCTCACTCACTCCAAAAGTGGACGGACAACCAGGGGTGTCAATCCTGGAATCCCTACCGGTGTACACCCTGAAATTAAAGACATATCCAGTCCTACTGTCACACAGCATATACATCTTAATTCCATAGCGTGCCCTCTTGCTAGGAATGTACTGCCTAAAAACCTAGCGGCCCTTGAACAAGACCAAAGACTCATCCACAGCTGCTTCTTTCCCTGGAGCATAGATCTCAGAAAATCGATCTACAAAGTGATCAATAACAGGCCGAAACTTATAAAGACGGTCACAATCAGGGTGATCTCGTGGCAACGCTAAATCATTATTGCAAAATGCAGCATCCGAAGCAGAAGCAAATACCGATCACAACTCAGGATTGCCGAAAATATAGCCGTTGCCATCAAGGGACTAGTAGACCAATATGAAGACTTTGATGGCTTCCTTAGCAAGCCTATCAAAAAAGTTAAACCCAAGAACGTCTTCATCTCTCCCAGATTTGTGGGAGTCCACCGGGTAGCTCTAGAGTGGGGCCTAAGGCTGGCACTGTTGTTCCTCAAATACTGTTCAGCATACAAATTATTCTGCTCAACAATCTCTGCCAAAAATACATTGTCCATAAACAACTGAAAAAATGTATAGGCAAAAAGTTTTCAGTATCCACTCTACACCCTGGAACACCAGTAAAGTCTGGCAATGCCGGCTGCACCATGCCTGGGGCAACCCAGAGGTCATCACTTCCAATGGGAGGCCTTGCAGCCCCAGGCTGCAACCCAGATGCCTCTTGCTGCACTATCTGCACATCAATGTCCTCCTCTAAGACAGGCACTTCATCTGCACTAAGAGTGGCTTCATAATCCGATGATTCTTCGTGGACAAAAAACTCACTAATCTTCCACTCCCTCCTCTGCCTCAGATGCAGTCTCTGATCCATGGTCAGAGGAAGACTCAAAAAGCATACCAACAACCTGCTGAGCAGTAATCTTGCGGCTAGCCATAATCCTTACAAAGAAAGGAGACTTCACGAACAAGTCAACAACAACCAACACTGTGCAAAATAAGTAATAAACAAAGTGTGGCTTTATCACAAAGATGTATATACTCATAAACAATATGACTCACACGCCAAAGATAGCTATACTCACCAGCACCTGCTCTGCAGAGACACAGCAAAACCCAACAATATCACACTAGAAAGAAAAAACAAAACCAATTACTCACAAGACAACAAAATACACATTGAGCACAAATGCAAAAAATGTTGAACCCTCAAAAAACAGAAGCCAAACATATTGCTATTATTACACCATTTGCAAAAAACACATTCATGCAGGGAAATGAAACTCATTTAGAATAAATAGTACAAAAAAAATGTTCTTACCAAACACATGCAACTACACAAACTGCAGAACCACCAGTAACGAAACCGGAACCTGAAACATCAGTCTAAACAGCAAAAGCCTTGAACTAGAATAAAAAGGAGAAATAAAACATTACGATTCACAAGAAATAAAACAATTAACATTATAACACGCTATGTCGCTACCCAAATGGTCAATCTGCCAGATGGGCCTTCAAATAGGGCCGACAAGGATTAAAAAAAATGGGGGGTGATCTTGTCCAAGGGATCTGGTGGGGTTTTCTGCCAGGCCGATCTGTCGCTAGGTGGGGCACAAAACAGCAGACAGAAATTTGCCCCCTTGCAAAAGAAATAGATCTCTGGTGCCTAGTAGGGTTTTCTGCACCCCCCACCTCCTCCCTGGGGGCAGAAAGCCCAAGAAACGGGCAGATCTGTCCCCGGGGGACTGAAAAAACATAAACGCGAATTTAACCCCCTTGGAAGCTACCCTTCTATCTGCAATAAAAAAGAATCCCTGGTGCCTAGTGGGGTTTTCTGCCCCCCTTCCCAGGGGCAGATAGGGCCAAAAAAAGGACCAATCTGCCACCAGAGGGGGCAGACAATACATAAAGATAATTTAACCGCCTTGTAAGCAACCCTTGCCCAAGGGGTCGCTTCCATCTGCAATAAAAAAAAATCCCTGGTGCCTAGTGGGGATTTCTGCCCCCCCAGGGGCAAAAAGGCCAAGAAAACGTGCCGATCTGCCCCCAGGGGGGACAGAAAAAACATAAACCTAATTCGACCCCCATTGAAAGCGACCCTTGCCCAAGGAGTCGCTTCCATCTGCAATAAAAAAAATCCCTGGTGCCTAGTGGGTTTTCTGCCCCCCCAGGGGCAAAAAGGCCAAAAAGACGGGCCTATCTGCCCCCAGGGGGGCAGAAAAAACATAAACTAAATTTTACCCCATTGGATGCGACCCTTACCCAAGGGGTCGCTTCCATTACACAGAAAAAAAATCCCTGGTGCCTAGTGGGATTTAACCCAGATCTCTTGACTGGGGGTGAATGTTTTAATTTGTTCTGCATTCCGTCCATCAATTGTGTGTCTTTTGCTTTCTTGCCCTAAATGCGCCGGGTATGCCCTGACGTGGGTCCCGGGCTCACTGTGCCACTGGATTCAAGCTATCCTGGCTGATGAGGGGTGAAACCCTGAAACAGGTCATAGGATGCTTGTTTCCGGTCCAGAGAGGACCTGGCTTGGCAGTTCGGGCTGGACTGTTCCCATGAGGCACAGGGTCAAGACTGATTTGCATATGGCCAGGTCTAAACTGGGGTGGCATGGTGAGCAAAAGAATGATGGATTTAACCCAGGTCTCTTGACTGGGGGTGAATGTTTTGATTTGTTCTGCATTCCTTCCATCAATTGTGTGTCTTTTGCTATTCAACTGGATATGGCTGGTTTATGGGCTGGTACAATACTGAGAGATGGACAAGACCCGTCACAGATGTGTTGTGTGGGTGTATATTGGAGTTATTATGCAGATCGCATGTACTACAATTGGCTGCTGACTGCTGTGGTATTAGTATTTGTGGGGGCCATAAGTGTTGTAAATAAATTCACATTGCTATATATACCCACGCTTGCCACAGGCCAGCCCTTGGTAACTTACCTGGATATAGACAGTAATGTGCTGGTTCACCTCATCTGATTCACGTTATTGATCTATGCGGTGTTTACAGTCTGCTTATGTGTCTGGCTGCGCTAAACACATCTTACTAACAGAATGAATGAATGAATAACTTTATTGTTTAGTTAATTAAAACTTACAATAAAACAGATTTAAAATAGCAATCATCACATTGCTAAAAACCACAATAAAAGTCCAACTTTCCCTATGCGTTTGGCTCCTCAGTGCCCGAGCCCATATTCCCGTCTGCGGCGTTTATCTTAAGATGTTCTTACTTTTGTTGCATGGAAGTGCCTGGTGCGTAGTCAAGCTACAATACGTATGGACGGGGTACAAAGCTCACTAACCTTACTAACAGCGCAGTGTTCATAGAGCCCCTGTGATGCTGACAGTGCCTTACATGTTAGTGATCTATGCAGTGTTTACAGTCTGCATATGTGTCTGCACAAACATTATAGAAACAGATGTGTTTACAGTCTGTCTGCTTACTCTAGTGTGACATACCCATAAAGTGCTGTGTGCACAATCTGCTTGTGTTTTTACATTCAGCACAAGGTGCAGATGGTGCAGGGTTTACCGACTCTGCCTCTGTCAATACACTTTGTGGGGCTTTTTCACCAGTCCACGGCGAAGTCAGAGTTACTGCACTTCACGACTGGTATTCTCAGCCTTGGTGTGTTCACAAGTGCGAGAGAGTCCTGTTTCAGTCTTCAATCTCTTGGGCACAGTATTAATAGTACAGGCTTCAAACGTTATCATCGCACACACAATGTATAATACAAATAGTACGGTGTTTCTAGCATGTGTAACTGCAGTAATGACACAATACCGAAAATGCAGTGTGTGCAGACTCTGTGTACACTACGCACACATTACTAATAGTGCAGTGTTTTAGTTTACCTATTTACACAAAGTATCTACTGCCTGTCTGTCTGTGCTAAGCATTTTCCATCAATAACCCAGTGTCATGGACTGTGTGTCTGCCTACACTACTCACATGTCACAAACACTGCAGTGTTAAGTGACGTACCCCATGTCATAGGACATGCCAAAGGGAGGGCAACGTTTGCAGCTGTGTGCCTACCTCCACTACCGCAGTGCCGTGTTTACAAAGAAACTCTGCTTGTAAGCATGTGGGGCATGCTGTGCGTATGAACAAGCACAGACGGAGTCGAGTCCTCTTGGCTTTGTCACGGCTTGTTGTAATATGTCACTCAGATCTCCACCGACCGACACTGCAGTCAGCTCCTGCTGCTGTCTGCAGCCTCTAAAATAATAAAAGCAATTTTATTAAAGAGCAAACACACAATAACTAGGTGTTGAATCCCGGCTCATCCCTGAGTTTATAACTGGATCAGTGTAAAGTGAAATGCTGTAACCTCTAAACACAACAGACAGTGGTCCGTGCTCCCCAAACACAAACAGGTGGGACAGGGACAGCCTTGTGAGTTACTATTAGTTTTGCCCCTTCCGGCGAGCAATGCTGGGGTTATGTGGCTGTCCGCGGCCCCCGCAGGGGGCCACCTCAGCAGGGCGGCCCTTTAGTGCCATCTTGGCACCACCCACCCGCTCTAGTGTTCAGAGGGGTCTGCGAGCCCTCTGCCGGGCGCCTCCGTGATGTCCTTCCTGTGCGCCGGGGAGGGTGGGAGGGCTTATATGCCTCCCCTGCCTCTCCTGGCGGTCTCTTTTTCCCAGCCACGCCGTCGGAGGGGAGTTGGAAAGTCCACTGCCTCCAGGGGGGGGGACTGCCCACTGTAGAACAGGGGGGCTAGGTCTCGCGGGCTTGTAGCACGTTGTTAATGGTGCAGGATCATCATTGTTTCACTCTTGGATACCGGGACCTCACGACCAGGTCTGACTTGTTGGATGTCAGTTACCAGCCCAAGGGGGGGGGGGAAAGCACAATTTTTTATTTACTCTGTGCTGTGTCATGCTAAATACAGTTCCTGCCAACAACTATGGGGTTTGTGCTTCTTGCTGTAGGACGGTGCCCGCTTGACCTAGTGTGTTATGTATACCTGTGATGTCAGGATGAGGTTTGGTAGCGCAGGGTAATAGGGGCAGATGGTACCAAGTCTCTCTTGGGTGGACGATACGTAGGGTAATTAAAAATTGCCTGGTATGTAGTTTCTGCTGTAGGTGCCACTGTGGGAGCGCGGATGGCACATTAAATTTACACTGCCTCCGGGATAAGCCAGTCTCTGCCTAGCCACCGAGGGGTGAGCAGGAGTCAGCATAAGTGTGCACCCCCTCTCCTGACTAGAGGGGTGGCTTCGGCCAGGTTTAGGTGCATACCCTAGCCAACCAGATACTCCGTGTACAACATGGGTAGAGAATGCCTATGAGTGGTTTGCAGTCAATTCGCAACCGCCCCACTGGGCGAATGTTTTAGGCCACAAGGTTGTGGATGGCTCTTGCGTGGGAGCCTGGTGAAGAGCCAAGGTCAGGCTAGGAAGTCTCATGCTTTCGCCGCACTGTTGCGGCCCAGTCACGAGCGCATTGTATCAGGGTGAGCTGGCTGTGGGGCATGAAGCGCCAAGGCATCAGTAACACTGAGCGGCTTGCAGCCAGAGGCGGGATCCGATGCACGGGGCATTTGTTAGGTAGAGCCCCACTCAGAGGTACCGCCTTTAGTTCTAGGAGGTCTGTTGGCACCGCCTTTCAATGGAAGCCATTGTCTAGCGGGCTTCTCTGAGCAGAGCATTTGCAGGCGGAAGTTACAGTATCCGCTACCATTTCAAATGTGCATCTTTCACAATTTACCCAGATAACTGGGACGAGAAGTAAGGTAGGCAGGATACCTCTTGCTTCTACCTGCATTGGCATCTTGGCAGGAGTGATTGTCAAAGGGATTGCACTTCATCCAGGTAATGTTAGCACACATCCACACCAAGCCGATCGTTTAAGGTCACCCTGGGCCGCACTTACCCAGCCCAGTAGGAGCCCCTTGTGGTGGTCAGTGCCAGGTATTACTAAATTGAACTGACAGGAGGCGTGACTGTGGGTTTCAACAGCAGAAGTTTGGGAGAGCTAGACTCCACCCATGGTCAAGGTGTAGGTTTTTAGTTGGAGTGGCACTCTTATTTGACCCGGGGTTCATTGCTACACGAGGGCATCACTGAGTTGCAGCCTGAGCACGGGCATTGTGTGCTTCCCAGGGAGCAGCAAGTGAAGGCAGGGCCCTTCCCTAATCTGGCATCAGAACACAAGTAGTCAGGGCCTACTTGTCTGTTGGGTGACTTGTGTAGGCACAGGTGTAGTGGTCACTCCACAACTACACAGGAGGGGTGAGTTCTTTCCAATAGAGGGCACAATGCATATATTGTTTCTAACCAGAACTTACTCCATCATTGTGTTCACCAGAGTCCAGCAATATAAGAGGCCTGTGAAATTGTCTGGTCAACGGGGTAAAGTGCACCCCAGAACGGAGGGTAGGTGACATGTTGCTGCAGTTAAGCTCAAATGTCCCGCCCGGTTAGCTATATTAGCCACGCTGGGTGGGGACGCTGTCAGCCAACATAGTGTGCTGCTGTCCCAATAAATGGGGATACAAGGTGTCAAGCACATAAAGGCTACTATGTAAAAAGAACATTTGGCACGTCCAGTATTCAACAAAAATTAAAATTTAACGGAGCAGATAATTTTCCACTGCTGGGGCTGCGCAGGGTGGGCAGTGTGACCCCTCCCCCCCCCCCCCCACATTTGGGAATAATCTAGTATAGTAGGACTTAGTCAATCCTGACTGTTAGGTAACATATTGCATACAGTGCGCACTGCATTAAATCAGACAGATTCACTAGGCTGGTATGCCTAGGGGGTTTCACCACAGGGGGAGCTGAGCGGGCGAAATTCCCATAAGGAATAAGGGATGCACGGCAAGTGCATGAGGACACCCTCGCGCATTGTCAGATACTTCTAGTCATGAACATTCCTGTGCGTCATGATTTAGCAATCAATGGGACTGTGCAAATGTTAAGTATAAACCTTCTCGCCCCAATAGCCAAATCAGGCAGGCGGGTTGATTGGAACAGAGATTGACCAAAGGGGGGGGTCCCCCCCCCCAGTTTCTTAGGATACACCTAGGGGGCAACGACATCATTGCCATGATCCAAGACAGATCAGGCAGGGAGGGGGGCTGAGGTTGTCCTGGAACCACTAGGAGGCCCCAGGTACTGCCCTGTGGCAGTAGTGAGGATTACATGTCCGTGCGCCCAGCGGCTCAGGGTTACTCCTGATTCATGCAGACTCTGGTCCCCTGACCAAATTTCAGATTGACCGGGTCATGGGCGCCTGTCTGGCCCGGACGGGCCTTGCCTGCCCCGACAAAACATATTCCAGCCATTCATTTCGAATAGGGGCAGCCACAGCGGCATTCAGGGCGGGCATGGAGCCAGCGGGCATAAAGAGGGTTGGGCGCGGGCAATCGCGCTGCTTCGAGCGCTACATTCGCCCCTGAAGGCCCAAGATGTTAATATTACTATTGTGTGCCGTGATGTAGTAAGCGTGACTATGTGTGACTTTAGAGATGATAAACAAGTTTTGAAAATGGTGTTCGTTGTATTCACCAGGTTCCCGAGTATGGGTGATCGGCCATTCATTCGTTGCCAGGCTGGCTCAGTGGGCGGGACGCAGGAACTGGATGCGGGGGTTTACGCAAACACAGTTGGTCTGGATGGGCTTTCCAGGAATGAGATGGAGCAGCATCACCTCCAGACTAGAGCAAAGGCTGGCCCTAGGGGGCCCTCTCCCCAGCATCCTCGTGATCCACCTGGGGGGCAACGACCTGATTCCCATGGGAAGGAGGGCACTATTACAATCAATGAAGTCCGACTTGGGTGAAATCAGCAAACGCTTGGGGCAATGTGAACTTTGGTGGTCGGAAATATTCTCTCGCAGGAAGTGGCACGGGGCCAGGTCCTGCGAGGCGGTGGAACATTCTCGCAAGAGGGTCAATGGTGCCATGCGTAAGTTCACTGATCAGAGGGGGCTGGGTTTCATCAGGCACGAACTGATCCAGTCCTCAGTCGAGGGCTATTTTGAGAAGGATGGGGTCCACCTGTCCCCGGTGGGGATGGACCTGTTCCTGCTTGACTTGCAGGAGGCACTGCAGATCGCGGGTTGCAAGTGACTTTACTGCCTGTGTGTGGGGGGCTCTGGCAGCGACGGGAGCCCCCTCCAGAGCTGTGGCGGAGTTACAGGGCGATCTGGAAGCAGACTGGTACAGTAAGGGTACCTCTGCGGCAGACCGGTACAGTAAGGGTACCTCTGCACGGCACAGTAGGGGTGCCAGGGCCAAAGACCGGGAGCCTCAGGGCAGGTTCCGGGAAAACGGCGACGGCGCCCCGTTAGTCCTTTGGGCGGTTGGGGGCCTGACCAACCGGGGGTTTGCCCTGCTACGCTCCGCCCTGAAAAGGGCGTGAGTAGAACAGACCAACGTGTCACGTGATCCGGAAGAGGATCGTCTAAGGTAGCACTGACGGGGTGCCCCACAGTGCTGGCTCACCAGGCGGGCGGGGGCAGCATAGGTTGGCACAGCTGCCCCGCCCTTGGATCGCCCGTAAGATAACCCACATATTGCATACTCCTGTATGGAATAAACCTGCAGCAATATTTTCCCACTACAAAATTGTCTTGTGTATTTATTTATTGCATGCTCAGACAAGGGGGGAGAGGTTGCCAATAATGGCACTATGTGGCTGTCCGCGGCCCCCGCAGGGGGCCACCTCAGCAGGGCGGCCCTTTAGTGCCATCTTGGCACCACCCACCCGCTCTAGTGTTCAGAGGGGTCTGCGAGCCCTCGGCCGGGCGCCTCCGTGGACATCCTTCCTGTGCGCCGGGGAGGGTGGGAGGGCTTATATGCCTCCCTGCCTCTCCTGGCGGTCTCTTTTTCCCAGCCACGCCGTCTCCCGCCCCACCTCTTACCCGGCGTCCTGGCTGGGGGTCAGGGTATCCTGAATGTTTTAATGTTTTCCTTTGTGTTGCAGGCGGAGTTACAGGGCGATCTGGAAGCAGACTGGTACAGTAAGGGTACTCTCTGCGGCAGACCGGTACAGTAAGGGTACCTCTGCACGGCACAGTAGGGGTGCCAGGGCCAAAGACCGGAAGCCTCAGGGCAGGTTCCGGGAAAACCGCGACGGCGACCCGTTAGTCCTTTGGGCGGTTGGGGGCCTGACCAACCGGGGGTTTGCCCTGCTACGCTCCGCCCTGAAAAGGGCGTTAGTAGAACAGACCAACGTGTCACGTGATCCGGAAGAGGATCGTCTAAGGTAGCACTGACGGGGTGCCCCACAGTGCTGGCTCACCAGGCGGACGGGGGCAGCATAGGTTGGCACAGCTGCCCCGCCCTTGGATCGCCCGTAAGATAACCCACATATTGCATACTCCTGTATGGAATAAACCTGCAGCAATATTTTCCCACTACAAAATTGTCTTGTGTATTTATTTATTGCATGCTCAGACAAGGGGGGGAGAGGTTGCCAATAATGGCACTAAGAGTTCTAGTCACTTGCGGAGATGTGTGGCTCTGTGTGCATCGGAAAAGCTTTCTATGACCATAGTGCTACACATCATACATGAGGGGCATCGGCAGAGCTCTCGGTGGGCCATAGCGCCGCATGAGCACAGAGTGCTACGCATCATACATGAGGTGCATCGGCAGAGCTCTCGGTGGGCCATAGCGCCGCATGAGCACAGAGTGCTACGCATCATACATGAGGTGCATCAGCAGAGCTCACGGTGGGCCATAGCGCCGCATTAGCACAGAGTGCTACGCATCATACATGAGGTGCATCGGCAGAGCTCTCGGTGGGCCATAGCGCCGCATTAGCACAGAGTGCTACGCATCATACATGAGGTGCATCGGCAGAGCTCGGTGGCCATAGCGCCGCATTAGCACAGAGTGCTACGCATCATACATGAGGTGCATCGGCAGAGCTCTCGGTGGGCCATAGCGCCGCATTAGCACAGAGTGCTACGCATCATACATGATGTGCATCGGCAGAGCTCTCGGTGGGCCATAGCGCCGCATTAGCACAGAGTGCTACACATCATACATGATGTGCATCGGCAGAGCTCTCGGTGGGCCATAGTGCTGCTGGTGTAGCACAGAGTGCTACACATCATACATGATGTGCATCGGCAGAGCTCTCGGTGGGCCATAGCGCCGCATTAGCACAGAGTGCTACGCATCATACATGAGGTGCATCGTCAGAGCTCTCGGTGGGCCATAGCGCCGTATTAGCACAGAGTGCTACACATCATACATGATGTGCATCGGCAGAGCTCTCGGTGGGCCATAGCGCCGTATTAGCACAGAGTGCTACACATCATACGTGAGGTGCATCGGCTGAGCTCTCCGTGGGCCATAGCGCCGCATTAGCACAGAGTGCTACGCATCATACATGAGGTGCATCGGCAGAGCTCACGGTGGGCCATAGCGCCGCATTAGCACAGAGTGCTACGCATCATACATGATGTGCATCGGCAGAGCTCTCGGTGGGCCATAGCGCCACATTAGCACAGAGTGCTACGCATCATACATGAGGTGCATCGGCAGAGCTCTCGGTGGGCCATAGCGCCGCATTAGCACAGAGTGCTACGCATCATACATGATGTGCATCGGCAGAGCTCTCCGTGGGCCATAGCGCCGCATGAGCACAGAGTGCTACGCATCATACATGAGGTGCATCGGCAGAGCTCACGGTGGGCCATAGCGCCGCATTAGCACAGAGTGCTACGCATCATACATGATGTGCATCGGCAGAGCTCTCGGTGGGCCATAGCGCCGCATTAGCACAGAGTGCTACGCATCATACATGAGGTGCATCGGCAGAGCTCTCGGTGGGCCATAGTGCTTGCTGCTGGTGTAGCACAG
The DNA here is from genome assembly GCA_963921515.1 of Calotriton arnoldi. Lineage (NCBI taxonomy): Eukaryota > Metazoa > Chordata > Amphibia > Caudata > Salamandridae > Calotriton > Calotriton arnoldi. The sequence goes on along the minus strand of CAWUFW010010045.1, from coordinate 480,460 downwards.
AGTGCTACGCATCATACATGATGTGCATCGGCAGAGCTCTCGGTGGGCCATAGCGCCGCATTAGCACATAGCACAGAGTGCTACACATCATACATGATGTGCATCGGCAGAGCTCTCGGTGGGCCATAGTGCTGCTGGTGTAGCACAGAGTGCTACACATCATACGTGAGGTGCATCGGCAGAGCTCTCGGTGGGCCATAGCGCCGCATTAGCACAGAGTGCTACACATCATACATGAGGTGCATCGGCAGAGCTCTCGGTGGGCCATACGCCGCATTTGCACAGAGTGCTACACATCATACATGATGTGCATCGGCAGAGCTCTCGGTGGGCCATAGCGCCGCATTAGCACAGAGTGCTACGCATCATACATGAGGTGCATCGGCAGAGCTCTCGGTGGGCCATAGCGCCGCATTAGCGCCGCATTAGCACAGAGTGCTACGCATCATACATGAGGTGCATCGGCAGAGCTGTGTTTCCAATGCACCTCATTCTGCCGTGCAACACTCTGCTATTTCAATAGTGCACGTCAGAATGAGTGGGGTGCATTGGAAAAGCTGGCTGGGGGTCGTGGTGGTGAAATAGCTGAGAGCCCTGCACATTAGAAACGAGTTGCATCAGAAGAGCTCTAAGCGAATCTTAGTGTTTCAGTAGCAGAGAAAGATGTATCAGAAATGGCGTGCATAGGCAGAGCCGTGCGTGAGCCCCAATGCCTGAATAGCCGCAGTTAAGGCATGTTCAATCAATCAATCAATCAATCAATCAATCAAGCATTTGTATAGCGCGCTACTCACCCGGAGGGTCTCAAGGCGCTAGGGGGAGGGGGTCCGCTACTGTTCGAACAGCCAGGTCTTGAGTTGCTTCCTGAAGGAGAGGTGGTCTTGGGTCAGGCGGAGGTGGATGGGTAGGGAGTTCCACGTCTTGGCAGCCAGGTAGGAGAAGGATCTTCCTCCCGTTGTGGCTCTTCGGATGCGGGGGACGGCGGCGAGGGCGTGGTTGGTCGATCGTAGCTGGCGGGTGGGAGTGTAGAAGGTCAGACGGTCGCTGAGGTATCTGGGGCCTTGGTTGTGGAGAGCTTTGTGTGCGTGGGTGAGGAGTCGGAACGTGATTCTCTTGCTGACGGGGAGCCAGTGCAGGTCTCTCAGGTGTCCGGCGATGTGGCTGTGTCGGGGGATGTCCAGGATGAGTCGAGCTGAGGCGTTCTGGATGCGTTGGAGTCTTTTCTGAAGTTTGGCTGTGGTTCCGGCGTAGAGGAGTTGCCGTAGTCCAGTCGGCTGGTGACGAGGGCCTGGGTGACCGTCTCTCCTGGTTTCGGTGGGGATCCACCGGAAGATCTTCCGCAGCATGCGTAGGATGTTGAAGCAAGACGAGGAGACGGCGTTGACTTGTCTGGTCATTGAGAGGGAGGAGTCCAGGATGAAGCCCAGGTTGCGTGCGTGGTCCGTTGGTTTGGGTGCGTTGCCCAGGGCAGGGGGCCACCAGGAGTCGTCCCAGGCGGAGGGTGATGATCCTAGGATGAGGACTTCCGTCTTATCTGAGTTCAGCTTCAGGCGGCTGTTCCTCATCCACTCGGCCACGTCCTTCATCCCTTCATGTAGGTTGGTTTTGGCGGTTGTGGGGTCGTTGGTGAGGGAGAGGATCAGCTGGGTGTCGTCGGCGTAGGAGATGATGTTGAGGTTGTGTTGGCGTGCGATGGCTGCGAGGGGGCTCATGTAGACGTTGAAGAGGGTGGGGCTGAGTGATGATCCTTGTGGTACGCCGCAGATGACTTCGGTGGCCTCGGAACTGAATGGGGGAGGCGGACTCTCTGGGTTCTTGCAGGCGAGGAAGGAGATGATCCACTCCAGTGCCTTCTCTTGGATTCCGACGTTGTTCAGGCGTTGCACTAGGGTGCGGTGGCAGACTGTGTCGAACGCTGCGGAGAGGTCCAGGAGGATGAGGGCCGCTGTTTCCCGTTGTCGAGCATGGCTCGGATGTCGTCGGTGGCTGCGGCGAGGGCGGTCTCGGTGCTGTGGTTGGCCCGGAAGCCGGACTGTGAGTGGTCGAGGGATCCATTCGTCTCGATGAAGGCGGCCAGTTGTCTGTTGACGGTCTTTCGATGACTTTGGCAGGAAAAGGAAGGAGCGAGATGGGGCGGTAGTTTTTGAGGTCGGTGGGGTCCGCTGACGGTTTCTTCAGTAGGGCGCAGAGTTCGGCGTGCTTCCAGCTCTCTGGGAAGGTGGCGGTGTCGAAGGAGGTGTTGATGATGTCCCGGAGGTGGGGTGCGATGACGGCGTCGGCCTTGTTGAAGATGTGGTGAGGGCAGGGGTCGGTTGGTGATCCGGAGTGGATGGAGTTCATCGTGCGGATAGTGTCTTCGGTGTTGATCGGGGTCCAGGCTCGGAGGGTGGAGGTGGGGGACGTTGGAACGGTTGTAGGGTACGTCGGCTGTGTGCTGAAACTGTTGTGTATGTCTGCGATCTTGCTGTGGGAAGAACGAGGCGAGCGAGTTGCAGAGGTCTTGCGAGGGGGTGATGTCGTTGTTTCCGGCGCTGGGGTTCGAGAGCTCTTTGACGATGATGAAGAGTTCCTTGCTGTTGTGGGCGTTGTTGTCCAGTCGTTCCTTGAATGCGGTTTTCTTGGTGGTGTGGATCAGCTGGTGGTGTTTTCGGGTGGCGTGTTTGAGGGTGGTCATGTTGTCTGCAGTCGGGTCTCTGCGCCATGCTTTCTCGAGGGCCCGGCAGTTCTTCTTGGATTTCTTGAGTTCGTCGGTGAACCAGGGTGCTTTCTTGTTGTCGGGTCTGATTGGGGGGTCTTCAATGGGGCGAGGATGTCAGCGCAGTTGGTGATCCATCTTGTGAGGTTGCTGGCGGCTTGGTTGGGGTTCGTTGAGCTGGCGGGAGGGTTCTGGCTCAGGGATGTGGTGAGTTGGTCGGTGGTGATCTTGTTCCAGCTTCTGCGCGGGAGCTGTTGCGGGTGGTGGTGCGTGGTGGTCCTGCTGAAGCTGAAGTGGACGCAGCTGTGGTCTGTCCAGTGGAGTCCGGTGGTGTGGCTGAAGGAGATGTCCTTGCTGGAGGAGAAGACGGCGGTCAAGCGTGTGGCCGGCGTGGTGTGTGGGGGTGGTCACCAGTTGCTTGAGTCCGAGGTTGGCGAGGTTGTCCAGCAGGGTGGTGGTGTTGCGATCGTTGTTGTTCTCTAGGTGGAAGTTGAGGTCCCCAAGGAGGATGTAGTCGGCCGAGAGGAGGGCGTGCGGGCTGATGAGGTCGGCGATGTCTTCGCTGAATTGTGTGCGTGGTCCTGGGGGTCTGTAGATGAGGGTGCCTCTGAGGGTGGTCTTGGGGTCGGTGTGTATCTGGAAGTGCAGGTGTTCGCCGGCTGTGAAGGTGTCGTCGGAGTTGGTCGTAATGCGGATGATGTTCTTGTGGACGATGGCGATGCCTCCTCCGGTCTGGTTGGCGCGGTCCTTTCGGGTGATCTTGTATCCGTCCGGGATGGCGATGGCGATGTCGGGCGCTGAGGAGGCGTTCATCCATGTTTCCGTGAGGAAAGCGACGTCTGGTGATGTGGAGTCGAGCAGGTTCCAAAGTTCCACGGCGTGTCTGTGGACGGAGCGGGTGTTGAGCAGGATGCACTTCAGGTGGTTGCTGCTGGTGCTCGGCGTGGCGGGTGCGGTGCAGGTCCGGAGGCAGGAGAACTTGCAAGATTGGCAGGCGAAGGGTCCGTGAGTGCGTCCTGGGGTGGCACGGTGGCAGCCGGGGATTCGGCCGGTGTTGAGTGCGTTGAGGGTGGCGGTGTCGTAGGTCCGGTGGGTGGGTTGGCTGCTGCGGGGGCCAGGGGTTCTGGCGCTGGGCGCGGTCCAGTCGCGGACGGGCGCAGACGGGCTTGCCTTAGGCGCGGCCGCCATTTATGGGGAGGTGGGAGGGAGGAGCAGCTGGGAGGCGGGAGGCAGGGGCAGCGAATGGGCAGTCAGGGGGGCGGGGCCGCAGGGGACGCAGCGGCGGGAATGGCGAGAGGCAACGGGGGTACAGAAGGAAAAAAAGGGCGAGAAAGCAGACAAATGCGGGCACAGTACAAATGGGGCAACGGGGTACAGAAGGAAAAAAGGGGCGAGAAAACAGACAAATGCGGGCACAGTACAAATGGGGCAACGGGGTACAGAAGGAAAAAAGGGGCGAGAAAGCAGACAAATGCGGGCACAGTACAAATGGGGCAATGGGGGTACAGAAGGAAACAAAGGGGCGAGAAAACAGACAAATGCGGGCACAGTACAAATGGGGCAACGGGGGTACAGAAGGAAAAAGGGGCGAGAAAGCAGACAAATGCGGGCACAGTACAAATGGGGCAACGGGGGTACAGAAGGAAAAAAGGGGCGAGAAAACAGACAAATGCGGGCACAGTACAAATGGGGCAACGGGGGTACAGAAGGAAAAAAGGGGCGAGAAAACAGACAAATGCGGGCACAGTACAAATGGGGCAACGGGGGTACAGAAGGAAAAAAAGGGGCGAGAAAGCAGACAAATGCGGGCACAGTACAAATGGGGCAACGGGGGTACAGAAGGAAAAAAAGGGCGAGAAAACAGACAAATGCGGGCACAGTACAAATGGGGCAACGGGGGTACAGAAGGAAAAAAGGGGTGAGAAAACAGACAAATGCGGGCACAGTACAAATGGGGCAACGGGGGTACAGAAGGAAAAAAAGGGGCGAGAAAACAGACAAATGCGGGCACAGTACAAATGGGGCAACGGGGGTACAGAAGGAAAAAAAGGGGCGAGAAAACAGACAAATGCGGGCACAGTACAAATGGGGCAACGGGGGTACAGAAGGAAAAAAGGGGCGAGAAAGCAGACAAATGCGGGCACAGTACAAATGGGGCATCGGGGTACAGAAGGAAAAAAGGGGCGAGAAAACAGACAAATGCGGGCACAGTACAAATGGGGCAACGGGGTACAGAAGGAAAAAAGGGGCGAGAAAGCAGACAAATGCGGGCACAGTACAAATGGGGCAACGGGGGTACAGAAGGAAAAAAAGGGGCGAGAAAACAGACAAATGCGGGCACAGTACAAATGGGGCAACGGGGGTACAGAAGGAAAAAAGGGGCGAGAAAACAGACAAATGCGGGCACAGTACAAATGGGGCAACGGGGGTACAGAAGGAAAAAAGGGGCGAGAAAACAGACAAATGCGGGCACAGTACAAATGGGGCAACGGGGTTACAGAAGGAAAAAAGGGGCGAGAAAACAGACAAATGCGGGCACAGTACAAATGGGGCAACGGGGGTACAGAAGGAAAAAAAGGGGCGAGAAAACAGACAAATGCGGGCACAGTACAAATGGGGCAACGGGGGTACAGAAGGAAAAAAAGGGGCGAGAAAACAGACAAATGCGGGCACAGTACAAATGGGGCAACGGGGGTACAGAAGGAAAAAGGGAAGGGCGTTCTTACCAGCAGCAGCGGGCGGACAACACAGGCGGAGCTGTGTGGCGGGGGGAGCGACCTACCTGGCAAGGTCAAGGGTCGCTGGACTGAAGTCCAGTGGCAGAACCTTTTGTGGGTTTAGGTGCTAGAATGCCAGTGGATGCTGTACTTCAGAGATGAGGTGCATCAGGCGAGCTGCAGTGGGGCTCAGTGCTGGAACAGCAGGGTGGTACACATCACACATGAGGTGTATCAGCGGAGCTGTGTGAGAGTCTCAGCGCTGGAAGAGAAGATGAGCTGTACAGCACACATGAGGTGTATCAGCGGAGCTGCGTGAGAGTCTCAGCGCTGGAACAGAAGATGTTCTGCACAGCACACATGAGGTGTATCAGCGGAGCTGCGTGAGAGTCTCAGCGCTGGAACAGAAGATGTTCTGCACATCACACATGAGGTGCATCAGCGGAGCTGCGTGAGAGTCTCAGCGCTGGAACAGAAGATGTTCTGCACATCACACATGAGGTGTATCAGCGGAGCTGCGTGAGAGTCTCAGTGCTGGAACAGAAGATGTTCTGCACATCACACATGAGGTGTATCAGCGGAGCTGCGTGAGAGTCTCAGCGCTGGAACAGAAGATGAGTGACATATCACACATGAGGTGCATCAGCGGAGCTGCGTGAGAGTCTCAGCGCTGGAACAGAAGATGAGTGACATATCACACATGAGGTGCATCTGTGGAGCTGTGTGAGAGTCTCAGCGCTGGAACAGAAGATGTTCTGCACATCACACATGAGGTGTATCAGCAGAGCTGTGTGAGAGTCTCAGCGCTGGAACAGAAGATGTTCTGCACATCACACATGAGGTGTATCAGCAGAGCTGCGTGAGAGTCTCAGCGCTGGAAGAGAAGATGTGCTGAACATCACACTTACGGTGCATTGGCAGAGCTGTGTAAAAGTCTCAGCGCTGGAACAGAAGATGAGTGACATATCACACATGAGGTGCATCTGTGGAGCTGTTTGAGAGTCTCAGCGCTGGAACAGAAGATGTTCTGCACATCACACATGAGGTGTATCAGCGGAGCTGTGTAAGAGTCTCAGCGCTGGAGAGATGTGCTGAACATCACACTTACGGTGCATTGGCAGAGCTGCGTGAGAGTCTCAGCGCTGGAGAGATGTGCTGAACATCACACTTACGGTGCATTGGCAGAGCTGCGTGAGAGTCTCAGCACTGGAACAGAAGATGAGTGACATATCACACATGAGGTGCATCTGTGGAGCGCTGAAACAGCAAATGAGCGGCACATCATATATGAGGTGCATCGGCCGAGCTGTATGAGTGTCATCGCTGGAACTGCGGCTTGGTGCGCCCTGTTGTCCAGTGTGAATTATTGGATTATGCATTGGTGCTGACTATAGGTTGAAGTTCCCAACCGCAATAAGTGAAAGAATGAAAGGTTGCTTGGGCACTAGCAAACAGTTATGTTCTCTGCCTGAAGGTGTTAGACTGGCCTCTGCCGCACCGATGAGGGTAGGCATGGTGATTACAGATAGCCCTGAGCCCTTCCTCTACAGAGGATGGAAGGCACAAAAAACACATTAACAATAGCAAAAGATCTCACATAGGCGCGTCCTTTTAGCTTTGCCAATGCTTTTTTTGGTATGTGTCAAATCTAAAGAAGGTGAAACCAAAATCCTGCCAAAGCATTCTGTAGCAAGCGAGACCAGCAAAATGAAACCAGCTGCTGCTGACCAAATAAACACAAGAGAAATGAGAGTGCGGGCTGCGGCTGGCCCATGAAGACAAAGAAAATGAGAACAGCAAGAAAGCCGACCAATGGTAAGCAATGGGCGGGCTCTAAGCCCCTGTTAGATGTTTTTAAGTACCAATAGACTTGCAAGCGACAGTGTATGCGCTGTCGCATGCGAGACCTAAAAAACAAAAATTGCCCCCTCACCCTGAAGAAAACTCCCAGTGTGTGAGGCTCATTAGTATTTTGTTTTACAAAAACAGACTCCCACTTTGAGAGTATTTTTTGTAAAACCAAAAGGTTTGCCGAGAGGTCACATGAAACATGGCAGCCATGCTTTCAGAGGGGGCGCTGTGCTGGCGACTCCTTTGAAGTCACTGATATCTCCACCAAACGTCAAAATAGGGTGGGTATTACATACATGCCAATAGACCCGATTCAGGTGGGAGACTACCGATTTTTCAAGCCAAAAATGGCTTTATTTAAGCTGTCTCCCGCCTGAAATTGCATTTTCTACAATAGAAGTCAATGGGGAATTTTCATTCTCCCGATTTTTTATTTTAAATCTCCCACGTCCCTGTCCTAAAATGTTGCCATGTATGGTATTAGCCCGCCAAGGTGCCGGAGGTAATAACCTCCACCCACATGGCAAATGGTGAGCTGCCCGTCAAATTTTAAATATGGACACACGTCCCATTTTTCAGTAACTACTGGGAAAATTCTTTCCTGTAACTCCTGCAGCCATCAGAACTTCTGGGCTTTTTTCTCTCCAACCAGGCCTCGTGCAGGGTCCAATCTTGTTAGAGTCTGTAGTTTGCCTGCTGCTTTTAGGTCTCGCCTAGCGTCGCAGCGCATGCGCTACTCGCTCTGCAAGATCTATTGTCGTCGGGTTGCTTTCGGAAGTGGGGTCGAAGCTCCGCCCATGCTTTCAATTGGCGCGCGTCATCCTTTATGGTAAACGCAGGCCTCCGATTGAAAGTGAGGCTTTTTGGTGACCGCCCTGTCTCCTTTAGGCCCCGCCCACCCGGAATGGATTGTTTGCTTGCGGCGTAATGCTGAGGGTTGAACTTTCTCCCTTGTAGGCTGTTGTTCAGATGCATTATCTGTTTGGGAGTTGCCATGGCGACAAGAAAACCTCGGCCCGGATAGGGACAAGGGCCGTGATTACATCATTTATATATTCCAGCGCTGACTGTCACTGTCTTCTTATTTCACGGCGCTGTAAATATAAACGCTTAAACAGCAACTTCGCAAATAGACTTGAAAGTGTATAAACTTGAAAAGTGCAATACTTTGCTCCTTTCACACTAAATATAATGGCGCTTTTAACTTAAATATAGCTCTTAATGGTGACGTATAACCATTTCCAAGCGCTCGCAGTGTTGATAAACAAGGGCAGTGAGGCACAGTAAAACTCTAGCATGCTCCGCCCACGCGGACCTCCTATCAGTTCTCCTCCAGCATCCAGCCCTCGTTGAGTCAAAGACGTGCTGGCGCCTCTGGGAGACGGTCATCGCAGGCGCCCCCTCCCTCCTCGCCCCCACCACCACCACTGCGCGCAGTGTCTGTGCACATTCAGGGACCAGTGGAGGTTTCCACGGAAATAGACTCCAGCTGAAAAGGGGAGCGAGAATACGGTCTTCTCAGAACCCGACAGTTACTTCACCAAACCACAAATTATTTTAATTCTTTGCTTTTCTCCTGACTCAGTCTCTACTCTAAACGCCCTGCTTCCTCCTCTCTGCAGCCTTTCTTCACAACTCTTCCTGCTCTCCCCGTTCTACCCTCCACAGCTCTTCTTTCTCTCCCATGCCCAATGTTGTTAGGGCCACTGGAATTATGCGGCAGGGGATGTCCGAATTAAGCTGCACGGTTGATTATTCATCCTGCAACAGAAGGCAAATTATGCTGCTTAATGTGGCAGTTTTGGGGGATGGCATCACTTCATTGGTTTGTCAGTTTTACACATGATGTTTCACCTCATTATTGCCAGTATGGCACCCAAATACAGCACTAAGCAATAGAATGCTGGCGATCAGCCTTTGCGAACGGCCTTCCGCTGCGCAACACCGGTCACTGCGTTTTTAGCAACTTTCCATCCACTTGAGCTAAAAACTATTTTTTTAGTAAAATCTGCTGATTATGCTGTAGATGATGGATTTTGGTGCAAATGCGGCACATCCATAATTATGTGGAAAACGCCAAAACCGCAGAATTGCACAATTCCAGTGGTTCTGATGATAGTCCCTCTGTCCACAGCTCTTCCTGCTCTCCCTGACCTTTATCATCCCACTCTTCTCCGCCTTCTCAGCTCTCCCTCGCTGTTATGGTCCCACTCTACAGGTGTTCCTGCTCGGCAGCTCCTCCTTTGTTCCTCTCTCCACAGCTCTTCCTGCTTCCACTCTACTCTCGCCCGTCTCTCCACAGCTCTCCCTGCTTCCACTCTCCTCTCGCCCCTCTCTCCACAGCTCTTCCTGCTTCCACTCTCCACTCATCCCTCTCTCCACAGCTCTCCCTGCTTCCACTCTCCTCTCGCCCATCTCCACAGCTCTGCCTGCTTCCACTCTCCTCTCGCCCCTCTCTCCACAGCTCTCCCTGCTTCCGCTCTCCTCTCGCCCATCTCCAAGCTCTGCCTGCTTCCACTCTCCTCTCGCCCCTCTCTCCACAGCTCTCCCTGCTTCCGCTCTCCTCTTGCCCCTCTCTCCACAGCTTTCCCTGCTTCCGCTCTCCCCTCGTCCCTCTCTCCACAGCTCTCCCTGCTTCCGCTCTCCTCTCGCCCCTCTCTCCACAGCTCTCCCTGCTTCCGCTCTCCTCTCGCCCCTCTCTCCACAGCTCTCCCTGCTTCCGCTCTCCTCTCGCCCCTCTCTCCACAGCTTTCCCCGCTTCCACTCTCCCCTCGTCCCTCACTCCACAGCTCTTCTTGCTTGCTCCTCTACCATCGCTCTGCCCACATTTCTTACTGCTCCCCCTGTGCTCCCTGGTCCACCTCTCCACGACTCTTTCTGACTCCCTTTCCTCTTTCGTCCCTTGGAGAGGAGAAAACACGAACTTGAAGGAGGGCAGAAGACCGCTCCCTGCCTGGATGGACTATCCCAGTCATCCCTCATGTGGCCCCAGTGCCTGGATTGTTACAGAACAATACTGCAGTCGTGACCTCCAAGGATGGACGACACGAGTCCTCAGGGCTGCCGGCCGCACCCGGCATATTTCTTCCGTCATAGTTAGGACGTAGTTTGAAAGTTAGGTGTCATAGAGCACGATTACCCTGGTGGGCAGTGGTTATTCTGAAGCATTCACCTGTCACCTCAGTGCCCACTCCGGTCCTAGTTCGAGGCGTCAGTGGGTGCACTGGCCAAGCACGCCCATATCTGATACCCCTCTCTTGTTATTTCTAACTGCCTCTCACTATCCCCTTCCTGCAAGTGAGGTTTGTGGCTTTTTAGGTATTGGTTTTGACAGTGCAGCTATATATTGTAAGATTCCAATACACACATGGTGGGCCTTAGGTCCGCCTCGTTCAACCTTTGCTTCCCTCACACATCGTTCATGTTTATTACAGTTAATTAAAACCATTTCTTCTAATACCATAAAATGATTACAAAAAATTCATTAATTTTCGTGGCAAAATAGTGCCAGTTAATGCAATTAAGTGCAAACAAATATAAATTAATCTACATACGAAGCTCCTTAAAATTATTTAAACAAAGTGCGCTAGGAAAAAAGATAAAATCGCAAGCAGTGAAGTCTATTAAAATAAGGACTGTTAAGTAACATGCATGTGATCATTGCCGGGCCGCACTGTAAATGTCACACTGTTTGTATGGCCCATAGAAAAAAAAGCATTTGCACTGCAATAGGTCTCTCATGTGCGAGAGTTTAAGCTATTGGCATTGCAAATGACAATGCCTTTTATTTATGTTTTAAAAACTAACACATGAATAGAAGGCATTGTCATTTACAATGCCAATAGCTAACACTATCGCAAATGCGAGATCTATTGCATTGCAAATGCTTGTTAGCCCTGGAGCAGGGCGCAAACAAGGACAGTGCGCCCTATATGTAATACGGGCCAAGGTGTTTAAATGTTTGCAAAAACAAATCTAATCAACAACAAGCTGCACAGAGATGGTTAGATTATTCCGTAAAGTGGAGGCCAGTGTTGAAAAGTCCTTTCCTCCCTTTCCCTGCTTCAGTGAAATGAAATGTATGTTATGTTAAAAATATTTATATAGTGCACGTACACCAACCTGTTTCTTGGTGCTGAATAACAGAACATAACTAATAACTAAGTATCTTATTCATATGCTTGTATGAACAACCAGGTTTTCAAGAGTTGTCAGAATCTGGAATAACAAGCCGTCGTTTTGATGTTAAGAGGTAGAGAATTAAAAAAGCGAGGGGCTAATACAGAGAATCTAGAACCCCCTAGTCTCTTCCTCTCAAAAGAGGAAGTAACCAGAAGGTTGAGATGCTGGGACCTCAAGTTCCTAGAAGGTTTGTACTTGTGAATTCAAGAGGAGATAAACTCCAGACTGATGCCCTGGAGAGATTTACAAACCAGCAGCCAAGGAAGTTTCTAAACAGGGGCGTGATGTGGCACCTCCTAGGCTGTCGGTAAACCAGTCTGGCTGCCTGATTTTGTGCCAGTTGCAGTCACTTTATCAAGTATTAAGGGAGGCCGAAATAGAGTGAATTTGCATAATCTAAGCGAGAAATGATTAATACAAGAACAACCTGAACCAGGGCTTCAAACGTGAGGAATCTGCCAACTTTTCTAATCTTACGGAGCTGAAGGAAACAGGCGGAAACTACTGCCCCTACGTGAGGTTTCATAGAAACATTTTTGTTGCCGAGAATTCCTAGACTCTTAACTGAGTTTTTTGGTTGGGGGGAGGGGGAGTACCCGTCTCAACAGGCCAAACATTTGAGTTCCATGGATTTTGTGTGCTTCCAACCAAGGCAAGCTCCGTCTTGTCGGAGTTTAATTTGAGTTGACTGATATCCATCCAATCAGGGACGAATAACATTGTATTTTGGAAGATCAAGGTTGAGTCCAGTGAATTATCGATGGCAAAAAGAAGTTGCATATCGTCTGCATAATGGAATATTCTCACTTTTCTTTTTCTCAGGGAATGCACTAGAGGGTGAATATACCAATTGAAAGGGTTTGGGACAGAGTCGAACCTTGAGGTGCACCACAGGTCAATTTGACTCTAGGAGAACAAAAAGGGGCCAAACAAACTGACTGATAGTGATAGAGCGAAATGTTCTTGTGAATTGTAGGGGTGCATCATAATCATTGGTAGTCCACACCCGCATGTACTCAGACATATATTCGTATATATTCAGTTGTATATCCATGCATGTTTAGTAAAGAATGAATAGTTCACTGAGATAAAGTGAATCAGCAGTATAATTGTGTTATGATAATCATGTAATGTAATGCTTATTGAATTGTGTGAACATAATGCATAGAGAAATTAGTTCGTGTGTAATTTAATTGTAGTAGTTTAAACGTGCACCATATTAAAGTTGCACATGTAATTCATTTTGCACATGAATTGTAATGAAAATGCTCATAGGGAAAAGTAAAGTGTGTTTAAAAATTATATGCAAAGGCCTGACTACATATATGCTTAGGGAAGGCCTGGTTTATTCTTATGTTAGCTTATTTTGTAGGAAGAGAAAAGATTCTCTTGGTAAGGCTCTCTGGGCACAAACGGTAGATTTAATTAGCACAGTAGAAGGTTTCTGTTGAACGTATCTTTTGTTGCAGGTGCAAGGACACATGTCTCGTTAGTAAAGACTAACTCTTTGTTTTCAAAAGTTAGAGAGATGGGAGGCATCGTACGGGGAGTGCAATGGAATTTAGGGATGATACTTTCAGCGGAGAAGGTGCCTGGGACTCAAGGTCATCACAACCGTCCAGGATGAAGTAACCGTTTCGATGGAAAAGTACAAGAAAGAGGACCTGGCCAAGGAGGCGTGACAAAGGCGTGTACAATTGTATTAGGGTTTTGTATTAGGGATAGTGCCCTGAGGGAGGAGGCCAGAGAAGAGGTAGGGGAGACCAGAGAGAAGGACAGAGAGTGTCCTGAGGAAGGAACTGAGCTTAGGTATTATGTGATTGCACTTCTGAGGAAGTCTTCACAGCTGACACCTTTTATTCACTCTTGCCTGGGAAAATCGTTATGTAGGGATGTCACTGAGTGTTAGTGTAGGGACAGCAATTGATTTAAAGCTTGCTTAGATAAATGAAGAGCAACGTAGAAATTGGAGCAATCATAGCTTGGTTGATCCTTCTAGAATTATCTATTCTCTTTATCCTGAGTCGGATGAGACTCCTGCGTAGGTTATTATTTGTATTAGTGCCCATCTATTTCTTTAACCTCGTGTTGAGGTGCTTGCATGTTCAGTTATTTTTGGCGATAATAAATTCTTAAACTTGAATTCGGAGTCAGTGGTCCTTTCAGACAAAATGAATGCTGTTATATAACCAGATGAGATTCTCTCCTTTACACTATTCAACAGGTAAAAAGATCTTGGCGACCAGAAGGTTCTTATAGATAATTAGATAAGAATCGGCGTTATCAGTTGGTAGCAGAGTAGGATGGTTACCTTTGATGGTAAGGGGAGATCTAGAGCAAGATAGGAGACTAAGTTGCCCCATAGAGCCCGAGTGACGCAGATCCAGAGGACCGCGGGAGAAAGATGTCGGAGGTCGGAGGTCGGAGGTCGTTGAAAACTGACGGAGAGTGACGGTGCGGCGGAAGTAGCAGTTCGTGGTAGAGTGAGTATGAAAAGAGTGGTGTTTGGTAGATTGCGGTGTTTTATTGTTGTGTGATGTCTTGCGGAGTTGGAAAGAGAGTTGTGTGATTGAGAACCGGACCGTGAGCGCGCGCAGGACCGGGAGATTTATTGTGGTGTAGAACACACCCAGAGTTGAGAGCGTTGACCAGAGGTTGTGGGGGTCACGAGACGTCATTGACAGACCCACTGAAGATAGGGAACACATGTGTGAGTGTGTGAATAACCAACGCAGGTCGTAGGTTATTGTGTGCAGAACATCGAGTGATTGAATCCTATCGAGTGTGTTAGAGGCGATTGTCCGGTCGTTTCGCGGACAGACGGTTGCCAGATTGAGGTCAACAAGCTCAAGAGGCTGATCGGTCATTGGTAAGACTGACGGTCAGAGAGGTAATTGTTCGGTAGGACGGACATTATTTCAGAGTATGATTGGGACAGGTGCGAGCGAGAACGAGTGAATTAGGAAGGAGGGGAACTGCTGCGAGCGGAGGAAAAGTGACGTCAGACAAGTGCCGCGCTGCGATAGGCCGGTTGGTGTGAGCCGCGCTGGCATTGGTGGATTGAAGTCAGGAAGTAAAAGCTGACATTTTGAGTGCAAATAAAAAGTTGATTCATCATGAAATGTTTTAAAGTTTTACGGGAACTGTGTAGAGGTGATAGGCATGTGGTTACTCGGGAAGGAGAGGAAGCTCCTCCCGAGGATACGCCAGCACATTATATGGCAAAGAATGTAGGATTGCATACTATAATTTGGCTTGAAAATTGGCATAAAATGACAGAAGGAGAAGGAGAATTGACTTTCCCACGCTATGGTACTTTCAGGTTAGAGGTATTGTACCAGCTAAAAAGTATAATGGCTTCTTTACGACCACTACCTAGACCGACACAGTTTGAGGCGCTACATGCGTGGATTAGAGCAGCGTACGACAGGAGGAAAGACAAGAGCCAGGAAAGGGTGAAGAAATCGGTCAGGGCATTTCAAGATGCAAGGTGGGATGCACTGGAGAAAAGGTGGAGAGTGGAAACGATCGAGGGAGATAAATTATACCCACTGCTAATACAAAATGGAAAGATTATAAGAATCGATGAGGATGACAGTGATACAGACGACAGCCTGTTAGATAGGTTGTTGGCAGAGAGGCCACCACCATTTAATCCAGACTCAGAAGAGGGAAAGCCGACTCCAGCAGTAACAATTGATGAGAGCCAGAATCAGACTAGCATGAGAGTAGTGGGAAGGATTTCCACAGGAACGGAAGGGGCAACGACGTCTATGATAACACAGCCTCCTGTTGGGAACACAAGGTTACCGGACTCCTTGACAGTACCGGTTACCATTGGCCCTATAGTACCGGTATATGACCCAGACCGAGTGAGAGAAGGGAGCTCCGTACAGATGGGAAGGGAAGAAATAACCAGTGAGAGTGGGAATGGGTTCGGAGTACGAGTGGTTCATTTCCCAAGACCATTGGAGACAAGTACGCCATTACCGGCTACTGCAGACTCTTCCTTTAGACAGGAGGATGAGAGACCAATCAGACCGAGGTCTTTGCATGAATCCAAGTCAGCTTTGAGGATGTGGACACCAACAGTAACAAACCAAAGTGATAGGATGCCAGGAGATAGGGCACAAAACATCTCGGAAGACAGACCAAGTTCCAGGAATATGATGGAAGGGAATAGGTCACAAGGACAGAATAGTGACTGTGATGAGCGGGACGGTTCAAATTGTCGAGAAATACTGAGGAGTGCAGTACAGGCAAGGTTGCTAGATGTAGTAAGGTTGAAAGCAGAGGTAGACGAGATGATTAGCGGGGGTCTGCCTCTGGAAAGGATAGAAATTTATGGATCAGATGAGCTGCTGTTCGTAGCAAAAGATGTGACTCGAAAAGCTAGAATAGCACATGAAAAATTAACGACGTTGGCCAAAAGATATGAGGTAGACCTGAACAAAACTAAAACGTTGCAAGGACCGCATAGATTACAATACAGTGACCAGGAGCTGGAGGAGAAAAGAATCACAGGATTAAGGACACACACCAGAGACCTGATTGTAGGAATGAGAATATGGATTTTGTTGGACAAATGGGAAGAAAGGTGGTCCAAGAAGAAACTAGCAAAGAAAGCTGAGGGGGAAACGCCGCCTCCAGGAGGGGGGGCGACGGGTGTCGGAAATTTTCCTTTGCGGGAAGTACAGAATGGAGGGTATGTGCATGTGCCGTGGAATAGAGGTGATTTGGCTGCATTTACAAATGATTTTCCTCGGCTGAGGGAGAAACCAGTAGAGTGGTACAAGCAGGTTGAGCGGTTTGTTAAAATTTCAAAAGTATTGTGGATTGATTTGAACACCTTGTTTGACATAGTGGTACCAGGAGATTTGTGGACAGCTTGTAAAGTCGCTGTCGAGTGGCCGACTTCGGAACCTGAAAGGGAGCCGGTTACAAATGGCCCATCACCCCTAGTAATGAAAAAAGTATGAGCAGGTGATTACATGGCTAAAACTGAAGATTTCACCTCAAGATATAGATTGGGTTAAGATAGATCGGACTGTACAAGAACCCAAAGAAACGGTGCATGAATATTACGAAAGACTTCTGCAAGCTTTTAAACAGTATAGTGGATTAGATACGTTAGACCCCAAGGATATGGGACAGTTTGTCTCAAAGTTTGTACTGGGTCTGAGAACAGAAGTCAGTCTCATGATACAGCACCATTTGATCTGCTGGCAGAACAAGCCGGTAGATGAAATTTTGAGGTATGCGAGATACTGTAGTGATGAGGTGGAATCGAAACATCGGAAGCTAAAAGACAAATTGATGCTTGTCCAGATGCAGACAGCACAGGGTCAGTCTAATGGAGGGACCTTAGGAAGAAAACAAGGAAATTTCCAGGGGAACCAGAATGGGCAAGGACAGGGAAAGGGAAAACCAATAGACCCCAAGACGGGAGTGGACGTGGCCACACTGAAGAAGACCACTGCGTGTCATCTTTGTCGCCAGGTCGGACATTGGAAACGCGAGTGTCCTTTGAACCCAGTTAATCAGTTGCAGGAAGAGAAAGAGGGGCTCAGGCACCCGCGCAAGAGGTAGTTAACACAGTGACGAGGCCTAGGACGATGAAAGGGGGATATACAGCTCTCACGCCCAGGTTCCCCAGGCTCCAAGGATTACACAAGGAATACGAACGTACCAACAGATGCCCCTGTTCGAAGACTATGACGAGAGTAGCTCAGACCCTTTATCCTGACGGTGCCTGAGGGGGAGGAAGACTGCACGCTTGGAGCGGTCTTGGAGGTAGACCAGAGAGGACCTTTTGTGGAGGCAGATATTGAGGGTCATCCTGCCACACTTTTGGTTGATACTGGTGCTACCCGGTCTACTGTAAGATCAGCAGTGGTCCCTAACCTACCCCTCTCGGGACAATCAATCCAGGTTGTTGGAGTAGCGAACAAAAGAATAAGCAGCCCATTGACAGAACCGATCTTAGTAAAGATAGGTTCCTTCCAAACTAGACATCAGTTTGTAGTGTGTGATACAAGTCCAGTTTGCCTTTTGGGAAGAGATCTGTTGTGCAAGTTGAACTGCACGATTTATTGTACGCCTCAGGGAGTGGAGGTCCAGACGAGGGATGACGACGCTGACTTTAAGGTTACCAATCAGCATCTATGTATAGATCTGTACCCAATGGTGACAGTGGAAGAACTTCCACCTGATTTGAGAGACGCTGTGTCATCTGCGGTGTGGGATTTCGCAGGCGATGAAATAGGTCTAATCAGAGGGGTTGAACCAGTGCGGATTGAGGTGAAGCAAAATGTTGATTTCCCCAGGACACCTCAATACAACCTGTCGCCTGAAACGATTGCAGGGATAAAACCTGTGATCGAGACTTTCATTGAGAAGGGCATTCTAAAAGAGATCAGAGGTAGCCCCTGTAATTCACCCATTATGGGACTACAGAAACCGAGCGGGAAATACAGGATCGTGCAAGACCTGCGAAAGGTCAACACGATAGTTGTCCCTTGTTGTCCAGTGGTACCGAATCCTTCAGTAATACTGTTCCAGATCCCATGCGAAGCCGAGTGGTTTACGGTCATCGACTTGTGTCAAGCCTTCTTTTCGATACCGCTCCATGAGGAAAGCCAATTTCTTTTTGCGTTCAGGCTGGAAAATCGCGTGTTAACATGGTGTCGTATCCCTCAAGGGTATACAGAAAGTCCATCGATCTTTAACCAGATCCTGAAAAAGAACCTTGAGAGCCTTGTGTTGCCGCAGAACTCAGTCCTCAGTGCAATACATAGACGATTTACTCATTGCCTCAGAAACAGAAGATGCTTGCAGAATTGACACTGTAGCCCTGTTGAACCACTTAGCAGAGAATGGACATAAGGTGTCCCCGAACAAGCTGCAGTACTGTTTGAATGAGGTACAGTACTTGGGACACAGATTGGAAAAAGGCAAGAGGAAGGTGTCACCAGACCGAATTGAGGCAATAATGAGTATGGCAGTACCCACCACACAGAGAGAAGTTAGGATGTTCCTGGGAATGGTCGGCTACTGTCGACAGTGGATTCCTAGTTTCTCCTTGAGAGCAAAGCCTTTGCAGAGGCTTACGCACAAGGATGTGAGTGATCCGGTACCATGGGACGAGGAGTGCTTGATGTCATTCCTGAAACTGAGAGAGGAATTGTGCAGTGCTCCGGCACTGGGGATGCCTGATTACAACAAGGCCTTTTCATTGTTCTGTTGTGAGAGGGAAGGATGTGCATTAGCAGTCTTAGCTCAGAACCATGGAAGTGTCCGTAGACCAGTTGCCTATTTCTCAGCTACTCTAGATCCAGTAGCTTCTGCGTTGCCCGGATGTCTAAGATCCGTTGCTGCAACCGGTGTCAGCATTGAAAGATGTGAAAGCATTGTAATGGGACATCCACTGACTGTACATGTGCCACACTCGGTTGAGTTATTGATGACCAGGACCAAGACTCAGCACCTAACGAACAATAGGTTAACGAGGTACGAGCAAGTCATACTTGCCGCAGAGAATGTGACTCTGAAAAGGTGCTCTGTCTTGAACCCTGCGACATTGATGCCTACACCGAACACGGATGATGAAGATTGTGCGGACCATGATTGTCTCGATGTGACCGAACTTTGCACCAAACCGAGACCTGACATTGTCGATGAACCGTTGGCTGACCCAGATGAAATTTTCTTTGTCGATGGTTCATGCTTAAGAGACAGTGTGGGGCAATTGCGAGCAGCGTTTGCTGTGTGTACCATTTCGGGAGTGGTTGAGGCTGCTTGCCTAGAAGGAGTACGCTCCGCGCAGGTAGCTGAGATCATTGCCTTGACCCGTGCCTGTTTGGCCGCTGATCGAATTCGAATCACGATTTACACTGACAGCCAATATGGGTTTGGTGTGGTGCACGACTTCGGGCAGTTATGGTCTCAGAGGGGATTTTTGACATCATCTGGCTCACCCATTCGGAATGGAGAATATGTAAGACAACTGTTGGATGCATTACAGCATCCGAAGGAAATTGCTGTTGTAAAGTGTTCCGCCCAAGGGAAAGGGGAGGACTTTGTGTCATTGGGTAATAATTATGCGGACGAGGTCGCCCGTTTCTGTGCAGAACAAGGATGCATATTCACAGATAGATACGCAGGGGAGAGCCAAGAAAGAACCGAGCTCAGCATAATGTTGGCCATGGCAGACACTTGGGAAGAGCTTAAGCGATTGCAGGACGAAGTCTCAGACCAGGAGAGAGAGGGATGGATCAAATCTGGTTGTGAGAGAGGAGATGTGGATGTGTTGGTATCCAGCGATGGGAGAGCCGTATTACCAGAAGAGCTGTTGAGTCCGATGGCAAGGCTGATACATGGACAGGCACACCTTGGTAGAGATGCAATGATGAGGGTGTTTAGACAGACGTGGTACAACCCACGATTTCGGGCGATGGCTGAAACAGTGTGTCAAAGGTGTGTTACGTGTCAGCAGATGAACGCTGGAAAGAAAACTGTAGTTACATTGAGTCACATTGGGAGGTCAGGTGGGCCTTTCAACAGGATACAGCTAGACTTCGTGGAAATGCCTAAGTGTAATGGGTTGAGGTACATTTCAGTGCTGGTGTGTGTATTCTCACGGTGGGTGGAGGCTTACCCAACACGCAGGTGTGACACTCTCACAGTGGCTAAGTTATTGTTGAGGGAGCTCATCCCTAGGTTCGGGATCCAAACCTCTTTGGAATCGGATAGAGGAAGGCACTTCCACAGTGAAATCATGAAGTTACTTTGTGCTGCATTGAATATTGACCAGAGACTCCACTGTAGTTACAGACCAGAGGCTTCTGGGATGGTGGAACAAGTTAATGGAACTTTGAAGGCCCGGATGGCAAAAATGTGTTCCTCGACTTCCCTGAAATAGCCCTACGCTTTGCCGCTTGTGTTAATGAGCATGCGAAGTGTCCCAGACAGGAAAACCGGGTTGTCCCCCCACGAAATTCTAATGGGAAGGGCAATGAGGTTGCCGGCAGTACCAGCTACAGCTTTGATAAGCATCACTGATGACTTGATTCTCGATTATTGTAAAGGACTATCTGATGTGGTCCGTTCTGTATCCCAGCAGGTGCAAGCAGCAGTGGTCCCAGCCTCGAGTGATCTGTGCCACGACCTGTGCCCCGGAGATTGGGTGCTTGTCCGGAAGCACGTGAGGAAGAGTTGCTTGGATGCCCGTTGGCGTGGCCCGTATCAGGTGATACTCATCACGAACACAGCAGTAAAGTGTGGAGGATTGCCGAACTGGGTGCATGCCTCCCATACCCGCAGAGTTTCAGCACCCTTGGAAGAAACAGCTCCTCTCGTAAATGAAAATCCAGCTGATGTGGCAGGGCCACATGAGAGGACAAGTCAAGCTGTAAGAATCGCTGACACAGCTGGTGGTGCACTAGAGCTAACTGAAGGGGGTTTCCACAGTTCGAACCCTGACTCAGACACCGAAGAAAGAAACGGTGCAGTGGGCGGGGAAGAGTCAGATTTAGCAGAAAGAGGAAGTAGTGCACTGGGTATAGCAGGGGAAGGCAGACGAACGAACAGAAGTGCAGAAAGTTGGCCTGAAAGACAGAGGCGACGGAACCTGAAGTTAGCACCTGAAAGAGACCTTGCCCCAGTGTCTGAAGCGTCCGAAACAGAGGCAAGTGACGAAGACCAGGCTCAAGATAGTCGGCGAAGGTCGAAAAGAACCAGAGTACCTTGTCACAGATACTCTACCCCTGAGTGGACTTACACAGTGTTTGATGCAGGGGTGGTGAGTACGGGAAGGCTGAGGTCAGTGCTGGTGGTCCGTCGGAGCCCGAATGTGGTGGTGAAGGTGGTGCTGCAGTTGCCAGGGCTCGAAATAGAAGGAACACTGACCCTCACAGTTCCGAATCCCCGCTTCTGAGTGAAGTTCAAAACTTGGTTCTGCATCGACTCGAATTTCCGTCTTTTGGGTTTGAGCCGTCTTCACATGAAATGGTAATCTTGCGTCTTGAACTTTTGTATCACGTTCTGGAACTGCTCAATGAGGATCTTATTGTGGATCAACTATAAACTGTAAATAAAAGTCTAAAAGAAGAAGATAACCTAGGTCCGAGTGGAAGAAGAATAAACTTAGGGACTTTCCACAAAAGAGGAACGAAAACTAGGGAAGTCTTTTTCTGGACTGTGTAAATAAGATTGTGATCGAAAAGGGAAAATCCGGAGATTTCATGGTTGCTCGAGCTGGTTAAGCAAGTCACGAGTAAAGGACACAGAGACTTTTTCAGGGTTCATTGCTATAACCAAGAACTTTTGAGAACTTTCGAAACCATGGAGCCGGGAGATCCCAATCGTAGATCTAAGTGGTTTGTAGGCGTACTTATAAGTAGTGTGATAGTCTCTATAATCATAGTAGTCATAGTCTCATATACTGGTTCACATGAGCTAGAAGTGCAGGGGGTGCCAGGGACACCTACACCTACTACACCAAGCCAAAAGGGGGTAAACATGGGAGCTGACAGAGCTTTGCTATTAGAAGAAAGTCGTAGGTTACATATAGATTTATCTAGGAGTGATTTTAAGCTTAACGCATATGCTAAGCTGCTATATGAGTATGTTGATGTGATGGATGCGAAGGATTGTTATGTGTGTATGCAGTTGCCTGCTTCAGTGGACGAGGGTATCAGGTACCACCATCTTCCACTGACTTATGGAATTTCATGTAGTCTTGTGCTTAGTTTATTTTATGAGAGAGATCAGTTTGAGTATTTCTTTTCCAATTTCGACGCAGTGCTTCCTGAAGTCCCAGCTTACAAGCATTTGAATAAGTATGACTATTATAAGACCGAGGATAGACTCAGGAAGTTCTTCATACCGAGTTTGGAATTGGATACAGCATTCGCTCACAGACACAATCTGACCTGCTCGCTGTCAGATGTAGAGAAAAAGTTTGTAGATCAGGTAGAAGACAGGTATAGAAAGTTGACCCAGTCACGAGACATGGGGCATCACAGACTTGATTGGACAGATGAAGAAAAGTTGCATAAGACAAAGGGAAGCTATGGTCCTATAGCGTTAGACAAAGAGCAGAGGGGTAAGTTGTGTATAAGGCGTTATCAGACTTACTACGAAAAGGTTCCAGTGGGACAAAGCACTTGTGATCACGTGTTCACCATGGCAGATGTGGCAAAAGATTTTCTCCAAGGTCCTGTACAAGTGATACCAACGGTGTATTATGTGTGTGGGAAGAATGCTTATGTGAGGTTGCCTGCAAATTGGTATGGAACATGTTATTTGGCAATAATATTTCCAAAGATTTACCATACGGAGGATTTGGAACTTCTAGAAAGTGGGGAGCATTCAAGAGCGAGAAGAGCTGCAAGTGCAGGAATCGTTGTGGGGGATATCTTTGGAGCTATGATACCCAGTCTGGGAGTAGTCTTGAATGATGTGAAAATCCGAAGGTTAGCGACTGTGGTGGATGAATTTTCGATGAATACAGCAAAGTCTTTGGTGCTGGTGGAAGGAGAGATGTTGTCGATAAGGGCAATGGTTTTGCAGAATCGCCTTGCTTTGGATGTCTTGTTGGCAAAAGAGGGCCGAGTCTGTAAATTGTTGAAGGTTCAAGAGTGCTGCACTTATATACCAGACCGTAGCAAGGATCTGGAGAAATATATAAGTAACATCACTACCATCCACACAAAAATAGCGGATTTGACCGAAGAGGGGGCTTGGGAAAAGGTTGGCAAGGGTTTTGGTCAAGTGGGGAGTTGGGTTGCAAATCTGAGAAAAGGATTCCTTGGGTATGTTCTGAGACCCCTCCTTATCGTGGTGATTTGTGTGGTCTGTCTGTGGATTTCGATCAAGGCCTACAGGTGGTATCGAGCAGGCCGAGTCAAGAGAGCTTTGAGGGAAAATGAGATGAGATTGGCTAGACTGCGGGACAGTCAGTATCAGAGGCTCAAGAGCATGGAGAAACTAAGATCAGGGAAAATGGCAACGAGTTCTGTTTAGGTCGGTTCTTTCTCCAAGGGAGTTGAATGGAGTGTGATGACAGGAGTCATCAAAGGGGGGAACTGATAGAGCGAAATGTTCTTGTGAATTGTAGGGGTGCATCATAATCATTGGTAGTCCGCACCCGCATGTACTCAGACATATATTCGTATATATTCAGTTGTATATCCATGCATGTTTAGTAAAGAATGAATAGTTCACTGAGATAAAGTGAATCAGCAGTATAATTGTGTTATGATAATCATGTAATGTAATGCTTATTGAATTGTGTGAACATAATGCATAGAGAAATTAGTTCGTGTGTAATTTAATTGTAGTAGTTTAAACGTGCACCATATTAAAGTTGCACATGTAATTCATTTTGCACATGAATTGTAATGAAAATGCTCATAGGGAAAAGTAAAGTGTGTTTAAAAATTATATGCAAAGGCCTGACTACATATATGCTTAGGGAAGGCCTGGTTTATTCTTATGTTAGCTTATTTTGTAGGAAGAGAAAAGATTCTCTTGGTAAGGCTCTCTGGGCACAAACGGTAGATTTAATTAGCACAGTAGAAGGTTTCTGTTGAACGTATCTTTTGTTGCAGGTGCAAGGACACATGTCTCGTTAGTAAAGACTAACTCTTTGTTTTCAAAAGTTAGAGAGATGGGAGGCATGGTACGGGGAGTGCAATGGAATTTAGGGATGATACTTTCAGCGGAGAAGGTGCTTGGGACTCAAGGTCATCACAACCGTCCAGGATGAAGTAACCGTTTCGATGGAAAAGTACAAGAAAGAGGACCTGGCCAAGGAGGCGTGACAAAGGCGTGTACAATTGTATTAGGGTTTTGTATTAGGGATAGTGCCCTGAGGGAGGAGGCCAGAGAAGAGGTAGGGGAGACCAGAGAGAAGGACAGAGAGTGTCCTGAGGAAGGAACTGAGCTTAGGTATTATGTGATTGCACTTCTGAGGAAGTCTTCACAGCTGACACCTTTATTCACTCTTGCCTGGGAAAATCGTTATGTAGGGATGTCACTGAGTGTTAGTGTAGGGACAGCAATTGATTTAAAGCTTGCTTAGATAAATGAAGAGCAACGTAGAAATTGGAGCAATCATAGCTTGGTTGATCCTTCTAGAATTATCTATTCTCTTTATCCTGAGTCGGATGAGACTCCTGCGTAGGTTATTATTTGTATTAGTGCCCATCTATTTCTTTAACCTCGTGTTGAGGTGCTTGCATGTTCAGTTATTTTTGGCGATAATAAATTCTTAAACTTGAATTCGGAGTCAGTGGTCCTTTCAGACAAAATGAATGCTGTTATATAACCAGATGCGATTCTCTCCTTTACACTATTCAACAGGTAAAAAGATCTTGGCGACCAGAAGGTTCTTATAGATAATTAGATAAGAATCGGCGTTATCAATAGCGATCCTTTCGGAAGGAAACTAACCAGTTCAGTGCTGTTCCCTGTATGCCTGCTGCTCCAGTATAGTCCACCAATAACTCATGGTCGATCTTGTTGAATGCTGCAGAGAGGTCGAGAAGCACTAGCGCCTGTGCGGTGCCCCTGTCCACCTCTTCTCTCGAATCATCGAGCACAGACAAGATTACTGCCTCCGTAGAATGAGCCGGGAGGAAGCCTGCCTGATGAGAATCGAGAAAATGAGATTCCTCAAGGAAGGAACAGAGACAACTAGCAACATGAGCTTAAAATACTTTAGCCAGAAAGGGAAGCAGTGAGATGGGGGCGATAGTTGTTCAAGGTATATGGGTCAGCAGCAGTTATTTTTAGCAATGGAACCACAATTTCTTGCTTGAAGACTCTGGGGACAGTAGCTTGAATTAGGGAGTCATTAAGTAGATAAAGCTATGTCAGGGAATGAAGCAAGCACTTCTTTTAGCATTCGAGGAGGGCAGGTATCAGAAGGGGAACCTGAATTTACTTTGATCAGTACATCAGTAAGACGTACTCTATTGATGGTGGGTAATTTCACCAGTGATTTAGAATTTCTCTCAATAGGGGATGATAGCTTTAATTTTAGTAACAAAGAAAGAATTGAGTGCATCACAGAAAGATTGAGTAGGAGGTATTCTTATCGTCTTTTTACCATCCCTCTACCAGGGTGGTCAATACATCACAGATAACTACAAGCAGGGCCGGCTCTAGGGCGGTGCGACCGGTGCCACCGCACCGGGTGCTGACTTCCATGGGGGCGCCTGTTTGCTAGTTTATATTGTGCTTAAAAGCACCTGCTACCGCGTTCCTGGCCTCTAGCAATTTTCAGGCAACAATTAAAATGTCAAGAAAACGCTGTAGATTAATGTTCTTCCTGGCGAGATCTGAGTTTTGTCTAGTAGAAGTTTTGACTCGTGGAAGTTTTGATTCATGGTAAGATAGCACAGAGAGTTAATATGCCTGCTGCAAAGAACATGTACCATGCAGATCACAAAGCGAATATAATGTAAATAGGTCAGGAAGAGACTTTCTTTTGTTAGTTGCAGTTTACAGTGAGTTTACAGTGAGCTATTAACTGTCATCAAAGATCTGCGTGCAGACTTCAAGGTAGAGAAGAGAGGATGTAGTCTTACGGCTAGAGTGGTAGACCTCGAAGCTGGGGAACTGGGTTCGAGTCTCAGCAATGACGCTCAACATCCTGTGACTCTGGGCAAATCCCTTAATCTACCGTGCCTAACAAAATGAATGTGGCTTTCTGTAACGAAACTGGTGCTCATGTAAAGCGCTCTGATACCCAATGTCTCGGGTCTAGTTTGCGCTATATAAAACTCCCCCAAAACAAGGTATAGCTTAGAATGTATGGATTTTTTCCCAGACTTTAATTATTCTAATGTTGCAAAAAGGGTTAATTTGGGTACGAATCAGTTCTTGGTATTAAAGAGGTCCCCAATCCATTGTGTTACATTTTAAATTCAGAGTTTGTGCTTCTCCAGACCAAGTCCTCTTCAACCATACTGCCTACCTGTATGGATGACATGTGAATCCACCCCTTGTTGTCCTCTGTGATACGTAACATTTCCTATACACTGATTTACACACCTATGATTGATTGTCTCTGTGTAATGTTTGTGTTATGTAAAATGCTCTGACACCCTTCACTTTTGTGAGTGACGCTATAAAATTAATTAAATGCATCTGAGAGAGAGTAGTTATGGAGACTGTTAAAGGGTGGTGGGAGAGGAATCCGTGGTGAAGGTGGTCATTGGGGGCACCAACAAACACTGTTGCACTGGGCGCCACCAGTGCTAAAGCCGGCCCTGACTACAAGTTTTCAATGAATTTAAACCCAGGGTGTTTCCTGAAGTGATAACTCATCATCAATAATGTGATTCACAGCCGAGGACCATACAAGGTTCGTGCTGAACAAGCTTGGTCTTCAGGAAAAACAAGCTGATATTGAACATCCCACAGTGCACCCTGAAAAGGGCATTCCACTGGGCAATAAGTACCACTGACAACAATGAAAGGAAGCCATCAATAAAGAGGTTTGGTCAAAACTGTTCTAAACTGAGACACACAAAGATATTCTCAACAATCTGAAGCCTCCTGAGAAGGAATTAGGGGAGGGTCGTATAAGAGATTATACGGGGGAGACCACCTGAGAGCAGTGGGATCCAGAAACAGGTTTTTCACTGCCTTGCAGCTAACCAGACAGGGAGCCATACAGCCAGCCGAAAGGCAGTGGCCTAGAGGTGCACACTGTCACCTCAAAGTACATTTACACCAAAAACAACCCACCCAATCCCGGATCTCAAGATTCTTGTGATGGTTTTGAGGATTTTTTTGTCATCGACATTCTTTTAAAGGCAACTCAAAGACGAGATGAGTCAGGCCAAAGCTGCAAGAGAGACATAAAAGAAGCCAGTGAAGACAGGACCACATGGAAGGAGAAGCTTGGAGGTCAAAGGCTGGGGAGTAATTTCCTGGCTATTTTTCGTTCCAAAAGAGCAGATCCAAGAAAAGGCTGTCCTCACCAAACCAATTCTATCAATACAGCTGGATAAAACTCATGGTAGTCAGAGGCAAATTGTCCAACAGATACAGACAGAGCAGTGGTGGTCGGCTGCCACCGTAAGACTATGAAAGACGACTGCTGCCACGGTGGGGCAGGGCCTGGACTGGAACTCATCTAAGCAGTTTGAAGGCTCAACAGAATCATAGAACTGGTTGGTAGCAATTTTTTCCAGCGGTTTTCCCAAAAAACAGAGCAGTAAAGTGAGCAAAAAGTGGAGGAGTCCTTGGGTTCCAGATAATGGGGCAAAAACCCTGTTGAAGGTATTTCCCATTGCTCTATAAATAGAGGAGGGGTTATTTAGGTTACAGGGTTAACACTAAGTTAAATTTCTAGATTATGGTGCACAAAGGTTACACTGTGTGGAAAAATTCTTTAGCAACCAGCCTTGGCTCAGGTGAAGTTAAGATCCCAGCGTAGAATACCTGGTCGCGAAAATGTATGCCTGGAACCAGCGGATGACGAGGGCAGGGGAGCACAAGCGGGCACAGATCTTACACACCTAATCATGGGAACAATGAGATATTGGCATACAGTGGAGACAAATCTTTGCAATTTTAAACCTGTGGGCAAATGTAATGAAAGTCCTGGCACTTAGCTCAACACTTCCTTTTTTTATTGGGACCAGTGGAAATAGGGTTAGGAATAAAGGCAATTTCTAGCACATCTAAAACCTCGATTTCCGTATCTTTATTAGATAAAGTAGCCACAATCAGCAGACACATACTTTACTTTCCGTTTGCGCTTTATCCCAACAAAGCTTTTATTGACGGTTTGAATTTATCAACAGATTAAATAATACAAATATCCACCCACTGTCAGCGCAGCTAAAGGACAGCGGAACTGCAACAGAACAGAGGATGTCCACCCACAGTCAGTGCAGCTGAAGGACAGTGGAATTGCAACAGGACAGAGGATGTCCACCCACAGTCAGTGCAGCTGAAGGAAAGTGGAATTGCAACAGGACAGAGGATGTCCACCCACTGTCAGTGCAGCTGAACGAAAGTGGAATTGCAACATGTAGGAGAGTAGGATCTGCCTCTTATGTTGCCCCCACTTTTTTTCTGATGTTTACACTGGTTTCTGGCTATAGGCTGGCTGGGACCCTGCCAATCAGGGCTCCAGCCTCTCTGTTCTCTCTAAACGACTTGGAGTGCACTCTAGGTGCACTAGTGATTGGATACTGTGGTACCTTATGAGTCCCTGGTATAGGGTACCTTAGGTACCAAGGGCATAGGTACTTCACAGGCCTACCAGGGGCTGAAGCATGTATTATGCCACCCCTGGGAAGCAGACTAAATCTGACACCACAGGCCTGCTACTGCAGCCTGGGTGAGGAGGTGCTAGCACCCCTCACTGAGATATAGGTTCCCTATATCTCCCCTGCACACACATTGAAACCTATCAGTCACCCCTAAGGTAGGCCCTATCAATCCTGAGGGCAGGGTGCTTAGTTTCTATGTGAGAGGGTGCCTCTGCCTGAGCAGGGCCCCTCTGCAGCTCTCAGAGTCCATTCTCTGGGGCTGTTTGTGAATGCGGTCAAACCATATACTCTTAAGTGCATTATAACCTCGCGGTTAATGCTAACTTTGGAATGGCTGCATCAAAACATGTCGTGTTTGGTGTCAAACACTTTGGAATCATACCCCCACACCAGTAACTGGTGTGGGAGTATGATCCCACCCTTCTAGAGGGATAGACATGTACCTACTGTGGAAATGCAGTAGAATCCTGAAGAGCCCGGGCATCACAAGATGGATGCCACCAGTCACAGACACTGGGCTGCCCTCCTGCTGATGACCGAAACTCGCAGTGGAGGAGGCCCAACAATAGGTATCCTGTCGCAGGGGTGTGTGACCACCTCCCAGACAGGGTTTAGTGTATTGGGGCTGGGTGGGTGCACTCCTAGAGTGCTTTGAAGTCCTGCACTGGGGGAGCAGGAGGCACCTCTGTGCATACACCAGTTCAAACCGGCTCAGGGGCTACCTGCCCCTGCTCTGGCGCGAAACTGGACAAAGGGAAGTGGGTGTAGCCACCCACTCCCTGACCCTCCCATAGGTGGGGTCATAGAGCTAGTCCCTCCCTTCTTTTTAGTATAAGATGGGGAACCTGTGCATTGCAAACTAGATATCCCTGGACAACGCTCTGAAGAAGAATCCCGGACCTTCGACGTTCCACTACCTCTGGAAGACTGAAGAATCTCCCTTGGAGTCAAGGAGTGACTCCCCTGCTTGGCAGGCACCAAAAACTGCAACGACGGTCGCAAACTATGCCGCTTCCGCCGGAGCCCGAAGTCCCTGCAGCCCAGGAAGAGGATTTCCTGACTTCTCCAAGGCCATCGTGAGTCCCCAGCGAAGCTGAGGCAAGTGGACCCCCCGAGTGACGAGGAACCGCAGTCCCTGGGTACCGTGCACTATTTTCGAGTGCAACCCCTTCACGACATTCTACGAACCTGTGCTTTGGACCACGTGTGATCCCAGCCTCTAGCAGAGATCCCTCCCAAGATCAGAGGCCCACCCTGTCCCGAGTGACCGTGGACCCCTGTTGAGTGAATCCTCCCGAGGCATCTTTGCAATCCCTTGCCAGCCGGCTTGTGGGTCCTCTGAAGACTTTTCTACAAAACCAAAGGGCTCCCCTGATTGCTCCAGGCCTGCCCTGACCTACCCTCGCTGGGTGAGTCCTCCAGACCTTGCTGGTCTGCACCGTTGACTTTTTGTCCTTTCCACAAGACTTGCTGTTACCAAGGCTTGTTGGCTCCAATCGGGTCGCCGACACCTCAGTAAGCTGCAGACTTCATGGGACACACCGAATCCAGCTCTTGGTTGTCGTCGACGCCACCTGGACCTCGTGGTCGAAGAGTCAAGACACCCGTGAACGACCTGAATCTGTCAACGACGGTGGGCATTCATCTTCCTTGCCCCGGGTCACTGCCAAGTGACTTTGAACACTGTCCCCTCTGCTTTCAGGTCTTCCTTCTTCCGAATCCAGGCTTGGATTCCACCAGACACTTCTCCTGTCGTCGCAAGCAGCAAGTCTTCAGTGGCTCCCATTGAAAACGACGCCGCGACCCGACATCAAAAAGGACACCTATGCACCCGGCTTCCCTGGGTGAGGTAACTCCAGCACTACGGTGCTCCTGTGGGTGTTGGCCCTAGAACTACTTACCCTGTAAGTGACTTGCTTGTAGCTACTCCCAAAGTGCCCTGAAACTCTTAATTTCCAACCGCGACTTGCCCCATTGAAGTCAACGGCGACCCGCGCCTGTGTTCACTCACTGCACGCGTCCCCCGTGGGTCCTTTACTTACCTACCTTGGGTGGTTTCGTGAGGCCCCAGCACTTCTGAAGGCCCTAGGCCTTGTCCCTTTGCAAGTCATTGTTCTTAAGTCTCTTTTTTAGTATATGGTCTGGTACGCCCCTAGGGCCCCAGCCATATTTGTGCTTAACTGATTGTGATACGTTGATTTGTACATATGTTCCTGACTTCTAATCTCACAAGAGATTAGTAGAGAGTTGTTTAGTAATAAATACATATATATTTGATATATATACCTGTGTGGTGTCTTTTCATTTGGTGATTCAAGAGATTGTGTGGTAAAACAAGCGGCTTTACATTGCTCCAAGACTTAGCCTGAAGGCTGCTCTCCACAGCTACCACTAGGATAGCTTTCTTTAAAGGTTGTCTTAAACCTACCTACCATAAGAGTCGAATTGTACTGTGCAAGGTGTCCACTTTAACTAGTGGACAGCATATACCAGGCCAACTTCTCACATTGGTGGCAGCGTGTGGGATTCCAGCTTGCTATTGTTTTACCAGAAAATCTCTATTTGAATTACTAACTGAAAACCACTAGAGGTACTCAAGGTACATATAAAGTCAAGCTTAGTATCAATAAGTACTACTGAACTTAGAGCTGTGTGCCAAGGGATAGCACACCCTTTCTACAGCTCAAGCTAGTATCAGTAGGCCACAAACTAGTGTAGGTAGTACAACACTGCACAACACTAGAATGTCCTTAAGGGTTGGACCCAGTGGATCCACTCAGCCTCAGTATAAGGACATGACTTTCTTTGACTTGAAAGCCATGTGTGCTGAAAGGCACCTGAAGATAGGACAGAGTCCCTCTACACTACACCTGATAGATCTGCTGACAGCAGATGGTCTTAGATTAGCTCTAGGAGCTAATGGGTCTGAATCAGTGAGTGGGTCAATTACAGTGTCTAGGTCAGATGATGAACATCAGGGTGACCAAGACTCTGTGGTTGTAGGGCCAGATCCCCAGGGGTCTGAACAGGACAGAGGAATTCTCCCTAAGAGAACTGACATAGTGGAGGTGAGGCCTAGGTCCCTTTCTAGGGAATCTGACCACTCCTATCACTCTGGCAGAGAATCTGTCTACCAGAGGAACTCCTACTTCCCAAGAAGAGAGTCCTCCTCTGACAGAATGTACAAACTGCTGCAGTATGAGGAAGCAAGATTTGCCCTCAAAACCAAGCAGTTGGCATTAGATAGAGAAGCCCTTGAGCTCCAGAGAGCTTCTAGAAGAGAGGGGTTAGAACCCCTGGTGGCAGCAACAGTGTCCCTAGAGGCAGGGAAAATATTCCAGACCATAGGAACCTGAGCAAGGTTGTTCCTCCCTACCAGAGTGGGGATGATATCCATAAGTGGATAACTGCTATGGAAAGGGCCTGTAGAGTACAACAGGTCCCCCAAAAGCAGTGGGCAGCAATCTTGTGGCTCTCCTTTTCAGATAAAGGTAGAGACAAGCTCCTCACTGTTAGAGAAGAGGATGCTGATGACTATGAAGTCCTGAAGAGTGCACTGATAGATGGGTTTGGCTTAACCACTGAGCAGTACAGGTTGAAGTTCAGAGACACCCAGAAGGCACAGACTCAGGACTGGACTGACTTTGTAGATTGTGCAACCAAGGCTCTGGAGGGTTGGCTGGTTGGCAGTAGGGTTACTGATTTCAAGGGATTGTATAATCTAATGATGAGAGAACAGATCCTTAATAATTGCCAGAACCAGTTGTTGCATCAATGCCTGGTGGACTCAGATCTGACCTCTCCCCAAGAATTGGGAAAGAAGGCAGACAAGTGGGTCAGAACCAGGGTGAGGCAGAAAACCCAGAACCAAGGGGTGACACAAAGAAGCAGGATTCTAAGGGCTCTGAGAAAAGTGGGGATAAGTCAAAAGACCAGAAGTCTTCACAAGGGCCCCAAAAATCTGCATCTGGTGGGAAGTCACAGTCCAACAAGGGAAAAGGTCAAAAGAAGCCCTGGTGCAAATTCTGTAAACAGAAAGGGCACTGGACTTCTGATTGTACCAAGTCCAAAGACCAAACCACCACCACTCCTGCCCCTAAGGCAACTGTTCTCCCTAGTTCAGCTACTGGTGGAGGTGGTACTCAGAATAAGGGTGTAGTAGGGTTGACCCTGGGTTCTGAAGTGGACTCTGGCCTAGTCAGAGTACCCACTCAGGCAATGCTGATTTCTGATGGAGACATTGACATGTCCTTCCTGGTAAGCCCCAGTAATCTGGGCAAATACAAACAGCAGCCTGTAATAAATGGCAAACAGGCTTTGGCATTCAGGGACACAGGTGCTAGTGTCACCATGGTGGCAGAGGATCTTGTGGACCCTGGCCAGATCATCCTGGGTGAAATGTACCAGGTGACCAATGCAAGCAATGCCAGAACCAACCATAGTCTGGCAGTTGTGAATTTCTCCTGGGGAGGGGTATCTGGCCTCAAGAAGGTTGTAGTCAGTGCAGACCTCCCTGTAGAATGTCTATTGGGCAATGATCTAGAGACTTCAGCCTGGTCTGAAGTAGAGTTATGGACTCATGCTGAGATGTTGGGCATCCCTGCAGAGGTATTTGCTGTGACCAGGTCACAGGCCAAAATGCATGACACTGAACTAGCTCTGGATCCTGAAACTATGGACCAGATGCTTCCCAAGAAGAGGAGCAGTAGGGTTAAGGCAGTGCCTTCCCCTCTGTCTCAGATCACAGACTCCCCTCTCAAGGGAGGAGGAGCAGATCCTAAAGAAGGAACTGCCCCAGAGGGACTTGAGCCTGATCAGGTTGAGTTCTTGGGGGCAGAGGGCCCTTCTAGGGAAGATCTGAGTAAGGAGCAACAGTGCTGCCCCTCTCTTGAACCCCTCAGACAGCAGGCTGCTGCTGAGGCTGCTGGGAGTGCTAGTGGGTCCCATAAAGTTTATTGGGATGAGGGACTCCTATATTCTGAGGGTAGAGATCCAGCCCCTGGAGCCACCAGGAGGTTGGTAATACCTCAGAAGTTTAGGGGATTCCTCTTGACCCTAGCACATGATATCCCTCTGGCAGGTCACTTGGGCCAAAACAAGACCTGGGACAGGCTTGTTCCACATTTTCATTGGCCACAAATGTCAGAGGACACAAAGGAGTTTTGTCGCTCCTGTGTCTCATGCCAAGCCAGTGGCAAGGCAGGTGGCACCACAAAGGCCCCTCTGATACCACTACCTGTGGTGGGGGTACCCTTTGAAAGGGTAGGGATTGACATTGTTGGTCCCCTTGACCCTCAAACTGCATCTGGGCACAGATTTATCCTGGTGGTAGTGGATCATGCCACCAGGTACCCAGAGGCAATTCCCCTGAGGACCACCACAGCCCCTGTGGTGGCAAGAGCCCTCATTGGAGTTTTTTCCAGAGTGGGTTTCCCAAAGGAGGTCATCTCTAACAGAGGTACCAACTTCATGTCAGGATATTTGAAAGCAATGTGGAAGGAGTGTGGTGTAACTTATAAGTTCACCACCCCTATCACCCACAATGCAATGGGTTGGTTGAACGTTTCAACAAAACCCTTAAGGGAATGATTAAAGGACTCCCAGAGAAGCTTAGGCGGAAATGGGACCTTCTTCTTCCCTGCCTGTTGTTTGCATACAGAGAGGTTCCACAGAAGGGGTTGGTTACAGCCCATTTGAGCTTCTGTTTGGGCATCCTGTAAGAGGTCCATTGTGTTTGGTCAAAGAGGGCTGGGAGGTACCTCTCAAACCCCCCAAACAGGATGTGATGGACTATGTACTTGGTCTCCGCTCCAGGATGGCTAAATACATGAAAAAGGCAACCAAAAACCTGGAGGCCAGCCAAGAATTACAAAAAGCTTGGCATGACCAAAGGCTGTGCTGACTGTATACCAGCCAGGACAGAAAGTGTGGGTGTTGGAGCCTGTGGCCCCAGCAGCCCTCCAAGACAAATGGAGTGGCCCCCATACAATAGTTGAGCAAAAGGGAGAAGTCACCTATCTGGTGAATCTTGGAAGTCCCAGGAGCCCCCTGAGGGTGCTCCATGTCAACAGATTGAAACCATATGTTGACAGGGCTGACATGGGCTTGCTCATGGCAACTGATGAGGAACAGGAGGAGGAGAGTGACCCTCTCCCTGACCTGCTCTCACAGAACCCTGTTGATGGGTCAGTAGATGGTGTTGCTTTGGCAAGCAGCCTCACTGACCATCAGCAAACTGAGTGCAGACAAGTTCTGCAGCAGTACAGACATATGTTTAGCCTGACCCCTAGTCAGACAACCTGGTGCACCCATGAGGTGGACACTGGAGACAGTCTGCCTGTCAAGAGTAAAATCTACAGGCAACCTGACCATGTCAGGGACTGTATCAGGACTGAAGTCCAGAAAATGTTGGAGTTAGGTGTGATTGAGCCTTCAGATAGCCCCTGGGCTAGCCCAGTAGTCCTAGTACCCAAACCTCATACCCAGGGTGGTAAGAAAGAAATGAGGTTTTGTGTAGACTACAAAGGCCTCAATGCAGTCACCAGGACTGATGCCTATCCCAAACCAAGGGCAGATGAGCTGATTGATACTTTGGCCTCAGCCAAGTATCTGAGTACATTTGACCTAACAGCTGGCTACTGGCAGATCAGGTTAGCTGATGATGCAAAAGCCAAAACAGCATTTTCGACCCCTGGTGGGCACTACCACTTTGTGGTGATGCCCTTTGGATTGAAAAATGCACCTGCCACTTTTCAGAGGTTGGTGAACAAAGTTCTGGCAGGGATGGAAACTTATTGCTCAGCTTATCTAGATGATATTGCTGTCTTTAGTTCCTCCTGGCAGGATCACCTGGTCCACCTCAGAAATGTTTTGGAGGCTCTGCAGAAAGCAGGCCTCACTATCAAGGCCACTAAGTGCCAGATAGGGCAGAGTCAGGTTGTGTACCTGGGCCACCTTGTGGGTGGAGGCCAGGTTCAACCTTTACAGAGCAAAATCCAAACCATAATGGAATGGGTTGCTCCAACCACCCAGACACAGGTGAGAGCCTTCTTAGGCCTGACTGGGTACTATAGGAGGTTTGTGAAGGGATATGGATCTATAGTGACCCCCTTGAATGATCTGACCTCAAAGAAAATGCCAAAAAGGTTCAGTGGACAGCTAGCTGTCAGAAGGCATTTGAAGACCTAAAGCAGGCCATGTGCACTGCCCCCATCTTACAGAGTCCAGACTACACCAAAAGTTCATTGTCCAAACAGATGCTTCTGAGCTGGGTGTGGGAGCTGTACTGTCTCAACTGAATGATGAAGGTCAAGACCAGCCAGTAGCTTTCATTAGCAGAAGGCTGACCCCTAGAGAGAAACGTTGGTCAGCTATAGAGAGGGAGGCCTTTGCTGTGGTGTGGGCCCTGAAGAAGCTGAGGCCATACTTGTTTGGCACTCACTTCATAGTTCAGACTGACCACAAGCCCCTCCTATGGCTTAAACAGATGAAAGGAGAAAACCCAAAACTTTTGAGGTGGTCCATTTCCCTACAGGGGATGGACTATAAAGTGGAACATAGACCTGGGACCCAACATGCCAATGCAGATGGACTCTCAAGGTATTTCCACTTAGAACACGAAGACTCAACTGGTCAAGGTTAGTTTAGTGTCCCTGCGTTTGGGGGGTTGTGTAGGAGAGTACGATCTGCCTCTTATGTTGCCCCCACTTTTTTTCTGATGTTTACACTGGTTTCTGGTTATAGGCTGGCTGGGACCCTGCCAATCAGGGCCCCAGCCTCTCTGTTCTCTCTAAACGACTTGGAGTGCACTCTAGGTGCACTAGTGATTGGATACTGTGGTACCTTATGAGTCCCTAGTATAGGGTACCTTAGGTACCAAGGGCATAGGTACTTCACAGGCCTACCAGGGGCTGAAGCATGTATTATGCCACCCCTGGGAAGCAGACTAAATCTGACACCACAGGCCTGCTACTGCAGCCTGGGTGAGGAGGTGCTAGCACCCCTCTATATCTCCCCTGCACACACATTGAAACCTATCAGTCACCCCTAAGGCAGGCCCTATCAATCCTGAGGGCAGGGTGCTTAGTTTCTATGTGAGAGGGTGCCTCTGCCTGAGCAGGGCCCCTCTGCAGCTCTCAGAGTCCATTCTCTGGGGCTGTTTGTGAATGCGGTCAAACCATATACTCTTAAGCGCGGTTAATGCTAACTTTGGAATGGCTGCATCAAAACATGTCGTGTTTGGTGTCAAACACTTTGGAATCATACCCCCACACCAGTAACTGGTGTGGGAGTATGATCCCACCCTTCTAGAGGGATAGACATGTACCTACTGTGGAAACGCGGTAGAATCCTGAAGAGCCCGGGCATCACAAGATGGATGCCACCAGTCACAGACACTGGGCTGCCCTCCTGCTGATGACCGAAACTCACAGTGGAGGAGGCCCAACAATAGGTATCCTGTCGCAGGGGGGTGTGACCACCTCCCAGACAGGGTTTAGTGTATTGGGGCTGGGTGGGTGCACTCCTAGAGTGCTTTGAAGTCCTGCACTGGGGGAGCAGGAGGCTCCTCTGTGCATACACCAGTTCAAACCGGCTCAGGGGCTACCTGCCCCTGCTCTGGCGCGAAACTGGACAAAGGGAAGTGGGTGTAGCCACCCACTCCCCTGACCCTCCCATAGGTGGGGTCATAGAGCTAGTCCCTCCCTTCTTTTTAGTATAAGATGGGGAACCTGTGCATTGCAAACTAGATATCCCTGGACGACGCTCTGAAGAAGAATCCCGGACCTTGAATGTTCCACTACCTCTGGAAGACTTAAAAATCTCCCTTGGAGTCAAGGAGTGACTCCCCTGCTTGGCAGGCACCAAAAACTGCAACAACGGTCACAAACTACGCCGCTCCCGCTGGAGCCCAAAGTCCCTGCAGCCCAGGAAGAGGATTTCCTGACTTCTCCAAGGCCATCGTGAGTCTCCAGCGAAGCTGAGGCAAGTGGACCCCCCGAGTGACGAGGAACCGCAGTCCCTGGGTACCGTGCACTATTTTCGAGTGCAACCCCTTCACGATGTTCTACGAACCTGTGCTTTGGACCACGTGTGGTCCCAGCCTCTAGCAGAGATCTCTCCCAAGATCAGAGGCCCACCCTGTCCCGAGTGACCGTGGGCCCCTGTTGAGTGAATCGTCCCGAGGCATCTTTGTGATCCCTTGCCGGCCGGCTTGTGGGTCCTCTGAAGACTTTTCTACAAAACCAAAGGGCTCCCCTGGTTGCTCCAAGCCTGCCCTGACCTACCCTCGCTGGGTGAGTCCCCCAGTCCTTGCTGGTCTGCACCGTTGACTTTTTGTCCTTTCCACGAGACTTGCTGTTACCAAGGCTTGTTGGCTCCAATCGGGTCGACGACACCTCAGTAAGCTGCAGACTTCGTGGGACACGCCCAATCCAGCTCCTGGTTGTCGTCGACGCCGCCTGGACCTCGTGGTCGAAGAGTCAAGACACCCGTGAACGACCTGAATCTGTCAACGACGGTGGGCATTCATCTTCCTTGCCCCGGGTCACTGCCAAGTGACTTTGAACACTGTCCCCTCTGCTTTCAGGTCTTCCTTCTTCCGAATCCAGGCTTGGATTCCACCAGACACTTCTCCTGTCGTCGCAAGCAGCAAGTCTTCAGTGGCTCCCATTGAAAACGACTCCGCAACCCGACACCAAAGGACACCTATGCACCCGGCTTCCCTGGGTGAGGTAACTCCAGCACTACGGTGCTCCTGTGGGTGTTGGCCCTAGAACTACTTACCCTGTAAGTGACTTGCTTGTAGCTACTCCCAAAGTGCCCTGAAACTCTTAATTTCCAACCGCGACTTGCCCCATTGAAGTCAACGGCGACCCGCGCCTGTGTTCACTCACTGCACGCGTCCCCGTGGGTCCTTTACTTACCTACCTTGGGTGGTTTCGTGAGGCCCCAGCACTTCTGAAGGCCCTAGGCCTTGTCCCTTTGCAAGTCGTTGTTCTTAAGTCTCTTTTTTAGTATATGGTCTGAGTACGCCCCTAGGGCCCCAGCCATATTTGTGCTTAACTGATTGTGAAACGTTGATTTGTACATATGTTCCTGACTTCTAATCTCACAAGAGATTAGTAGAGAGTTGTTTAGTAATAAATACATATATATTTGATATATATACCTGTGTGGTGTCTTTTCATTTGGTGATTCAAGAGATTGTGTGGTAAAACAAGCTGCTTTACATTCCTCCAAGACTTAGCCTGAAGGCTGCTCTCCACAGCTACCACTAGGATAGCTTTCTTTAGAGGTTGTCTTAAACCTACCTACCATAAGAGTCGAATTGTACTGGTGCAAGGTGTCCACTTTAACTAGTGGACAGCATATACCAGGCCAACTTCTCACACAACAGAACAGAGGATGTCCACCCACAGTCAGTGCAGCTGAAGGACAGTGGAACTGCAACAGAGCAGAGTATGTCCACCCACTGTCAGTGCAGCTGAAGGAAAGTGGAATTGCAACAGAACAGAGGATGTCCACCCACAGTCAGTGCAGCTGAAGGACAGTGGAACTGCAACAGAGCAGAGTATGTCCACCCACTGTCAGTGCAGCTGAAGGAAAGTGGAATTGCAACA
This sequence comes from Calotriton arnoldi, assembly GCA_963921515.1. Classification (NCBI taxonomy): domain Eukaryota; kingdom Metazoa; phylum Chordata; class Amphibia; order Caudata; family Salamandridae; genus Calotriton; species Calotriton arnoldi. Next base: position 441,099 of record CAWUFW010010045.1, on the reverse strand, counting down.
GAACAGAGGATGTCCACCCACAGTCAGTGCAGCTGAAGGACAGTGGAACTGCAACAGAGCAGAATATGTCCACCCACTGTCAGTGCAGCTGAAGCAAAGTGGAATTGCAACAGAACAGAGGATGTCCTCCCACAGTCAGTGCAGCTGAAGGACAGTGGAACTGCAACAGAGCAGAGCATGTCCACCCACTGTCAGTGCAGCTGAAGGAAAGTGGAATTGCAACAGAACAGAGGATGTCCACCCACAGTCAGTGCAGCTGAAGGACAGTGGAACTGCAACAGAGCAGAGTATGTCCACCCACTGTCAGTGCAGCTGAAGGAAAGTGGAATTGCAACAGAACAGAGGATGTCCACCCACAGTCAGTGCAGCTGAAGGACAGTGGAACTGCAACAGAGCAGAGTATGTCCACCCACTGTCAGTGCAGCTGAAGGAAAGTGGAATTGCAACAGAACAGAGGATGTCCACCCACAGTCAGTGCAACGAAAGGAAAAAGGAGGTGCAGCAGAACAGAGGATGTCCACCCACTGTCAGTGCAATGAAAGGAAAGTGGAACTGCAACAGAATATAGGATGTCCACCCACTGTCACTGCAGCTAAAGGACAGTGGAACTGCAACAGAATAGAGGATGTCCACCCACTATCACTGCAGCTAAAGGACAGTGGAACTGCAACAGAACTGCAGATGTCCACCCACTGTCAGTGCAACGAAAGGAAATTGAAGCTGCAGCAGAACAGACAATGTCCACCCACTGCCAATGCAGCTAAAGGAAAGCGGAACTGCAACAGAACAGAGGATGTCCACCCACTGTCAGTGCAGCTGAAGGACAGTGGAACTGCAACAGAACAGAGGATGTCCACCCACTGTCACTGCAGCCGAAGGAACGTGGAGCTGCAGCAGAACAGACCAGAGGATGTCCACCCACTGTCAGTGCAATGAAAGGAAAGTGGAACTGCAACAGAACAGAGGATGTCCACCCACTGTCAGTGCAATGAAAGGAAAGTCGAACTGCAATAGAACAGAGGATGTCCACCCACTGTCAGTGCAATGAAAGGAAAGTGGAACTGCAACAGAACAGAGGATGTCCACCCACTGTCAGTGCAATGAAAGGAAAGTGGAACTCCAACGGAACAGAGGATGTCCACCCACTGTTAGTGAAGCTAAACACAGCAGAACTGCAACAGAACAGAGGATGTCCACCCACTGTCAGTGCAGCAAAAGGTACAGGGAACTTCAACAGAACAGAGGATGTCCACCCACAGTCAGTGCAGCTGAAGGACAGTGGAACTGCAACAGAACAGAGTATGTCCACCCACTGTCAGTGCAACGAAAGGACAGTGGAACTGCAACAGAATAGAGGATGTCCACCCACTGTCAGTGCAGCTGAAGGAAAGTGGAACTGCAACAGAACAGAGGATGTCCACCCACAGTCAGTGCAACGAAAGGAAAGTGGAACTGCAGCAGAACAGAGGATGTCCACCCACTGTCAGTGCAGCTGAAAGACAGTGGAACTGCAACAGAACAGAGGATGTCCACCCACTGTCAGGGCAATGAAAGGAACGTGGAACTGCAACAGAACAGAGGATGTCCACCCACTGTCAGTGCAATGAAAGGAAAGTGGAACTGCAACAGAACAGAGGATGTCCACCCACTGTCAGTGCAGCTAAACGACAGTGGAACTGCAACAGAGCAGAGTATGTCCACCCACTGTCAGTGCAACGAAAGGAAAGTGGAACTGCAACAGAACAGAGGATGTCCACCCACTGTCAGTGCAATGAAAGGAAAGTGGAACTGCAACAGAACAGAGGATGTCCACCCACTGTCAGTGCAATGAAAGGAAAGTGGAACTCCAACGGAACAGAGGATGTCCACCCACTGTTAGTGAAGCTAAACACAGCAGAACTGCAACAGAACAGAGGATGTCCACCCACTGTCAGTGCAGCAAAAGGTACGTGGAACTTCAACAGAACAGAGGATGTCCACCCACTGTCAGTGCAGCTGAAGGAAAGTGGAACTGCAACAGAACAGAGGATGTCCACCCACAGTCAGTGCAACGAAAGGAAAGTGGAACTGCAGCAGAACAGAGGATGTCCACCCACTGTCAGTGCAGCTGAAAGACAGTGGAACTGCAATAGAACAGAGGATGTCCACCCACTGTCAGTGCAATGAAAGGAAAGTGGAACTGCAACAGAACAGAGGATGTCCACCCACTGTCAGTGCAACGAAAGGAAATTGAAGCTGCAGCAGAACAGACAATGTCCACCCACTGCCAATGCAGCTAAAGGAAAGCGGAACTGCAACAGAACAGAGGATGTCCACCCACTGTCAGTGCAGCTGAAGGACAGTGGAACTGCAACAGAACAGAGGATGTCCACCCACTGTCACTGCAGCCGAAGGAACGTGGAGCTGCAGCAGAACAGACCAGAGGATGTCCACCCACTGTCAGTGCAATGAAAGGAAAGTGGAACTGCAACAGAACAGAGGATGTCCACCCACTGTCAGTGCAATGAAAGGAAAGTCGAACTGCAATAGAACAGAGGAAGTCCACCCACTGTCAGTGCAATGAAAGGAAAGTGGAACTGCAACAGAACAGAGGATGTCCACCCACTGTCAGTGCAATGAAAGGAAAGTGGAACTCCAACGGAACAGAGGATGTCCACCCACTGTTAGTGAAGCTAAACACAGCAGAACTGCAACAGAACAGAGGATGTCCACCCACTGTCAGTGCAGCAAAAGGTACAGGGAACTTCAACAGAACAGAGGATGTCCACCCACAGTCAGTGCAGCTGAAGGACAGTGGAACTGCAACAGAACAGAGTATGTCCACCCACTGTCAGTGCAACGAAAGGACAGTGGAACTGCAACAGAATAGAGGATGTCCACCCACTGTCAGTGCAGCTGAAGGAAAGTGGAACTGCAACAGAACAGAGGATGTCCACCCACAGTCAGTGCAACGAAAGGAAAGTGGAACTGCAGCAGAACAGAGGATGTCCACCCACTGTCAGTGCAGCTGAAAGACAGTGGAACTGCAACAGAACAGATGATGTCCACCCACTGTCAGGGCAATGAAAGGAACGTGGAACTGCAACAGAACAGAGGATGTCCACCCACTGTCAGTGCAATGAAAGGAAAGTGGAACTGCAACAGAACAGAGGATGTCCACCCACTGTTAGTGCAGCTAAACGACAGTGGAACTGCAACAGAGCAGAGTATGTCCACCCACTGTCAGTGCAACGAAAGGAAAGTGGAACTGCAACAGAACAGAGGATGTCCACCCACTGTCAGTGCAATGAAAGGAAAGTGGAACTGCAACAGAACAGAGGATGTCCACCCACTGTCAGTGCAATGAAAGGAAAGTGGAACTGCAACAGAACAGAGGATGTCCACCCACTGTCAGTGCAATGAAAGGAAAGTGGAACTCCAACGGAACAGAGGATGTCCACCCACTGTTAGTGAAGCTAAACACAGCAGAACTGCAACAGAACAGAGGATGTCCACCCACTGTCAGTGCAGCAAAAGGTACGTGGAACTTCAACAGAACAGAGGATGTCCACCCACTGTCAGTGCAGCTGAAGGAAAGTGGAACTGCAACAGAACAGAGGATGTCCACCCACAGTCAGTGCAACAAAAGGAAAGTGGAACTGCAGCAGAACAGAGGATGTCCACCCACTGTCAGTGCAGCTGAAAGACAGTGGAACTGCAATAGAACAGAGGATGTCCACCCACTGTCAGTGCAATGAAAGGAAAGTGGAACTGCAACAGAACAGAGGATGTCCACCCACTGTCAGTGCAATGAAAGGAAAGTGGAACTGCAACAGAACAGAGTATGTCCACCCACTGTCAGTGCAGCTAAAGGAAAGTGGAACTGCAACAGAACGGAGGATGTCCACCCACTCTCCTATGCAGCAATGGGAAGGTTGATATGCGAAAGAGCAAAGGCGCCCACCTACTGCCAGTGCAGCCAGGGAAAGATGAAACTGCAACAGAACAGAGGATGTATCCCACCCTGCCCATTGCAGTCCGTTATTGAAGATTACACACCTAATTTGTGCCAAGTCTCTGGTTAACAATTCGGACGCTAGGATAGAACAATGACGAAGATAATTTAGAACAGACTTTACACTGAAGACACCCTTCAGAGCCGAATGTTCACTCCAAGATAATACTAGCTAGACAGGAGACAGAACAAGAAAAAAACATCAAATCCAAGGCTACAAATTATTTATTTATTTTATTCATATAGAGTTTGCCACAAATCAATTGTTGCTTCTTAGGCATTCAGTGAGTGTGAACCTCTTTAGGGTGGGCATCTTTAGGGTGGGCATCTTTAGGGTGGGCATCTTTTCTTTTACTCGCTTAACTGAGCTGGGAAACATTTGCAACCAACTAAGGCAAAACGCGGTGCACAATTATATTGTATTTAGCACAGAAACGGCCACTGTCACAGACAAACCAATTATTTGAAGGAATTTAAAACATGCCCTTCATTGCAAAGGACAGGACACAAAATTATCATAGCCACGCACCGAAATGTAGATCTTTGTATAGTATTGTGTAGAGGATGACCACATTGAGTTAAAAAATGCAAAGAAAACTATTATTGCAGTAGTATAATTATATCAGGGTTTTGCAGCCACCTTTTGGGAAAGTAAATAAATAAAGCATCATCTGAGTGCGTACACTGTTAAAAACAGACGTGGTCAGAATGTGGTGCTGAAACGCACATCAGTGATTATAGCGATGGAAACTACGCTTGGACCTGATGTGTGCTCTGCAGCCACACGGACAAGCATTTATGACGGTCCAACCGGTATCAATGTGATATATTCCATCTCACTGTGCTATAGCATATACCAACCAATTCATGACTTGATCCCTCATTGTCAGTGAAACACAGGGATATAATCGGGGCCACCGGAATTAGCGATTGTGCGGCACTGCGATGTTCGCATAGTGATAGATTTGCCATATTATCCATCATCTGTGTATAATATGCAGATTTAAACAAAAAAATGTATTTCTAGCTCAAAGGTTCAAAAGTTACTAAAAATGCAGCAGCACAGTGGAAGGCCTTTTGCAAAGGTTGACTGGCCACCTTTCTGTTGCTTATTGCGATATTTGGGTATTAAACTGGTACTAATGAGGTGCACCCAATGCCCATACAGTGTTAACAAGTGTAAAAAGTACAAAATAATGATATAATACTATTTAAAAAAGTGCCGCATTACTCAGCATAATTTGCCTTTTCTTGCTGCATAATTTCCTCCACCCTGCCACATAATTTGGCCTTTTCCTGCTGCATAATTCCAGTGGCCCTGGATATAATGACTGAAAGGAGCTTGGACCCTTGCTGGCACAATCAATCAATCAATCACAGAATTTGTAAAGCGCACTACTTACCCGCGAGGGTCTCAAGGCGCTGGGGGAGAAAAAAGGGGGGGGGGTGCTGCTACTGGTCGAACAACCAGGTCTTGAGTAGCCTCCTGAAGTCAGCAGGTCTTGGGTCTGACGTAGGCTTAGTGGAAGGGTGTTCCAGGTCTTGGCGGCGAGGTGAGAGAAGGATCTGCCGCCGGTGGTGGTTCTTCGAATGCGAGGGACGGTGGCGAGGGAGAGGTCGGCGGAGCGGAGTTGGCGGTTGGGGACGTAGAAGAGGAGTCGTCTGTTGAGGTAGGCTGGGCCAGTCTTGTGGAGTGCCTTGTGTGCGTGGATGAGGAGTTTGAAGGAGATTCTCCTGTCGACGGGGAGCCAGTGCAGGTTCCTCAGGTGGGGGTGATGTGGCTGTGGCGTGGTACATCGAGGATCAGGCGTGCGGAGGCGTTTTGTATGCGTTGCAGTCGCTTGATGAGCTTGGCCGGGGCTCCCGCGTAGAGGGCGTTCCCATAGTCGAGTCTGCTGCTGACGAGGGCATGGGTGACTGTTCTTCTCGTGTCTGTCGGGATCCACCTGTAGATCTTGCGAAGCATGCGGAGGGTGTTGAAGCAGGAGGATGAGACTGCGTTGACTTGCTTGGCCATGGAGAGCGTTGAGTCGAGGATGACTCCCAGGTTGCGTGAGTGGTCGGTGGGTGTCGGGGCTGCTCCCAGCATCGTTGGCCACCAGGGGTCGTCCCAGGCTGAGGGGTTGGAGCCGAGGATGAGGACCTCTGTCTTGTCCGTGTTCAGTTTTAGTCGGCTGATCTTCATCCAATCGGCGACGGCCTTCATCCCTTCATGGAGGTTGGATTTGGCGGCGAGGGGGTCCTTGGTGAGGGAGAGGATCAGTTGAGTGTCATCGGCGTAGGAGATTATGTTGAGGTCGTGCTGTCTGGCGATGCGTGCGAGCGGGGCCATGTAGATGTTGAACAGTGTTGGGCTGAGGGACGATCCCTGGGGTACGCTGCAGATGATCTCGGAGGCTTCGGATCGGAATGGTGGGAGGCGGACTCTCTGGGTTCTGCCGGCGAGGAAGGAGGTGGCCCATTCCAGGGCCTTGTCTCGGATCCCTGCGTCGTGGAGGCGTGCACGTAGAGTGCGGTGGCAGACAGTGTCGAAGGCGGCGGAGAGGTCCAGCAGGATGAGAGCTGCGGTCTCACCGTTGTTCAGCAGGATCCTGATGTCGTCGGTGGCGGCGATGAGGGCAGTCTCAGTGCTGTGGTTGCTGCGGAACCCCGATTGGGATGGGTCCAGGATGCTGTTTTCTTCGAGGTATCGGGTTAGCTGTTTGTTGACGATCTTCTCGATGACCTTGGCAGGGAACGGAAGCAGGGAGATGGGTCGGAAGTTCTTGAGGTCTCTCGGGTCCGCCTTGGGTTTTTTGAGTAGGGCGTTGATCTCTGCGTGTTTCCAGCTCTCTGGGAAGGTCGCGGTCTCGAAGGAGAGATTGATGATGTTGCACAGGTGGGGTGCGATGGAGCTGCTGGCTTTGTTGAAGATGTGGTGCGGGAAAGGGTCTGACGGGGAGCCGGAGTGTATTGTGCTCATGTTATAGGGCACAGATATAGGGTTTACCAGCCTGCTTAAATAAACACCCAATACAAATCAGGCAGGCCTTCCAGCCGAATAACCCTGCCACAAATTGCTGCTCACAAGAGGAATTTAACACAGTCCTCCCTGCAGGAACCAAACAGTCACATTCTCTGAGCACTGACACCCTTTAATGGCAAAACAAATGACAATAACACAGTCTATCTTGGCAAATCTCTTTAATCACAGAACCGCAAAAAAACTATCTGTTTATAACTGGGGAATAACACAAACAAGGAAGGAGAAGCCCCTTCCTTGTCTAAGGAAGGAAGCTCTCACCCACCCAAAAAAAAGGGTTGACAAAGGGGAGAAACATGTCGACCTTTTTTTGTAGGTAGAATTATTCCACGCTCTTTCAATTCTGCCACTGGGGAATTCAATAAAATTCATATCCCCCACCCAGGAGGTAGTTTCATCTCACACATATAGTTTTCCCCCTGCACTCCTTCACACCATATGAGTCCATGCGAGGGCCAAAGCTATCAATTATCATTCATTCCCCCAAGCTCCCCAATATTTTTAAGGCTAATAGCTAGCATCTGCTCCATTGGAGAGGTGCCCAGAGGGGCCCATGATGAAGCATGCCACCTGTAGCGCGGCGGGGCCTGGGTATTTAGGCCGCGGCAGCGCACGGAAAAGCACGACACAGTTGCTTTCACTATCGTGGCCGGAAGACCCCGAGCGGTCCCCGGCCGTTTATTTATCCCCTCGGGGCGAGCACGCCCCAAGGGGTGTGGGGATGCATGAAGGTTGCAACAATGTAGTAGAGGGCCCGGGTGGCTCTCTACATCCCTCCTTTCTTTCGGGTCTCTGGACCATCAAGTCCTCCCAGTTCATGGAGAAGTATATACAAAGTCTGTCAGTTGCTGACTTGCCGCCGGATTCGGCCGGAGACCATACCTCTGGCTCCGGACCCTGTAACCAGCCGACACGCTGGACGGGACACCCCCAGACGATTCGGCAGTGGGGTCCTGACCCGATGGTCGTGTAGGATCAGCCCCGCCCTGGCTGACTTGCCGGGGTACCTCGGGTGGGGTACTCCCTGTCCCTGTGCTGGGTGAGGAAGGAGGGGAGAAACTTGGAAAAGAGTCTTGATCGTCAGACGCTTCTTGATCCAGCACCCTCTCAGCGGTCTTCTTGAAACTGGACACATTCCTCGTTACGGATTGCTGTCCCTTGTGAGCAGTGACCATGGTCCCTTGAACACCTACCACGATCCATACTTCTGGCTCGTAGGGCGTCCGGAACTTCCACCCGGGGTGTCGGTCTTTGATCACCACCCGGTCTCCCACTCTTAGCTGAGGTTCTTGTGCTCTCCGGGCTTCGCTGGCCTTTCGATTCGTTGTCTCCCTCCTTGCTTGGACGGCGCCATCATCCCAATCCACTGGCACCCACGTCGGGTCTGACGGGATACTGTCTCGGGGAGTCCGCTTGAACAGTAGATGGGCCGGAGCACACTTGGTGGTGCTATGAGGGGTCTGTCGATACGCACCAAGAAATTGGTCGAGAGCTATTTCAGCATCTTCTCCACTATCGACTGCGATGCGCAATGCGCGGTTCAGTGTCCTCATTAGGCGTTCTACTTCCCCGTTTGCTTGGGGCCATAGCGGGGTGATCTTCCGATGTCGAATCGCCTGCCTCTCGGCCCTGGAACGGGGGTCCGTTGTCGGACTTGACCTCTTCCGGTAGTCCCATCATTGCGAAGGTTCTGTCCAGGACCCTCTTCACCTGGGGAAAAGCTGTCGACGACACCACCTCAACAATGGGGAACTTCGAGAACGAGTCAACCATGACCAGCATGTGACGTCCATCTGGGAAGCTCCCAAAGTCCAGGCTGAGGTGTGTCCAGGGAGTCTTGCTTGGTTCCTCCGTGATCCCGGGTGCTGGCGCTGGGTCTCCTCCGGTGATCGTACATGCGTGGCACTGTCGAACCATCTCCTCCACCATGGAGTCCATCGCCGGGAACCAGACCTTGTCTCGCAACCTGGCCTTGGTCTTCGCCATTCCCTGATGGCTGACGTGTGCCAGTGTGAGGATCCGCTTCTGCAAGCTCTCCGGGACCACTATCAGGTGCCCTCTCAAGATGACTCCTTCTACCCCCACACTGAGTTCGTTACGGACCTGCCATAGTTGTTGGCGGGCATGGCTGACCTCCGGCCGGAGGACGCGGGCCCCATCCATGAAATGGGCCTATCCGTTGTTCTCCAATGCTCCTCTCACCCGGGAGAGAGTGTGGTCTTCCTGGGTGGCCCGGCCAATCTCTTCTAGGGTCATGGCTGTGGGACACGCCCCGTGTGACACCATGTTAACGAAAGCTTCGGTGTTGCAGGCGTCCACCGATAGGTCCGATGGCATTGTGGACTCCGGGTGATGAGACAGAGAGTCGGCAGGGTTGTGGGCCCCTGGACGATAGATCACTTTGAAGTTGTATGCCTGCAACTGCACTGCCCATCGTTCGATCCTCGGGGGCGCCAGCCGGGATGAGCCTGCAAACAGTGGGAGCAGCGGTTTGTGATCAGTCATGACATGGAACTCCTGGCCGCACAGATACAGGTGGAAGTGTTGGCACGGCCATTTGATAGCCAACGCCTCCCTCTCGATTTGGGCGTATCTGGTCTCAGTGTCAGTGAGAGCTTTACTGGCGTAGGCGACCGGCTTCCACACTTCCGGGCCATGTTCTTGAAGGAGGACCGCTCCTAGGCTCACCGGGCTGGCGTCGACGACCAGTTCCGTTCGCCGTCTTGGGTGGAAGTAGGCCATTACCGTCTTGTCCAGCAACCCCGCCTTGATGTCTTGGAACGCTTTATTGGCCGCTGGCGTCCACTCCCACTTGTGATCGTGGCGTGTAAGGACCCGTAGTGGCTTTGACATGGCTGTGAGATTGGGGATGAAGCGCCCACAGTACGTGGCCATGCCGAGGAAACTCCTCACTTCGGTGGGATTCCGTGGCGTGCTGGCTGCTCGGATGGCTTCGGCCTTCTTCGGGTCCACCAGGAGCCCTTCTCGGGTGAACGTGTATCCAAAGAAGTCAACACTCTCCTGATAAAACGAACACTTGGATTTGTGCAGAGTCAGCCCGCAGTCTGTCAGCCTCTTCAGAGTGGCTCGGAGGTGAGAGTGGTGTTCCTCGAGCGTGTTTGAGAACACAAGTATATCATCACTGAGGTTGATCACCCCTTGCAGCCCCGACAGTGCTTCCCGGATGGCATTTTGGAAGACCTCGGCGGCTGATGATACTCCGAAGCTGAGCCTCTTGTACCTTCGGAGGCCAACGTGCGTCGAGAAGGTGGTGATATACCTGCTCTCGGGCTCCAGCTCCAGCTGATGGTAGCCGGCGTTCAGGTCTAGCTTGGAAAACCACTTCGCCCCGTTGAGGTCCGCCACGATGTCGTCCATTGTGGGGGTGATGTGACGTTCTCTTTCACAGCGGTATTTGGCAGCCTCATGTCGACGCATAGCCGAATGGCTCCGGGTTGTTTGGGTTTGGGCGCCACGACCAGTGGGGACACCCACGGAGTGGGGCCAGAGACCTTCTCGATTACGTCTAGCTCTTCGAGCTTCCTCAGCTCCTCCTCCACTTGCGGGCGTAGGTTGAAGGGCACCCGCCGGTGCCTGAGGGCCACAGGTCGTACCGAAGGGTCAATATGGAGCTTGAACCTCTTGCCCTTGAGCTTCCCCAGTCCTTTGAAGAGAGCCGGAGACTCCTTCAGCATCGCTTCCGCGTGGGAGTCATGGATCTGGTTGGCAAAGAAGACAAGTCCTAGGTCCTCGGCCGTGTGGCAGCTGAGTAGAGTTCCCTTTTTACCCTCGGTGATGTGGAACCTCGCTGCGGTGACGTAGCTTCCGCTGGCGACGGTGGTCTGGATGACACCATGGAGAGGAAGCGGGTCAGTCCCTCCATACGTGTAGATTCGGGCTGTGGACGGTGCAAGTGGGGGTCAAGGTGACAGGTGGTCATACTGTTCTGAGTCCATCACATTGACAGATGCAACAGTGTCAATGAGGGCTTGTACATCAGTGCCTTCGACGGAGACAGAGCACATGGGAGGTGGCCTTCGACGAGTGCCTGTCCTGCTGACGTACGACACCACGAACACTTCCTCGTCCTCATCCTCATACACTGGGCGTCGTTCCTGTAGTTGGTCTTCCGTTATTGGTGGCAGGTCGTCCAGAGAGAGCTGGCAAATCCGTTGGGGCGTGCTTCTGGGTCTTGACGATGTTTGTCTGAATCGCCCACCTCGGCACACTTTGGCGTAGTGGTTCAACTTGCCACAGCGGGAGCATGTCTTCCCCTTCGCCCCGCAAACGGCCGTCGCGGGGTGATCTTCACCACAGTATCCACACGGTCCACCTGGTGGCGGCCTGGGCGATTGGTGAGCCGTGGTGAGGCGTCTCTGGATTGCTTCCACCCTCTCCTCCTTGATCAGCGGGTGCCTGGGCGCATGTGAGGCGGCAACCGGTGTGTGCAAGGCGGCTTCCATTTCTTCTGCCCTGACGTCCGACAGCTCGTGGGAGCGGGCCAGGACCAGGATCTCGTCCAGCGAGATTCCTGGTTGCCGAAGGATTAGTTTCCGCAGGAGTTTTGAGCGGCAGCCCAGGATGATCTGGTCCCGTATCTCCTCCCGTTGGTCGGTGAATGGGCACGTGCTGGCCAGCCGGGATAACCGTGCGTAGAACATATCAACGGATTCTGAGTCCATCTGCCATGCCCTCTTGAATTTGAATTTCTCAAAATCGGGGTTGAGTTGGGGGTCAAAGTGCCGGTTGAGCGCGGTGACCGCCGCGTCGTAGTCGTCGTCACCTCCCGTGTTGGGGAGCGTCTCGAAGAGGTCATATATTTCCGCGCCTCCATAGTAAATGAGGAGTGACCGTTTCACGGTGCCATCGGTCTCCCTCGTCCCCTTGAAGTAGTGGTTGAGCCGTCCAACCCACGCTTTCCATCTCGGGGCCGCTTGGCAGGGTCTGAGGCTTTGCTGAAGGGGGGCAGAGGCGCAACCGCCGTGTGAAAGTGTCCTGGGGAAGGTGCATTGGCCTCCCCACTTGGGTTACTTGTTCCCGCCTGCTGGGCAGCAGCGCCGGCTGCCGGCGGGTTGCTCATGGTAGCTGTGTCCTGGAGCGCTTGCGCGAGGGTGTGGCCTCCGTATTAGCCTCGGTGGCTGGGTGCACGTGCTCGCTTGTGGCCACGTGCCACTAACTGCTCTGCCACTACACGTGTGCGCGTGTGAGGCGATGTGCCCTCTGGCGCCGTCTTCGTGGTGGAATGAGGTGCGGGTGTCGCAGGTGTCCGTGTGCCCAGATGCACTGTACCTCCGCCCTTTTCTTATGTTAGTCTTCCACCTTGCGTCTTCCTCCCCCAATCAGCAGACTCCAGGGGTGTGGGCCTGCAGTGAGGCGTACTCAGGCAACTGCCACTGTCCTCCCTGTGACCCCTGGTCACCTCGTGGATCCCCGTGCACACCAGCTGCAGCAGCAGTGGGCCGGGATTGTGCGCGTCGGGGCCGGCGCAGGCAGTGAAGGAGGCAGCACAGTCCCGGGGCCTTGCCTGCAAGGAGCAGGTGCAGGGATCGGGGCAGGCCTGCAGGCGGACGCACAGCACCGGAGGCAGCAGGTGCGTAGGTGGACTCCTCTCCCGGACGCGCTCTGCGCGGGGGGCACCGGGCACTTACCCCACGAAGCAGGCTGCCTGAGCGAGCGCCACCGGCTGAACGCGCTCCCGTTGGGCAGGGAGACGCGTGGGCGGGTGCAAGCAGATAGGCTCAGGCAGCGGGGTAGGCGATGCGGCCGCAGAGGCCTCGGGGCGGCAGAGATGGGCAGTCGCTGGCCGGAGCAGACTGCGCGGGTGGGCTCCGCGAGCTCCAGCAGGACGTCCCTTGGCACTAGCAAGGTTCAGGGCAGCGCGGGTGGGCACCGCACGCACTCGGCAGGAGCTGGATGAGTAGGCAGGCACGCATGGGGTGCGACCGGCCTCGTCGCCAATGTAGCGCGGTGGGGCCTGGGTATTTAGGCCGCGGCAGCGCACGGAAAAGCACGACACAGTTGCTTTCACTATCGTGGCCGGAAGACCCCGAGCGGTCCCCGGCCGTTTATTTATCCCCTCGGGGCGAGCCCGCCCCAAGGGGTGTGGGGATGCATGAAGGTTGCAACAATGTAGTAGAGGGCCCGGGTGGCTCTCTACACCACCCACTGGGAGGGCTTTCGTCCTTAAACAAGGAGAGACTTCTCCTTCCTCGTTTGTGTTATTCCCCATTCAGAGACAGATAGTTCTTTTGTGGTTTTGTAGTTATTAGGAGGCTGAATTGACTGCCTTTATTCTCCGGATCCTGTTGTGATAGATGACATCTCTTTAATCAGCATCTCCTAATGGCAATTACATAAAGGAGAATTGTAACGCAGTCTGTCCAGGCAGATCTTTGATCCTTCTCACTCTTTACCTACTGATTACCTCTGGCAGGTCCATATAATCACACAGTGAATGATCTCCTGCCAAAGCAAGTATACAAAATTTGGATTAAGAACAAAAAATATAAGCTATCAGCACAATATGTTATACTATGTTATAGAATTTGTAAAGCGCATAGCTGCCCCAGCAACGGGGCGTCCCAGAGCTAGTCTCAGAAAGAACAGCTGCAGAATGAAGACCAAACGAGAAAGGGCCACAGGTGCACTTAAGCGGAAAACAACTAGGTTTTCAGGGTTTTCCTGAAGGGCCAGTGGTTATGGATGCTCCTAATGGATAGGGGAAGTGCGTTCCAGAGAGCAGGAGCTTTGGCGTGGAAAGAGCAGCCACCTGGTCTTACTCTTTTAACACGCGGAATACAAGCCAAATTGAGGTTGGCTGTGCGCAGGGCCCGAGGGGGTAGATACGGAAGTAGCAGATTTGACAAAATGGGGGCCCTGTGGGAGAAGAGGATCTTATGAGCCATGCACAAGACCTTAAACTGGACAGGCTTATCCACAGGGAGCCAATGCAATCAGCGAATAAGGCTAGAGACTGGGAAGAACTTCGGGAGAGAGAATAGCAGCCTTGCCGCGGCATTTTGGGCCAGCTGGAGTCTTCTGAACACCGCCTTGTTATATCCCAGGTATAAGATGTTACATTAGTCTAAAATGGAAAGAATGGATGTCTGAATGATAACTTGAAGATTGTGAGGATCAAAAAATCCAAGAATAGATTTGAGCCCACGTAGAAGCCCAAAGTACGCGTCTACCACCGATTTTGCCTGTGCTTCGAAAGTTAAAGCACTGTCCACCCAGACACCTAGGCTTTTTGCCACCGACTTGGGCCTGCAGAGCTAACCACTGAATGTGCCCTGCAGAGCAAATTAGAGCTGACAGCATAACCCATGTTTTAAAAATGTGTCTGTCTCTCACACGTCCTCATCCATCACACCAGTACAATGCGGTACTCTGTGGTCATCAAGCACAACATGGAACACATCCCACCCGGAAGTAGGAGTGCGAGGGGTGCTGAAGCACCCCCAACATAAACGTGCTGGAACTGAGAAAGTGAATGAGCAATAAAGATGCCTTTAGATTTTGTTTTTACCATGTCACATTTGCTATTCAAAGACAGAGGTCAAATGTCAGGCTATGTCTCCTCTCACACTGCTTCTCATTCTTTTAACATGCAGACTGGTGTTTACTTTTCTTTCTCTGACCACAAAGTAACAGGACTTTGTAAAATGAACTATTTGATAATCTTGCTGGTGTGGAAGAAAAGGCTGTAGATGTCGTTCTTTTGTATCACACAACCGCATTTAAATACATGTAAATGAAACGTGAAAAAATTCAAAATATATCAGTTAGGAAAGCACAAATAAAGCACATTGTTTGTAATTCTGAATGTGATGGAAACAAAGATTTTAATAGGATCAAAACAAATCAAGGCCCTTAGCTTGTGGATGTGCATGATAAGTATTTGCTGGAACACAATTTCCATACTTTATTGCTTTGGGCCCTATATAGCTTTATTAGTAAAACTGCATGTCAATGTGAGTGTTGTCACCACTTCAATTGAAAATGTGGTGTCTGTAAAGGACAGTGCTCTTCCACACCATGCTCTAGTGATATATCTGCAACAGCGCACCCCAGCTACATACCACACCTTCACCACTCTCCTGCTGAATCAGCATGGCTCATATACTATATTTATTCTTTGACTTTTCATAAACCCTCTGACTTCAGTGATGTAACATGATTGGCAGCACTTCCACTCAGAAAATTGTTCCAGCACCACTGCTTCCTACATCACAACAAAGACACACTCATCCAACTACACACAGTGTAATGAGCTACCTGCATGGGGAAGCGCTTCAGCACCCCATATAGGAGCAGTAAGCGCTACACAAATACTATACTACAATATAATACATAGTACAATCATTGTGTCTGTGTTTTAGGAGCAGTAGGGAGCTTAGTGCTCTGCCACAGCTGGAGATTGCAACAGGACTCACAAGTCTCTCATGTGCACGGGCCATCTGTAAGCACCATGGCGACCGGTGATCACCAGCACTCACTTTGGTGGACCAGAACTTATTTTAACTTATCAGACACTGACCGAGAGCAAGGGAGAGAAAATACCCAAACAGAGGAGGAAGTGGAAGACTAAAGAGATGCCACAATGGAGAAAGCAGGGACCTGCAAGAGTGAGATAAAGTGGTATGGAGTGTCTGGTGGGGGATTATAAAGGCCTAAGGTGAATTCCAGGCTACGCAGCCTTGGTATTTAGCGTGGTATCTTTTAATACCACCGGCTGCGGCTTCTAGGCAGAGCTTTGGGCACCGGCACTCATTGTTTTACAAATTAAGCACTGTGATTACATGTATCTTCCAGTCCATGCTGTCACACTGCCACACTGGCTTTAAGAGTGTAGCCTGAAACTGGAGGGGGGGGGCTACACTTCATCCCACCTGCCATCCTCCTGGTCATACCTGGACAGCAACAGAACTACGCAAGGAAGAAACACAGTCATGTCATTCTGCTTCCCACCAATAAAGTGAGTGTGTGTGTGTGTGTACACACACACAGATGGGCAGCGAAGCACTTCACATAAAGCGTGAAAAATATAATGCATCCTACTTAGAGAAGCATAAAGTACAGATGTCTGGGGATGTGAAGCTGAAGCATTCCTGGATACAGGGCATTTGCCTTGTATGATAAAATTGACTTAGGCATTTCATGGCGTTGACTGGTATGTGAGCGATAACATAGCACAAGGCGGTGTTGACGGGCACATGATGGGGAAAACCTGGGCACATTAAATGAAGTGCCATATTGTATGCCTTTTGCCATGCTAAATCTATTTATATAGCATGTGTTCTGCCTTTACCATTGCCTTGCAGTGCTAAATGATGAGTGATACATGGCACGTGACATTGACTGGCATATCTCCAATGCACACCCATGGGCGGCCATCTTTGTTTAGTTTCTGGCATACTTTATCATAATTTTTACTGTTCCAAAATGCCTGATGGCAATTCTGTAATGGTAAAATAATTATACAGCATGCGTGGGATGGCGCCAACATAAAGAGAAGCAAGCGACCTAGCAGCAGTGTGTGGGGAACTGCTGCTGGGCCCCCGCAAACCAAAACCAGGTTTAGAAAATACAACATAAAATGAAACATTGCCTTTTGAGCTCTGGCACTGAGGTGTGCTACTTTTATGGTGATTGTACACAAACAAAATGCCATCATTCCTATTGGGAGAGTCAGTGGCTGAAGTGGGCTGTACAGTTGCCTCATGTTGTATGCTTTGGTGGGCGGGAGCTAAATGTGAATGGCACTGCAACAGACCAATGGAGGAAGAGGGCTGACTTATGGCTGTTTCCATGCCTTTGCTACTGCCACAGTTACAATCATATCTCCAAATGTTACAGTTCTAATTTTAGGAATTCAAGTGAGAGGGGGCAGAATGATGTTGGTGTTAAGGGCATAGACAGATGAATTTTGCTGCCATGTAGAATCCAGGGTTGACTGATGGCTTATAATAATCTGACGCCAACATGCAAAACAAGTGCAGTGGGACTAAATTGTATTTGCGTGTCAATGGCTAGTCAGTCTTACCCAGGGTTGGGTTTTCATGACATGCACTTATTGTAAGCAGGTCTCTCCTCTAGTTTAGTATATACAGCCCCTACCCTTAACTGAAGAAGACAATATCTTGTTTTTATGAAGCGCTTCATACAGCACTTCTGTCTCTTGTAAGCACAGTGAAAACACGGTATTACTTGTAACCAATGTTATGGTGCTCCATTTACAGACCTCAGTAGGATTGAAGGCTAAGTCCTCCTTGGCAGGATCTGAAGTCATTACCTGCAGATCAACTTTCAACTGACTGAGCAGTCCTGCTGGTAGATGACCACCCTCCAAGCGTGGAGGTATGCCATTGCTTTCCTACAATCAAAGCACATCTATTCACCCATTTATTTTGACAGTAATATTAACAATACTGTTTTCTTGCCACAGGTGCCAAAGTTTAAAAGTGCCTCTTACGTTGCCTCTTCAAGCATTTAGACACTCAGCAAATCATCATTGAAACCCTCTGTCACTTTTCCTTGCACTCATACATCCATCATCCACTCACTGGCTCAATTTTGCATCGGTCCACTAGTCTCTCTACAATACAAAACACTCAAACCCAACAAGCATATGCAAGATAAATTAAAGAAAAGAACATAAGCTGTCACCTAAATGTGCTGGACATATGCTTGCAAGAAAAAATTTCTTTATACACAGCAGAAAGGCAGCCGCCTTGCAATGATACTGTACATATTGCATTATTGTTTTAAAGTTCCAACATGGCTGCCACATTTAGAAGCAGCACATTGGCCATCTTGGAGTGGTAAAACAATAATACAATATGCACACTAACATTCCAAGATGGCTGCCCAGTAAACAGCACACTAGGCACCATCTTGGGGTGGTATTGTACATAGTGTAACATTTTAAATCAGATCAAAGATGGGCAATGTAATGCTTCTAAATCTGGCAGTGTTGAGGACTATGTATGCACAAAAGAAGCTACCCTGAATGTAAAATGACCGAGGCAGAGTACCTGGCATCTCACAAAAAGTGAAGGACTGTCCTCACACACCACCAGGTGTCATGCTTCATCATTGGTAGTCGTCGCTCTCTAGAAACTTGGTTTGGTAGAGAGCGGGCCTACACCTGGAGACAGGGAGGCACTTCTAAATCTAAGTGGGGGCCCGTGAAAGCGAGATGGCCGCCTCCGGAGAAGGAGCTTCAGAGATGAGCTCCTGAGGGGAAGGGATCGCCTCGGCCGATATCCTGTATTTCCCCCCATCAACTGCTTTGCAACCCTGCATCAATTGTGCAGCAGTTACCCGAATTCTACGTTGGAGGACGATTTGTCCCGAGACCACCGGGTGGATCTCTGCCCGCTGCTGCCATCCCTCCCCGGACTTGCGGTGGACTTCAGGCTCGGCAGGCTACCGTGTGATTCGGCGCCCGCTGCCGACTCGGGGATCTTTCTGCCCTTTCTCCGCTGCTGACCGGGCTGACCCAGTGAACTGGACAGGACACCATGCCTCGGTCGGCAGGGTTGCTACCCGCCTGATCGTTGCGGGTGCGGGGCTCACGCCTATCTGGAACTGTGCAGGTGAGGGGCTGCTGCAGCCAGAGAGCTGACTTGGGGACTGGCTGCACTCTCTTTACGGCGGCGCTTTTCTGGAGGGAGGCTGCTGCCTGGGTGCCCGGATACAGGAGACTGGTGCCGCTGTGTGACACCACGATCCCTTCCCCAGCTAAAGAGGCCAGATCGGGTTTGCCTCCTGCTTCGGCGCCGCAGCCCCAGCTGTTTGGGGCTAGTCCGCGGTGGAGTTTTGGTCCACAGCCTGTGTGCCTTGCCTCAGGCCTGCATTTAAAGGGTGGGGCACATGACTTGAAGGCTCCGGTGTTTGCCCCTCCATTCCGAACGCAGGGCTGGGGCCATTTTGGGGATCTCCCTCTCATGCCTTCACCGGAAGACCTTTCCTCAAGATGGCGCAAAATGGCGTCCGGCCAGCTTGACTGAAACGATCAAGGGACCTGCTTTCCATGGAGGCTCTTCCTTCAATCAAAAGCGAAAGAGGACTGGCCTGTCTCAAACCCACACCAGGATAATACATTTTAAAAAAGGGAGGAAGGACTTAGGCAAGCATGAAAGCAACAAGAGAAATAGGACTGCAGGCAATCCACCGAAGCAGACACATCCTGGTCTAAAGTGTTGGCCATCTCGGGACAGCACTGGCTGATCTCCCCCTGATTGCATCTTCTGCAGCAAACCTGTAAGTAAGAAGATCCTAGACATCCCCCACCCAACTAAGATGCTCCCCAAATGCTAAAGAAATACCCACCTTCTCAGGGTTAGGATGACTCTGTTCCCAGTTCGCCATTATCCCGACAAGCTAACAACTGCAATTATATCACAAGCATCCCCCCCACAACTGATGACTCCCACAAGGCTTATAGATTCTAGTTTTGGACGTACTGTCAGCTATGCAGGCATTCACTCCCCAAATACCCACCTATCTAACAGTCCAACAGTAATCCTCGGTTTACGCTCACCATGGCGGCCAACACCAGCATCCCGCTCGAAGGATCGCTCTCTAAAGTGGGCCTCAGTGCCTTTAAGATCACCTATCCACCTAACCTCACTAAGAACGCATCAAAAAAACTCAAACACAGCTTAATAAAAAAAAACCCAGAAACACTTATATCAGACACATATTTCAGTATGTACAATGGCAACACTATGTCCGACCTAATCTTCTTCACGAACAAGAGAGCCCAATGGAGGAAAACTATCATATCATTTTTCCAGTGCAAACAGATAAGGAAAACACCCCATGGATTTAGTCTTTCTATTACTTCCTCTCCTATCCACAAAATAGATCTCACCATCACCATCTATAACAATGGGATCGTTCTCATTCAAGCTTCTAATCGAAACCTAGAGCAGTTCGACAAACTCTTTTGAAGATCAAAAGCTCAGTAGCTAACAACTCAACCTCAGGGCGACTAGATACAACACTTACCACCTCAAGTTCACTCCAAATCATTGCTCCCATTCCCCCTCAGATTTACATCCCTCCTCTCTCACCACCCTTCCCTTGCCCCGGCCGGATGCTGAACTGCTCGAATTACATATTTCGCAACCATTAACCCTATCACCACTTCCAACCCCCTTATCAATACTCCCGGGAACACCTCTAACACTCAGTGACCAACCCCTTCCTCGGGAATCTCCCAGTATCGCCTCTGACCCCTCTAACGCACATCGGCACCCTACCCCCTCGGCAGTTCTCCACACCCAATCAACGTCCTGGTCTATGCATCCTGGAACACCGCTCATATTCAGGGACCTACCTTCTCCCAGGGTATCCCCCATTACCGCCCCGGATCCCTCTAACACACTTAGTCACCCTCCCCCCTCTCCAGATCTTCACACTCAATTCCCTTCCCTCTCCCAACACCCAGACTTGTTGGCACGCTTGGACGATATCTCCCGCCAGCTGCACCGTCTCTCCCTCGAACTCCACGGCTTGAAAGCCCTCTCACTTGAATATCTCCCTTGTTAAGCCCCCTCCTCTCTAGTCCGAACCGGCCCAGAGCCCCCGCCAGCGCCACTGTCACAGCTCCCCGTGACCATCCCCTATCACCTACCATCGCCAATTCTGTTCCCCTACCTAACGCAGCCTCTCGCCCAAGAAGAACGTCCTGTCTCACGCCCATTGAAATTGACTGCCTTCTCAAGTCTTATTCGTCCAACACGGACTTCATCACGAGTCCAAAGGGAATAATTCAAACCATTCATTCTAACCCTAACAGAGTACCCCACCACAACCTCAGAGCCATAAACAACGATAACCTCAAGAGAGTAAACATCACTCAGACTCCTCCCCCCATACTCCGGCTCCACTCAAATGCATACTACTCAACTGTAGGTCTGCTAGCAAACACGCGTCCGAGATCTTCGACCTCATACAACAGAATGAGATAGATATCATTATCCTCACAGAAACTTGGCTCAACCCTTCGTCCACTCCAATTCTTGACCTCTTGGTGCCCCCCACCCACGACATAATTCGTCTTGACAGAGTTAAGAAGCTGGGTGGTGGCCTAGCGTGTATACATCGGAGCACGCTTGTGGTCTCCCTTTCAGAGTCCTCTTCTCCAATAACTTGCGAATACCTTTGTCTCAACATCTCCAGTAACAATCATCTAGTTTGCAAACTACACACATTCTATCACCCCCCAGGCGACAATCTCCCCTTCATTGAACAATTAATGGAAGTCATCTCCGGCAATGTGGACTCAGTCCAGTCCCACATCTACCTTGGGGACTTTAACCTTCACTGGTCTAACACTAATGACCAAGCAGTCTCATGCCTCAATTCCTTCTTGAGTGACCACGAATTGATTCAATATTGTGACCAGCCTACTCACATTAAAGGGGAAACCTTAGACCTCATCATCTCCAAAGGTCATACCATCTCATTGGATTCCATCATACCATGTGATTGGTTGGACCATCACATCATTTCCTTCCATATTAACTCTGAGGTTTATCAGAGTAAGGCTCAAAAAACCAAACCAAAGATTTGGAAAAGGGACCTCAGAGATATCAACACAGCTGACCTAGCAACCCGCTGTAATCAGGAATTCCTCTCTCCCCAATTGGACATACTTGAAGTCCATGCTCTCACAGAATTCTACAACTCTTCTATTTCCAACATCATGGATTCTATGGCCCCACTCCAACAAAAAAATGCACCTGCAAAAATATCTAAACCTTGGTTCAATGGCAACCTAAACTCGGAACGTCGCAATCTAAGGGCCATAGAACGTTCCTGGAGAACCACTCCATCTGTGGACCACCTAAAAAACCTTAGAGCAGCCAGAAGTTCATATAACAAACAAATCAAGACAGCGAAGGCGGAGTATTTCAGATCCCAACTTAACCAAGCGGCCAATCGACCCAAGAAACTGTTTGAACTGGTTAAACAACAATCGGTGGTAGCCCCTAACCGATCGGCCTCGGAAGTCAGACCTCCCTCATGTGATGATCTGGCTGCCTTCTTTACTGAGAAAACTAGACTTATTAACATGGATCTGGAAACCAGGAGGGCTCTACTGCTACCTAATGAACCTGCACCCCCACTGGCTGTACTAGACAAGATAACACCATGTAGCTGGGGTATCAAGAACAACGCTTCCTGGGACACCTTTACCCCCTTCACTGAAAATGATATCATAAAGGTTCTTCGGAGTATCAACCCATCTAATCACTTCAGTGACCCGTTACCACCTACCATCTTCAAAGTGATTAAGGATGAAATCTCCCCATTCTGGACAAAGATCGTCACTGCATCTCTGTCACAAGGCACGATCCCAGAATGCCTAAAAGAGGCTCAGGTAACACCTATATTAAAAAACCCACAGCTGACAGTACAGATCTTAACAACTTCCGACCTATCTCCAGCATCCCCACTCTAGCCAAACTCCTTGAAAAATGCGTCCAGTCACAACTATGTGCGCACATCGAAAATTTCCATCTCCTGGACCAACACCAATCTGGCTTTCGTAGTGGGCACAGCACTGAATCGGCTCTTACCCACGTGATGGATGACATCTTAATAATGCTCGATCGAAATGAATCCTGCCTCCTTATCCTACTAGACCTTTCCTCCGCATTTGACACTGTCAATCATGACAACCTCCTATTCATTCTGGAGCATAGGATGGGCCTTTCGGGTCAGGTGCTGCATTGGTTCTCGTCCTTCCTGCAGCACAGGACCCAAAGAGTGAAAGCGAACCACTCTCTCTCCCAGCCATCCCCAGTCAGCATGGGTGTTCCCCAAGGGTCCTCCTTATCTCCCATTCTCTTCAATTTGTTCCTGGAACCATTAGCTAATGTTCTAAAATCATTGGACATTCGCTTCCATATGTATGCAGACGACACCCAACTCTATCTGAAAATCTCCTCCCCGGATGATATCACCTCACTCAACTCCACCCTATTGACGACCCAAAACTGGTTAACTGAGAACCACCTACTGCTAAACACCGCCAAAACAGAATTCCTCCTCATCTCTCCCCCGAAACATACTCCTATAATCGACCTATGGATGAACCAACTCACCATCTTCAACTGTTCCCCCCGCACTATCGACTCAGCTAAATCTCTAGGAATTACCCTGGACAAGCATCTGAATATGAAGACTCACATTAGCAACGTGTGCAAGGGAGCTAACCACCTTCTGAGAACACTCAGTCTCAAACCTTTCCTACCTCAAGCAGATTTCAAGCAAGTGGTCGAAGCGCTTGTCTTGCCGAGACTTGACTATGGCAATGCTATGCTATGTGGCCTCCCCAAATACACTTTGGCCCCCCTAAAGGCGTCACTGAACGCGGCGGCCAGATTGATTACGGGCACTAAGCGAAAGGCACACATCTCCCGGTTTTAAAATCTCTAAACTGGCTACCTTACGAAGCTAGAATCCAACTGAAGATTGCCTGCCTATCACACAAAGCCCTCCACTTCAAAACCCCCATCTACCTTGCACAAAAACTAGAACTATCCGGAGGGGGTAGACTGTCAAGGAGTGCAAATTCCCTCCTCTTAAAACCACAGATCTTCCGCAAAAAGAGAACATGCCAACGAGCCTTCTCTGGCTCTGCTCCAAAAATCTGGAACTCTCTTCCACCTGAAATTCGGAAGATCTCTTCAAAGGATGCTTTCAAACTGGAAGCAAAAAGATTCCTCATGAACAAGTTCTTACCTTAACATGAGAGACATTTGTTAGCTCTAAGCGCATCGGACATACCATAGCATTTGTTATTATCCCTGTATATGTTTATTATTTTGTTTTGGTTATGATTTCTGTACATGATTATTGTATTTACTCCCCTTAAGTCATTATGCCCCATCGCCTAGCCCACTCTTCGTTTACCTAGGTGTATAAATGATCTGGTAGAGGTTCACCATCTGATTCAATGCCATTAGACTCCCCATTTGACTCATGGTTTGTTTATTGTTTGGTATTGGTTCTATTCCTGTATATGATTATTGTACTTACTCCCCTTATGTCACTTTGCTCCTTCGTATAGCCCATTCCCCGTTCACTCAGGTTTATAAAGGATCTGTTATGTGTGCACTATGTGATTCAATGCCTATTAGATTCACCATCTTAGCGCAGCGGACATACCATAGCATTTATTATTATCCCTGTATATGTTTGTTATTTTGTTTCGGTTATTATTCCTGTACAGGATTAGTGTATTTACTCCCCTTAAGTAATTATGCCCCATCGCCTAGCTCACTCTTCGTTCACCCAGGTGTATAAATGATCTGGTAGGTGTTCACCATCTGATTCAATGCCATTAGACTCCCCATTTGACTCATGTTTTGTTTATTGTTTTGGTATTTGTTTTTATTCCTGTATATGATTATTGTACTTACTCCCCTTATGTCACTTTGCTCCATCGTATAGCCCATTCCCCGTTCACTCAGGTTTATAAAGGATCTGTTATGTGTGCACTATTTGATTCAATGCCTATTAGATTCACCATATTAGACTCATGTTTTGATTTGTTACCTTCCTTGCCTCAAATTGTAAAGCGCTCTGATATCCTTCGGGATCAAGTTCGCGCTATATAAAACTTTATAAATAAATAAAATAAAAACCAATGTAATTGCCAAAATGCATTTGTTTAAACAGGGCAACTGCTTGGTATTAAAATGAAAAAATGGGGATTGGAGGAATTAGTACCCCATCACCATAGTGATTAAAATTGTCGACATGTTTCTGCCCAAATGGCCCAAGGGGTCCGCGGCATTCATCAGGATGGGAAAAAGAATGTGGGCTCCTATCTTACCATAAGTTGGTTTGAAATTACCACTGGGTAGGTCGATCTATGTCAGACTCTACCTAAAACAGTTTCCTTAAACCTGTAATGTAAACAAAGTGAGATTGCCATCAGAAACAAATTTATCTGAAAGAAATTCGGTCAAAGTGCTGTGAACATTGCCCCACATGCATCAGTATACATAGAGTGGCTATTTTGTGTGAAACACTGTCACTGCAAACGTGAGACACACACAGTTGTTTTGCACAGAAGTGTGAGACCAGCTCACAACCTTACCCTAATGGAGGTTCCTAAGCACCCCATGGGAGGAGGGTGAAGGAGAGACCCCTGTAGTCACACTCTGGAAGAAATATTTTGGAAGAAAAATTTAAAATGATTGGGAAATAATAAATTCAGTATCTCCCTATGAGGATGGTAAAGTTGCACACAAGCAAACATTCATACCACCACGCATACTCTTACTACATCAAGGTGCGTCTCTCGCCGTGCGCATAGTCGTGTTCGCTCCTCTTCCCCGATGTGGAAAGAAGGACGCTGGATTTTAGCCTTAAGTAGGTCCCTTCATTATTGAATTGGTAGCACATGTGTCCGCAGGCTTGTTATTTGGGTTTCCGGTGTCTGGAAAATAGCCTGAATGTTGATGATCAGGTGCCTGGTCTTCGCGTCAGAAAAGTGCCCTTTGACTGATTGCCATTATTGCTGCTGGTATATTAGACACGTGTGCAAACCCCGGTGTCCCAGCTTGGACTGCCTGGGCCCCACGTCAGCTGTGCGCGATGATCAGCGCTGCTCCGCTGACCGCGTTCAAGCCCAAGTGTCCCAGCGGGGACTGCCTGGGCTTCGCGTCACGGCATCGCGCGTCGGGGGCAAGGTCTGTGAGGTTGAGTTCTCGGCATCACCAGTGTAGTGGTGCGATACGTGGGAGACTGAAATGCAAACCTGATTGTGATTACAATTATACTCGAATTGGGAATTCACGATAAGAGAACACAAGG
Source organism: Calotriton arnoldi (assembly GCA_963921515.1). Taxonomy (NCBI): domain Eukaryota; kingdom Metazoa; phylum Chordata; class Amphibia; order Caudata; family Salamandridae; genus Calotriton; species Calotriton arnoldi. The sequence goes on along the minus strand of CAWUFW010010045.1, from coordinate 415,237 downwards.
AAAATACATATATTAATGTAATAAACTGAGGTGGATTTGTGTTCCCTAAAGAGGGGTGCCCATTATGGCTAATATATCGCTTAATGTATATCATATTGCCAAATCTTTCAGAATGTTTCAGGAATTACATTTCAATTTGCAAACACCCAGAGAGGCCAAACAGTGCCATCTATGGGTGTACCATCTATGGGGCCATTTTCCAAGCAGTCACATCCCTCCTCATGAAGTAAATTAGTAATATATGGGATGCCAGGGGCAGTTTTCTATTAAACTCGGTGTACACCCTTATACTCAGATAGTAGGTCATTGAGGACTGTGTTTCCTGAGTATACATTTTTTTTTCTAGCAGAACTTTATGTTCCAGTGAGCTCGTGTTCACAGTTACGCTATTTCCCAATATGTAACCATGGGATGTCATCTTTCAATCCGGTTTCCCATGTCCGGAGGCGATACACCCATCGTTGTTCCCGGGTGTGAAGTTTTTTCTGAATGTCCGGACTGCCCATGCACCCACCAATGCACCCATTCGGCTACTGGCAACAACCCTATTACCCACCAGGGTTTCCATTCCAACAAGGTCCTCCGCCTTTTTTATACAGGGGCAGAGGCAGGGGAAGAGGAAGACAAAAACAAGCAAGACAACAGGCCAGAGTACATTGGGAAGACCAATCACCCAACATAGTGATTACACGGAGCAAAGGGAAAGACCAGGGACCGACCACGAGCAGGGACTTACCAACATAGTTAACCTGAGCAGCCACACATTATCACCATAAGAGGACTCCGTCCTTTCTAAAGGACTAGGGTTCATGCCAACACCGAGAAATGACCTCTTCGCCCTTTGCATTGAACTTGCCCAGTTCTTTAGAAGGATCAAACTGAAAAGCTTCTTTGAAGACTTAGAACCCGGCCCACAGGAGACACCTAACACGGGGCTAAGAAAGAAATCCACGTTCTTACCACCTACACAATCCATCCCCTGCCATGTGATGGCCTTTGAACAGGCAGTCTTAAAGGAGATAACACAATTGACTGCCAAATCAACAAGGGTTTCCAGAATCTAAGGAAGGGCGAAAGAAAAGCACTTATGGACCTCAAAGAGAATACTGAACTTATTATAAAACCAGCAGACAAGGGTGGAGCAATCGTTATTATGGACAAAGAGATGTACCCTGCTGAATGTATTCGACTGTTGTCTGATGAAAACAGCTACGAAGTGTACCAGACTGACCCAACACCGAGACTTATCAACAGAATCAAAAGCATGGTTGATGAAGGTCTTGTGAATGATTAGATTACAAAACACGAAGCAGAGTATCTGGTGTGTGAAAACCCTCGCACCCCGAGGTTCTATACTCTCCCCAAAATTCACAAGAATAGATTGCCCACACCGGGGAGACCTATAGTGTCAGGCATAGGCTCAGTACTTGAGCCCCTGTCACAATTCTGCGACTGGTTCTGTTGCGGGGATTCTGCTCATACACAGAACTATGCACAAGAAAACAGGACCTCCGTAAATAGGGGTGTACCTCCTATCACCTTAGTACCCAAAATCCCAACCGACTAGCAATAGTGTCTCATTCGGTCTCCTACAAATATCAAGAAGCTACGAATGTTTAGACAACCCAGAACACGAGCACTCCCGACTCACCTCAGAGTCGCGGGAACAAGACACTCTTTCACTCTCACGTACTTGTCCACAATAAAAATAATCAGTCACTAAATAAGTTCAAAATGTTTATTTTGACTATAGTGATCCATGATACAGTATGCGAACCACAACTAGCAGCAAAATGCATAAAGCAAGAATCATTAGCATTGTTACAATACCATAGAATATAAAAGGAGTCGTCATTTTATAAAGACTGTGAAAAGGCTAAATAACTGGGCCTAATCACCCTCCCCAAGGCAGTAAGAAGTTATTTTATATAACAGAAGATCTCTAGGCGTTATTAGCAGACCCCTACCTGAAAGCCTAAACCCAAGGGTTTACATCATAGGAACAGCAGCGCTCAGCTCCATGGAACGGCTTTCTTCGAGAGAGAGTGATTCAAAAACATGCAACAACGTTATATCAAAGCACGATTCTTCCGCATTGCAGCTGTTGGCTACATGTTTTGTCTAGGTAATAGGGACTGACCAGAACAGAATAACAAGAGACATTGTTGACCGACCTTGCACATTATGTTCAGACAGAATTGAAGGGAAGGCTGAGAATGTGAAAAACAATCTGTTATCATGTACAGGGCAGAGGCAAAGTGTCGCGAAAACAAACGCTTAGCAGAGGCGTGCGCAAAAGCAGCAGCATAGGGCAAGCAAAACTCATGCTAACTTAGCAATGTCAACAATGTGTCTTAGGGCCATATAACCCCATATAACACCCTCCCCCTGGTAAGTCAGTAGCACATACATAGAAGAACAAAAACAGAGTTCGAAAGTCAGGCATTGTTTAAAATATTGGTATGGGACTTTAAAAAAAAAAAAAAAAAAATCGGAGAAAAGAAAAGGGGAAAGTTCGAAAAAGAAAAAAAAAACTAACAGCACTTTGAGCTTGAAAAAAGAGTCTGTATGCCAGACAGTGGAGCAGGGACGAACCAAGTATTCAATCCATGAAGGTTTGGGTGCAAAGGAATGCAATTCCTTCCAATAGCTCATCATTGTCATTGGTGGAAAAAAGGGAAGATATCCAATTAAGTAAGTTGAAGGAACAATCATGTTCCTCACAAACAGGAGCATCCAAAAACAGAAAAGGCAAACTTGCGTGATATTCAATGAAACTTCGTTGTAGGAAAGTCTGCGCAGCCGCACAGATATCCCATTGATCCAAGATTCCAAGTAAAGCTGCACGTGTCATTGGACCAGCCACAGAACAAGCCACGTCATGAGCCTCTAAGGGACCCACCAACCGGCTGAAATCCGGGATTGGACACCACGTGTTTGATAAGCAAAGTTCCATCGCCCAGGAGAAATGACACCGTTTGCAATGAAGCACTGGTTGCACGCAAGTAAAGTAGGCAAAGCGGAATGTCAAGTTGTAACTGACGCTAAGCGTTGCTAAAGGCAAGCATCCAAAAGCCTCATACAGGCGATGACGGTACAGATGAAGCTGGTCCGGCCTGTGCAGAGCCACAAAGTGAGCAGCCATTACGAAACACAAGAAGGAGAAGCAGGACACCAGCTGCGAGCGCCAATATTAAGGGGAACCCTCCGAAGACGCTGGAAAATATAGAATGAATAAAAGCCGGAATTACCCCGAATATAGTTTGAAAGGAAGAGACCAGGCCAGATCCCACACATTTAAAAAAATGGGCAAGGCCTGTCGTATCAGAAGCATTAAATATTTGGTGAATTAATTCCCCAAAATGAAGTGGGAGGTTAGTGTTAAGAAGCGACTGTATCTCACTCGAGGTCCGAGCCACCTGCAGTCTGAATGTTTCACGGGCGGAAGTGAGGGGCACCTCCTGTTGGAATAAAAGGGCTTTGAGCCTGCTCAACTTGTTGAACTCTGTTTTCAAAGTCGGAATGGAAGGCCAAAGGGAAGAATCTAAACTCCCATGCGGGGGCGGGAAAAGGACATTGCTACAGCAAGTTACGCGCTGGGAAACAGTTACCAAGTATGGGACACCCGCCCGCAAACCACAGCAGTCTTGTTTGTTTAAAATGAGATAGCTGCCGTTAGTAAGCAATGTAAAGACAGGCGTGATGGATGGTACTGGAGTCCCTTTCAAAAAGCAAGCTAGATTGGGCGCTGACACGTTACACTCACCGTGCAACTTAACGTGTTTGCACACAAGAGAGTGACCCAGTATTGAATCACACTCCTCCCCTGTGAGGAAAACTTCTTTATCCTCCCTCAAACACCGATAAGCAAAGGGCAGGACCCATAATTCATTCAGAAAAGCAGTGCCAAGCGGTTCAAAGCGGCCAACAGGAAAGTGTTGCATACATGATTTAAAGTGAAAAAGTGAAAAGGGCAAAGTGATAACGCCATGAATTAACCAAACAGCAGAGTCCGTTTCCGCTACAGAGAACGGTAAAGGCTCCAATTGTTCAATATGTAACAGCGTATATACAGCATCTTTCATGGACATAAACTTCTGTTTATCAGTCAGGTTAAAAGGCAAAAATAAAGCACTGGCATTCAAAAAATCCCAAGGCACTTTACCCATTTTCAGTGTCTGCAACGTCCAAGCAAATTGCATGACCGACCTTAACTGATTCTGACCATGATATAACACAGAAACATCACTTTGCACAATATCTATTACAGAAGAAACAATATTGTCTAACGTATAAATGCGTGAAGAAAGCGTATTAATGCTGTTGTCTAATACAGCGAGGACCTTTTCCAAGTTTGCCTGGTCAATTTGACGCAGACGGAAGGCGTCTTCCATCTGGGAAAGTTTCCAAATTTCATTATAAGAGGCAAAAAGAAATCGCTTGGCCCTTGGATTACGTGGGCCTAGGAGAAAATCAGCCAAATCTATATCGTTCGATAGGATTGAAAAGTGCTGTTTGACAGATGCAAAGGTAGAGTGTTCCAGCCACTGCTGGCACAATTTACCTACCGAGTGTGTAGTCACAGAATGATGAGGTGGATAACGAGGATCAGGCTTAGTCTGAAAGAAACCAGGTGTAACATTATAGAAATGCAACTGGCATACATTAGCACTAGATTGCCACAACAACCATCCCAATGGATCAATTTCAGAAACATTAAAGGAGGCATTTTGAAGGAGAGCCTGCAAAGCCTCCATGGTGCAGTTATTATGTAACCGCCAATAATTATATTCAGCTAATGACGGAATTGAGGGGGTATTTAGGTTTTTGACAGTTGCAAGGCCATAACAGGATGTTTGGTAAATAGTTTCATTTAAAAACAGCAATTGAGTCGGGATCAGGCAGGCCAGATGTAATGCCTCAGTGCCCTGAACCTGCCACGGCTTTGTGCCCCAGATTGATTTTAAATCTATAGTCTGTTTCCAATGGTCATAACCGTGTGCGGCCAACTGCGTTCTAAACGAATTGGCATAAATTAGTTTAGTGTGGGATAACAGGTACTTCGATGTAGGGGATCTTTGAAGCCTAAAATAATAGGATTCAGGATTGGTCAAATCATAGTTAGTAAAATAAGAGAACTTATCCCTAAGCGTTTTAGAACTCCCCTGTGTGGGAGTTGGACAATGTTTCCATTGGGTAAAATTAAAAACAGGTCTTATGGTGATCGATTTGTGTAAAAAATGATGCCCATAATGTTGATAGCAAAAAAGATCACCATTATTGGCAGAATTTAAATACAAATCTTCAGCATCAAAGGCAGCATAATATTTTAAATCTGAAAACAATGCATGAATGGCCTGCACATCCCAATCATCCGAATGTATGGCCCGTGTCACCACATCTCCTAATGAGACAAGAAATACGTACGGAACTCTAAGGACCTCTGTCGGGCCATGGATTTCAAAAGCCACTTTGTCCCAAACGATGCCATCACGAACAGGAAAAGCTGAAACATTCCCAAAAGATTTGTCACGTTTCATGATATGGGACGATGTGTGTGGAGCCAAAGTTCATCGACCATTTTCACTGCAGAGCGTTCAGGGAGATAATGGCCATTTATAAGCAAAAAGAACACTATCACAAATCCAATTGACATGAAAAGAAATATCAGGATAAGCACCAACCAAATGTAGGTCCATGGGGGAACGAAGTATGTCTTTTTGAACCAGGAGTAAAAGATAAGCAACTTAGTCTTAGGTGCAACAGGCAAACTGGATGATGAGGAGGACGAGGCAGAAGAAAGGTGTGCCAGACCCCCTTCACAGGCACTCACTGGACTTGGAAGCAAAGGTGAAAGCGTTGAATCCTCCAGTCGTAAACTTGAGCTAGATGGTATCACACCCACGGAATCAGTAGCCGGAAAAGGACACACAAGATCCATCGCAGAAGATGATTGTCGCATAGGCTAAAGATCAATTACAGTGTCCACCAAATGAGCAGACATCCGTGTGGCAGCAGATGATGACAAAGTTAATGGTGCTAAGGATATTGCGTTGCACGAAACTGCAGATGTCACACTATTCAGAATCGGCCACACGGTGTAACTTGACATTGTCCACCGAGACGTATCTGTTGTCTTTGCGACCTGGCAATGGTGGTAGAATGACAGTACGAGTACCCTTTAGTCCAAGTACAGAAACCGGAGCACGATAAGAGGGACCAAATTCTTTTTTGTTTTCAATCTTCTCCCGCACTTGATCTCCAACTTTAGGAAGCCAACCGGTAACAGGAACCAGTTGTGCATCAGCAGGCGAAGATGGTAAATGCGCAGTCGCCAGAGTATCACAGGACTTTTGTAGATCCTGTAACATAGCAGAATGATTATCTACGTCAAACTTAGAGGCAGCCGCCACAATGTCCAGACCATCAAGGTCAGGAACAAACATGTGAAAGCCAAAGAGCATTTCGTAAGGGGTCCGCCCACCCAGAGATCTTCTAGGGAGATTATTTAATGCACGTTGGACCCCATACAAGTGGGACAGCCAGTCCCTGCCAGTACCTAAGACTCTAGCTGTCAAGGATTGCTTTAAGGTACGGTTCATTCGCTCCACAACTGAATTGCCCTCAGGCCTGTATGGAGACAAAAACTGCACCTGTACCCCCAACAACTTCATTGCATCCTTGTAAGCCTTAGAGGCAAACGCTGGACCTTGGTCAGAATGGAAGGTACCACAGGCAAACATCCCGACAAAGACACGCAAATCCCTGATGACATTTCGAGCGTCAGCACTACGTTGTGGCCATACCCACAGGAATCGAGTGCACGAATCAACCGCACCAAGATATACTTGTATGCAGTATCAGAAGAAAGAGGACCGCAGTGATCAAGATAGACACAGCCAAAAGGTCTATTAGAAATACACAGCTGTGTTTGTGGCGGACGTGGGACTGTAGAAGGCTTGATTTGTTCACAAACATCACAGCAAAGAACATAGTTACGAGTCTGTTTATATAAACCACGCCACCAGTAACGTTGCTGAAGAATAGAGACTGTTGCCGACACACCAGCATGTGCCGAAGCAATGCCTTCGTGTGCGGCCTGGATCAAAGCTTGTCTGCGGTCAGAGTTGGGAATCAGCCGATCCCCAACTGAAGGAATGGTAGCATAAGGAACCTGTTCGGGAGTTAAATGATAAGAGTATTTAGAAGGGAAACCTGCAAGATAATTACCTCCCTCCCTAGTTGCAGCAACCGCTGCCAGAATGTTATTATCAACCTTAGTCATAGATCTTGTAACTGCTGCTATGGAACACGTGGCTACTGCAGACTTGGCCGCTTCATCAGCCAGAGAATTACCAAGAGCGTGTGTTCCAATACGCTGGTGGCCAAGAGTGTGAATAACATGTGTGAGAGGCAGACGTTGTTTAAGATCTGCGACTCGAACCCAAAGCGTTTTATGCTTAATTGCGCTGCCCCTAGAATCGCGGTAATCATTTTGAGACCAAAAGAATAATATGTCATTGAACAACTGGACACAATAGTAAGAATCGCACACAATAAGAGTATTCACAAGAGGATCAGCAAACTCTAGAGCTAGAACAAGAGCACGCAGCTCGGCCAATTGCGCCGTGCAGTCTCCTAGTGCCTGTGTGTGCACAATGGATGACACAAACTCTCCATCTTCAATGGAGCCAGCCACAATAGCACAAGCCGCTGAATAAGCATGTTTGGAACCTGTGGCTGGTTGCACCGAGCCATCGGTATAAATGATGCATTTGTATTCACACAGAGGAAGAAGCGACAAAGGAGGAGGATGAACAAATTCATACTGCAAAAACTCCTGAGTCTGAAGAGATGGATCAAAGACAAACGTGACATCCGAAGACGTCAAAGAAGTAGCCCACTGAATCCAACGTGGGTGCAATGCTTTAGAGTTAGGCACACTAGCTTTATTCACCGCTTCCAAAGCAGGGAAGGGGGTGACCATAAGAATGCGTTTGCCCTGCGCCAGTGAGCGTTCCTTTAGAATCGCCATCTGCACTGCCGTTAAGATTTTTTCTACAGAGGAAAAACGCATTTCAACCGCAGTGTACAAGTGTGATTTGTATGCAATAGGTACTGTGTCTCCTTCATTGAACGTTAAGTACGTGAAACCCACTGCACCAGAAACGATACGTATTACCAGGTTGGTGGTGTTATCACGAGTCATTAAGAAGCTAGTCGCAAACAAATCCGCCTGCAAAGACTGCAGTACGGAAGTATGTTCCGGAAGCCAGCTGGCAGAAGAGAACTTAGGTTGTATCAACGCATAAAGCGGTTTGATACGCTGGGCATAATCGGGAATGTAAGTCCTCCCGAAGTTTAAAAAACCCAGCAGGGACTGTAACTTTTTCAAAGAAGAAGGAGGTTGCAAATGTGCACATTTCTCTAGGAAGTGAGGTGCTAGACCCTTTCCCTCATTGTTGAGCTCGTAGCCCAAAAAGAGCACTGCCAGATGGGCAATGTGTGACTTTGCAAAATTAAATTTGTAACCGTAGTCAGCAAAAGACAATATTATGTGGTCGACTCGGTCAAGATGCGGGGCGAGGTCGTCGTCAGTCAAATAGATGTCATCAACATACGACAAGGCCTTAGGGTCAATGTTATGCAACAAAGACACAATGCGTGCCGCAAAAGCACCCGGGCTATTCTTGTAGCCCATTGGCAATCTTGTGAGTTTTTTCTGATTTCCGACGGCACTGAATGCTGTCAGGTCACCACTCGCACGGTCTAGATTGTGACTGTAGAAACCATTGGAAATATCAAGTGTTGTTTTGTATTTTTTGCGAACAATATTATTCACCAGCGCTGAACTGTGTGTGTTTTGCACCGCAAAGGTGCTGCAATGGCTGTTCAAATTTCTATAATCCAATACAATCCGAAAAGTACCATCAGGTTTAGGGACAGTAAAGAGAGGATTATTCATAGGTGATACACATGACTCAATGACCCCCTGATGCTCTAATTGTCTTAGAATGTCACAAACCGAAGCTTTCGCTTCACGTGTGATGGGATATTGAGGTTGAGGTTGTGGCATAGAGTGCAATGGTATTTCATGAGCCGGCGAATCAACGTCCCAACGCACCTGATTGCGATACACCACTGGGGCTAAGGCCAAAGCCCATTCCTCCGCGAAAGCCTGCGCTTGTTCCTCAGGGACACAACGTGAAAAACTCGGAAGTATCACATCTTCCCCCCGAGAAGCGGATAACACAAAGGGAGGAGGCCAATCCTTCTCCGCCAATAAAATGTCATATGTAGCGGTTAGATTCTTCCAGAACCCAACATTAATGGGACGCAGTATATCACCTTCAATTTGGAAAAGGACTTCGTGTAGTCTATCCGGGGGGGCAACCCGGGTATCTGCAGTCTCAATGGTAACAAACGTGTCAGTTGCTGTCACATCCAGACGGGGACGTAGAGCCTCCCTGACTATGGTAACTTCCGCCGCGCTGTCGAGCAGAGTCACCGCCCAAGTCCGATCCAGGAGTCGCGTCCTCACCGTCTGTGGCATATCTCGCTGTTAAAGCGGCAACCTTTTTCTTTTGAAAAGGAGGACGGGTTTGTGCGGAATCACCCTGCTTGTCCTTGACTTCAAACTGTCGAGGCTGTTCACGAAGTTGTGACGCAGGTTGACTTCTACCCCGATCCTGGCGATCCCCTCCACCGACTTGGGAGCCTGATGTTTCCTGTAAAGAACGAGGAGAACGCTGGTCAGCAACCTGAAATCTTTCAGGAGACTTAATCTTAGCGCGATCGCGCAAGTCATAAGTACGTTCAGACGCATCAGGGGCCGGTGAACTGGCACGCGAACCCTGTTTCTGTTGTTGGGAACCCTGTTTCTTATTTCTTTGCCAATTCATTTTAGGAAAGAAAGGGCGCCCATTCTTGTCAGGCTGGGCTTTCTGTTGTATTTGAGACTGCGTTCGTATTTGAGATGTAGGCTTATTTCCCAGACTATTGCGGCCTATGGTTTTGTAAGCCTTTGCAATAATCTTTGGCAATTCTCGTGGTCTGTCAGGCTCCGCGACCGCCTCTAAGCGGTTTGCTACTTGAAAGCTAACGGCATCGCCCTTGACATTCGCAAGGATCATATCAGCAACCACGTCGAACACTCCCACCAGTCTCATCCCCAGCTCAACAGCCGCTTCTGCACCGTGTTCATCTTGAACGCGTTTAATCACAGAGGGGAGTACGGTCATGGAGGGGGTGCCGAAACACATAGAATATACCGCTGCAAACACCCTGCCCCAGGTGTTACAATCAGCCAATTCGGAAACTAAGTCTTTGGGTAAACTAATAGTTAAGACCCTGTGTTTATCCACAGGAGTGGTATTAGGAAAGACAGCTTCTATCTGTCCAAATTTCTCGGCAAGCCAATAAGGAAATTCATCCTTATTCTGTGGGCGCTTGCCCATGACAGAATTAACAATAACGGGACTGATGGTTACGCCACCAGGACCCGCAGGTTGCACCGCAGCGCCAGGTGGTCCCACCTGGACGGTGCGTGTTACGTACTGTATTACAGCTCTATAGACGCGTACCAACGATGTATGTAGGACGCGGAGCTCTGCGAGTGTAGCAGTTGTAAAAGCACATGGGTGTGGGGTAAACCCAGCCAAAACGGGCCGTGTGGCCCCATCTATAGATAAAGGGCCTAAACGTACCACCATTAATGGGTGAGGAAGGGCACCATTAAACCAAATACGGTGTTGCCAAGCTGTAAGTGGAATCTCAAGCGCTCTATAAGGCTGATATTGCTGAGGAACGGCGGTGGCAGTATACGTGTGAAACAAATCATCAGTGCCATCCACCGCCAGAAAGGTGACCCAAGAGTAAAAAACTTCAAATTGGTGAGCCGGATCGGCTTCCACCACAAAAATAAGCGCGGCCCCAGCATCAGGGACCGCATAATGAGTCAAGTGCGCCCTCAGCGCGGCTCTGCTATGAGCCGGAATATCAACTACAGCCATTATAGAGAAGACAGCAGAACAACTTAAAGAGGGACAGCGCAAACACGGGTTATAAGAAAAGATATACCTTTTAAAACATCAAGCTTGAATAAACCTATAAAAATGTCAATATAGGAGGGTACTCCGTCACAGCTGTCTCCGGAAACAGAAGTGAGGGTATTGTGGACCAGCACGATCACTACTCAAGCGTCTCGCAGATAAGAACCAGACCAATCGTTGGCGGCGCCATGTTGCGGGGATTCTGCTCATACACAGAACTATGCACAAGAAAACAGGACCTCAGTAAATAGGGGTGTACCTCCTGTCACCTTAGTACCCAAAATCCCAACCGACTAGCAATAGTGTCTCATTCGGTCTCCTACAAATATCAAGAAGCTACGAATGTTTAGACAACCCAGAACACGAGCACTCCCGACTCACCTCAGAGTCGCGGGAACAAGACACTCTTTCACTCTCACGTACTTGTCCACAATAAAAATAATCAGAGTCACTAAATAAGTTCAAAATGTTTATTTTGACTATAGTCATCCATGATACAGTATGCGAACCACAACTAGCAGCAAAATGCATAAAGCAAGAATCATTAGCATTGTTACAATACCATAGAATATAAAAGGAGTCGTCATTTTATAAAGACTGTGAAAAGGCTAAATAACTGGGCCTAATCACCCTCCCCAAGGCAGTAAGAAGTTATTTTATATAACAGAAGATCTCTAGGCGTTATTAGCAGACCCCTACCTGAAAGCCTAAACCCAAGGGTTTACATCATAGGAACAGCAGCGCTCAGCTCCATGGAACGGCTTTCTTCGAGAGAGTGATTCAAAAACATGCAACAACGTTATATCAAAGCACGATTCTTCCGCATTGCAGCTGTTGGTTACATGTTTTGTCTAGGTAATAGGGACTGACCAGAACAGAATAACAAGAGACATTGTTGACCGACCTTGCACATTATGTTCAGACAGAATTGAAGGGAAGGCTGAGAACGTGAAAAACAATCTGTTATCATGTACAGGGCAGAGGCAAAGTGTCGCGAAAACAAACGCTTAGCAGAGGCGTGCGCAAAAGCAGCAGCATAGGGCAAGCAAAACTCATGCTAACTTAGCAATGTCGGCAATGTGTCTTAGGGCCATATAACCCCATATAACAGTTCCTGAGACCAATTGTACAAACATCCACCTCCTACCTGAGAGACACAAAAGATGTTCTTTGCCTTCTCAGAGATATGGAGATTGACCCTATTGAAGACTGCATAATGACAAAATGGATATCGAGGCTCTGTACACTAGTATACCCCAGAGATGCACCTTAAGTGTGGTCGAACACATCCTACTTAAGAAGGAGTGAGATTACATGACTCCAAGACATTTTATCCTAGAGTGTGTGGAACTAGCCCTGACTGAGAACTTTTTTTAATATGGGGACACAATATACCATCAAATCAGAGGTTCTTCGATGGGAAGCACATTTTCTCCCAGCATGGTGTGCTTGTACGTAGACCAATTTGAAGCAGACCATATCTTCCTCCAGGACAACCCCTACGGGATGCAATTGAAGCTCTGGTGACGGTACATTGACGACGTCATCATTGTATGGCACGGCAACAGAGAACAAGCCGAGGATTTTGTCAGATGGGTTAATACCAGAGACGAACATCTGAAGTTCACGCACTTAATCAGCAAAGAAGAGGCCGTCTTTCTGGATTTGGTACTAACATTGAACCAGGAAGGCATTACAACTAAGGTCCACAATAAAACAACAGATAGGAACAGCCTCCTCCTTTTTGAAAGCTTCCACCCAAAATCTCTCCGGCAAAACCTTCCGGTTGGCCAGTTTCTTAGAATCCGTAGAAACTGCTCTTCCATTGAAACATTTGACGAACAAGCTGAGACACTGGAAAACAAACTGATAACACGTCACTACCCGAGAAAACTAATCAAGAAGGCAAGGAAAAGAGCAAGAAATAATAACCGAGAGGCACTGCTTGAGAACCAAGAAAAGAAGGAGCATGACAGACTAGTGTTTGTCACTACGTACACCCCGATATCAAACAAAGTACAGAACATCGTACGGAAGCACTGGCATATCCTCAATGGAACAACTAAACATTGGCCCCAACCACTGTTTGCATTTAAGCGAAACACAAGCTTATGGGACGAACTAGTCCACGCTAAAACACCATCTCCACAGACCCAGAATCAGATGACACTATGGGGCAACCAAAGACCAGTCGGTCATTTCCCTTGCGGCAACTCTGCAACTACACTAGTACAACTAAGGAGGTTGACGTCAAGACAAACAGACCATGGGTGTTAAAGTATTACAGAAATTACAACAGCGAAAATGTCATTTACCATATCACGTGCCCATGCAACCTGATGTCTGTGGGAATGACCACCACAAAGATTATGATACGCATCAACGAACACAGGAGCACCATCAGGTGCAAGAAGACAAATACCAAGTTGACACGACACTACCTGGAAAAAAAACATAGAGATGTGGATCTGAAATGGGTAGTGCTTGAAGTAATAAAGAGGACAAGTCCAGACATTCAGAAAAAACTTCACACCCGGGAACAACGATGGGTGTATCGCCTCCGGACATGGGAAACTGGATTGAATGATGACATCCCATGGTTACATATTGGGAAATAGAGTAACTGTGAACACGAGCTCACTGGAACATAAAGCTCTGCTCGAAAAAAAAATGTATACTCAGGAAACACAGTCCTCAATGACCTACTATCTGAGTATAAGGGTGTACACTGAGTTTAATAGAAAACGGCCCTGGCATCCCATAGATTACTAATTTACTTCATGAGGATGTGACTGCTTGGAAAACGGCCCCAAAGATGGTACACCCATAGATGGCACTGTTTGGCCTCTCTGAGTGTTTGTAAATAGAAATGTAATTTCTGAAACATTCTGAAACATTTGGCAATATGATATACATTAAGCAATATATTAGCCATAATGGGCGCCCCTCTTTAGGGAACACAAATCCACTCAGTTTATTACATTAATATATGTATTTTCCTTGTGTTCTCTTATCGTGAATTCCCAATGCGAGTATAATTGTAATCACAATCAGGTTTGCGTTTCAGTCTCCCACGTATCGCACGACTACACTGGTGACGCTGAGAACTCGACGTCACGGACCGCGCCCGCGACGCGCGATGCTGAGATGCGAAGCCCAGGCAGTCCCCGCTGGGACACCTGGGCTTGAACGCGGTTAGCGGAGCAGCGCTGATCAGAGCGCACAGCTGACGCGGGGCCCAGGCAGTCCAAGCTGGGACACCGGAGTTTGCACACGTGTCTAATATACCGGCAGCAATGATGGCAATCAGTCAAAGGGCACATTTGTGACGCGCAGACCAGGCACCTGATCATCAACATGCAGGCTATTTTCCAGACACCGTAAACCCAATTATCAAGCCTGCGGACACACGTGCTACCAATTCAATAATGAAGGGACCTACTTAAGGCTAAAATCTGGCATCCTTCTTTCCACATCGGGGAAGAGGAGCGAACACGACTAGGTGCACGGCGAGAGACGCACCTTGATGTAGTAAGAGTATGAGTGGTGGTATGAATGCGTGCTTGTGTGCAACTTTACCATCCTCATGGGGAAATACTGAATGTATTATTTCCCAATCATTTTAAATTTTTCTTCCAAAATGTTTCTTCCAGAGTGCGACTACAGGGTCTCTCCTTCACCCTCCTCCCATGGGGTGTTTAGGAACCTCAATTAGGGTAAGGTTGTGAGCTGGTCTCACACTTCTGTGCAAAACAACTGTGTGTGTCTCACGTTTGCAGTGACACGTGTTTCACACAAAATAGCCACTATATGTATACTGATGCATGTGGGGCAATGTTCACAGTGCTTTGACCGAATTTCTTTCAGATAAATTTGTTTCTGATGGCAATCTCACTTTGTTTACATTACAGGTTTAAGGAAACTGTTTTAGGTAGAGTCTGACATAGGTCGACCTACCCAGTGGTAATTTCAAACCAACTTTTGGTAAGATAGGAGCCCACATTCTTTTGCCCGTCCTGATGAATGCCGCAGACCCCTTGGGCCATTTGGGCAGAAACATGTCGACGACTTTAATCACTATGGTGATGGGGTATTAATTCCCACAAACCCCATTTTTTCATTTTAATACCAAGCAGTCGCCCTGTTTAAATAAATGCATTTTGGCAATTACATGGGTTTTTAAATAATCACTCACTTTCACGGGCCCCCACTTAGATTTAGAAGTGCCTCCCTGTCTCCAGGTGTAGGCCCGCTCTCTACCAAACCAAGTTTCTAGAGAGCGAGGACTGCCAATGATGAAGCATGACACCTGGTGGTGTGTGAGGACAGTCCTTCACTTTTTGTGAGATGCCAGGTACTCTATCAAGTACTTTTTAAACCCTCTGTCATTTTACATTCAGGGTAGCTTCTTTTGTGTATACATGTTTAGTATGGAGGCCAGCTCACCCTGAATACCCCGTGCCTCTAGTTCCCTCCCTTGGGACTTCCCAGGGTTAGTGTGTTGCACAGTATTGAGGACTATACACAGAGAATGTCTGTTGAGTACCATTACTCATTGCCCAAAGAAAGGGCAACTCCTCTCAGTAGCCATGGTGCGTTCGTGCATAGAATAATATATTTGAAAGGTGTCAAGTGTCTCCTTCAGACAGTCCCATTTAGGACAAAAAAACACAAAGGGTGACAATCTTGTAACTCTTGATTGGAGATGAAGATAGCACTGTAGTAATCAGCAAGGCGCCAACATCCTTCTGCCATCGGGGAGGAGAAAAGAGACAGGGAAATCCATGAGTAGACTTCAGAATAACTATACAACCTGCTAAAAACCAAAATCAGAGACAATCAATAGAAGCAAGAGACAAAGATTGTGATGAAAAATCAGGGATCAAATGTGTTGCAATGCATTTTTTTTCTCACAATAGCCTCCTTTATATATGATTTGAACAGCAACTAAAATTGCAGGTAAAGACTACTACATCCTCCAATGGACAGACCACCGTCTTGGAAAAGACCACTTATAAGCTTTCACATGACTTCTTTCCAGAAACTCCTGGTGTTCATCAAACAAACGAAGAAGAAGCCCAGGTTTGACATCCTTCACACAGTGCTGACTTATGAAGCCCTACGCCTGCCCTTCCTATACTGTGCTTGGCACAGCTTGCAGAAAACCCTTGTGGGCAATCGCAAGTGTGTAGATGCCTGAACAATCCAGCCAGCTAGAACACTAGCCATGATCTGAGCACAGCATCTGTTAATATGCTGCTAGGCAGAGTGTGTAACACTGAACACTGCTTCTTCCTCTGAGAGCAGTCAGTCTCTGGTAAGCTCTTGACACTGTTCTGTTCTCATCACATATCTCAGCACAGATATAGAAAGCAGACATCTTGCAATGGTAAAACAGTAATATACTATGGACAGAGCCATTCCAAGCTGGCTGCGCAGCAGGTGGCGCACTGCAGATGAAATGAGAAGCAAGCAACCTTGTAGCAGTAGGTCGCTCTAAAGAAAAAGAAAATTAAAAAAGAAAAAGAAAAAAAATCAAAGGGGGGATCTGTAAAAGGAGAAAATGGAAAACTACAGGACTGGCCTACCAACCACTGAACTGAAGTGCACTCATATTCAGGCGAACATGCACATGTGTCAAGCAAAATGCTGTCACTCATAGGGCAATACGGTCACTGACTGAAGTGAGCTGACCTACTGCACCATACTTTACCCTGCCATAGGCCAGAATGTGAATGACACTCGAACAGACCAATGGAAGAAGAGAGCTGACCTAAAAAAGCCTTTTTGTATGCAAATTAATGTATGTATATGTCTTTTATGAATGCATTTGATCACAAAAGCCTGACAGACAATTAAAGCCATCAGGCCCTCCTATGGGGTTTAGCAAGGGTTAGACCAGTGCAAAGTGTTTGTCAGAGGAGGTAACATAAAACCTAAGTTAATATGTCAGACTCAGTGCAACTTTTTAATATTAGATATGTCAGGTCCATGGCCTTTCTTGTACCTTTTCCCAGTGAGCCAATCAGACTTGTAGCTGTTATCATTGACACGTCACCATAATCAACGCAGACCTGCTATACTGAACCCATGCTTCCCCACAAGGAAACCATGAAGCATACAGTCATAATATCCGAAATAGGTACAAAATTACAATTGGCTAAACAATATACACTCCTTCTGATGGGTGCCCACCAAGGATTCTAACAGAGTAGATATTTTAACAAAGGCTTGTCACGGGAGGTAATGAACACCAAAACCCTTGCCTAATATGGAAATCTGTGAGATTCTGATTAACAAAATACCTGACTACAGGCGTTAACACAGAGTGATAACAAGGGCCTAACGACCTTGAAGGCCTATTTGTTTTAACATAGGCTTTTCACAATAAATAAGTCAGGCCTGCAGTTTTCTGGTTCATTTTCATAATAAATAGATCCGACCTACGTCTTCTGACATAACATTTCCCAATGAACCAATCATGTTTACAGCCTTTACAATTGGCTTTTAACTGCAGTCATTTTAGGCCTACTGTATTAAGTGTAAGCTTTCCCACAATGCAATTATCAGACGTACAGTTGTAAAATTAAAAATATAAACACAATGGCAATTAGCAAAACAATATAAAACCCCTCCTAGGAGGGTCTACAAAGATTATCACACTTCTACAGTAAGTTCTGAGAATCCGTGTAAAAAAGCCTCCCTATAGGATTTAACACAGTGTAAGAATCCACCATTAAAGGCCTACTGTCTTTAACGTAGGCTTGTCATTATAAATAAGCCGGACCTACTGCCATTGTCATACCTTTTTATAAAATGTAGTGGGTGAAAAATCCCACAAAAAGTTTTCAGGAGAAAAATAAGCACAAACACTACATTTTTTGTTAGATAATCTTGGCAAACTTGCACAACTTTCCAAATTTGTTAAGTTGGGCACCTTCTGAAACCTTTGCTGCTGAAATTCTACACCTTTGTGACCAGTCCTTTTACTCCTATTGCAAGTGAGTCTTCTGAAGGTGGTCTACATGCTGCTGTCTTTTCTATCGTGGCATACCATGCCAACGGCTGCCTCCATGGCCAAGAATCTCACGCGGGCAAACTAAGCGCTTAATTTGTGCCGGTGAGAAGGGATAAAGAAGGAAGAAAGGAAAACCGCAAGAAAGTGAGGAAGCAGCGGTGAAAATTAATTTTCATGTGGTGGACAGGCAGGAAGTGGATTTGTGATGGAGGAAAGAGGCACGAGGTGGAATTAAGACTAGGCAGCTTTGGTGTTCAGTGACCCGACATTCGGCAGTACCAGCATAGGGCTCCTGGGAAAAACTATGCCCCCGCACTTATTTTTATTTTCACTGAACAGTGTCCTAAATTTACTAAAGTTTGCAAAGGAGCTTGTGCAATGACATGTATGTACAAGCTGGCCTTTAAGATGACGAGTAAATTGATTTGCTTTGCTTACGTCACAGGACCGCATGAACAAAACTTCGGCCAAACTCTTGAAGCAAGAAACTGGCCTTTGCGTGGATTTTAGTGGCAAGATCCTTCAGCTGAGTCACCACATCTGACATAGAAGCACTGTAATTTAGAAATCTAAAAGGTTGAATGCGTCAGTTATAGGCCCATACACATTTATTTCCCCATTATCACAAGCAGATATGCAAAACCTGGAGAGCCCTGTCCAGCCCCTGCTGATACACCAGTATATCTCATTGGGGCATTCACTCAGTGGCCACCAACTTCTTAGCAATTAAAAGCTATCTGTTACTTTTATACATTCCTGCTTAACTAATCCCCCACGCCTCCCTCAGCTTCCAGGTGCTTGGCAGTTTTCCTGCTGCCACAGAGCCCACTTCCTAAAAGGATTATTCTCATATAATGCTCAAAACGTATACCAAATGCCCCAAGATCACAAGTCATTTGGGCTTCCCTGCTGCTTGCCCGGGTGTATGAGAGGTCCATTGTAATGCATTCCATTCAGATAACTTTAACAAACTCAGCTGGTTCTGGAATGATGCATGCCAGTGCATGGCTTCCAGCCAATCAGGGGTCAGCACACATCCGTCACCGCCCCCCGCTGCACCCAATGGAGTTCTAGCAGGGCAGTGATTTCTTAGGTCTCAGGGCAATGTTTCCTCTCACTCCGTCTGGCCTGTTTCCATTGTGCTGGTTGCAAGCCTCAGCATCATTGCCCAGCTGCCTTCAACTGAGTGAGTCAGTGAGCCATGGGTTCAGAAGCGTGCACATAGGCCTCTGACCATCTGCTAGAAGTGTAGAAGGGATAGGTGGAGGGGGGAGGGGGAGGCAGAGACAGCATGTGAGTTAACGGAGCATGTTCACTTCATCTCTGGAAATATTGCCCACTATATAAGACATCTGAAGCATGGACGTCGGATTATCAAAAAACGAACATAGCGGAAATGACATCACACATCTGATAATGACATCATAGGGTTTACCTCTTATCCCACCATGAGCCCCTTAATGGCCATTCACCTGCCTTT
The DNA here is from genome assembly GCA_963921515.1 of Calotriton arnoldi. NCBI lineage: Eukaryota > Metazoa > Chordata > Amphibia > Caudata > Salamandridae > Calotriton > Calotriton arnoldi. The sequence goes on along the minus strand of CAWUFW010010045.1, from coordinate 395,688 downwards.
AATGGGATGGGGGTGAAGGACGAAATCAAAAGTGCGGAAAGTAAGTGAGCCTCTTAGATTTGTCTCTGCTTCCTGTTCCTGCTGCTGCTTTCGGAGACAGAGACTAAACATTTCAAGAGAAGTGTCAGGGGTGCCACGAAAAAAGCCAGTCGTGGTTGCAGAGACCCCCGAGTTGCCACTTATTTGTTTGAGGCCCCCACTCAGCTGTGCTCATCACAGTCCCTACATTTCCCACGGCGGGGGTCCCACGAAGCAGGTTTTTATTTGATTAAACGGAGCCAACATGTTCGAAGGCTGGTTCGACAACAGATGCGTTCTCTTTCTGCGAACATCATTCACAAGCCTCAATGGTCTTTTAAAGACCTGTGAAGTACTCGGGTGCGGCTGTGTGTGTGCCCGGGAAGCTGTTTCAGCCCGGGCTGACACACACGACGGGGGGAGGGGGGGCTGAAGCCCTTTGAGCCCAATGGGCGTTGCGCGCCTGCAATGCAGCATCACCCATATTGAACCCCGTAATGATGGAAGCGGTGCACATCTGCCCCCGGGTCAGCTTATGCAGTGTGCACCAGTGATCATTCACATTTCACACGTGTTGCCGTTTCTCAGCCCATCTGTCACGCTCCTCCACGTCTGTCAGGAGTCTGTTAGTGTTAATGCCCTGCATGCCCCCTTGTAAAATGGCGTCTTTAATCTCCCGCCAGTTCCTCCCGAGAGGCGCCGGCGCACTCGGACTGCAACAGTGGAGCCGGCTCGGGTTTCCCGCCTTTGCTGAGGCCATGTCACCACATTACAGTCGTAAAAGGCGAAGGCGTAAACCCGCAAGTCCTCAGCCAATCGCAGCTCAGAAACCACCAGAATGTACAGAATGTACGTGGGGTCGTTTAGTCACAGTCACTACTCATGAGGAGAGGTTTACACTCCACATCTGACAGAACGAGCGATGCCCTCCGCTCCCCACACGACCCTTGGGAGGGAGGGGGGCAAGCCAAACCGAGACCAATGTTTTGTGTGTGTAAAAGGCCGCTTTATTGAAACAGGTGCATATCACAATTTATCAACACTGGCAACTGCCTTACAAAACTAAAACCTCACTATACATAAATTACCTGACCCCCCGTTCCCCCCCACCCCTACGATCCCCACATCAAATCCCCCACCCTGCCGAATACAAAATAACATTACATAACAACCATATTACACAATATTTCACAATATTGCATTTACAAATCCTGCCCTCCAATGACCCAAACCCCTACCTGCCTTTGTGCAACTGTAACTAACAAACATCTAGTCTAAACTTAGCCTACCTGCTTACCCTTTCCCTATCCCTGCTCACAAACTACCAACACTTAACTAAAAACTTCAGCCAATCTTGGCCAACTTTTTACAACCCCGCCACCCAGGAAAAGGCGGGAGAGTAGGCGGAAACGCCGTCTCCCCATTTTCCTGCCCCCCCCGCCTCCTAGGTATGACCCCTTAGCACCGCTGAACATTCAACATCCTGGCCAGGACCTCCCTAATTTCCAGTAGATACAAATCCATTCCCATCCTGGATAAATGAACTCCATCTCCCCTGAAAAATTCCGCTGTGTCATACCTAATGTCCCTATGTGAGATCCTAGAAAAACCCAGATGCCTGCAAAAACGCACCATTTCAGTATTGAGTTTTCTCCGGGCCTTATCTACTGCCCCCGGATTAACCTCTCCTCTCCAGACCCTACGTGGAACAAATTCTGTCCAAATGACGGCACAACCCGACCACTGCTGCTTTATCAAAGACAAATCCCGCTTCATGCTCCTCATTAAAGCTAACCCAGTTTCCTTGACCATGTCATTCTCCCCCAGATGTATCAACAAAACGTCGGGGCACCTACCAGCCGCCAAGACGCCATTTAGAACCTGCACCAGCTCCTTCCATCGCATGCCCCCTCTACCCCTCCAAGAAACTTTGAACAAATCTTTATTAAAGCCTAAATTATCCCCAAAATAACTGTCGCGGGCCTGGACCTGTGCCCACTTCACAAATGTATGTCCCACTATCCAGATAGTCATCTCCCTGGCGAGGGGACCCATCACCGAACCTGAAACGAGAAAAATGGAATGAGCAGAAGAAACAGCAGAACCGCGCTACATCCCCCCGTTGCGCTGCACACATAGCGCCGGTAGCAATCCGAGGACCATCTACCCAACCTCATGATGTCCCCCCGCCCCTAACCCCTATTATTCGCCTCCGACGCTGCCCCAATCCAGAAGGAATGCGTCCCAAAACCCCTGCCGTCAATCACCAATTCCCCAAGCGCCTTCCTCAAAACTGCCAAGAGCTGAAAGGCCGTAGCACGCCGCACATTCTCATGTACAAAAACTAAGCCATCCGGGCCGGCAGCAAGGTTCCTCCACTTTGCCTCCCACCTACACGGGCAAGTCAGCTGTGGTTCGGAAGCCTGCAAAGACACCCATTTTCCTAGTCCCCTCTGATCCGTTTTAGATTTTCGCAGCCAAATGCAAACCCTATCCTGATAAGGAGACACCTCACCCCATAGTAGTCCGCCCCCCAATTTTGTTCCTAACATTTCCGACACTCGAAAGGCCCCAAAAAACATCCACACCATCAGTGTGGAGAAAAGACACGCCTCATAACCATCGGTACATAACCTCGGCAAAGTCCACAGGACCCTCCCTAGCAAATCCCAAGACAAAGGGTTCCTGGACCTGCTTGCCCGACCACGTTCCCGGGCCCACCCCTCCAGCATCCGCGTCTCGATTTCTCCTGCGGATGGCGCATAACCCCATAACAGTTTCCCCACAAATGCAATTCCTGCTAGTTTCCCCACGATCGTAACCCTAGAAAGACCTTTATCAATCAAATCCAGCATGAACTGAATCACATCCTCCCTTCGAAGCGCCGGTGAATCCCGCCGCCTAGCTCCCGAGAGCAAAAATTCCTCCCACGCTGTCCTGTACGCTGTCCTCGTGGATTGTGCAAGGGACCCTAAAACCAGCTGCAACATCCTGTGTTGCCTACGTACCACAAATGCTGCGGCATGCGGGTCGGAGTCCTGTCTGCGTCCTTGGCTAGCCCACGGAATCTCCCCCACTGTGAACGAGACAAAGCATCCGCTATGTCATTGTCCACTCCTGGCACATGCACTGCTCTAAATGCGATATCCTGACGTAAGCAACCCAAAACAAACACCCTCAGTAACTTCAAAACCTGTTCATCCCTGGCCGACTGGCAGTTTACAATTTCCACAACCGCCATGTTGTCAATTCTAAACGTCACCTTCCTGTGTGCCAATTGTTCCCCCCATAGTGTGACAGCTACCACCAGTGGGAAGAATTCCAAAAATGCGATACTCCTACCCCCCCCCACAGCCCACTCTGCCGGCCACCGTTCCGCACTCCATTTCCTTTGCCAGTAGAGGGCAAAGCCCTTGCTACCCGCGGCATCGGAAAATATCTGGACATCCCACACCATGTCACCCTCCCACATCAGCGGAATCCTGTTGAAATCCTGCAAGAAAAACTGCCACATTCGCAAGTCTTCTCTCACACCGCAGACAGCCACACATGATGGTGTGGAGGTCTCTGTCCTGCTAGTGCCCTACCCAGTCGTCTGCAAAACGTCCTCCCTACTCTCACAACTCTACAAGCAAAGTTGAGGTGCCCCAGCAGCACCTGAATCTCTTTTACTGTGACCTTGCCTTTCGACAACATTGTCGCCAGCAGCCCCAACATCTGCTGCTTTTTGTCCTCCGGAAGGCGTGCCTCCATCAATTGAGAGTCCAACTCAATGCCCAAAAAGGAAAGAGCCGTGCAGGGCCCCATTGTCTTTTCTGGTGCCAAAGGCATCCCAAGTTCCCTCATGATCTCATTGAAACTGTCCAGCGCCTTCTGGCAGTCCGTGGAGTCTGAGGTGCCCACAAAGAAAAAGTCATCCAGGTAGTGCTTTACCAACTGGTGACCCGTCCGCTCCGAGAACAACCATTGAAGGAACGTGCTGAAGCACTCAAACAGTGCGCAAGACATAGAACAGCCCATCGGTAATGCTTTGTCCACGTACCATTTACCATTGAAATGTATGCCCAGAAGATCCCAATCATCCGGGTGGACTGGAAGCAACTGGAAAGCTGACTTTATGTCGCACTTTGCCATCATCGCCGTTGCGCCCGCGGTCACTACCAGTGACATGGCCACGTCAACTGATGAATAAGAAACAGTCGCCTCATTTTCGTCGATGAAATCATTCACCGAACTCCCTTCTGGCCACGACCAATGCTTTATTAAACAGAACTGCCCTTGTTCCTTTTTTGGCACCACTCCTATGGGTGACACAATCAAATTTTCCAGTGGCCAATCCTCAAAGGGTCCCGCCATGCGGCCCTCACACACCTCTTTATCCAATTTTCCTTGCACTATTTCCGGATGGGCTTTTGCAGATTGTAGATTGTCTGCCCACCTTCTCGTCCTAGCTCCCCCATAGCCTAGTCTAAAGCCCTCCCGAAACCCTGTCTGCAAACGTTCTGCAGCCTCCCGGTTACCATAACCCTGTAAGGCTGCGATCAATTTATCCGTTCTAACCGGTGTACGAGCCCTTTGGCCTAGGCCCCTTAGCCCCTCGCCCACCTGTGAAAGACTGCTGCTGCTGTCCCCCTGTCTTAAACCCCCCCGACTGCCACTGCTGGCTTCCCTGTTGTTGCCCCTGCCCGCCCCCGAAGCAGTTAACCAAGGCGTGTCTGCCTCCGCAGTTCGAGCAGTCATGCCGAAATCTACAATACTCCCGAGTGCACAGTCCCTTGTTAAAATCCCAGCAGGCCCCTTTTGCTCCTGTCTGTCCTCTACCTGCACCGCCCACCCCTCCCGGGGTGGGGTGCCCTTGAAAGGGCCGATACACGAGCGGTAGCCCGCTGGCCGTGAAAATAGTCTTACCCGCCCCGGACAGCCCCATCGTGTGTTGCCATAGGTCCGTATCCAATTCTCCCCATTTTGCCTCCGTGTCCCACGCCATGCGTGCCCTAAATTCCTCGTCATATTGGGCCCATGCATATCCACACCCTGTGATCTGGGCCTTCCTGATCACATCCATGTACTTGAACATGGCCACACACCTCTCCGGGTATTTCTCACAGTACACACTTGCATATATCAGGAAGGCCGCTGTTCAGTTCTCAATTGTGAGCGGCACTTTTGGCCTCTTGGCGAACTCATCCTCCTCCTCTTTAGATCCCTCCTTAGCCCTCATTTCTCTGTGCAGAAGCTTGAGCATCTCAACCAGGGGCGTAGCTGGGCCTTAGGCTGCCCGTGGCGGCCCCTGCGTTTGCCGCCCTCGGCAAAATGATAGAAGAGCGGGGGGGAGGGGTTTAGCGTCCGCGGCCGATTCTGGCGGCCGCAGGTAAGAGCGGGGGAAAGGGGCCGGCTGCCGCCCAAAAACTCGTGCCGCCTGGGGCGGTCCGCCCCCATCGCCCCCCTAGCTACGCCACTGATCTCAACATATTCACCCTTCCAGATTTGCTCCTTAGTTGCCAGCATTAAGTGCGCGCCCAAAGGCTTGGTTACTCCCATGTAAGGCAACCGTTTTATCTTTAACTCCTTACTCTCTAATTTGCTCTCGGACTCCCCTGCCTTGACATTCATCTTGTCCCCCGGACTCCCTGACGCCTTACCTGCGTCATCCGTGCCAACTCCCACACTAGCAGCCCCGTCTCCCATGCCCGCCGACGCCTTACCTGCGTCGTCTGTGCCCACTCCCACATCCAACACATACTTTCCTTTCCGCAACCTGCCCCCGTCACCCCCTCCTGGTCCCCCGCTCCCACCCCCACTGATACCAACAGGGGCCACACTCGTTTACCTGGCTCTAAGGACTCCGCCCGTCGTTCTTCCGTCCGCCTTGCAACGGGGGCCGACCGTTCGTCCCAACGCGATGTCCGACCCGTGGGCTCTGCCGGGCGTCGTGACACCTGTAACACACTAGACAAAGCATTACTCTGCCCCCCCGCGCCGCCGTCCTCGATGTCCCTCAACTCGCCCTCCTCCATGCTGTCCTCCTCATAATCTAGTTCCTCCTGTTCCCTAAAACCCCAGGCCTTCTCAGCCGGAGGTGCCGATTGCACCCTCCTAGCCCCACTCAAATGGCTTTCTTTGGAGCTCCTCCGTCCACGATGTCCCCCGGACCGTTAAGGCCCAGTGGGTGTTGGGGCCAGCGAGCCTGCCCCGGGCCTACTTATGCCAGCCGCACGTGATCCCATGCCGGTACTGGGTACGCCGCGCAAGGCTCCACCCTCCCTTCTCCTCAGCGCCATTGAGCCGCTCGCAGCTCTGCCAAGTCTGGCGCCCGCTGTTGCTCCACCGCCTGAAAGAAAAAGGAATGGTCTGGTGTGCCGGGCCTCCCCATCCTCTCTCTCCCATCCCAGCTCCTCTTCCTGCCTGCCCCCAGGGTGCTGGCCGCACACGCCCGCCCTACCACACTAAGGTCTACCGCTTCCCCCTCATCTACCTGCTCCCCCTCCCCGTCACTCCATTCCAATCCTGACACACCCCACACTCTGGCCCAACTGGGCCCCGCTTCTGCCTCCAAATATTCCCTATCCAACCCCCCCCTAAACCCCTGCTAGCCCCCGCCCCTGACTGCCCCAGTCCCCCCGCCCTGAAACCCCCCGGCCCCCCGCGACAGGTACCCCTCCCTCTGGCATGCCTTATCTGCCCCCTGAACATCCTCCGTCAAAGAGGAGAAAATATCCAGCCCCTCCCAGTCCCTGTCACTCTCGTCGGACTCCAAATCAATGGGGGCCCCTTCTCTCTCCTCCTCCGCCCCCAGACCTATCTCCCCTCTCCCCCCATCCCAGACCCCCTTCGCCACCCTCCCAAACCCCGGCCCCACCTATGTCTACCCACTCCTGCCCCACCGAGGGAGCTAGAGCTGGTGCCTCCTTGCCCCCCCTCTTGCCCCCGTTCTTCTGTCTCTCATAACCCCCATCACCCCCTCCACCAACAAGGGGGTGACTCCCTGTGGCTGGGAGCCCTCAACCGGGCTCTTATCCAGCCCCTTTTCCCCCTTCCTGCTGTTCTTTCTGCCCCCCCGCTGCCCTGCCACCTTAGCGGTAATCAGGGACTCTCCCCTCCCTCCCCGTGCAGCCTCTCGCTCCTGCCCCCGCGCCTCAGCACGCGCTGACCTCGGCGGGCCCCGCCCCCGCCCCGCAGCACCGGAGCCTCTCCCACAGAGGGAGGCTCCGCAACAGTTTTCCCTCGCGGGGCCGCTCGCCTCACAGATGGGCGGCCCGATCCTCCTGCCCAGCCACTGGGGAGACGCGGGACGCGCTCCTACTCAGGGTCCCTCTTCCCTGTCTCTCTGCCTCCGCCTGCCCCTTCCCGCTATCCCGCCGCACCGTAGGCTGCAAGGGGCTGCGCTCACGTCACTCGCGCGGCCCCCCCCCACCCACCTGCCCTTTTCGTTTCTTCCGGGGGGGCGAGCAGGCCACCACGGCGGCCGCCATCCCCGCCGACGCGCGCCTCACCGGGCGCGCCCCAGAGGCCTCCGGCATCAGCATATCCAGCCGGCCGGTCTCGCTAAGAAGGCGGACCGCTTCCAAAACGCGGTCTTCTTCAGTCGCCATCACAATAAAATCCCCACTAAATGTAATGCAACGATCTGTAACGGCCTACCAGCACCTGTCGCTACACCTAAGGCCTAACTGACAAAAACGCTAAAGCCTACAGCGCTCCCAGCCACCAGGTCACCAAGCCTAAAATGGTGGCTGGGAGTGCGCGAAGCCAGCCCTTAAACCCTTTGGGCTATCTTACAAAGTTGGGCTACAATTGGGCTATTCCCAATGTAGCCCAAACCCACAAAATGGCCACTATTCGGCTCGCCCCACGCCCTCCCAATCGGCCCGGGGGGCAGACCTCACTGGGTTCGGCTGCCCCCTAAACCCCCCTTTAGAAACTACTTAGCTACTGTGCTGGAAGACAAAGTAGTGTATTATGACACCGCTGTTTCACCTATTCTAGTTTTTGGGAGCTTACATCATCATTACATGTTCCATGGTTCCATGAGTGGCCTTCGATGTGTCATAGGGAATGTTCTGATCTTCAGAACACTGAGTCCAAGACATCTCTCTAGGACTGAACATGTTCGCTCTTTGGATAATACAATGTAAGCCATGGAGTGCTTAATTTGTTCCGGTGACTGCAGATGGCAGGCCCCAGTGCTCGTTTTTGGGTTCCGGGCTTATTTTTTTATCATCAGACATTGGCCCAGACAGTGCTTACTTTGAGCCGGTGGTTGCCGATGGGGCCACCTGCGCTCATTTTTGGGCTCCGGGGCTTATTTTTTATCATCAAGCTTGAACCCAGATCAAGAGAGGACGATAGAAAAGGTCAAAGAGAATGGAAAGAAAACAGGAAAAAAGTGACAAAGGGAGAGGTGAAAAAGAGCCTGCAAGAGCGAGATAAAGAGACAGGAAGCGTAGGTGGTGGAAGAAAAAGACACGAGGTGGGATTGACAATGCCAATTCTTTTGACTCTTGAATGCTGAAAAGTATTTACCAAACTTCGCTGACACACGCAACACAAGTACAGCATGGGCAGCAGCAGTGCAAGCTTCCCTAACAGAAAGCACAGGGCAGCTGGCTGAAGCAGCAGTGCAAGCTTCTCTAACAGAAAGCACAGGGCAGGTGGCTGAAGCAGCAGTGCGAGTTTCCCTAACAGAAAGCACAGGGCAGGTGGCTGAAGCAGCAGTGCAAACTTCCCTAACAGAAAGCACTGGGCAGGAGGCTGAAGTAGCAGTGCAAGCTTCCCTAACAGACAGCACAGGGCAGCTAGCGTAAGCAGCAGTGCAAGCTTACCCTAACAAAAAGCACAGGGCAGGTGGCTGAAGCTGCAGTGCAAGCTTCCCTAACAGAAAGCACAGGACATGAGGTTCAAGCAGCAGCAGTGCAAGTTTCCCTAACAGAAAGCACAGACAGGAGGTTGAAGCAGCAGGGCTGGACTGTTCCCATGAGGAACAGGTTCAAGACTGATTTGCATATGGCTGGGCCCAAACTGGGGTGGCATGGTGAGCAAAAGAATGATGGATTAAACCCAGATCTGTGACTGGGGATGACTGGTTGAAAAGTTTCAGCACTCCGTCCATCATCTTGTTGTGTTTGCTATGTTCACCCTAGGTGGCCAAGGGTATGCCAGACGTGGGTCCCTCGCTCGCTGTGCCACTGGATTCAAGCTAGCCTGGCTGATGAGGGGTAATACCTCGAAACCTGTACCAGGATGCTTATTTCTCAATCCGGGGATGACTTGGCCTGACAGTTCGGGCTGAACTGTTCCCATGAGGAAAAGGGGTAAGGATGATTTGCCTATGGCTGGGTCCAAACTGGGGTGGCATGGTGAGCAAAAGAACAATGGGTTAAACCCATATCTGTAACTGGGGGTGAGTGGTTGAAAAGTTTCAGCTCTCTGTCCATCATCTTGTTGTGTGTTGGTGTTTGCTTCTGCAAAACAAGGTCTGAGTCAGGGAAGAGTGGCGAAACTTTCTTCGGCCCTCCCTCTATCTCCAGCACATCAACAGCCAATTGTCAGGCTGCAAAAATAGGCAAATGCTGTGAGCTAGTTTTGTGAGACCGCCTCCTCAATGCATCTGTATACCTACCAACTTGAATTATAACTTGAAGAATAATCTCACCGTCAGAAGAGGGGGTGAGGCCATGACAGGGGCGGGGCCTAGTGCCGAGAAGTACCTACCAGGGACTTTTGAACCCCCCTGCCTCCAAGCCCCTCCTCCCCAAAGAAAACGCTTGCTGAGGCTGGTGCCTATGTCCTGGGGTGCTTTCACACCCTTTAATGGACGTCGGCAGTTCAAAGCCTCAGAAATAAGCTGGAAAATCACTATTTACAGTGGCTTTCAGCTTGTTTTCCCTGCCACTGTGCGATATCGGCTCCTCACCGGGAGACCGTGTGATGGCAGCCGATATCATGTGTCACACGGTGGCACCGTGTAAATTGGCAGGTGTGCATCTTTCCTCATGGGAGAGACCGTACAGTGCCTCAGAAGCTGCAGGCCACAAACTGCCACACAACTCACACCTAAGGCATGAGAAAGGGGTTCAGAGGAGTCCAGATGTTCTCCCCAGGGCTGCAGGCCTTGCTGTTTCAGACAGTGTGTGGTGAGGAACCGCGCAGGCTTCTGGTACTCTCCCCCTTTACTATGGGGCTAGGTGGCTCTTTGCAGCAGCACCAGGAAGGGGTAGGGTCGAAGGAGAAACTGGCAAGGGCCAGAAGAGATGCAGCAGCCAATGAGGAGAAAGGGAGCAGAATGCTAGTGCTGTTGTGAGAGAGGAAACACATGACAAACGAAGTTAGCAGGGGGCAACAGAGCAGTGTGACCGGTGTAGCATGTGTGAAATCAATGAAAAGACTACGACGAGTACAAGAGCTATAGCCAGGGCCACTGGAATTTTGCGGCAGGAGAGGGTCCAATAATGTGGCAGGGTTCCGAAAATTATGCGGCAAGAAATGGCAAATTATGCAGCGTAATGCGACCCAGTTTTTTTAAAGGTATTACTTTGCTATTTTGTACTTTTTACACTTGTTAACACTGTCTGGGCATTGGGTGCACCTCATTAGTACCAGTTTAATATCGAAATATAGCAATAAGTAAGAGAAAGGTGACCAGTCAACCTTTGCAAAAGACTTTTCACTTCGCGGCAACATGTGTCACTGCGCTTTTATCAACTTTTGAACCGTTTGAGCTAGAAACAAATTTTTGTTAAAATCTGCAGATTATGCAGCGGGTGATTGATTATGTGGCAAATGCGGCAAATCTATAATTAAGCAAACATCGCAGCGGCCGCACAATCGCATTATTCCACTGTCCCTGGCTATATCTATTATTTGAGCCAATGGAGCACAAAATCCTCTGAAATGGGGACAACTCATTGGCATAAAAGTTATCAATGAGCTTCCATTGCACTGAGTGAATGATTCACCATCAATGCACTGCAATGGAAGTGCCTGCTTGTGAATATAAGATCTGTAATGGCTCCACCATGGGGGTGGGAACACAAGGCCAAGGAAGGGGCAGTGGAGTAAGAAACATGAGGCACCCCCCCTGCAAGGTTAATGGAGGGGGCCCCTCACGCTCCGGACCCAGTCAGGAGATCTCAGGCCAAGGGAGGAGGGGGTCCCTGGAGCCCGGGCACCCTCCCTCCGCACCACGGGGGCCGGTGAAGGAGAAGGGGTGGAAAGAGGCAAGGGTCAGGGCAGGGGGATAGAACACCAGCAGGCTCTATCTTCACCTGCACGGTGCCAGTGGTGTTGCATGTGTTCATTGTGACATTTGCCAGATCACTTGCAGCCAGAGCACAGGAAAGAGTGGAAGGACTGCCACATCTATCACTGTAACAAATGGAGTAAATGATGTTCTAAGGTGGCTGCTACAAATTAGCATAAACGGTTTAGATGCACTTTCACTGCACCATATAGATGCACCCCTTTACCAAGGGTATATGTGATGGATTAATCAGTTACTTCCTGGCGAATAACCCGTTTCTTAATAGATAAACTTTAATAGTTTTCCCCTACTGGGAAAACTAAAGTGCCAATGCAACTTTATGCCAAAAAATACAAAATCGTAAAAACTTTTCACTATAGCGTGAACTACAGAAGAGCTCCCTTCATTGAGGTTATTACTCTAGAATCTAGCCACTCATGGAGTATGGGTATGAACAGTTTCACTGGGGTATATAAATAAAAGGAAAACCTGTTTGAAAATGCTTGCTACCTCAATTTACAACATCATAGCTGTATATTCCAGGTTTTACACTAACCTAACCTACCCAATCAACTTCAGAAAGATGGAAGGCTGAATTGGCCCTGCTGAGATTTGAACCTGTGACTGCAGGTTAAATTCAATCCGCAGCAGCAAGCGATTTAACAACTGAGCTATTGTAGTGGCAGTTGAAATTTACCTATTGACTTACAAAATGTAGTAACAATCCCAACTTCCCAGTTAAGAAAATATCCTGCCTAAGTGTGTAAATCTGCTGGCCAACCATCTCTTCTTCCAAGGTGTCATCTGCTCTGGACCCAAACATTACGTCTCCAACAGCAGTCAAAGGGGCCATTTCCATTGCTTGCACCAGGGCCCAGGGCATCCTTACTACGCTATAGCGCCCGACTGGACTAAAAACTAGCCCACGCACTTGCCCGTTCAACCTGGCCAATCTGGCAGTGCCAGACTAGCCCTTAGGCCAGTCTCATACTTGGTAAGCATCAAAATACTCATGTTAGTCCCCAAAAACTTGGAATAGGTGCAATTTATGACAGCCGATAAATTCTGGACCCTTTAGTGTGTCAATAAATACAACCATCCCTTTGGGACACTTGTAATCCAGGCCTAAGACTCAATTGCGACGCTTTTTGACTGAAAATACCATCCGATGCCCTCATACCCTGATTTCTGGCCTCTTGTCCACCATTCTCCGAATGTGCCACGACTCTTTATTGCAAGCTCCACATGTCGTTTGGAGGTAGGATCAAATCTTGGAAACACTAGCAAACGTCAGCAGGTGCAAGCAAGTTTTCAGGGCTGGAGGCGGCTGCAAACTGCGGTATCTCATGGGGGTGAAATACTGGGTGTAGATGAACGTCTTTCTCTGGGAGCAAAAGACTTCCCACTTGAGAAACAAAAATAGTTGTAATATCTGCAAATACCATATTGCATTACAGTGTCGTATAATGAAATGCTAACCAGATGGAAATTCTGTACCTGTAAATGTTACGCATGGTGCCTTCCAGGAGGTGGATTTACAGGAGTACTCCTAGGGGGATATTCTCAAGAACGTGTGTTAACTATCGCAAAATTAGCTTAACGCAACTTCTCACATCGCAGTCTATCGCGGGAAAATAACACCGTGTTAACGTCGTATTTCCAACCCGGCGGCACCATGCGATAGTCTCACGATAACGCGACAAATGCCCGCGTTAAAATTAACGCGACGCCGAAAAAATGCGAAACACGAACGCGAAAAAAGTTGCGATGTCCAAAATCGCGATACAAAAATCAGCGATAACCAGCGGCAGGCCTGCAATTCCCACGTGTCATGCGGGCAAATGCACTATAAAAGCAGCGAAAAACACAAACAAAACAAATTTAACAGCTTAGCACCATGGAGGAAGCCGCAGCAAGTACAGAGGACGACCAGACCCCCACAAGCCCCCCGGAGGACCAGCCTGGGACCTCGGGGTCATGGAAGGGCAAGGAGAAGAAGACGAGGAAGACGAGGTTCAGTCCGCAGGAAAACAGGATCATCATCACGGATGTGATAGAACACCACCAACAACTGTTCGTCACCCCCAAAGTGCCATTGGCAAATAAAAATGCAATATGGCAGTCCATCCTGGATAAGGTGAATGCAGTCGGAGTGAGGAGGAGGACAATTGGAGAGGTCAAGAGGCGCTGGAATGATGCGAAGCGCAAAACAAAGAAGAAACTCGCTGACAACCATCAGGCAGCAATGCAGACTGCAGGTGGCAGTCCAGCGGAACACCAGGAGCTGGATGAGATGGAGGAAATGGTGGCCTTAGTCATCAGTGGGGAGACGGTGGCAGGAGTTGGGGGTCCGGACACTGCTCGACATGACCGGACACAACAGCACCAGGGTGAGTACCGAACAGGGACTGGGGGGACGGGGGGAGATGGGCACAATGGCACACATGCACAATTAAGTAGAGCACACTGCACACTCACAATGACTCTGGATCATGTCCCTGATGCCCTAGGCACACTGCAGCACACATACAAACACCAAGTAGGACCCCGTCCACCATGGGCACAAAGGGGTCCCTCCCCACACAGCACCAATTTCACAACCAACCCATGCACACGTGGCAAAACCAGCAAAGCTGCATGTCTGTGAGCCACACTGACAATGCAAGTGACACTGCATGACGAATAGCATGGCTGCAGTACAATCATCATGACATGGTGCACGCCACGACACTGAGGTGGCTGAGTGTGGAACACATCCGGAAAGGAGCAGGTCACACTCTGACACATCCACGTGCACAAACAACCCCTGACGTCAACAACACATCTGCGGATAAACCATGCCCAAGAGTCCAAAATATGAACAAGAGCCAAAAGAAGCCAAGTCTGCAACATCTCAGCACTGTAGAAGCACAGAAATCAAAGGCACACCGTCTCAAAGGGATAAGGGACAGCAAAATCACAGCTGCAGGGGCGACTCTCCCACAATGCAGCACACACACATAGCAAACACAGCACATCAACATTGACGACAATGTGGTACAAAGTGAAACACTTTCACTACAGAACAGAGGACACAACTGGTGCCGCTTGTGCGTAGAAACTGGCCAATCACATCTGGCACAGCAGGAAACTGTGAGATGAGAATGTACGTGTACAACCTCACATCCGTCATGTAGTTCAAATGTCCACTGTCCCGCATCAAATAGTCATCTCCTCCCAAACAGTCACAATGTACATTGTCATGCAGTCTGTATGTAAACTTGAACAATGCGTCAACATACATGTCAACACAATGTTAAAATGCATCTCCCCTTCACATTGCAGAGGGACAATCAACACCTCCTGCAGAGCAGACCAGACAACACATCAGTGATGATGAAGAGGACCTCCACACCTTCGACACTGACGCCCTACAACAGCTCATTGACAGCTACGGCAACCCACCTCCAGGAGCAGGGCAGCCCAGCTGCATCAAGGAGACCCCACCCCCTGCACAGACCTCACAGCAGGAAGCACCCACCACCACGGCTGGCTCCCAGCACCTCACCGAAGAACACATCGCATTCCGAGCACAGGTGTTAGACTGCCAGAAGGAGGTGGCTGAACAGGTGCGGGTGGGGTTCGACCTCATGGCCGCCAAACTAGATGGCATACGTGGGTGTCTAAGTCCCATCAGGGACCACTTACACTCCCTAACGGACTCCCACAGTTCGCTCCATGATGTCCAACAATCCATGCCCGACATCGCTGGACTCATGACTCTGAGACGAGAACAACTGTCTAGTCAGAGTGGCCTCAGCGATGTCACCCGAGAGTTGGCACAGATGCTGAGGATAATGGAGAACATGGAGCAGATGCATGCGGAAAGAATGGCTGCCATGGATGCACACCAGCGAAAACTTGTTGGGATCTTCTATGCCCTGCAGATCCTCATCACCGCATTGCTGCCACTAAGGCAGTCGCTGATGAATGCTGCTGGTACTGCTACACACACATCTCCGGCCCCTGATGTGTCAGTGGCACACAGTGCTGCAGCCATACCACCTGCGGCCCCTGTTGTGTCAGTGGCACACAGTGCTGCAGCCATACCACCTGCGGCCCCTGATGTGTTAGTGGCACACAGTGCTGCAGACCAAACAACAGCACCCACATGTCAGCCAGATGACATAGACGACGAAGATGTGGGTGATACCACCTTTGTATTAAGAAGGAGCCAGTAGCATTCATCTCCGCTATATGCCCTGTGTCAGCTTCGTTCTGCCCTCTGCATCATGCCTGTACAACACCTCCCACTGTCCCCTGAAACACTCTGCGACACTCACCTTGGACCTCGACATGGACTGCCATATTTTGTTTGCTTACCAAGACACAGCAATCAGACTGCGGACTGTACTCTTCCTCTTCCGATGTACTTGTCAATCCCTAAATGACTCTGGCTGGCCCTCCACTGGGCCACAATGTAATGTGGGGTTTGCATGGCCATGTACTGCTCCAGCTCCGACACTCCACCGAATGTGAATAAAACATTCCAAAATCACACAGATGTGTCATGTCCAGGATCGATCAAGTATGAAAGTAGGGATGAATGTAGGGACATTGATTGTACAAGAAGGTACACCCTGGGAAATGAAAGCAATGCGCATGTTTGTCCGTGACCCACATGGCCAATGAGATGACTGGGAAGGTGTGCACTAGCTGTGGCCTCATTGCTCTGAAACAACAATTGCGCAATTTCACAACTTTGATCCACGCAATGTTTGAAATAGGGCTGTGTATGAAATGTCAAAGTCGTTGGCAGGCCTAAAGTATTGTCCCTCATCACATTTGACAACAGAACATCTCTCCGCATACCTACATGTGTGTACTCTCCCTCCAGCAATATGTCAGACTGAGGAATGTTGCCAAGCGCCGCTGTCCACTCACCTTGCACAGGTGTGTGTCAACCCGCGTTGTGGGCCGCTCATGTATTCGGAGTCCAGGCGAATGCAGCCATGTCCACTGTTGTCGTGGGATATGTGACCAGTTCTCCAAGATGCAACAAGGTGTCGGGACCTGTGCGATGGCTTACAATATGTTGTGGCTCCAGGTACGTAGTTACTCGTCCATGAAGACGATTGCAGCTTCGTAGGCTATCATTTCCAACATGAGCTCGTTGTCGTCTTCAGCGAACAGGACGGCGAGCCAATCCATTAGCAGGTCCGGACAGGAGTGCTGCGTCCACCCCCTTTCACCAATATGCATTACAGCCCAATAGGGGAGCGGTTCAATGTGGTCACTGCACACGAGGAGTTGTGCAATCTCCCATGTCCGGCTGCCAGCATGTATGCCAGGTATCAAGGCATCCCATAAACGGGTATCACGGTGACACTCCTGGTCGTGGGCCAACAGGGGGCGCACACACATGTCAAGATCGAGTTCAGCTACCGTCCTGTTGGATAGGCAGACATCCATGGACCACTGGAATATGCACGATCGACAATGCAACACAGGCTGAACGCAGGTGAGGTTGGCAGGGCGGAAGCTTAGCCGGTAACTGATCCGCAGCACTCCCAATGGCAGTGCCCCCAGTAAATGCAGCATACATGCACGGTACAGTTCCACGTGACAGGGGTTGTGCATGTGGCCGGGATGTTCTGCCATTGCGTTGGTGGCTCTCGTAGAACCGGCACTCTTCTGACATGCGGCAGTTATGTGGATGATATGCCACTGCTCGGAGCAATGAGTCGTATGAGTGTGCAACGTTTGGACGTATGGGTTGTTGTGTGCGTAAGTGTCAAGGGCATTCCATGCTAGAGCACCTCGAGCACGGACTTCTGTGTGTGGGGTGTGGATACATTGGTCTATCATTAGCGCTGTGCGTAGTGTGGGAGTCGCCATCATCTGCTATGGTATCTCTCTCAGGGGGTGCCTGCCGCATGCAACACCAAGGTCGGAGGTGCAGATGTCCTTCCGCCTTCTGTATTGGGACAAAGGAGCTTTCATCCCTAATGTTAGTCTGACTACTGCTTCAATCCTGGAAATGTGATGTGGCTTTTGCGCTGCAATTGAGGCTAGGCCTTGGGCTTATGGTGCACCAATGGCGATACACACACAACAGTTGGAAGGTATGAGCCAAGACCCCGAGCGGCCTTGCGCTCCATGTACAAACCCTTTGTGCCCGGCCGCCCTCCGGGTGCATGCAACATTGTCGATTGCGGGCCGTGTGGCGCCGACACTGCAACAGAGACACACGCATCAGTTGGTTTCCTGTGCAGCCCAGATATAAGCCACGCCCAGAGTCAAGGGATAATTATTCACACCCCTACGCTGGCCTGGCGTACGCCGAGCCAGCCCACTCGGCTTAAGTATGAAGGGGGGACGACGACGCTACGTGTCCCAGTTCTTCCCCACTGCCTGAGGTGACATGACTGCGTCCGCCTGGCATATCACGAGACTCAATCATAAAGGGTCCATGACTTGCATTGCACAGAGTCAGTGGCACCGGATACCCTGCGGCCGGCACGGGCCTACCGCCATGGGACGGTGACTTTCGGTGCACTGAGGTAGGGGGACCTAAAGTGCTGAGCGGGTGTGCAGCCTGCGATGATGCTGTGTGCACTGATATGATCTCTGCCATTGCAAAATCAAGACCCAGAATCAAGTGTGCGACCTGCTGGACCGCACTGTAGGCCTGAGCCAGCGGGCAGCGCGGGCCTACCGCCACGTGGCGTTGCCTCGCGGTTCACAGAGTTAGTGGCACCTATAGAGCTGAGCAGGTGTGCAGCCTGTGATGATGCCGTGTGCACTGATATGATCTCTGCCATTGCAAAATCAAGACCCAGAATCAAGTGTGCGACCTGGTGGACCGCGGTGCAGGCCTGCATGATGTGGAGGCTGCCAAGGTCACGGGCCCCGGGCTTGGAGCTTGCACCGGCACGTGGTGGGCCCTCTTGGAGACACGCTGGTGGCGGAAGGTGAGCAGTGAGGCCTGGGTGCACAGGGGCGGGCAAACACCGCTGGGCGGCGGGAGGGGCTGGGGTGCAGCAGCCTGTGTGCGCAGGGGCGGCCAAGCGATGATGGCGTGTGCAATGTAATGGACTCTGCCATTCATAAATCTGGACTCTGTTTCAGATAAGGGACCTGGTGGACTGCAGTGTATACCGGCACGTGGTTGGAGACACACCGGTGGCAGCAGGTGAGCAGTGAGGCCTGGGTCCGCAGTGTCGGCACTGTCTCTCTTTCTCCCTCTCTTCCTTTCACTGTCTCTCTCTCTTCCTCTGTTACTCTCTCTCTCCTTCTCCTTCTCCCTCTCTCTCTTCCTTTCACTGTCTCTCTCTCTCTCTTCCTCTGTTACTCTCTCTCTCCTTCTCCCTCTCTTCCTTTCACTGTCTCTCTCTCTCTTCCTCTGTTTCTCTCTCTCTCCTTCTCCCTCTCTCCCCCTTTCTCTCTTTCTCTCTCTCCCTCTCTTTCACTCTCTCTCTCTCTCTCTCCCTTTCTTTCTCCTCTCTCTCTTTCTCTCTCTCTCTGTCCTTTGATGAGCGCATGACACACCTTCTTATCTTCAATTTTGTCTTGCAGGCTGTGACTTACAGATTGACCAGAGAAGACCCGCCATGACTCTTCCAAATAGTAGTATTGAGTTAAATTTGAATAAAATAATTTTTGGGGGAATTCAAAGATGTATGAATGTTTTTCCTTTTTCTGACCACACATGAATGTTAATTGTTGTAATTGTGCGACATCAGGCGAATTGTTGTGTTCATGAATTTGTAAGGTTGATGTGAAATATCTTTGTCCGGTGGGTGGGGTGCCCAGGGGTAGGGCCCCGGGGGGGGGTCCTGGGGGTGGTGGCGGTGGGTGTTGTGGCCCTCTTGGGTGTCCGAGCTGCATGATCAGTGGCTCCATGGCATCTGTTGTTCTTCTGGTGTGGCTGTGGGCTGGGCTCCCATTTCTGGTGCAGGTTATCGTGCGACTTAATACCAGGTAGGAGCAGGTGTTAAATCCCTGCTGCTAACGCGCCTTGTCGTATGTTTTGTGATCTTATCGCCGATCTGGCTGGTCGTTGAGAATGTTGCGAAGTGGGGTTGTCGCGGCTTTTTGCACGGGAACGCCTACTCTGCATATCATTAGCGTTAGTTGCCGGTTTCATTTGTGGCGATGTTTTTTGCGGCTGCTATCGCAGGAAAACTGGTGTTATCGGCTGTTAGCACCGGCTTGTGAATAGTGCGATGAATTTATCACCACTTTGGCTGCGATAAAGTGCCGCTAACTCGGCGATAAGTCCTTGAGAATATCCCCCCTAGAGTTCTTTGTGAATCCTTAAAAAGTCAAATATTTGCTCTATCTGTAAAAGGGATCCTGTTGGGCAGTTTTCTGCCTGGTCATTCGTGGCCTTTGAGAATTGACCGTCCAATGAAGTGAGGACCCTGGCACCTGCTCCTTGAGTGTAATGTTATCACTGAGTGTTCATTGGGTCAACTAGTTGGTGTGAATCTCAACTACACTCAGTTTGTGATTTTCGGAGTCTGTCGATGGCCCTGAAATTCTTGGGGATTCGGATAAAGAATTGATGACAGGTGTATTAAACAGAGGAATAAAAATATCAGTGCATGCAGCAATAAAACTTAACAAACCTGAATCTCCCACAAAAGTAATGAAAACACACAAATGACTTGGTAAAATGTTCACCCAGTCTTAGTGAGCAATATTCAGCTGACTAGCTAACCAGAAGGAAACTGGTTGAATCAAAATCCACTGCCTTCCTGGGAAGACATCCAAACCCACACTGTTCTGACAACCAGGAAAATAATCTCAGAGAAAACAACTCACTCACCCTCCCTACAGCACCTCAGGTACCAAGGACTTGGGCTGAAAGGAACCACAGTGGAGGGGTTGCCAACTGTGGGTGGGTGTCTCCTTAGCCCTAACAGTGGAATGAGCATCCCCAGGGAGATGAGGTTGGGTGATTTGTTTCAGTGCAGTCAAACTTCCTTTACTTGTACTTAATTGATGGGTTTCTGGGGGCGCAACAACAATGCACTAGGAGCCACATCCATTGCAAACAAATGAGTACTTTGCATTAATAATTTGAATATACACTTGCATACAAAGTAACACTCGTCACTTCCTGTACTTCTCTGAAGAACTCTAATTCAAGCAAAACATGTCATGACTTGTGTTTAAAAAACTGTAAACTAAAGATAAATTACAAGAACCAACACTTTCTTATCACTGCCATACCATCATGCAACTGGAGAAAAATGGCCACCAAAGGAAATCTGAAAGACGTGTGATTGCTGATTTGTTTGACTGCGGCCACACCATCTTTGAAATTAAAGCAAATGCACCAGGACTTCCACGCTTGCGCCCCTGTCCTGTCAAGATAAGCAACGTTTCCTTTTATTGTAAGGAGAATCTGCACCCCCCACCCATTGGGACTTTTAACTATTGCCACGAAAGCACACCAAAGAAGTTAGCTTCCAAAGTATGTACCCCTCTGAGGACTTGCCAAATGGATCCCTACCCCTTGGTTGGCAGGTTCCCTTCTCTCTTGACTTTTAACATTACTGCTTTTTCTTTTAAATCTTTTTTATTAAACATGCTCATCACAAACAGCAGAGTGAACAATACATAACAGTTACAGAGATAGTCACAGTAAAGTGTCATCCAGGGATCGACACTAGTCATCACAAAACCTCACAGACTGCTCTTTTGGGGTCTCAATTTACATATGAACACCAGGTGCACCTATCATTTACACTTTGTTACAATAGCTGGGGGAATTAACTCACATCTTGAGATTGTCTTCCTCCAAAGTTTATTCCCGGTATGCAAGCCATTGGTTCCATATTTTTTCCCATTTTTTTACGCATCCCCTACTGCGGTATACCACTTCTTCCCACCTTTGACACCAGTCCAGATCCTTTTTCCAATAAACCACAGACAGTGGAAGCTGTGCCCCCCAGTTCTGTGCAATATTTCTCTTGGCGACCACCGCCGCCAGAATCAACCAGATCCAGGCGTGCTGGGGCCAGTCTTCCTCCCCCATATCATGAGCGCTATCCCCTTCGCCTCTAGTGGGACCTCTACTGCGAGTACTTGCGACATGGTAGCAGTTACTTCTTCCTAGTAGCGGAGTATTAATGGGCACTCCCATAGGATGTGGTAGAAAGAACCTATTTGTCCACATTCTCTCCTGCAGAGGGTGTCTCTCGCTGTTCCTATTTTACGAAGTAGGTGTAATATGCTCTATGGAGAATTGTGAGTTGTATTAGCCTAAACCGTTCCCGAATCGCTATTTCTCGAGAACCTTGCAGGGCCTCCACCCATTCCTCATCAGTGATATCCCCTAGGTCATCTATCCACGATGCCCTTAGTGGCCCCAGTGGGTTGTGGGAGTTATTCATTAGCTTCTTGTATATCACTGATACTCCCTTTTGTAGGATTGGGTCTGCCAGCACACAGTCTTCCAGGGGAGACGAGTCAGGAAGAATCGTTCCTTTCTGGATGTGTATTTTAAGTGCATGTTCTAGTTTGTAATAATAATGTGTTTGGGAGACTGTTAAGTCAAATTCGTGTCTCAGGGACTGGAAGGAGATATATGCTCCATTCCTCCATACATCTCCTAGATGTTCAATTCCTATTTTTTCCCATTTGGAGAAACCCGACAGGTTGGAGACCTCCATCAGCCTGTCACTATGCCAAGGAGGAGCCATGGCTGTTAGCGCTTCGCGTTCCTCGACCTGGGCCTCGGCCTCAGTCCAACATCTGACTACAGTGGCCGTATGTATAGGGAGAGCCTCTCTCATCCTACAAGTGTATAGAATGGATTCATAATTACTGTTTGGCATTGCGTCTCTATCAACCCTATAGGCAGGCTCGTCCCGGTCCGAGTATATCCAGTCATTGATCACCAACAACTGCGAAGCCCAATAGTACATTTGGATATTTGCCAACAGAGCATTGTAGAGTAGCTTTACCCAGGCGCAGAACTTCGGTCCAAAGCCAAGTCTGGCCAGAACAGCAAATAGATATGGCCACTCTATACTGTCAAATGCCATGGAAGCATCTAGCGCCATAAGCGCAGTTTGTGGCGCCTGCGGCTGAGCAGTCATGTGAGGACTCCATACAGTCTCCTCAAATTATGGTGAGTGCTTCTGTTTGGCATAAATCCTGATTGATCTATATGAATGAGAGAGGATAGGACTGGTGAGAGCCTAATCGCCAGAACCTTGGCTTGGACTTTTGCCTCCATTTTGATCAAAGAGCTTGGTCTATATGACTTTAATTCTTCAGGGGGTTTGCCTGCTTTGTGGATTACCACTATTGTGGCCGTGCGTTGGTCTTCTGGCAGTTGCCCTATTTCCTTAGCGCCCTCTAACATTTCTAAAATTGGCTGAATTATTGTTTCAGTCATGCATTTAAAAAGTTCTATAGGCAATCCATTTGGTCCTATTGCCTTTCCTGATTGTAGGATTCTGAGGGCCCCTGATAGTTCTTCAATGTTAAATCCGCTTTGAGGGTCTCCACCAGCCCAGCCGGGAGAGTTGGGAGGAGAAATCCTTCAGGAATTCGTCACAATCTGGTTGTGTTCTCGTTGTGACTTGCGTATACAGGGTGGTGTAATAAGAGGCAAAGGTGTTTGCTATAGCAGCATTCGTGGTCTGTAGACCCCCAGCCCTTCTCTGACCCCAACCACCTATGTCCTGTCCCTATCTCTCCTCTCCAACCAAGCTAGCAGTTTAGAGGCTTTGTCTCCCATGTCATAGAGACAACGGTGGGTCATCAGAGCATAGGTCCTCGCTGCATTGTCAGCATTCTGAGACCGGGCACATGCTATTTCAGCACCAAGGTCACTCTGCCTGCGCCCTGCCGCTCTAAGGGTGGGAGCAGGCCTATCTAGTGGGAAAGGTATGCATAGACAAGAATAGTGTATTCATTAGTACAGCAAGACTCAACCTTGAAGAAACGAAAACTATCGCAGCTGTTTTCAGCTGAGGCAGAGAGACAGAAGTTAGCTTCGATCATGGTCAAAATGGCGGCTGGATATAAAATGGTGCCGCGAATGCTAACCTAAGACATACAATGCATGTTAAAATATTTTTATTCCAACAGACCCTCCTTTTAGCAGTCGCTAAACCATTTTATTACTACCTAGAAACAGATAACATTTTGCAGGAATAAAAGCTATCACTACAAGCTGTTGTATGGTGTGTGCATGGTCAATATTCAAAGATACCCTCATCAATCAACATAATATTGTTAATATCCTTCTGCAACATGATCACAGCATTAGTATCAAGGGCTTGTATCTTTGGCTTACGAGTCAGAGCACTTAGCAATAAGCACAACAAACCGGGAGGCAGTGTATGCAAAGGCAACATGTAAAGATAATACCAGCAACTGCAACCAAAAAGATAAGGATCTTCCAACCCCAGGAAGTGAACATACCCCACAACCATCCGGAGAGAGTCCAAGTATCATTGTCTTGGTGTATGTCAGATGAGAGTCTATGCAGCTTCTGTATGGCAGCATACACATTGGGGGCATGGTCAGGTATGTACACACAACAGCTACTGCCAATAACGCGACAGGCCCCTCCCAGATCAGCAAGGATGACGTCTAACACCATCCTGTTTTGTAAAGTAACAAGCCTCGTAGCCTGGAGCTCAGCAGTAATATTGGTCAGTATACCGGCCGTTGTATTAATAACCCCTTCAACAACCCTTGTTAACCTACGAATGTCACGGCTATTAGACATTGGGCCCCAAAAAGGCACGATACCCTTCATGGCATCCTCAAACTGTTGCAGGGTAGTATCTGTCTGATCTATATCCTTCGTGTCAATGACCCTTCTGACTCGGGACAGGTATACACTCCTAAGCTGCAGCTGGTTATCTTTCTGGTAATTGGACAGCGCCTTATACACAGGGGGAGGGAGAAAAGAGAGATAACACCTGCCTGACCATCCCCTCGGGAGCCAGACATAAGTTTGGGATCCACAGACGAAATAGACATTAGGGGGTGGTATTAAGGACGGACTATCCGTCGTTCTCAATCTATAAGTGGAATTACATCTGCTCTCCCCCAGCTTTATCCTCCCTGTTCCCTGGACACAGAAACTAGCTGTTGTGTTGACCACTGACACGGATATTGGCTGGTCCTCTGTAACATTACGAACCTGGTAACATCGTATATACTCGGACGTGTTGAACCCTTGGAAATCAGCCATTTCCATTCGAAACCATGTCTTGTTCTTTACTCTTTTGTATGCGTTCATACAGAACCTTAAAAACAATTTACCAGACATCTCTTGTCCTGTCTGTCCTATGGAGGGAACCCTATGGTGGGATTGTACATTCTGTAAAAAAATTCACACAAAGAAGGGGTGAGGGTACGGACTCACCTACCCCGAACCCCCTGTCACAACTAAGTACACTAGATGGAGTAGGGAGTAATAAAAACTCTGTTTATATTTTGTGGAGGTACGTGCTGTGTATATTAATACTGCCCTCACTCAC
The DNA here is from genome assembly GCA_963921515.1 of Calotriton arnoldi. Taxonomy (NCBI): domain Eukaryota; kingdom Metazoa; phylum Chordata; class Amphibia; order Caudata; family Salamandridae; genus Calotriton; species Calotriton arnoldi. The sequence continues at coordinate 370,932 of CAWUFW010010045.1, read as the reverse complement.
ACAAATGTGTGACATGCTTCATCATAGGGCTGCTTACAATACACCCCAGCGTAGCCACGCACGGGGTGGAGCAATAGGGTGGGGGAAGACAATACAACACAGAAAGAGAAACAATATCACAGTGGCTGGGAACGACGGTAGTGAAGGTGCAGTGTGGTGTGAATTAAAACTAGCTCGGAAGTGTCGCTGTGCCTAAGACTTTATTCCTGGACCCTCCGGCCAGGGTTAAAAACGTGAAGGATGGTGGTGATTGGGAGATATTATGTGCTCCTAACACCCCTCCTCTACTGCGAGGTGGTCAACATGTTTCGGCCGTAAGTGAATTCCCCAAGTGTAGGGTCACGCCGGCCTTCATCAGGACTCTACCTGTCCCAGTGTTTCGAGACCCTCTCCTCCAATTGAGATATGAGGGTGTATTAAAACCAGTTCCTTCCGTGATGAGGAATATCCTCTAGCAAGTAGTAGTATTACGAGTTTACCCCTATTTCGAATTGGAACTGGCAGCGGGAAAGGAGAGACCCCCGATAGTCACACTTACTCCACGAGTGGTGCTCCCCCGACGTGGCTCGCCTCCGTCTGCCGCGTACATTCTGTACCATAGTGCGAGAAGCAGCAGGTGTCCTATCCAAAGTAGAGAGTTGGGGAGGGGGACGCATCATACTGAGCAACTCAAACCAACCCTCGCAATTACTGATGTATGACAGTGGCATGACACTTTTATGAGTCACTGAGGGAAGCAATCCACAAACCCAACAATTAGTGGTATTAGACACTTCATGAGACTGATGCAACATTTGTATAAACACGTTATCTGTATAAGACTTTCGGTGCTCTCCAAAGTGACAAACATGTGTTCAGGGGGAATGGGTGTTGTACCAACCAAGGAATGTACAGGATATTTCTCTTCCAGGAACCAGGATATCCCCAATACAATTATCAGTGCCTTCGCAACTATTGAGGCAAAAACTATTTTACTTTTTGTGGACCAGCCCCGCACTGGACGCAGAGGTGCAATTGGCTGTTCTTCCTCAGTAATGGGCCGACCAAACAGATACATTATGAAGCAAGGAAAAGGGAATGCAATAAAACTGATGACAAAAGGGGCAAGTGTTTCCAGTGTCCGTCTGAGCCTCACTGGTAGACTCCTATTGTTCATCAACGTTGGCGCTCTTGAGCACCGGTGGTGGAGCTGCTCAGTCCTAGCTCGCGATGAATCGCACGTCGTCCAGGATAATGTACCACACCTCCAGGGGAGCACATTCGATCTATCCTGTCCAATGTCAGAACAATGCACCAATCTCGCCTCACCCTAAACTAACACTGTTGGTACTATCGACAGAGTACACCCTGACTTGCGCAGTCCATCCATAACTAATCTGACTTCTCCTTTTGTTCACAGTCCTTCACCCGAGGACGCAAATTGTACCTGGTGACTCCAGGCACAGAGGGGTCAACGAAGAGGGGCTCAGGCATAGGGGGGTCAGTGGAAAGGGGCTCCTTAATGGCTCTGATCTCCGGAGGGACTGCCAAATTTAGCACTTCATTATTTTCAGCATCCGTTTGGGTCCACGTTAGAATCGCATCGCTGAATGGGATGAACTGGGGCACCTTTTCATGCTCAGAGTCCCCAATGCCCTCCCTTACCCACTGGTCATAGGGCAAAGGCAGGGGTACTCTGCGGCAGTGGGTGGAGTGGATCCAATGCTTTCGGCCGGCGACCTTTATGGCAGTGCGAGTAGCCAGGAGGACCTTCCAGCGGGGCTCCAAACTCTTTTTCCGCTGGAAATTCTTCACCAAGACAAAGTCGCCAGGCCGAATATCATGTCCGGGCCCCTCAGGTATAGGCGGTAGAGACTCGTATATCTGTTGGTGAATAGAACGCAGATCTTTATTTAACTGGTACAGGTTATCAGTCAGTAAAGGATACTCCATCTCAGAAAAGTAACGAGTCCGCTGGACGTCCCAGATGTTCGCCATGCGTCCGAACACGACCTCGTAAGGTGACAACCCTGTCCTAGAATGTGCTGTTGTTCTTGTGGACAAAAAAGCTAATGGTAAAGCATCTGGCCACTGTAACCCTGTTGTCTCCTGAATCTTTGCCAATTTCAGTTTGAGAGTACCATTGTACTTCTCAACCAAACCTGCTGACTGGGGGTGATTCGCAGCATGAAACTTCTGTCTAATGTGTAGTCCTTCGCAAACTAGCTGGATAACCTTGGCATTAAAATGACTTCCGTTATCACTCCAGATCAACTGGGGCAAGCCGAAATGAGGAAAGAACTCCTTCAGGAGTATCTTTGCAGTCGCAATGGCTGTATTTTCTTTAGTGGGGTAGGCCTCGACCCATTTACTGAATGCACAGACAATCACCAACACATACTTCAAATTATTGACCCTGTCCATTTCAATAAAGTCTATCTGGAGGACCTCAAAAGGGAAAGTGGGAGGTGCGAAATTACCGGGTGGTGTAGGGGTACCCTTGCCAGGATTGTGCATCATGCACACCATGCAGTATTTTACTAAGTGTGTAGCTGTCTTGGGAATGTTGTCATTTTGCCGTACGGGGTCTAGCAACTTGCAAATATCCTTAGCACTGATATGAGCTGGGCCATGGGCCACTGTCACTACAGGAAGAACATATGCTTCCGGCAACATCCACCTCTGCTTCCCTGACTTATCAATCCAACATCCCTCATCATTTAAATTTGCTGTACTTTCCTGCCACACCGCTAATTCCTTCATCGTTGCCTCACTCTGAAATTCCTTTACATTCTCAAGTGTATCCTCAAACATGGAGAACTCGGGCACCCACCTAGCTGGACCTGCTTCAAACATTCTTTTCATTTTAATGCGGGCTGTCTCCTTAGCTGTCTGATCTGCAAAAGCGTTCCCCTCACCCACCTTGTCAGTAACTTTCTTAGGAGCGCTGCACTTCACAATCGCCAATTTCTTAGGGAGTGTCAGGGCGGACAGAAGCCTATGTATAAGAGGACCATGCTGAATGCGTGTCCCATGGGAAATAAGGAACCCTCTCTCTGCCCAGAGCAGCCCAAAATTATGGGCGACCCCAAAGGCGTACTGGCTGTCGGTATAAATATTAACAACCAGTCCCTCGCTCAATTCACAAGCTCGAATAAGGGCGACTAATTCAGCTGCCTGGGCGGACTGATAGGGAACCCGTGATGTCTCAACTACCGCGTACAGCGTAGTAATTGCATATGCTGCAGTGGTGGTGCCATCTGGTAATTTGAAACAAGAGCCATTGACATATATTTCCCCCTGGGGGTCAGATAAGGGAACATCAGTAAGGTCTACCCGTCCTTTCATCTCTTCTTCCGTTCGGAAGATACAACCATGTATGTCAATATCCTCATTCTCAGAAGGGAGGGGTAGTAACGTGGCTGGATTCAGAGTGGCACAACGTTTGATCGTAATGTGATTTTGAAAGAGCGTTAGCTCGTAACCTGTCAGACGCGCACTGATGAGGTGTTGCGTCCTTGTCTTATTCAAAAGTGTATCCACAGCATGGGGTACCATGACTGTGAGGTCGGTATCAAGTACGAATCCCGCCGATTGTCTTATTGAGACAGCCACAGCCGCGACCGCTCTTAGGCAGCTCGGAAGGGCTCGCGCGACAGGGTCAAGCACAGCAGAGAAATAAGTACACGGTCGTTGCTTATCCCCGAATTTTTTTGTTAAAACAGAGAGCGCACAACCACCCAGCTCATGGACATACAACACGAAGCACTTTGCATAGTTAGGGGTACCAAGCACTGGAGCCGAGCAAAGCGCAGTTTTCAATTGCTCAAAAGACTGCTGACACTCTGGCGTCCAAGGCAGGGGCTCATGCACATCTTTTAGTGTAAGTGCAAGCAAAGGCTTAACAAGCAGTGAGTATCCAAGTATCCACTGCCTGCAATAGGAAGTGATACTTATGAAAGCGCGCACATCTTTCTGAGTTTGCAGAACAGGCATTTTCACAATAGTACTGATGCGCTCAGGGGTCAATCTCCTACCCTCCTATCGACAATACTGAAATTTGGAAAAGGATACCTTATGACCATGGTCAGCTAGTTGGAGCAACAATATAACCGTGCTATCTCTGCAACCTTGTTCTGTGTCTGAGGCGATGAGCAAGTCGTCAACATATTGAAGTAATACATTACCTGTTGGGAGCGACAAAGAATCCAGCTGACTTTTCAATGCCTGACTATAAATACTCTGACTTTCTGTATAGCCTTGAGGAGCACGACAGAATCTAAAGCTCCTACCACCTAGGGTGAACCCGAACAGATACTGGCTGTCAGGATGAATGGGGATACTGAAGAAGGCGTTTTTCAAGTCAATGACAGAAAAGAATTTAGCAGAAGAAGGAATCATCGTCAAGAGAGTCGTAATGCCAGGGACCACTTCCTTGACGCAAATCAAAACAGGCGATATCTGCAACAAACCCACATCTGTGTCGCCCGTTGCCCACAGTGTGGGTGGCACATCTTTAAATTCAACAGGGAGGGGCGCATCTTTGGACAGACACTGCTTAGCGCACACCACATCAGGACCCATTGTCATATAGACGCCGGCTGGGGAGCATTAAATCGTAGCATGTAACTTCTTCAACAAGTCCAAACCCATTAAATTCTCTCCACAATTGGACTTCACCAAGAATGGCGAATCCATAGTGAAAGGACCAATTGTCAACGCAATAGGCTTTGAAATGGGGCTCACAAACGGTACACCAGAAAAACCTACTGAAACATTATTATGGCCAGACAGAGCCGCCCCAGGGACCAAGGAACGAGAAATAGAGCTGTTCGTTGCACCTGTAGCCACCAAAAACTCCTTAGTCGAACATTGCACATCCGCACTAACATACGGACCTCATTGGTGTACAGGTATAAAAACTGGTCCCTCACCCTGTCCCCGGCTGTCCTAGCTGTAAGACATCCCAGTCACCTCATCCGTATCATAGTCATCATGATAGTACTGTTTGCCCCGAGGGTCGTCAAAATAGTTCTGATCAGTACAATCCTGTGATGTCTCAGCTGTCTGAGCACTGTCCTGGCCACCGCCACCACCACCACGACCCCGTCCACGAGACCCTCGTCCTCTCAGGACCGCCACTTTCTGAAAAAGCACAGGACACTCGCTGCACCAGTGTCCCTCCTCCTTACAATACGCACACTGATTCAGCCCTACCGGCGTTGTATTCCTGCTAGTACGGGGAAGCTGTTGGGCCAAACCACCACGTCATATACCATTCCCATTCCCTCGAGAAGCCTGCTGCAACAACATCTTCGTCTTCAAATCCTTATGCTTTTTCTCCATATTTTCCTTATCCTCATTTTCCCTGTGCTCATAATACTGCGCCATATTCAAAATTACAGAAGGAGAAGAGGTGGACCAGGTGCTCTCGGAAGCCTGTAATCGAGTCGCGATCTCGGGGAGCAAATTTGAAACAAATCTACTAACAAACAAACGCATACCACCCTCAATCGACAAGTCCTGTCCACTATAATCCAAAAACACACTTTCAAACCGAGTGAAAAAATAAGACACACTCTCATCCTTCATCTGATGACAGGCCGATAGCTTGTCCCAATCAATCTTTCGGGGTGGGATAAGGGAGTGCATATAAGTGATAATACGGCCAGGCAGAACAAGTATCTCTGCCTTAGGCTTCTCCCCAGGCTTCCTGTCCTGATCCCATATTTTAATTTGGTCCCAGGTACCATCCAATTCTGCAACATAATCCTGTGTATGTACCTGTCTCCAAATATCAACAAGAACCAACAAACCAAAGAACATTTCGATATCCGCAAGCGTCATTACTGTCGAAGAAGCAGCCTCGGTCAATTCCTTATAATATGCAGTAGGATTTTTCCTAGGGTCAGGTAACTGAGTTTTAAGGGACAAGACCTCAATCCTTTTCCATGGAGTATAAACCCACTGTTCCTGGAAACGGGCCGCCACTCCTGGTCTAGTAACAACATCATGCTGATCCCGCAGCTCTGGTATTTCAGGGTGATATATAGGATGCACCTCCCTCGTCGGAAACCGAGATGCCGGGGTGGGGCTCTTCTCCAGCAGCCTTCCCCGATAAGCAACCAATGTTGCAACATTACCAAAGACATGAGCAGGCTCCATATCAGTAATATACACATGACCCCTAATATCGTATATGATCTGCGGTGCTGCACCTTTGAAATGCTGCTCCCAAAGACCGATCAGAGTAGCCGACATGTGCTTAAGGGCATCTTGCTGCACAAAGGGCTCATAATCCTTCATCACACTCCACACATCTTCCACACTGTAAATTGTGTTACGGGCCCACTGTGCTGCTTGATTAGCCACCACCTTTTACTCTGCATCTCCCACATCAGATCGGACCAACGTCCGCCCCATGCGTTCTTTAAACTTCGTCCACTCTCTATCCTCAGGGCCGCACATTGGTATCTCACTAATCAGTGGTGTCAAGGAACACAGTGGGGTGGCAACAAAGGGAGCAGGCACTAATGTCATTGTCGGCTGCGTCGTGGGTGTAAGAGCTGGAGAGAGACGCCGAAGCAATAGGTGTTGCAGGAGTACTAACAGTCACAGTTGCCACAGACAGCGAAGACAAAGAAAGGCCAGGAGGTGCCATGGCCAAGGCAGTTTGATCAACAGTAACAGAAGCAGAAACAGCAGAGACAGTAGAACCGGGTAGCTGGGCCTGTTGGGGAAGAGCGGGATATACCCTTTGCGGGGCATACGGAGGTGGAGGTCGAACATCTAGTAATTCTTCTACAAAAGTGTCATTTTCTTCTCGGGCTACATAAGATTTATCAATATTCAGTCGAAACCTCCTATCTTCACGTTCAGTTCCTATCTCCTGCTTCTCTCTATCATGCGCTACAGCTTTCTGAGTCAGTGTTTGTATTCTCCCCTTCCGGGACTCTTTCTCCGCTTTCATTCGTCTCTGTTTAGCCTCTTTTTGCCATGTTCTGAGGGAATCAAATGACTGCCTACTTCTTTTCGCAAACAACTTCTCCTGTAAAGAACTAATTTTTTGTTCATCAAAAGTGCCCGTCAACAGCCACTGCAACTCGCCATTGTCCCTCGTATATTTGTGCCATAACGTATTAAACATAATAGGGCCAATGCCATGTTTTACGTGCATGTCAAAATTTGGAGTGCCTTCCGGAGGCGCTGTCTGACTTTCTTCCAATCGAGCATCAGCAGAACAACAATGACAACAAGAAACCAAAAAACGACTCAACACCGACATTTTCAAAAGTAAGCCAAATTCATTATGTTGCCGGGCAAAGTGTTCACAAACACCTTGTATCCAAATCGGTCCTTAGACCGTACGAAAGACAAACCAAAATGGTACCATATCCAAAAAGAATCAAAACAAACTCACCTGGTGCACACAGGTCAAACGAATTTATTCTCCACTGCCGACTCTTCGGACCAAACGGTCAGATCTAAGGGTTTCGCCGTTCAGGACCACAGTCAGGATGACCGCTGGGCGAGGCACTGCCCTGTCAGACAGACGGGGCAGCTGCGAGTTCAGGACTCTCTCGCGCAGGGATCCCTGGTCCGCCCGTCCGACCCGACGATGGCCCCGACCTCCTCACCCGTTCGCGGGCGAGGATGGGTTACCCGATGGGGTCCCTTTTCGGGCACCAACTGAAGGAAGTGACCCGATTCGGGCCACCCGGGTCACTTGCGACCACCTCTCAGCCTTCCATACAAATGAAGAGTCGGTCAGACAGTAGAGAATACAAACCAAGTATATTTTATTCAGGTACAGTCGAGTGGAGTCCAGTCTGACCAGCCTCCTGGGATTGCTGCAGAGGGACTGACTTCAGCAAGCATGAAGATACATTATGTCCAATTCAGAACCAATAAAGACACGCCCTGACTATAAATTTCCAGTTGGTAGCTGGTGAACAAAGGAGGTACAGAAGGATGAGCTTCGATTTTGAGACCGGGCACATGCTATCTCAGCACCAAGGTCACTCTGCCTGCTCCCTGCCGCTCTAAGGGTGGGAGCAGGCCTATCTAGTGGGAAAGGTATGCATAGACAAGAACAGTGTATTCATTAGTACAGCAAGACTCAACCTTGAAGAAACGAAAACTATCGCAGCTGCTTTCAGCTGAGGCAGAGAGACAGAAGTTAGCTTCGATCATGGCTCAAAATGGTGGCTGGATATAAAATGGTGCAGCGAATGCTAATGTAAGACATACAATGCATGTTAAAACATTTTTATTCCAACAGAGTCTCAGTCTATGTCGTGTTTCTGGGGTCCCACCCTCCGCCACCTATGTCTCCAGGGCTAGGATATCTCTCTCGATAGTCTTATATTCCAGCACTGCCTCCCTCTTCTTCCCCCCAACCAAGGCCTGGGCTTGGCCCCGTATTATGGCCTTCATTGCTTCCCAAATTGTGGTGGGGGAGGATACCGATCCTTGGTTCTCCTCGAAGTATTGTTCTGCAGACGTACATAATTTCCCCTTTTGCTCTTCATCTCGGAGATGCCAGGGATCAAGTCTAGGGAAGGCCAATTGATTAATGTGCGGACCTATGGGGGTAACCCCTATCGGTGAATGGTCTGATATCCCTCTAGCGTAGAGTCTCGTGTCTGTGAAGGAGCCCATCTGATTATGAGGAGCAAAGAAGTAGTCAAGACGCTACAGAGAGCCATGAGGGGCTGAAAAGAATGTATATTGTGATTGATGGGGGTTATGGAGCCTCCAAAGATCAGCTATCCCTATAGCTGATATGAATGTCCGCAGGGTCCCTTCATTAGGACGACTCAGAGCTGCCCCCATTCTGTTTTTGGCGGGGTGCATCATTCATATCGCCTCCCAGCAGTAGTGTACCTGTTGGGAGTTCTAAAAGAAGGGCCCCTAGTTTTGGGAGGACCTCGGTGTGGATTCTAGGCGGTATATACACAGAGCATAATTTCAGGGTGCTGCCCTATCATGTGCCCGAGACAGCTGCATAACAGCCCTGTTGGTCGCACCATGTTCTACAAACTACAAAAGGTATTGAGGCTTTAGCTAGAATGCCCACCCTGTGCGTCTGTGAAATACCCTGCATGCATTAGGAGTTTATATCCAAATCGGTCTAGTGCTTTATAGTGGTTGCCCTTCAGGTGTGTCTCCTGGAGCAGGACAAAATCTGGGGAGTGATGTTTGACATGCTGGAGGACTAAGGTTCATTTAATTTTATTGCCCAGCCCATTCACATTCCATGACCATATGCGTATTCAATATTGGCATTGTTGCTCTTCAATATTGGCATTGTTGTGGAGTTTGGGAATACAAACTTACTCTCCATCCCTGCCATTCCTGATCTCCGTTCTAGATGAGCAGAACCATTTAAATATGAAACAACTTTAAACTTCCCCAACAGTACCCCCCGTGCTGCCTCCCTGCGTAGTGAGCTATTCTTTGCCCACTTCCCCAGCCTGCACAGTGTCTGTTGCCCAAACTTGTGCATAAAACTGTGGGAGGGCGCTACCTCCACCGCCAATATGAACGAATATTAGACACCCCTATGCATTAAGACATCACCCTGGTACTCACTGCTACCCAAGTACGCCGCTCCAGCACCCCTTCATCAGGAGGGCCCAAATCCCGGGCAGTCCCCAATGATATCAACGTGAACATGGACCGCCCCGGACCCCACTAGTTACTTTCTCTCCCATTGCATCGCGGCCATCTTCTTACAAAAGATATTATTCATGGTCACTGCAGGGCAGGACCCTCTCTATGACCCAACGGTTTGGGCTGGTGCTCCAAGGACTGCATGTCTGTTGTCTCTCCTGATCCAGTTTCTTTCTTCTTGCTTCGCCTGTGCTCCACTTTGTTCCAGCCCTGTAGCCAATCCCATGCTTCTTCTGGAGACTTGAAAAGATGCGACTTGCCCTCCGCAATTATTCGCAGTTTATTTGGATACATCATCATGTATTTGATATTTTTCTCTCGGAGGGCCTTTTTTATAGAGTCAAAAGTTCGGCGCTGACGCTGTACTTGAAGAAAGAGTAAAGTCAGGTAAGAATCTAATGGTCGCGTTTTTATATGTTAAGTCTCCATGCGACCTTGCTGCATGTAGAATAGCATCACGGTCCCTAAAGTTAAGGATTTGGGCTATGATCTTACGTGGGGGGGGGGCCCAGGGCATGGTGGAGGCCCCAACGCACGGTGGGCTCTCTCCACCAAGAAAAAGTTGGATAGCCTGTTTGAGCGGAGCACGTTGAGTATTAGTTTTTCCATAAAAAGGTCTGCAGACTGTCCTTTCGCCCCTTCAGGGACCCCCACCACTCGGATGTTATTGGGCGCGCTCTCCCTTCTTGGTCTTTCAGCCTCGCCAGGACCTCTCCTTGTTGCTTGGTCAATCTGATTACTTCATCCTTGAGATGTTTCGTTTTAGATTGTAGGGTGCTTATATTTGTTTCTGCCATGCTACTTTCTCTGCCATTCCCCGGAAATTCTCTCGGAGTAGGTTAACCTCCTCGGTTACCGCATCTAATTTAGGTTCCATCGTATTTCTTAGGTCTCTAATCGCTGACATTATGTCTCTGAGTGTGGGGTGCGACGCTTGAGGCGCTCCTCCTGGGGGGCCCAATTGTCCAGCGCTATCTGTAGTGTCTTCTACTGTACCCAGGGAGACAGTATATTTGTCTGTTTGATTAGACTGACCCGGATGGGGGCCTTTTGTGCGCACCATTGTTCTTCAGGGGAAAGGTTCAGATTTGTGGCTTGTAATGTAATGCTTCCCAGAACACTTGTGGCTTCTATGCAGGGCCGGACTGGGAACCGAAACCGGCCCTGGCAAACAGCTCGGTCGGCCCCCCTGGGGGGGGAGGGCCGAGTTGGTTGCTAGGCCCGGTTTTGCCCGATTTGGTTACCGGGGGCCGATATTGCAGGCCCCCGGTTACAAAAACGGCCCCCTGGGGCCGAAAACCGGCCCCCAACCTAGCGGCCCACCGGGGAAACGCCCGGTGCCCGCTACGGCCAGTCCGGCCCTGCTTCTATGTGTCCAGGCTTCACTCTCTTGTTGCACACCTCCAGCCCTCCTCGCGCAACTCTGGGGCCTGCTGTGATATGTTAAATTATGGTTCATTGTTGTGGGCCCGTATCTTTTATGAACCTTTATGTCTCTGGACTCACAGTGTATGTGGACCAAACGCAAGCAGTGTCCCTTCTTTAATTCAGCTAATTGTTCAGGAGCATGTGGTGCGCCCCTCAGCTGTAGCACTGATATCTGCTGTACCCAAGGATGGGCGGGGGGGCGATCCTACGTTCTCAGGGCAGGCATACCTGGTACGGGGCTCCTTCCTTCCTTGGAAGCTCTAGTCCACTCCCGCTGTCCTGCAGCGATCTCCAATTAATGCTTTTTCTTAAGTTAATATTCCATTTTCACCTTAATTGCGCTTATAGCTGCCCTGAACTAGGCGAGATACAAAAGATTGCCCATGACCTTTTACAAGGGAAAGCACAGGTGTTTTGGGGTCCAGCAGAGAAGGTTTGTATGTCTACCACTAAAGAGGCATCTCTATGATCTGAGAGACACTGCTTAGGAAATGCTGTAGTTGCATAGTCCTGTACTTCCTGTCCCCCATGTTAGACTGGTATGGCCTTTATGCCTAGCTGATCACTGGCAGCATGCATTGTTTATGCCCTTTGGGTGGCCCCTTTTTTGACCCCCCCCTTCTAATATGTTACCTTCCTGTTGATGGACCTGCAAAAATGTACAAGTGTCAAGAGTAAGATGAACATTTGAAGTCTCTCACAAATTTTCTGGAGGTCCATCAAATGAGATCAAAGTTTTTAGCAAATCAAAAATATTTTGAGCTCAATTAAGTTTGCCCTTCCCCCTTATGGGATTGGCTTGGAACCTGAAATGCGTGAACTGGGTGTAACTTGCTAACTGCATGCTATATTTCATGAGGATTTAGCAAATGGCACCAAACGTGGAAACTAACTAAATTTGCCACGTATGGTATGCAACACACAAAACACACCATAACTCACGACACCCACCATGTTTAAGTTCGCTTGACTACCATTTTTCCAGTCCTGTTTGTAAAATGTGTGTTTTGTGCATGGTGGGCGCCATGAGTTATGGTGTGTGTTGTGTGCATCTCAATCCGCATTTGAGCCAGAAGCACCACTCAGTGTTAACTGTGTTTCTTCAGTGTATATATATATATATATATATATATATATATATATATCCACTGATACACTGATACTGACAGTGTACATATATATCCAATTTCATTCCAAGCAGACCTCCCAGCGATCCGAGGCCAAGGAAAAGCAGCCACAGCTAGGCACCAACGAACTTGTAAGTCTTTTTTATTTAGATAATTCCACTAGCAGTGCAGACAAGAGACCAGCGCGTTTCGGCCGTGGCCTTCAACAATATATATATATATATTTTTTTCCAGGATACTTCTGTAAAGGTTAAATCACAGAATGGCACTCCAAGTAGTGTTGCGGTGTTTCTTCAGCTCGGCAGATCAAAACATGTGCAGCGTCAGACACATTTCGGCTTGAAAAGCCTTTATCACGATGCCTGCGCACAGAAAGCACTTCCTATTTACACAGGCTTATCGACCCTGAAAATAGACTACATTTCATACTTTTCCATGGTGGCCATATTGGAATGTTTCAGTTTATACAAATTGTAAATAACTTTCCATTGGATTTTGTGCCATCTTAGTAGCAGTGCTGATGATGTCTGAGTCGTGCCCCAGTGGGCCTAAATATTTGTTGTCCTGCGAACATGTCACATTATATAAGTTTATGTAAATTAACACATCTGGCAAAATAACCATGTAATTGATAAATATAGAATACAAAGCAACATTGACGCTTATGTTCCCTCAACAGTAAATCCGTCTCAAACTCTTACTGTCTGAGTAATATTTCATTGGACAGCAGTGCAACATATACAAATTGGCATATGTTCACGTACATTAAAACGTATTTAAATCCTGCCCCATTGGGCTTAGCCAGATCGAATGTAGAAATTCCAAGAGAAAAAGTAAAAAATTGAAAAAAGAAGATATCTTAGCTCTTCTGCATTTCACATCTTAATTGTAGCAAGATACAGTGCAGCATACACTCCTGCGAATAAATATAAAAAAACTCCTATCAGTGTTAGTTACTAAATGTGCATGGTAAGTAACAATAGAATTTGTGTACTCAGTAGCCTCAATGGGTATATAGCAGGATTGTTAGACCTGGTACCATTGGCGTGAGTCTCCCTTCCTCTTTTTTCTGATTGCCTCCTCTGTTTTGATATTTTTTGCTGGTTTAGATGCTTTGGGCACTGTGCCACTGCTATTCAGTGCCACAGTGCAAGTGCTCCCTATGGTAAATTGATGTATTGATTAGTGAATCCATGATTGGATTGTTTGATTTACTTGTCAGACCCTAGTATAGTGCACCCTGTGTGCCCAGGGCCTGTAAATCAAATACTGCTAGTGGGCTGGCAGCACTGATTGTGCCACCCACAGAAGCAGCTTGTAAAGTGTCTCAGGCCTGCCATTACAGAGCCTGTGTGCAGTCTGTGACTGCCATGTCGACTTGGCAAGTGCACCCACTTGCCAGTCCCAAAACTTTCCCTTTTCTGCATATCAGACACCCCTAAGGTAGGCCCAAGGGCAGGGTGCATTGTATGTAAAAGGTAGGACATGCCCTGGTGTGTGTAGCATGTCCTGATAGTGAATTACAGCCAATTTCGTTTTTCACTATTGCAAGGCTACCTGTCCCCATAGGCCAGAATGGGCAGTTTGATTATAACATCTTATAATCCTAACTGACCCAGGGAACATGGTAGAAATTCGAGTTTAGTATGCCTGAACTCAAAATGATAAAATACATCTTTTAGTAAAGTTGGTTTTATCATTCTGTATTTGAAAATATCACTTTTAGAAAGTAGGTATTTTCTTGCCTAAACCATCCAGCCTGCCTCTGCTAGCTTGTGTATTGTATGTCTGGGTTTGTGAGTGACAGGGGCTGGGGGGCTCCAGGAGACAGGTTGAGTCAGCACAGGGCTGAATAGACCTATCTGCATGTAAAGTGGTGGGAGGAGTAGCACCTGGGCCTGAATAGGGCTGTGCCTGCCTTCCACAATGCTGGCTCCTGTGGTGTGTCTGATGACCCTGGCCCACTCTGTCAAAGGAAGAAGGTGTGCAGTGGCAGAATGCACCCAGAACTGGTTTGGACTAGGTACAGGACCCTCTGCCTTCAGAGGACAAAGGATTTGCTGGTATAAATATTGGGACCCTGACCCCAGAACTTTAGATCACTTCTGGAACAACAAGATGAACCTTTGCCAAGGAGAAGAACCAAGGAAGCTGCAGGAGTTTGGACTGCCCCTCTGCCAGTGTGCTGTTTGCTGGGTTGGCCTGCAGTGGTCTTCATTGCCAAGGAAAGGAGAAGGAACTTTTAAAAGAACTTTCATCATCTTGCAGAATATTCTCCAAGGGCTTGAACTAGAGCTTGCCTCCTGCTGAAGTCTCAGGGCTACAAGACTTCACCACCAGCTCCCTCCTGAATTCCCTTGCTGGGCATTCTATCTGCAGAATCCTGCATGTCGCTGGGAGCTGGAAGCGCGACTCAACGAGAAGAAGCGTGTCGCTGTTATAGCTGCTGCCGTCGCATCGCCGGAGAAGTGTGTCGCCGCCGCAGAGGCCGCCGCCGCATCATCAGAGAAGCGTGCCTTCGTCACAGCTGCCTGCCGTCGCATCCCCGAAGGAGCGTGACTTCGTCGCAACTGCCTGCCATCGCATCACCGGGGAAGCGTGTCGCCACCTCAAGGGTCGCCATCGCATCCCCCAAGAAGTGTGTCGCCGTCGCAGCTGCCTGCCGTCGCATCACCAGAGAAGCGTGTCGCAGGGCCTGTCGCGGCTCCAAAGATACAGTGTACGCCGCCCGGCCGTCGGGCGTGCACGCATCGTTTTCACATCGTCGCATCGCATCAAGAGCGCACCCGCAAAGCACCGGGTCGTCGCACCGCATCGAGGCGCTTGCTCGCCGCAACGCTCTCCCTGCGGACCCTTTGTTTGTTTTGCGTTACGCATCCCAGGTACTTTTGTGAGAAACGTGTTGCATTTATCATCAACTTGAACTAAGTTACTTCTACCATCTTTAAGTCAATTTTGAGTACAGTATTGTGGATTTTTGTCGTTTGTGGTCTTGTGTTAAGTCTATATAAAGAATACTTATTTTTATAAAACCTGTGTGGTGTCCATCTGTAGTGTTTTCACTGTATTACTGTATGTGTTCACAAATGCTTAACACACTGCCTCTGAGATAAGCCTGTCCGCTCGTGCCAAGCTACCAAGGGGTGAGCAGGGGTTATCCAGGAGTGTAATCCCTTTCCTAACTTAGAAGCAAGGGTCCCTATTTGGACAAAGGTGTATACCATTGCCAACTAGAGACCCCCACTTCTAACATTGGTGGTCAGCGGTGAGGATTCTGGACTTGCATTTGTGACTCATATACAGTGATTGGTGTACACTACTAGTGAGTGCAGACCAAACGCAACCACATACCTTTTTGGTAGAATTTTTTCTCCTTGGACTGTTATTTTTCTGAGAACTACCAATTCTTATTGCCATGAGTCCACCAGCATCTGTTGCATCTATTGATCTAGAGTTTGAGGAAGAGAGGTTGGATACCTATAATGCAAAACAGCTGAAAGCCTTCTGTAAAAAATTGAAAGTTGCTATCCCAGGCCTCACAAAGAAGGATGAGTTCCACAAGGCGCTGAGGGCCTGGGTGGAAGCAAGAAATGCATCTGAAAATGTGGAGCACCCTGTGGGAGAGGCAGAGGAGGCAGAAGGGCAGCTTGATGGGCCAGTGGGTCCAGGGGGGGAGAAAGTACCAACTCCCGCCAGGCAGCACCGTTTCTTCCAAAGACCTGTCCCCAGGAGAACTGGAGGATAGGGAGAGAAATAGAAGGCATAGAATGGAGCTGGCCAGGCTCAAGATGGAGGGTGAAAATAACAAGTTGCCTTGGAGAGAGAGAGAGAATGAGATTAGAGCATGAGAGAATGTTGAGGGAGTTGGAGATCAAAGCTAAAGCTTAGAAATTAATCCCTCTGGTGGCAGCACACCGTCTGTGCCTGCAGAAGGCAGGGTATATATCCCAAAGGATGTCATCAAAGATTTCCATAAGCATGAAGATATTGGGCAGTGGTTTGCAGCCTATGAGATAGCAATGTTGGCCCACCGGGTCCCTGAGAAGGATTGGGGAGCGGGGTTGTGGGGCCGCTTTGTGAGTGAGGGGAGGGATACATTGTTAGACCTACCCAGTGAGAATAGGATGTCTTATGCCCATATGAAGGAAGCCCTGATGACAAGGTATGGTTTGACCCCAGAACTCTATAGACAGAGGTTCCGGAATTGTAAAAAGCTGGAGGCAACCACTTGGGTAGAATATGTATCTTTCTTTTGCAGAGCTATGGATGGTTGGGTGAAGGGTAGCAAAGTGAGTACTTTTGAGGAGCTCTATGATTTGTTTGCATGGGAGCACTTGTCTGGTAATTGTTTCCCAGAGCTACGCCAGCACCTTATTGATAGCAAGTTAACTAACCCTAGGAAGCTTGCTGAGGAGGCGGACTGCTGGGTCAGCACCCGGGTCCACAAGGGTCACGTGGGAGACTTCGCCAAAGGTGGGCAGGGTCCCCAGCAGAAGAGTGGGGGGGACAAGGGTAAGCAGAGGGAGTTCCAGAAAGGGCCCCAAAGTAGTTCCCAAGGGAACCAAGGGAAGGGTTCCCAGCCTCCCCCTGAGAAAAAGCAAGAGGCCCCGACAGGTAAACCTGTTCACAGGGGCCCCACTAAGTGCTTCACGTGTGGTCAGATGGGCCACCGTTGGTATGATGCACAGTGTCCCATGAGGGATTCCAAAGCACCACCACGTGCACCACCCCGTCAGATGGCGAGTGTAGCCCTGGGCGGGGAGGAGATGCGTGCCCAAGGTGGGTGGGGTCCCACAGAAATGTCCCTTGTCTCGCTAGGAGACTTTGAGATGGTCCCTGAGACCCAGCTGCCTGATAACACTAAGAAGTACAGGCAGTGGGTGACCATCAATGGCCATAGGGTGGAAGCTCTCAGAGACACTGGGGCTAGTGTGACAGCTGTCAATTGCCGGCTAGTGTCCAGAGAGCAGGTTATCCCCCATGCATTCTTCCCTGTAGTTGCCGCGGACAACTCACAGAGCCAGTGTGAGGTGGCTCAAGTTCCCTTTGAGTGGGGGGGTCTCAGGTACTCTTCAAGTAGCTGTGAGGCCAGCCATGCCTGTTGATTGTCTGTTGGGCAATGATTTAGAGAGCTCCCCTTGGGCTAAGGTGGAGAGAAGGTCTCATTTGGAGATGTTGGGTCTGCCTGAGTGGGCGTGTGTGACCGCTCGGTCTATGGCAGCCAGTAAGGGTGTTGAAGCGGTTCTGGAGCCTGAAAGTATGGCCCAGATCCCTGGATTAAAGAGAAGAGGTGGGGGGCGCAGGAAACCGGCCCCCATAGTTCCCACGGTCCAGGAGGAGGCAGACCTTGAGGGGGATGCCCTGGAACCTACAGGGGAACAAGTGGCTGAACTGGGGGACCTGCCTGAGCTGACCCATTGGCAGCAGGAAGGAGGTCCCTCCAGGGAGGAATTTTGTGAGGAGCAGAAGAAGTGCCCTTCTCTTGAGGGTTTGCGGCAACAGGCCACAGCCCAGGCAGCAGGTGATCAGTCTGGATCACATTGGATCTACTGGGAGAACGACCTCCTGTATAGCGAGCCTATGGTTGCTGAGCCTGGGTCAGCCCGTGTGCTGGTGGTACCCCAGCGCTTCAGAGCCTTCCTACTGGGTTTGGCTCATGATGTGCCTTTAGCTGGACATCTGGAGCAGAACAAGACCTTTGAAAGGCTTGTCACCCACTTTCATTGGCCCCAGATGCGGAAGAGTTCAGACACTCATTGTAGGACTTGTCAAACTTGCCAGGCAAGTGGGAAAAGTGGAAGGAAGCACAAGGCTCCTCTCCAACCTTTCCCTGTAGTCAGTACCCCCTTTGAACGGGTGGGCATTGACATTGTGGGGCCACTGGACCCCAAGACAGCCATGGGCAACAGGTTTATCCTGGTTTTGGTGGACCATGCTACCCGGTACCCTGAAGCCATCCCGCTCAGGACAGTGACGGCCCCCGTGGTGGGACGTGCACTGATTGGGATTTTCTCCTGTGTGGGATTCCCCAGAGAGGTGGTATCAGACCGTGGTACAAACTTCATATCAAATTATATGAAGTCCCTGTGGCAGGAGTGCGGTGTTACCTATAAGTTCACCACTCCTTACCACCCCCAAGGTAATGGGCTGGTTGAGAGATTCAACCGGACCCTCAAAGGCATGATAATGGCTCTTGAGGAACCTATGAGGCGTAAGTGGGACGTCCTCTTACCATGCCTTCTTTTTGCTTACCGGGAGGTGCCACAGAAGTCCCTAGGGTTCAGTCCCTTTGAACTGCTGTATGGTCACCCGGTGAGAGGACCTTTGAGTCTGGTCAAGGAAGGCTGGGAGCAATCTCCCAGTAAACCTCCCCAGGATGTATACAGTTACATGCTGGCCTTCAGGAACGAGACCAGGCGATTCAGACAACTCGCTGAGGCGAATATGGAAGCCAGCCAGGAAGAGATGAAGCGGTGGTACGATCAGAATGCCACTCTGATTGAGCTTCAGCCTGGTCAGAAAGTTTGGGTCATGGCCCCTGTAGAGTCCTGTGCGCTCCAGGACAGGTGGACCGGACCATTTGAGGTGGTGGAGCACAAGAGTGATGTCACCTACCTGGTGAACTTGCGGTCTCCTAGGAACCCTTTGCGGGTCCTGCATGTTAACCGCCTGAAGCCCCACTTAGAAAGGTCCGAAGTGGGCATGCTCCTAGCGACAGATGATGGAATGGAGGAGGAGACCGAGCCTCTT
The DNA here is from genome assembly GCA_963921515.1 of Calotriton arnoldi. Taxonomy (NCBI): domain Eukaryota; kingdom Metazoa; phylum Chordata; class Amphibia; order Caudata; family Salamandridae; genus Calotriton; species Calotriton arnoldi. Next base: position 351,973 of record CAWUFW010010045.1, on the reverse strand, counting down.
CCTGACCTCCTGTCTGCACAGAGCAAGATGGGTCAGTGGATGGTGTCAGCCTCTCTGCCACACTGATCCCTGAACAGCAGCAAGATTGTCACCAATTGTTGGGGCAATTCACTGATTTGTTCTCCCTGGTTCCTGGTGTCACTGAGTGGTGCGTCCATGACGTGGATACTGGGGACAGTCCTCCTGTGAAGCACAAGGCTTACAGAGTGACTGACAGGATCAGAGCTCACTTCAAGGAGGAGGTCTCCAAGATGTTTGCATTAGGGGTGATTGAGTCCTCTCACAGCCCGTGGGCCAGCCGAGTGGTCTTGGTCCCAAAAGCTGCCGCGTCTGGTGCCACACCCGAACTCCGGTTCTGTGCGGACTACCGAGGACTCAATTCAGTCACCAGGACTGACGCGCACCCCATCCCCAGAGCTGATGAGCTCATTGATCGGTTGGGGGCTGCCCGGTACCTCAGCACGTTTGATTTAACGTCTGGGTACTGGCAGATCGCCTTAACTGATGGGGCCAAAGAGAGGTCAGCATTCTCCACACCAGATGGGCACTACCAATTCCGGGTTATGCCCTTTGGGATGAAGAATGCCCCTGCCACTTTTCAGAGGTTGGTCAACCAGGTGTTTGCTGGACTGGAGGATTTCAGTGCTGCATACCTGGATGACATTGCAGTGTTCAGCGCCAGTTGGGAAGAACATCTGCGCCACCTCTGAGAAGTGTTGATGGCACTGCGAAAGGTGGGCCTCACGATCAAGGCAAGTAAGTGCCAGATCGGGCAGGGTTCTGTGGTGTACTTGGGGCACCAGGTAGGAAGCGGCCAGGTGGCGCCCCTACAGCCCAAGATTGAGCCCATCCTGGCTTGGGAACCCCCCAAAACCCAGACAGAGGTGAGAGCCTTTTTAGGACTCACCGGGTACTACAGGAGGTTTGTCAAGGGGTATGGCAACATTGTTGCACCCTTGACTGAGCTGACTTCCAGGAAGCAGCCCAAGAAAGTGAACTGGACTGACACCTGTCAGAAAGCTTTTGACGCCCTGAAGACTGCGATGTGTACAGCACCCGTACTTCAGGCGCCCAACTTCTCAAAGGAATTCATTGTCCAAACAGACGCTTCAGAGCATGGTGTGGGGGCTGTTCTATCACAGATTAATGAGGAGGGCCTAGACCAACCTGTAGCCTTCATCAGTAGTAGGTTACTTCCACAGGAACAGAGGTGGAGTGCAATTGAGCGTGAGGCATTTGCTGTGGTCTGGGCACTGAAGAAGTTGAGACCATACCTGTTTGGGACTCACTTCCGGGTTCAGACAGACCACAGGCCCCTCAGATGGTTAATGCAGATGAGGGGTGAGAATCCAAAGTTGTTGAGGTGGTCCATTTCCCTACAGGGGATGGACTTCACAGTGGAACACCGCCCTGGTACAGAACACGCCAATGCTGATGGTCTGTCCAGATTTTTCCGCCTTAGTGAAGAGAACTCCAAAGGGGTTGGGACACGTGTTAGACCTGGTACCATTGGCGTGAGTCTCTCTTCCTCTTTTTTCTGATTGCCTCCTCTGTTTTTATATGTTTTGCTGGTTTAGATGCTTTGGGCACTGTGCCACTGCTATTCAGTGCCACAGTGCAAGTGCTCCCTATGGTAAATTGATGTATTGATTAGTGACTCCATGATTGGATTGTTTGATTTACTTGTCAGACCCCAGTATAGAGCACCCTGTGTGCCCAGGGCCTGTAAATCAAATACTGCTAGTGGGCTTGCAGCACTGATTGTGCCACCCACAGAAGCAGCTTGTAAAGTGTGCCTCAGGCCTGCCATTGCAGAGCCTGTGTGCAGTCTGTGACTGCCATGTCGACTTGGCAAGTGCACCCGCTTGCCAGTCCCAAAACCTTCCCTTTTCTGCATATCAGTCACCCCTAAGGTAGGCCCAAGGGCAGGGTGCATTGTATGTAAAAGGTAGGACCTGCCCTGGTGTATGTAGCATGTCCTGATAGTGAATTACAGCCAATTTCGTTTTTCACTATTGCAAGGCTACCTGTCCCCATAGGCCAGAATGAGCAGTTTGATTATAACATCTTATAATCCTAACTGACCCAGGGAACATGGTAGAAATTCGAGTTTAGTATGCCTGAACTCAGAATGATAAAATACATCTTTTAGTAAAGTTGGTTTTAACATTCTGTGTTTGAAAATACCACTTTTAGAAAGTAGGTATTTTCTTGCCTAAACCATCCAGCCTGCCTCTGCTAGCTTGTGTATTGTATGTCTGGTTGTGTGAGTGACAGGGGCTGGGGGGCTCCAGGAGACAGGGTGAGTCAGCACAGGGCTGAATAGACCTAGCTGCATGTAGAGTGGTGGGAGGAGTAGCACCTGGGCCTGAATAGGGCTGTGCCTGCCTTCCACAATGCTGGCTCCACCTCCTGTGGTGTGTCTGATGACCCTGGCCCACTCTGACAAAGGAAGAAGGTGTGCAGTGGCAGAATGCACCCTGAACTGGTTTGGACTAGGTACAGGACCCTCTGCCTTCAGAGGACAAAGGATTTGCTGGTATAAATATTGGGGCCCTGACCCCAGAACTTTAGATCACTTCTGGAACAACAAGACGAACCTTTGCCAAGGAGAAGTACCAAGGAAGCTGCAGGAGTTTGGACTGCCCCTCTGCCAGTGTGCTGTTTGCTGGGTTGGCCTGCAGTGGTCTTCATTACCAAGGAAAGGAGAAGGAACTTTTAAAAGAACTTTCATCATCTTGCAGAATATTCTCCAAGGGCTTGAACTAGAGCTTGCCTCCTGCTGAAGTCTCAGGGCTACAAGACTTCACCACCAGCTCCCTCCTGAATTCCCTTGCTGGGGATTCTGTCTGCAGAATCCTGCGTGTCGCTGGGAGCTGGAAGCACGACTCAACGAGAAGAAGCGTGTCGCTGTTACAGCTGCTGCCGTCGCATCGCCGGAGAAGCATGTCGCCGCCGCAGAGGCCGCCACCGCATCACCAGAGAAGCGTGCCTTCATCGCAGCTGCCTGCCATCGCATCCCTGAAGAAGCGTGGCTTCGTCGCAACTGCCTGCCGTCGCATCACCGGGGAAGCATGTCGCCACCGCAAGGGTCGCCGTCGCATCCCCCAAGAAGTGTGTCGCCGTCGCAGCTGCCTGCCGTCGCATCACCGGAGAAGCGTGTCGCAGGGCGTGTCACGGCTCCAAAGATACAGAGTTCGCCGCACGGCCGTCGGACGTGCACGCATCGTCTTCACATCGTCGCATCGCATCAAGAGCGCACCCACATCGCACCAGGTCATCGCACCGCATCAAGGCGCCTGCTCGCCGCAACGCTCTCCCTGCGGACCCTTTGTTTTTTTTGCGTTACGCATCCCAGGTACTTTTGTGAGAAACGTGTCGCATTTATCATCAACTTGAACTAAGTTACTTCTACCATCTTTAAGTCAACTTTGAGTAGAGTATTGTGGATTTTTGTCGTTTGTGGTCTTGTGTTAAGTCTATATAAAGAATACTTATTTTTATAAAACCTGTGTGGTGTCCATCTGTAGTGTTTTCACTGTATTACTGTATGTGTTCACAAATACTTAACACACTGCCTCTGAGATAAGCCTGTCTGCTCGTGCCAAGCTACCAAGGGGTGAGCAGGGGTTATCCAGGAGTGTAATCCCCTTTCCCTGACTTAGAAGCAAGGGTCCGTATTTGGACAAAGGTGTATACCATTGCCAACTAGAGACCCCCAGTTCTAACAAGGATGTATCACCTAACTGCCTCATAGCTTCCTCACAGTAGTCTTTGGTGTTAAGCCAGACTATTGTGCCCCTTTTATCTGAGGGTTTGATTGTGAGTGATGCATTGCTGGCTAATGATTCCACAGGTAACCTCTGTCCTTTCGTATTGTTATGTGTACGAGATGTCTTTCTATTTCAGAATTTTTTTAAATTTTAGCACCTATTGTTTTTTGGAAGGTGTCTATGACATTGTGTGAGTTTGGGAATACAAAGGCTTGTAGTCACTGGGTGCCCCTGATTCTACATTGAATTCCATTTCTATCAAGGCTTCCTTATGCCCACCTGCTCCCAATGTTTCAAGGCTATTCTGCAAACTCACATCGGTTATATTTGGGTCCCCTAGTGTGACTTCTGTGGTTCTATCCGTGCCCTGGGTGGGATTATGTTCTAGCTGGTACAATGTTACTAGCGAAGTCAGTATCATTCATATTGAAGGATTCCTCCTCTGTGGTTGGGTCTACATAAGGGTCACCTCTCCTCTTGGACGCATGCTTCAATTCATACAGTATTTTCAGTTTACTGCAAAAAGGAAATAGGCCAATCCTTGATTGGACACAGTTAATATCTGATGTTGGGTAGAAAGATAGTCCCTTTTTCAGAACACTCTTCTCCACCCCTGACAGATCATAGTTAGACAAATTCACAATAGTGAGCTAGCGTATTAGGGTTACTGTCCATCATTTCTTGCCTTTGTTGGAATTGTCCACGTCCTTGTTTTCCCTGCCTCGACCTCCCCATCCTCTTCTTTCTCCATGGTCTTTTGGTACTCCCCTTTTCGGGGTGTTGTGGCTCTGAAGTAACTTGAACTCTAAAAAAGCACTTCTCCTAGTCTGTATACCTTTAGACACTGGTAATTACCTAATGTCTGAGCTTACATCTCAACTGATGTCTGGTAAGGAACTTTGATGGGCAGTGGTGGACACAGCTTCTTCCAATTCTTTGGCAGGTAAATCAAATTCTCTTTACAAATGTCAAAATCCAACTACGCGAATGGCAGAATGCTGTGATTTGGTGTAAATCTGTTCAGTAGTTTCTGAGATATTAAGGCTCAAATCCTATGTATATTTCATGCCATGGAGGATACCCAGTCTGACAAATCTCAAGATGAGATCTGACTGGCAGCCACCACATCAACAACAATGTGGAAGCAGCCATCACAGGACTCAGTCCTTTGTCCTGAAAAAACATTTTTTTAAAAGGGGGAACAGGCTAGGGATACCCTGCCCCCCTAGGACTCAGAGGGGCCAAAAATGGTTTTAAAATTTTTTTATTGCAAATTTGCGGTGGATCTGAAAATCTGCTGTAACAATTTAAAAAATAAAAGTGCGGGCTTCCACGCTTTAGATTGGTGTCTCCAACCAGTTGATTGCGAGCTACCAGTAGCTTGCAGACTCCTTCAGAGTAGCTCACAGCCTTGAATTAATTTTTAAATAAGCACAGGCCTCATTTTCCTTTTAAGGTTAAGGGAAGGCTGTGTTTATTTTACATTATCATTATCAGGCTGCAGATAGCAGGGCCACCTGAAAATGAGGAGTGCTGAAGTCAAATTTATGACCCAGGGCACAGGGGTGAAGAACCGAAGCACTGAGGTATTTAAATCTTAAATAAAAGTCCTTCAGCTCAATATTGTAGTGTGAGAACAAAATTAATATTTTTCACAGCCTGGTGGGCAGAAAATCTGGATTCTATTAAAGACACGGAGGCTAAGATTATGCAAATCTCCTTTATTGCGCAGCTCATAGCAGCAACAATTGAAGAGATCTAGGGGCCCATTACGATACCCGGCGTAAATAAATCCGCCAGGAATGGAAGCGGCAAAAATCCGCGCGCACACACCGCCTGAACACCGACCACGCCATTACGATTACACAAACCGAAAACCGCCATCGGCGGAAAAATCACACAAAATACCGCCCGCCATCGTCCGAGTCGGAGTCAAACCGCCCGCCACGGACGGAAACACGCACGACAACACAAAACCGCCCGCCCACACGGCCGACACACCGCACGTGAAATTACGATCGCACCGCCATGAGCGCGGAAAAACCACAAATATACCGCCCGCCAGCGCAAACAACGCCGATGAGAATCGACACGGCAGAAGCCATGGCGCCAACGTACCTGCACAGAAACCATCCGCACACAAAACCAATAGCACACAACATGGCCAACAAGTCCACACAGCAAGGCACGCACAAATACACAAGCACAGTACACATCCCGAAAACACCCCCCGGACAAACAAAAAATACAAAGGCCAGAACCCCAGACACAACACACCTGAAAACAACAGACCATGAGGACACACCCACATAGGTGAGTACAAAAGCAGCACTCCCACAGACCACAACCCCTTGCTACATTGCAAACCAGAGAGGAGAGGACACAGTGACACAGCAAGGACAGCAGCACACCACAGAAACGCACACATCACTACCACCACCACCACCACCACCACCACCAAACACCACCACCACCACCACCACCACCACCACACCCCGGCACCACAAACCCCCTGCACATTACACAACACACACCGCACCAGCACCACAAACACCATGGCACCACAAAGGATGCCCAAGTTCACGCCCATGGAGCTGACGGTCATGGTCGACGAGATCATCAAGGTGTACCCACAAATCTATGGGAACATGGTCCAGCACACACCACTAGCCACCAGAAACAGAATGTGGAACCGGATCGTAGACCAGGTCAATGCAGTCGGGACCCTGCCCAGGAACAGAGGTGAAATAAACAAACGTTGGAATGACGTAAAGAGCCTGGTCAAGAAGAAGGAGGGCAAAAACAGAGAGCTGGCTGCCGTCACTGGCGGAGGGAATCCCGCGCTCTTTAAGACCTTCAAAGCGTGGGAGGAGAAGGTGCGAGTCGTAATCCATCCGGAGATCCTCGCCGGATTAGCAGGGGGAGTGGAGGCTGGTAAGTACAAACTAATGTATACCAGCACACCGCTATGTACTCACATGCGCAACTACCATGCCACAGCTCCCAGGGACAAACACCCCCATGTCCAGCACACAATACACAACACATCACACACACATGCAACAGACACCACCACACACAGCCCAAACCGAACAACTGTAAGATGCGTGGGGACATGTGTACACTCAGCCAGCCACGTAACCACCAACAGGTCCCCAAATATGCCAGAAGCGCCACAACGAGCACCCACCACACCCATGTGTCCGCCACAGCTGCACTAACCGACAAGTAACAGGTAAGTGGCAGGAACACAAAGTGCAGTGGGTGGGAGGGTGGACAGCCCAAGTACAACACACACCAGGCCCCAGTCCCACAGCACAGCAAGGAGGAGCATCCCCCACAGCCACGTGTCAGCCACCGCAGTGCACAACGACAGCCGAAAGGCAGACATCACGGTCCACAGCAATCGGTGTCAGTGGGTGTCCAGCCACCCCCACGACCCACAACACCCCACCACCCCCACAGACCTGCAACATGGAGCACCCCCCGCTTAGAGCCATGTGGCATCCAGTACAGTGCATGCACGAACAACTTGCAGGTGGGAAACTGGACAGGGCTGGATTACTGGAGACATGAGGACCATAACACGACCAACACATGGGACATGTCACGTAGCACACGAACACGCAGCACCGCCCACCGTCACGAACAAGTGAACAATGTGCACACGGACATGAACAACAGACTCACACCCCACATGACCCATCACAGACATAGCAACACCCAAGGAGCCACGTCTGCATGCACAAGCCACACTGAATATAGTCCCACACGGCAGCCACTGTGCAACTCATCACACACAACCGAAACACCATTGAAGTCCTGTCCATGTAGCCCCTACTGCCTGTCAACCACACACCCCACAACTACGCCTATGTAAGACAAACAACACTAGACGCAACAGAGCGGAACAACATAAATGCACACGAACACCACTGAACCCATCAAACTCACAGACACACCATGCACATACAACATACCATCCATCCCATCCGTCAGCCCCAGTCTCATGAAAGGCATGTCATCCGCACAGCTGCCACACATACAGCAGTCACGCTAAGACACATGCCCATGACCAACCATGTGCCAGAAGTCAATTAAGCGCACGACACACTGTGAGCAACAACACACAACATGGGCCACACCCCCCCAAGCACTGCAGTGATGCACATGGCACAGGGCAGCACGCACACCAAGGAGATGGGACAACTGCAATACGTTGGCTGGCACACAACTATCACTCACTCATAACGATGCGTCCAATGCCATGTCCAGTAATCACAACAGACAGCAAATATGCAGGCCATGTCAAGCATGCACACACCTCAAACCATGCACTGTCATGCTGCCACAACACATGTCACGTTCGGCACCCATGGCTCACAGCATGTACCCCAAAAGCATATCCCCTCCCAAATGCGAATCTGGGGCATGGCCCCCATGTTGCCATATGCGTTCCTAAGCGTTCCATTTGAACCCCAAAAGCATATCCCCTCCCAAATGCGAATCTGGGGCATGGCCCCCATGTTGCCATATGCGTTCCTAAGCGTTCCATTTGAACCCCAAAAGCATATCCCCTCCCAAATGCGAATCTGGGGCATGGCCCCCATGTTGCCATATGCGTTCCTAAGCGTTCCATTTGAACCCCAAAAGCATATCCCCTCCCAAATGCGAATCTGGGGCATGGCCCCCATGTTGCCATATGCGTTCCTAAGCGTTCCATATGAACCCCAAAAGCAAAGTACAAACCAGACCCAGGATGGGCCAGGAGCCCGCATACACCAGAGTCACAATGAGTAGGGGCACAGCAACACACCCATCGGCATGGCCAATCCGTCCCATGCCACATGTGCACAGCACACAGTCCCATTGCCTAGCACACACAACTACAGATGCCACAGCCACACACTCGCCTCCGGGAAACCCATGTACGAGATTGCACGAACTGCCAATGTCAGACGACAAATACATACTTCGCCAGGTGCAACACAATAACAAATCTCATTCCCTCCACAGGTGACGAACTGCCGGATGCTGGGGATGGAGACAGCAGCCAGCACAGCCAGCCCACAAGCCCCCAACGAGGACACACGGATCTGGAGGATCTGTCCTCCTCTTCGGACACGGACCACCAAGCAGGCCCATCTGGTGTGGCAGGGCCCAGCCGCTCCCCAGGACCCCTCCTACCCACCAACCCATCATCCAGGGATGCTGAACAGTCCCAGCCCCCTGCTGCCACTGTCGTTGCGGCCACACCCACGGTCATTGCGGCCACTACCACTGCCGCAACCGCCACCATCGCCGCACAGACCACCACCGCCACCACCACCACCACGTCTTCGCTGGCACCAGCCCCAGCGCAGGTGGTGGCCCGGCCGACTGGATCCACCCTGGGAGCCACAGCGAGGACCGTGGTGTGCAATGTGGCTAGTGGGCAGGCCGGTGGCAGCAGGACTGGTAGGAGGAGCAGGGTCAGGGAAACGCCAGCCTCCCCTGGGAGCCATGCCCTGCCTCAAATGGCCAGAGTCCTTGGGGCCTATGAAGAGGCCCAAGGACAATGGGCCAGGTCAGCTACAGACACGCGTGAGGTGCTGGGGGTGCTGAGGTCCATGGACGCCCATATGGGCCAATTCGTGTCCCGTATGGACCAACTCGTGGACCTCATGGGCCAGCTGGTGGTGGCGGTGGGGTCACAGGCAAGGCCAGCAACACCACCTCCGCCACCACCTGCTAGGGCGCAGGGTCGGGCAGCAGTGTCCACTTCCCCTGCGTCCACAGCCAGTGAGCACACCTCACCCACCACCAGCAGGTCGCCACCACACACCCCCCTCCCAAACGTGAAAGGGGCCGTCCGAAGAGGAAACAGATCTCCCGGGAGGACTTCGCACGCTCCAGTCGCAAGTGAGGCAGCCAGCCAGCCTTCCGCCAGCCTTCCTTGACCAGCCACTGCATTGACTTGCTCTACGATCCCACTCCACACAGCCATCTGGATGGCATGTGTGTGTTGGACTATGGACATAGAACCAGTGGGTACACCCTGAGCTTCACGCAGCCATGACCGACAGCTCATTGTCACTGCACGCACCACTTTTGTCATCACCTTACACACAATCACATGTCACAGTTTGTAATAAATGCACCTTTTTCACTAACTGCTGTTTGTGCCCTGTGTTTTATTTGTACGGAATACAACGGCCACCTTGGGCGGAAAGGCACCTGATGCGTGGCATGGCAATGGAATCCGGAGGGCCTGTAGGGACCTAGGGGTGGGAGACAGAACAGGAGCACATTCAATGAGTGTGTCACACACCCATCACACAGTACATGTCAACAACTACAAGCAAAGTACACACATCGCACAGAGCAATAGGGCACAATGCCACAGTCACCAACAGTGGCATACTACCCTGGCCATGGAGCGTTGACACACTGCACGCAGTGAACATACGGCCACCCTGACACAGCACACACACACCTGCACAGATACAGACACATCATCCGTCGTACATGGACACTCACCGTCAAGTGAAGTAGCGGGCGATGAGCTGCTGGCGCACATTCCCAGCTTCCTCCTCTCCGCTGTCCACCTCACTCGAGCTGTCCTGGTCTGCGGGCTGGGGCCCTGGTTGATCTCCGTCATCCACAATGAGGGGGATCTGCTTCCGAATGGCCAGATTGTGCAGCATGCAGCACGCCACCACTATCTGGCACACCTTCTGTGGGGAGTACGCCAGTGCACCTCCGGTGCGGTCCAGGCACCTGAACCTGGACTTGAGGAGGCCAAAGGTACGCTCGACCACACGTCTGGTCCTCCCATGTGCCTCATTGTATCGATCGTCTGCTGGGGTGCGAGGATTCCTCAATGGACTGAGCAGCCATGCCCCATTCGGATACGCAGAGTCACCTGGGTGTGAGGGACACAGAGAACCGTTGCTATTCCAACTGGACAGGGGACAGCATCGCACAACCAGCACGCTACACCACTCCACATACTCACCGACAATACAGGCACGATCCTGTTGCATATTGGCCATCAGTCGTGGCATGATGCTGTTGCGCATTATGTGTGCGTCATGTGCCGAGCCTGGAAACTTGGCACACACGTGGGTGATCACCATGTCCGCAAGGCACACCACTTGCACATTCAGGGAGTGCGTGTGCTTCCTGTTGCGGTACAGGTGCTCAGTGGCCTGTGGTGGAACAAGGCCAACATGTGTGCAGTCAATGGCTCCCACGACGTGTGGGATTCTGCCAAGGGCATAGAATGCACCCTTCACTGCCGCCAATTCACGAGCCCTGGGGAATCTGATGTACCTGTTTCGGTACAGCATCATGGCTGCCAGTACATCCCTCAGCACCTTGCTGAACATGGGCTGGGACATCCCTCCTCCACTGCCCACTGTGTGCTGGAATGACCCAGTGGCGAAGAAATGCATGGCGGCCATCACCTTAGCCGTGGGGGTGACAGCAGTCGGATACACCCTGCGGGGACGGAGATGGGGCTCTAACATGGCACACAGTCGATGCAGGGTTGGCCTGTCCAGCCGAAACTTCCTGATAACCTCTGTATCGTCCATGTCCGCCAGCAATTGGTATGGGCGGTCAATGTTCGGTCTCCGCCTGGGTTAAATGGCAGAGGACACATGTCAAAGCAACACGACACATAGCAATTTCGCATACACATCACTGACATGACTGAGCAAGCACATGAGCCACAGCCCAGCTGTCAAGCTGGGACGGCACGGCCACAATACACTTACACAGGTCTCCCAACAATGGCAATGGCAAGTGAGACATACCACTGCCATGTGCATGCACATGGGGATCTAGGCCCCAATGACTTGCGGGGCGTGCTGATGGGGACTGACTGCATATTCGTCAAGCGGCAACGCCACGGCAACATGAGTGTCTGCTGAGCATGGAACTGCTTCCGAGGCTGGATGAGTATGGCACACGACGACGACGATGTGGGCACGGGCTGAGCGGCCAATACAAGTGGGACCTGTGGCACGAGGGGATATGAGACAATAGTAGGTGTCAGCACTGCACCCTATGTACAGCACTGTACGGATCACAGCTCCCGAAACATTGACTGGTGTCCACATTGACAGCCCCATGCCAAGACGGCTGTGTGCTTGCAGTCACACGTCACAGGTGAGAGGTTACATTGCACGCGCCAGGTGGCAGACGTACATAGTGGGAGCTGGCATGTGTGTGCATGTGTCTCCTGTTCAGGATCCACCAGATGGGCGCTGACTCTGTACTGAGCATTGGACACAGCATGTTCCGTGGAAGGCTTGTGTGTGTGGGATGGTGGCACTGGATGTGCCTCCGTTGGGTGGGGGGCCATGCACAGGGCGGGTACGTCGATGATTGCGCATTGTTGGTCACGGTGGGTGCACCAACTAAGATGTGTTGCCCTGTGTTCAATTCCTATGTCCGCATGATGATGGACTGTGGATGTGGGCAGACTACACATTGGTCGATGTGCTGTCTATATGCATGTGCCTTCACACCAGGCACAGCTGCCCCTGCACATGTGACCCCTGCTGGACTCGCTGCTGGGTCTGTGGAGCTGATGCACCTTCTGCGCGTGGGGCGGACAGCTCTCCTCACTTCCCTCATTGCCCATGTCATGTCTTTGCCGCAGGTGACATGGATCATGGAGGGCCCACATGTACGCGTGGGTAGGCTACACATGATTGTTCACTGGTCGCCACCCCCAGTCAGTGTTTCGAATGGGAAGGTTGTCGTGCTGGTGGTATGTTCGATGTGGCGGATGGGCGGGCCTAGGTGCGGGCTTACATTCCGGACATGGGGGGTAGTTGGAATGGCGACTAGTTGCAGTACACACGGGACACGTCTCTTCCTTTCCACATCTGGGTCATCCCTTGTACTAACTGACAGTGATACAGTCATCTTCGCCCCAGCCCTCATGTCCTCCCCTCGCCCCCCAATATGCATGCTCACCTGCGAGGCTAGCGCTTGCACAGGCAGCCCCAAGCTCGCACCAGAGAGGGCAAGGAGTGTATGTGTGGGTCCAGTTGCACGAGTGGGCTGTCTCAGGGTATGATGTGTGGCAGGACGCCGTCCACCTGCGTGGTGCCCCAAATGGAGACCCGGCCTGCATGGACTATGCATCACAGTCTTCGCCTTCCGGATCCGCCACCTGCGACACCCAGTGGCTGTGGCTGCCCTTGCGGCCAGGCCGCGTCCGTCTGTGGCTGATGGCCCACACATTCACTCTTTGGCCTCTCTGGGGAGGGCTCAGGGGTGGTGGCGCATGCGCTTGCACTTAGTCGCAATGGCATGTGGCGTGGTTGGTATGATGGGCAATGGATGGGATGGTGCGAGCCACCTCCCGTGACGTCAGTGCTGCTCGTGCTGTGGTGCGTCCCCCTACACTTCCATTTGACTTTTTGCCATGCTGGACGTTGAGGTTCTATTGCCTGCGTGATATGACCAGGAGGAGCGCGAGGAGACCTCTCACACACCATGCTCCACTGCCATCCCGTGCCCTGTATCGCCTGTGCGGATTGACTATGTTGGGGTTACACCTGGTCGACTGGGGCTGTGTGTGCCTTGTCAAGGGGCATGGCGGGCGCACAACAGGATCCAGCTTGTCCACAGAGGGTGGGCTGAGGTGCGCCTGGTACCGCTTTGTACGTGTGCCCGGCTGCTGTGCACACACGTGTTCACTCCCCCCGACAGGTGTCCTCTCACAATGCCCAGGGAAGCGGTGGTGTACTGTTCATGACCCCTCCCAACACGGCGTGCTCCAACTTGGCATGTGCGCATCTACCCGTCGCACCCACCCACCTGAGCACTGCGTCCATACGACTTCACACGACACATGTGTGTCTTCCACAGTAGTGCTACTCATTTGCGTTGACATCCAATACCAGTGGACTACATGGTCATGTCACGACTGCCGTGTACTTCACATACTCTCATCCTCTCTCATTCGTACTTGTGAAATGAGTCAGCGGAGACAGTTTTGGTTTCAAACATTATATTGAGTCTTCTGTCCTCTGTGATGCAGTATAGTGGACACTACTGGCAGCGGAATACATGTTGAGGATATACTGAGCATGATTACAAATTGGATAGGGTGTGGGGTTACATGTGATTGGCTGTTGCATGTGGGATGTGGGCTTCAGAGTTACATCTGCTTGGCCAAGGCTGTGCTAATGTACATTTACGTATAGCTGCGGAGCTGCGGACTTTGACACAGACGGTATACATGTAGCCTACCAGACCGCTCGGCATCATGGGCACAGTCCATCTCAGTTCCATGTGACAGGTTTGCTGCGGTTGTTCCTCATGCACGCGTGCATGTGAGATGACATCAGGGCATGTGCTTGCGTGCATGCAGCGGCGTGCCACTTGTTGTTGCACTGTGGTGGTTACTGGACATGTCACAGTCACTGGGGTCGTGTTGTTGTTGTATGCACTTGTCGTCCATGCAAAGGTCCTGGTATGGGATTCCCGGGGCGGGGGTGGGAGGGGTGCAGCACCCACAGACTCCAGGCGACCTATTCATGTCCACTGAGCGGTGTGTGTGTCCATGTGCGCTGGATCCATGTCGTGTCCTGGTTGTTCGTGCAGTTCCGTCCATGTGGGTGCGATACACAGAGCCCATGCCACTGCCTCCCACGATGCATGCGGTGTTCCTGGATGTGATGGGGAACAGTGTGCATGTCCCGGTCATATCCGATGTCATGGCGATGTCGTTGATGGTGTGGTTACAGTTGCCGGTCGTTTGGTATGGCTGTTGTGGTGGTGACTGGCCAGTCCGTGCGGAAGCTGAGCATGGGTGCGGGGTTGGACTTCATAGGTCACTCGGGGAACCTGCGTTGTGGTCCGACGTATTTACAGGTTGTCAGGTATGCGATGCCGTCCAGCAGGGCTTCCATGTCATTGGTGGTGTACATGTTTGCCAGCCAATGAAGCGGATGGTGGCTCTCAAGGTGTTGTTCGTAAGTTGTCCCTTGGAGGACCATGATGGGGCATGCTGGGTGACATTCGATGTAGCTGTTCTCGATGATCCGTCGTGTGGAGGCACAGTGGTCCCATTTCAGTGCGGGTGCGATGTTGGCCACATACGCCATGCCCCCATAGGCAGAGCAGGCCCTGTCGTGTGCGTCCAGAGGGAGGAGTAGTGGTAGCAGGTCCGCCTTCAGACATGCCGGGTTGGAGAGGCATATCTCGACGGGATGCTGGTAGGGACACCTCCGACAGTAGAAGACGGGCATGACGCAGCTGAACAATGTGATGCGGTAAGTCAGTCGGTAACTTACGTTCAGCAGGGACAGGAGATCGCATCCCAATGTATGTATCGTGTTGGTTTTGTACAGCTTGAGCTGTTCGGCGTAGTTGGGTAGGTGTGTTGCGGTTGCCATTTCGCAGCGGTTCGTTGAGATGGCGTGCTCCGGCTGTGTGTGCAGTCTGCAATGTGCACGCTCCGGGGTTGCTGTGAGCTCTGTGTAGTCGTAGGGAGACAGGACTTGTGTTCTGTTGGCTTGTTTGGAGGACACGGGCCCTCTTCCCACATGCTTCTCAGACAGTTCAAGGTCAGTGCTGTGTGACTCCTTCCAATTAACTTGCATGTGGCCGACATGGGGGAGTGTTTTCTTCTTTCTTCCCCGTCCGTTGTGTGCTTCTGTGATATGCGCTATCTGCCCTGTGGTCGGTCTCCTCGGCATGCCTGTGTTGGTCTATTCTTGGACAATGGCTGTATTCACCGGCTTCTGTCGTAGGGCTGTGGTTTCGGAGTTGGAATGGAAGGTCATTCAGTGCTGTCTGCTCTCCCTTGTGTGGGCGGCAGGCTGCCTTTCCGCTCTGCGTTGGGCCTTGTGTGTGGATGTTATTCTTGGGCCACCTGTTGTCGGTCCCCGGGCTCTTTGGTGTTCCGTTTCATATGTCTTGTTCATATGTGCAGGGTGGTATGGGTTTTTCAGTGTGGTACTGGCGTTCCTCTTCCCGAAGGGGCCCTGCTTCTCCTAGTTGGTGTTGCCGCCGCTGTGTGCTACGCCATGTTTGTTACACTGGGGTGTGTCCTGCTGTTGCGTGACTTCACTGACATGTGTGCGTCGGTTGTGTGGCGTTGGGTGTTGTCCGTGAATTGGGCGTTGGGGACATGTCTGTGGCAGGCCTGTCACGTGTCATGTGCGTTCGGGGTGGGGCTGATGTGTGTGCTGCTTGGTTGTGTCCCTGTGTCTGTGTGCGACGCATGCATGGCGCTGCGGTTGGCCTCTGCGTTGTGCGCATGTGTGGCGGCGTCATCGGCGCTTTGGGGCCGTGACGGGGTGGTTGGTTCCTAGTCCCAGGTGGTGTGTACACATGTGTTCCGCGATGTTAGGATTTGGCCTGTGTGTCATATGTGGATGCAATGGTGGATGTGTAGTGTACACGCGCTGGTGGGGGGTTGTCCGCTTTTTCCGCCCTTGCGCTGTGTGCGCTGTTTGCGTGCACTTGTTGTGTGTGTGCCTACCTGCGTCTCCGCGGTACGTTGCGTCCTTGGTGGTGCATCAGCAGAAGCATGGGAAGGGCCTGCAGTGCTGGATTCATGCCCGGGGTGCCGCTTCTTCGTTGTCCGTGCTCTGCGTCCGTGTTACCGCCTCTCTTTCACGTGCGGTGTCTCTTAGCCGTGGGAGCCGTTTGTTTGCGGCATCGTAATTTATGCGCCGGGCGGGACGTGTTTCGTCGGACGGTGTGTGTCAGTTGGGCTGCGCCGCTACGTGTACGGGCGCACTTTGATGGCGGACGGTGTTGCTGGCTTGCCGGCGGTGTTTGGCCTGCTTTTCGCATCGTAATTGGGCGGGCGTGTGGACTGCTGCGTGCCGGCGGTAACTGGTGGTTTTTGCATCCGCCAGCACGGCGGTTGTGCTTCCGCCCGCCATCGTAATGGGCCCCCTAGAACTTCAAAACATTCCAACATAGGGGCCTATTACGATGGCGGTCGGAAAACCTCCCCGACCGCCATGGTAGCGGGAAAAGACCGCCCGCATGGCCCGCGACATCACCGCCGGTCGAATTACGATGACCCGCGCTCGAAATCCGACCGCGGCGGTCGGATCGCGGGCCTTAACATAGCAGCGTTTGCTGCTGCCTGCAGCACCGCCGCGATGTCGAAAGGAGCATGTCCTGCATTCCCCTGCACTGCGTGGCAGGCACTGCACAGTGCCTGCCACCTGGTACAGGGGAATGTAGGGGGGGACCATGGGTACCCCCCTAGTGCACCCACACCCCCCAAAACATCGGGGGCCCGCAACGGGCCCCCGGAAGACAATCTCTGCATGCCTTTCCATGGCGGTCTGACTGCTGAGGAAAGGTTGGCTACCGCCGGCATCATAATCGTGCCGGCGGAGCCTGCTCTGCACCGCCACCATTATCCCGGTCCTTTTCTGCCCGCCAGGCAGGAGTGCGGATGGCAACCGGCGGAAAAGCGGCGGTCGGAATTTCCCACCGCCGCGGTCACCACCGCCATCCTAATCAGACCGGCGGTTTTCTTGGTTGCGATCGCGGTCGGATGTCCACCGCCGGTCCGGCGGGCGCCACCGCCGGCCCGGCGGTGGACATCCGACCGCCATCATAATAGACCCCTTAGTATATAGTCCTTGCACACGTAGTCTTCTCCCTTCTTTGTGCAGCTAACAAGATAACTATAACATTTTTTTTTTGAAACTTTAATTTAGTCATTCATTACTTCTTTGAAATATCTAATCTGCAAGACAAAAAGAATATCCACTTTAGTTGTTTGCCCAGGGTGGGTACTTAGTGGAGGGATAATCTTAGCCTCTGTGTCTTTAATAAAATCCAGATTTTCTGCCCACCAAGCTGTGAAAAATCAAAATGTTATGGCAAGACACGGAGGCTAACATTATGCAAGTTTAAAGTGTGTTCAACACATTATCAATAGCATTTGTTACCGGTTTAAAATAACAGCTTTTGAAGATACAGCCATTGGACCAGTCCGCAGCTCTAAGGATGCCTTGAAGGCCACCACCCAGAATAAAAGCTTTTGAGGCTGAGAGTGTGCACCAAAAATAGAAATATCGATTCCTGCTTCTTTCATAACATCTTTTACCCATCTTGCTAAGGTGGGAGAGGAAACTGCTCTATGGGGAGTCCTATGGGATATTAGCAGTTGTTCAGCATTTCCTCTTAATCTTATGGTACTTCTTTCATACTCCAACAGGCACTTCACTACACACAATCTTTCATTCTGTGGAAAGAAAGGATAGAAAACTGAGGTTGACATCGTCTTAGTTTGTCTCTTTAAGAAAAAACAGACCCCTTCTGGTTGGTATGCCCTACTGGTGATATCTAAGGCTTTTACATCTGACGTTCGTCTGAAGGAAACTAGGCACAGTAAAACAGTGAGTTTATAAGCCAGTTTCTTTAATGAAAGTGTAGAGTTCTCACCCCAGTCTGTAATTACTCTGAGGACATGCCTCACATCCCATAGGGCAGTAAATTTTGCTGATGTTGGGTTTAAAACACACATACTTCTCATCAGTTTTTTAGTTAATAAGTTTTGACCTACAGAGGTACCATCTACCAAGCAGTGCCTGCTGCAATGGCTGATCTGTAAATATTCACAGTGCGATAGGCTAGACCCGATGCAAAAATCTCAGAAAGGAAGTTGATTACTTGTACTAGATAAGCCGAAACGGGATTGTAGTTCCGTCCAAGGCACCAACAAACCCATTTCTGCCAAGCCAATCTATATGCTTTCCTTGTGCCAGGCGACCATGACTCTGATATGAGTCTGAAAGTGCTCTCCCAAAGTCCTGGCAGCTGCCACTGTCTCCTGAAATCCTCCAGGCCATCAATGACAGAAGGCCCTGCTGTACAAGGGGGTGACATTCTCCCTGAGGACCTGTGATTACTGCCTCGAATGTAGGTATAAGGATAGGTAGGTCTATACTCATTTCCATCAGGATTGGAAACCATGCCTGGGACCTCCAGAGGGGCGTTATTATTACGGTTACCTCCCTGTTCCTGCAAACTTGTAATAGAAGTCGTGGAAGCATGGCAAAAGGAGGGAAGGCATAGGGTGTTAGTCCTCACCAATTTTGAAGGAACCCATCCACCCCAAGGCCTGAGGGTCCGGCCTCCAGCTGAAAAATTTGGGTAGTTGACTGTTCACTCTGTCTGCAAAGAGATCTATCCCAAAGGGTCCCCAAATCGATTGAATGGTCAAAAAGATTTTCCTGTCTAGTCTCCAGTTGCTGGAATCTGTGAAATTTCTGGAGAACCAGTCTGCGACCCCGTTGTTCAAACCCGGGATATGTTCGGTAATCACTGAGATGCCTTTGTTGAGGCAATAGGCCCAAAAGTTCTTGGCTAGGTCTGATAGTCCCTTCGAGTGAGGACCCCCCATCTAGTTCACGTATCTGACCGCAGATACATTGTCCATGCGAAGCATGACTGAACACTTCATTAAGCCCTTAGTAAAGCTGCGGATTGCAAAGGAGCCTGCCAGTAGTTCTAGGCAATTGATATGTAACTCCTTCTCCTGTTCTGTCTATCGTCCCCCTGTCGATGAGTCGCCACACATGGAACCCCATCCCTCTAAGCCGCGTCTGACTCTATTATTATCTCCGGTTCTTCCCCAAAAATGGCACTGCCGTTCCACGCCTCTGCATTCCTCAGCCACCAGAGTATCTCTTTCCTCGAGTCCGAGTCCAGGAAAACGGTCTGTGAATAGGATTGATTCAATCTCAAAGCTTTGGCTTTGAATCTCTAAAGCGCCCGGTAGTACAGGGGGCCCGGATATATCGCTTGGATCATTGAGGAAAAGAGTCGTAGCACCGTTGCTAATGTTCTTAACGGGAATCCCTGCTTCCTTAGTATTTTCCTTAACTCCTTCCGAAGTTTCCTTAGCTTTTCCCCAGGTAATTTCAATTCCGCTTGAACTGTATTTACCGTAAAACCCAGGAACTGAGTGACCTGGCTTGGAGTAGTGGACGATTTTTTTGTGTTTATAACAAATCCTAGATGTTCTAAGAGTTTTATTGTGAGGTCCGTATGTTCTGATGGTACTTCTCTCGATTGAGCCATTATTAGAATGTCGTCTAGATACAGAATCAATCTTATTCCTTTGGCTTTTAGCCATCCGGCTACTGGGCGCAGTACCTTGGTGAAACACCAGGGGGCTGAGGAAAGGCCGAAGGGGAGGCTGCAAAACTGCCAGAGTTTGCCCTCCCACATGAACTGGAGAAATTTCTGATGTGGGGGGCCAGATAGGGATAGTCAGGTATGCGTCTTTCAGATCTAGACGAGTTAACCAATCTCCTTTCCTCAGTACATCCCTGAGAAGGTTGATTCCCTCCATTTTGAAATGATGGCAAACCATCCGTTTGTTCAGATCTTTTAGATTTGTAACAGGTCTCATCCCTTTGTCTTTCTTTTCTACTAGAAACACATTGCTGACAAAACCTATTTCCTTTCCCTCTCGAATTGCCCCTTTGGCGTATAAATCTTTTACCTCTTTTGTCACTAGGGCTGAATCCTGTTATGAGAACAATATCTCTCAGGGTAATCTCTTTTGTATTGGTAAGTCTATGAACTCTATCTTGTATCCTTTGACTGTATCCAGTACCCAAGGGTCTTGGCTCACCAGGTTCCAGTTCCCACAAAATTGGGCTAGTCTTCCTCCCACCTTTATAGGGGTATCTAAAAGGTCTTTTGTAAGTCTTACCTGCTGAAAAGCCTCTTTGCCTCCGTTCACCCTTGAAGCCTCTGGCACGGAATCTTTGCTTCTGAGGGTAGAAGGATGAGTGACCTGTAAATCCAGTTTGAGAGGGTCTTCCTCCTCGTCCCATGTAGGGTCTTGTCGAGCTCTGGCCACGGCCAGGGAACCAACCCCGTGTCCTTCCGGCCATGCCAAAAACCCTATAGTGGAAAACTCTCTTTATATCTTTCTGAGATTTCTGAATGGAGTTAAACACTCCCACATATTTTGCCATTTCTTTGATAAATTCCTCTCCAAAGAGAAGGCCTTGAGAGGATGCTCCTCCTTCCTTGTTAGCTAGTTCCACTAGCTTTGGGTTGATTTTTAAAAGGACACTCTTTCTCCTCTCATTTGAGAGTGCAGTGTTGGTGTTGCCGAGTAGGCAAATAGCCCTTTGCGCCCACCGGCGCAGCTCTCTTGGGTCTACAGGGGTGTTCTCAAGGTAGGCTCTTTCGGCTAATTCGAACATTTTTGTTAGAGGACCCGTAATATCCAAGAGTCTGTCTTGGCAAGACTTTAGACCCTTGTCAAGACCTTTCCTTTGGTCTATTCCGCTCTTGGCGATGAAAGCACCTACTTTGTTGTCTAGGTCTGGGGTTGAGGCCACCTTGTCAGAGAGGGATGGTCGAGGGCATTCAGGTCTGAGGCGAGATCTCACCTCCTTTGGAATTTCCTTACGGAGCCAGAAAGAAAGGTATTCATCTATATGCTGGGAGGGGACCCACTCGGGGGAGAGGGGGAGTTTGATGAGGAGGGGATCAAACATGTACTCCCCAAAGTCTACAATCCCCATTTTTGACCCTGAGGCCCTGGATACCTCACCAGATGTGTCCACATTTCTTATTTCACCTTCTTCCTCAGAGTCAAAGTCAGAGGAGTAGGAGAGGTTAATCTCATCCTCCTGGCCATCGTCACTGTCGATGGATGGTAGCGGGCCTTTCTCTTGCCCATCTATTGTGCCCAAGGCGCTGTCATTGTCACCGCCACAGCGTGAAGTCGTAGTCATAGGGTTGGAGCTCTTTGCTTTTTTGGCACCTTTGGGAGGGTTATCAGTTGGTCTCTTTCTTTGGCTTTTGTCAGACTCCGTGGCCTTTTTGCGAGGTCCTGTGGTTGGCCAGCCCTTTTTTGATAGGGTTTCCAGTTTTTTGTTAATGGTGTCATCAAGTGATCCCATTACCCTATCTAGGGCTTTATTAATAAGACCCTCCAATTTGTCTTCCATGGAGCTGGTTGAGCGTTCAGATGACATAATTAATATTAAGGTCAGAGATAGTAAACTGCTGGAGTAAGGGCAGTTGTCCTAAGAGTTAGTCAGGTTCCAACTGTCAAAACAGGTAAGAATGCTTAGATATATAAAATGGCTGCTATAACAGTTATAGTAACTTAATCTGGCTTAACAAAATGATTGCCAGGAGTTACTAAGGTCTTTTTCTTGAATTGGGGCTATTCAGAGGTTATTGTAAGAGTCCTTCTTTTATTTCCGTGGACCGTGACCTATTGCCCTTTCTTTCCTTTTTTTTTTATTAGGCGAAGAGTAAACAGTTAAGCCGGTAACCTGTGATTTCGAGGGTAAACCGGCTTTGGAAGCAGAAGGTGACACAGTGCGTAGCCGTTTAGGGAGGGTGAGTCACCTCTGGGTTTCTTTAACATTTTAATTTTACAAAAGAAGGAACGCGAGTTCTCCGTGAGCCGATCTCTAGCCAGGCTCACGGAGTACTCGTTCGTCCCCAGTTGTTATGGCAACCCCGCACAACCTCTCCTGAACTCTGACTCAGGCCGTGGGGTTGCCATGGCAGCTTGACGACGCTGAGGAATGCGCCGCTCAGCACGGGATCGGTCTTTCAAAAGATGCCGATCCCGTGTGACGAGTACTTTCCTCGGCCTTAAGGAGCCAAAGAAAGCTCCTTAAGGAAGTGAGTCGGATGGAAGCAAAAGAGCTTCCGTCCGACTCCGGTGTTAAATTATGTCAAAGAAAAAGGCTCTAATAGTAGAAATGTTACGAAGGGTGCAATCACATGATAGCAGCGCTGACGGGGTGAAAAGCCTCGAAATACAAAACATGAGGGGATCACAACTCGGGAAACAGGTGTAAGAGAGAGAGAGAGCCCTGGAGAAAAAGAGAGAGAGCCTCCGCAATAAGAAAAAGTGATAAGCAGCAATGATGAAAGACGTACAGAGTATATCAATATTAGTGGGTGGGGGGTAGTCACCCAATTAACCACCCAATCAATCAATCAATCATGCTCAAACAGGCACACATCATGGACAAAAATATGAGTACTTATCTTGTGAGCAGCAGCAACAAAGAAGGGAGAAGACTACGTGTGCAAGGACTATATACTATGGGGCCGATTCCGATTCGGGCCGGAAATCTCCCCGACCGAGCCGGACCCGGAGAGATTTCCGACCGAATCGGACCCGTGCAGCCCGACCGAACAAGTACGATGCGCATGTATGCCAGCGGACTCGAGTCGGTCGGACTCCCATTGAAGTCAATGGGAGCCTGTCATACAACACGTACGCGGGCTCCCATTGACTCAATGGGTGCGATGCGGACAAGGGCGCCCCCTACAGCGTGTGCGCGGCGAAGCGACTCGCGCCGTACACGCACAGGACTCGCGCGGCTACGCGTACAGGGGGGACCGACACGGACCCCCGAAGTACGGCTCCGACTGCTCTTTCGAGCCGGAGTGCGCGGCTCGGTCGGACTGCTCGCGGAACGCATCGTACTTACCTGGCCGGGGAATGTCTCCATTGCGCGGTGCGAGTCGTGTCCGTGCGAGTCGGTCGGTGCGGTTAGAGCCGGGATCGAGTCGGTCGGAGCGGTCGGGACGCCCGGACGAGTCGGTCGGTGATTTCGCATCATACTCGCTCGACCGGACGCGCGTACGGATCGGTCGGGAAATAGGGCTCCGAATCGGATCCGGTAAAGCCGAATCCGATTCGGAGCCCTACCGGCCGAGATCGGATTCGGCCCCTTTGTTGGAATGTTTTGAAGTTCTAGATCTCTTCAATTGTTGCTGCTGTAAGCTGCGCAATAAAGGAGATTTGCATAATGTTAGCCTCCGTGTCATGCCATAAAATTATGTTTGTGAATGCTTTTAAATTGGAGAAAATTAAAATGAAAAGCTACCTCAATAATTAAGTGAACTCTTCATTTTAATTTTCTCTAACTTCAAAGTGTTGTATTTATAAACAGCAAGCCTCTTGCTCCCAGTGACCAGTAGACACAGTGCCATATTTATAAGTTAAACGTACAGTATTTGTTTTTAAATGGGAGATATTTGAAGTGAAGAAAAATATTTCTATGAAACATTAAGTCTTAGGGCTTGATTATGACCACCAGACTCGCGGGGCCGTGGCAGTGGCAGCCTCCCGATTGCCCTATTACAATTAGGGTGGTCGGACCGCCTATGCCTGCCTTAGCCACCAGGGAACTGCCGTTCCCTGGTGGTGGTGCGGCGGGGTAGATGCAGTAAAATGCTGGGCGGGACCGCGGCGTTCCCGCCAAGCATATTACAAGTTTCCTCTCCACCATGGTTTTCATGGGGGTTGCAGCAGCCTCCCAGCAAAATAAAAAAAACAGTAAGTCTCTTGAGTCCTTAGATATATGACCCCTGGAGAGATTACCATATTTTATTAAAGCACTCCTGGCTGGAGCTCTACGCTCTTCAGCTGAAGTGCAGAGCCCCCTTGTGATTGGTTCTATGGCTGGTTTACATTTTTTAAAGACAGTCACTTTAATTAAACATTGAACTACATGAATTAATGAAGTGTACACTTCATTATAATTATTGGTTATTTTCTGACAGAAACAATGCATGTGCTTTATATATGTTGATATTCAGACCCCTTCCTAAAGCCAATAGGTCCACTTTTTATATTTTGGTGTTCTGATCCTTTTACAAAATTAGTAGTAATACCTTACTTAAAATGACACCCCTTATATTCAACAATGCGCGATGCGGGAGTTTGGGTACCTGGCCCTGTGTCCAACCCCCGCGCATGGTTGTGCGCAGCGGATGGGGGTTGAGCACTAGCAGGGTTGGGTGTAGGGGGTAGCTCGTGGCCAACCCCATGCCACAGAAGCTAGAGTTAGGTGACAACGTCAGTTGCAACAAAACATTTGACATTTTTTTAAAAACACTGAAATTCACCATCTTCTTTAATAAAATGTTATTGGGTTTTTCAATTTTGGACAAAGAATTACAGTGTATGCACATACATTTGGGTTATACTCCATAGAAAAACAATTAACTGAAGTAACTATAACTTGAGCCCTCAAGAAACTATAACTTTTGCCCCAGCTATGCACAGTGTCATAAACGATGTAATTTCAGATGTCATCAGTGATATCATCAATGCTGTCACTGAACATGTCATGAGTGATGTAATATGTGAGGGTATAAGCAGTGCATGGAGACAGCACGAGTTATAGTAACTTGAGGGCTCAGGTTATAGTTACTTCAGTTAATTATAGCTGGTGAACTATCACTTTAAAATTTCTAGTTTTTTTTAAATGTAAGTCACTCTCAACATATATAAAAGCAAGCCTATTGGTTTTATCAAGGGGGCATTTCAATGCATTTGTAGCTAACACAACATTAAACAGGTGTTAGAGTTTTTCTTTTGTGCTCCTCAAGCCACATAATGCAGCCACAAGACCAACACAAAGGGTCCTTGCATTCCCCAACTGAAGAGCAAAAGCCCCAACTCTATATGTTAACAAATATTATCAAACTTTCTTTTGGGTCATGTTCTATAGACCTCTAGCCCCCACTATACTTTTGTAACATCATGGTGGTGCCTCTGGGCAGTTTGTGGCCTGGGGCACCACAAAGGAAGAAAAATATGAAAAATTGCCCTTGAAGGGCATTATGGGGCGCTCCAGTCCAGGGATAGTGAATAATAAATGAGCAGCCCAGCTGCTCATCTATTATTCTTTATTTTGCCTTTTTTTATTAGTGGATGCCCAAATCTCACCTTTTTTTGTTGGGGGGGGGGTGTGAACCCAATGCCCTCTTGGCTCCTAAAGGCTCCCCGGCCAGCACCTGTTGTGGGTGCTGGTAGGAGCAGTGCACTTTTTTTCGGTGAGTGCTACTGTCCCCCCAGGAGCCCCCCGTCTGTGAAATGCATTGGGGGCCGCAGGGGGAGTCCCAAGGCCCCCGCAGCCTCTGATGGCTTCCTGCAGGGACCCATCCTGGTAACAACAGTGCTTCCACTCTGCGGAAGCAGATTTTAAGTCTGCTCCCGCAGCAGGCTCAAACATTCTCCTCTGTCTGTGCTCGCAGGAGCCATAGTTAGAGCCCCTGAGATCATATCTCTGGGGCCATCCTACAGCTAAGGAAGAGGAGCAATGCCCCCTCCCCCAAAAAAAGAAATCAGCCCCAGAGGATGGGGTACCAGGGGCATTCAGAAGCCTCGGGGGACCAATGTCACCCTCCCTAAAACTATTTTAAAAACTCAAACCGGAGACCCCTAGGCCCTGACCCTCCCCAGGGGCTCAAAAAGGAAAAGGGGTGGATGCTACCCTTTTTTATAATCATACCGCAGATCCAAACGCTCACACGGTTATTGGCTAGCCGCAACATGAAGAGACTCTGCCCCTGTGTCGTGAAAGTTTTCAAATATGAAATAGAAGGGGACAGGGTAAGATACTCTGACCCCCAGGACCATGTGGAGGGGGTCCCAGTGAGCCCCCAGGCCCAAATTTAAAGAAAATATTTTTTGGGGGTTTCTGCGATCCCTTGGGTGTCCAACGGGAGCCAGTGAGCCCGCTTGACTCCTGCGGAAGTCCCACAGGATTGCACAAGCCTCGAAGCCTCCTGTGGGAAACTTAATTTTAAAATGTGCGCTGGGCCTGCGTGTCTGCAGTTGGCTTCTGCAAACAGGCTGTTGGCCATGCTGTGCGCGGTGAGGCATTGACTGCCTGCAGCCAGCTCCACACCGCGCATGGCCATAGGCCATGCCAATTGGGGAGTTTGCTGCTCGCAGGGGGTTGGACGCAGTGCCTGGCCGAAGGCTGTGTGCAGCATGGGGTTGGCATCCTGCGAGGGGTTGGAAACATGGCCTGGCTGCAGGCGAAGCCCTGCAGCCAACCCCATGCTGTGCACATCCAGAGGCCATGATAATTGGGGGTGGGCTGGCCCTGCAGCCAATCCAACACTATTCTCAGCCAAAGGCTGTGCGTAGCATTGGAGTTGACCTTGCGTATGGTAATAAAATATTACTTTACATTAAAAAAAGGTCGAAATTTACTGTAAAAAACAAAGGTTAAAGTGACGTTATAGTTGGCAACAACTATGCTTCACCTTGTGGGAGCAGATTTCAACTCTTCCCTGTCTGCGCTTATGGTAGCTATAGTTAGAGGTAAAGAGTTGGGGGCGCACTCCTATTTTTACTACTTTCTCAAAAAACAAATTTCTATAAAAAAGCTGATTATCAAGTGGTGCTGCAGTGCTGCACTTGCTGTCAAACCAAGTGTCAGTTCAAAAGAAGCTATTACAAGTTGGGTAACTTGAGTGCGATGTGCACTATTCACTGAGTTCTAACTGAACCCCTAAAATTTATCCAAATTCAACATTCTACTCCAGATATTACTCAACAATGATTATCATTTGTCAATTATTTTCTTATTGTCAAATCATATTCTCAAATCTTTGGTCATCGTCATAACCACAACAAAAACATAAATGGTGAATATACAATCAATACATGATTATGTTCTAAATGTTAACAATTCTACTAATGGCTTCATAGCTCATGAATAACTTTAATTCGACATTTATATAAATGCCTGATGCATTTCGGGACCTTTCAGTCCCTTCCTCAGGGGCCAATCTACAAGGAAAAAATGAAAATATGATATACTTTCAAGATCATCAACATTAATTTTCCGATGCCACATCAGCTACAATCCCCAGTTGCCCACATGATGATGAACAGCAATTAAACGTAAATCACCCTTGTTTCCACAAGTCCAAAAAGAGTTGTCTGTCTTTTAACATCTAAAAAACTCAACCAAAACCCAAGTGAATCTGAGGAGCAACTGTTGTCATGGACACTTCATTTTATCATGCTAAAGTTAATGCACATGTGGATGATAGTAACACATATCTGAGATTAACCTATGACCCGACATCTCAACTTCAAAGTATGTTGGAGGATATTTTGCAAAATGCACTAGACCAAGATTGGATCACCGCACAAACTAAATCGTTTCTTACCACAAATGTTCAAAATCCACCATTCCGCCCTATAGTTTCAGGGTGTGGTTCACTCTTTGACCCACTTGGCAAATTTTTGGATTTTTATTTACAGCAATTTGTGCAAGGTTGGCAATCATATCTCAAAGATACCACTCACTTTCTACAGAAACTACAAGAGATTGAAGTGGAGAATCCAGACAGGATACTATTATGTACCATCGACGTGGCAGCTTTGTATACGTCCATACCACATGAAGCGGGACTAGAAGCAGTGGAATGGGCCCTACTGCAGATGGGAGATATTGGCATGGAAAAAAATTTCATCCTACAGTTGTTAAAGTTCAGTTTACACCACAGCTATTTTTTATGGCAAGGACAATTTTTTGCACAACTTACCGGGACCTCCATGGGTTTTTCGGGGGCCCCAGCGTATGCTAACACTTTTATGTCTCAATTTGAGCATGCCAATATTATGACCAACCCTGTTTGGTGGCAGAAAATCAAAATGTACTGTCGGTATATAGACGACATCTTCATCGTTTGGACAGACACCAGGGAAGAGTTAACCAAGATGATCGATACATTGAATACCATTAATCCTAGGATACAATTTACTCACAGCATTGAAGATCAGAGTATTCATTTTTTGGATGTACTAGTGAGCAAATCATCTTCGGATACATATTTTGACACTCAAATTTATAATAAACCTACTGATCGCAACAATGCATTGGCGTACACAAGTTTTCTTCCCAGGAGTCTGATTAAGAACTTGCCATATTCACAATTCATTAGGATTAAGAGAATATGCTCGGATCCTAACATCTGCACACAGAAACTTCATGAATATATACAACGGTATCAAGAACGTGGCTATCCTGAAGAAGTACTGCAAGATTGCTTAAGACGTGTCCAAACTAAGGAACGCCGGGAGTTATTTACTAAGCAGGACAATCCGGATGAAAGGAGAATAGTATTTGTGACTAAGTTCTCAACCTCCTCGCAAGCGATCAAAAAGATTATTAACACCAGATGGGAACTATTGGAGAGTGAAGCGGACTTTAACAGTATTTTTCAGCATAAACCCCTATATGCTTACACCAGGGGTAGAAACCTACGCACAATTTTATCCATGCCGGAGCAACCACCTAGTAAGGAGACAACCCAAGGCACGAAGAAATGTAACAACTGCATACATTGCAATAATGTCATAACTGGTAATATCTTAACCCATCCATCCACTGGCAAAAAGGTTCAACTACGACACACCAGTGATTGCAACACGAACAATGTGGTTTACTGCATTAAGTGCCCCTGCGGCAAGGCTTATGTAGGGAAGACGGAGCGCAAAATAAAAATACGGATCACAGAGCACAAAAGTAAAATCAGAACTAGAAGCACTACATCGAGTTTAGCAGTTCATTGGGATGATGCTAAACAATGTCACAACTTAGGTTCCAGATAATTGAAAAAGTGATATCCCAACCGGGGACTGACAATACTAAGAAACTATTGCAAAGAGAAATTTACTGGCTCAAGTATTTGAACACCATGATTCCCACAGGCTTGAATGACCGTTTAGACATGAGTTGTTTTTTATAATTGAATACTAATGACGATATCTTTTCTAGATTGACATCATGACTTAACATCACAATTAAGCAGACGCACAACTCACAATTTAACTCAGCACAGAGGAACATTTATATCATTGGTGATGGAAACATAAGTAGGAGGCACTTTATTGTTTTATTTTTCTGGACGTTTGTATTTGAGCATTGCGGTTGTAGGACTAATGTCCTACATCTTACATTTCTCAACAGTATTGGTCAGATTACATGACCATGCTTTCGTTATAGTGCGTTTCATTTTTTCTAGAAATTAACTGAAGTATACCTCTTTCGCCTTGTTATTCATTTACTTGTACAGGTTTTATCATATGCCCACATTTGTTTTTTTTGTTTTCTCTTTAGTTACGTGTTTTAGGTTTATACATGGCGATCTTGGAGCAGGTATTTTTTTATCTTTACTTCTCGATTCTTTTTATTGTACACTGGAGCAGTGTTTCATTTCGTGTTGAATAGATCACGACATTATATTTCGTATTTGAGACCTCATTTGGAAATACGAGTATCTTTACAGGTGTATTACCAGTTCCACCTCCATAGTCGGGATATCTTACGTTCTGGGTACACTAAGGGGCCGATTCCGATCTCGTCCGGAAGCTCACCGAACGGGATTCGCCCGGGAAAAATACGAGCCGGGCGCGTTTTTTCCGACCGACTCGTACAGCTGTCCGAACGAACTAGTACGATGCGATTGTACGCGTTGTTTCCGACCTACTCGTTTCCGGGTCTGAACCGCTCCGACAGACTCGTACGGAAACGATTCGCACCACGCAATGGAGACGTTACCCGACCGAGCCAGTACGATGCGCGCTTCGAACAGCCCGACCGACTCGTACCGTCCGGCTCCAAAGAGCTGTCGGAGCCGGACTTCGGGGGTAGCCGCACGAGTCGCACACAGGGGGGACCCAAGGGTCCCCTCTACACATGCATGTACGGTGCGGGTTGCACCGACGCGCAGCCACTGGAGGGGGCGCCCTTGTCCAAGACGTACCCATTCAGTCAATGGGAGCCCATGTACGCGTCGTACGACCGGCTCCCATTGACTTCTATGGGAATCCGATCGAATCGAGTCCGGCAGCACACGGACGCATCGTACTGCCCCGGTCGGACTGCAGGAGTCCGGCTCGGTCGGAAATCTCTCCGGGTCCGGCTCTGTCGGAGAGATTTCCGTCCCAGATCGGAATCGGCCCCCATGTATACCATTAGTTCGAATGTTTTCTTTTCACCACCTACGCTAAGATGACGGACCTGTTTTTGAGCGAGTAGTCCTATTTCTACTTCGATGAGGTCAGAGGTTAAACTTCCCCGTACGCGCCACTAGTACTCGATACACATTGGCAAGAGGTTTCTACTCGTGTTTACAGGGCGGCGGTCGCGTTGGTAAGTCACCACTTGGCGGGGACTTTTGCCCGTTATTAGTTGTACGTTAGTTGCAGATTTGGTCACATTCTTAGCATGCGTTATTTTCTTTGTAGGTTTCTTTCTATTCATTACTTTTTTCTTGAACACGACGAATGTTCTTCTAATTCAACGAGGTAAGCGTGATTGCACTGTTCTAGCATCACAGTAGCCTTCCCTGTTTCTTCAGCGAAATATTCAGACAAGAATCTCCTCTCGTTACAGGCACTGGTTCTAGGAAAACGGATGGCGTTCAGCCATATCGTATAGGTGTTTAAGTTTTGAATTGCACAGGTGAGCTATTCTTGAGCTCGTGTACACATTAACCTATGAGTTTCCTCGGGCACCACAGTTTAATGGTTGTTTTTCTATAGGACTATATATACGGCAATTTCACCAGAGCAGCATGATAGTTACCAACCAGGTATTTACTCACTCATTTAGACCTTTGTGGTCTAACTAACACACTGGGTGATTATGCACTTTTCTATCCTATCACTTTTTGAAACAATGCTTCAACGACACCGATTCACTTGTGTTTTGGTTGAGTTTTTAGATGTTAAAAGACAGACAACTCTTTTTGGACTTGTGGAAACAAGGGTGATTTACGTTTAGTTGCTGTTCATCATCATGTGGGCAACTGGGGATTGTAGCTGATGTGGCATCGGAAAATTAATGTTGATGATCTTGAAAGTATATCATTTTTTCATTTTTTCCTTGTAGATTGGCCCCTGAGGAAGGGACTGAAAGGTCCCGAAATGCATCGGGCATTTATATAAATGTCGAATGAAAGTTATTCATGAGCTTTGAAGCCATCAGTAGAATTGTTAACATTTAGAACATAATCATGTATTGATTGTATATTCACTATTTATGTTTTTGTTGTGGTTATGACGATGACCAAAGATTTGAGAATATGATTTGACAATAAGAAAATAATTGACAAATGATAATCATTGTTGAGTAATATCTGGAGTAGAATGTTGAATTTGGATACATTCTAGGGGTTCAGTTAGAACTCAGTGAATAGTGCACAGTGCACTCAAGTTACCCAACTTGTAATAGCTATAGTTAGAGCCATGGGAAATGGGGTCCTCGGGGCCATTCTACAGCTCAGGGAGGGAGAAAGAAAATGAGATCAGCCCCAGGGGGATGTGCTGCCTAGGGCCTCCAGAAGGCTCGGGGAGGGAGGCCCACGCCACCCTTCTTAAAACTATAAAGCAACTCAAACCGGTGACCCCCGGGCCCTGGTTTGAAATGGAAAAGGGCAGGATGCTGCACTTTTTTAAAAATCATTCCACAAATCTGAGATTCCTATAAAAAAAATGTTTTGGGCCTGTGGGGGCTCTGGCAGTGTATCGCTAACCTGCCCCCCTTTATTTTTTTGTTACTCTTCTTGTAGGACCGGGCAGTCCCCGAGTCCTAAAATGGCTGCTGCTACGTCTTTCTTGATGTTGTGGCATCCAATCAGATATTATCTTTTTGATCTGTCTCAAAAACGACTGAATGGATTCACACCAAATCACAAAACGCATGCTTTCTGGGTAAAAATATAGCCCTCTGCCAAATTTAGTGAAATTCCGTTCAGCAGTTTTGGCTGTAGCTGTGTCTAATTCCTCCTGAGGAAAACTGCATGGGGAAAACGTGTTTTGGGACCCCACTTTTTTCTCGGCCCCCACTTGACGGATCACCCCGAAATTTCCAGGAAGGAGCTGAGGTGGACAAGACTTTTTTGGGAAGGTTTTGTGAAATGGCATCAAAGTTATAAGTGAACCAAAAAAATCTATTTCTCTATGGAAACGTGGTCTTAATTATAACTACCAAGTGGTGACCGTCACCAGGCAATTACAGAATAGTTATAGTTAGGACTATGTTTCCATAGAAAATGGCTCTTCTGGTTTGCTAATAACTTTGGCACTGTTTTACAAATCTTCACAAAACTTTCCAAAAAGGTTTTCTTTATTTCTCCGCTCCATCCAGGAAAGTTTCAGGGTGATCTGTCAAGCAGAGGCCAAGAAAATGGGGGGAGTCCCAAAATGAATTTTCTCCATTTAAGTTCCATAGGAATTTTTTGAAAGGGCTACAGACAATAGGCTGATCTGAATTGCACCAAATTTGGCAGAAACCTAGATCTTGGTCCAGAAAGCGTGCTTTATGTGATTTGGTGTAAATGCGTTCGGTAGTGTTTGAGAAATTAAGGTTAAAAATCTTTGAATACCTGGATGGTTGGGTTCGCGGGAGGGTGGCGAGAGTTCTGCAGTCGCACACAATCAAAAAAATTGAGCTATCTGATTGGCCAAGGTTTTTCCCCCCCCCCATACAGCAGTACTCCTGCGGCAGCCCGTGCAGCCCTGCGTGGGCTCTCGCAGGGGTACTGCTAGACCGACCTTAGACAATTTTTTTTTATTATTCTATTTTTACTTTTTACTGGCTCTCTTGGGTGGGGTCCCTCTAACCCCCCCCTAAAAAAATGGCAAGGGGCAGGGTACCCCTACCATTCTATTATCATTTAGTTTCAGGACATGGAGACTGAGACCCCATGTGCTCTATTGTCGACTGCAACATTTTTCTTCAAGTTGCATCCGCCAATCACATCGCTCAGAGACTCTAGTGGGCACAGTCAATCTGAATGGGTTTTTTTGCTATGCGGTTCCGCAGGCATTTCATGAGAGTCCTGCAGCAACAGATATCTATAAACTTTAAACCTTAATTTCTCTAAAATGGCTGAACAGAATTACACCAAATCACAAAAACCACACTTTCTAGATAAAGAGCTAGCTTTCTGACAGAAATTGGTGTAATTCTGTTCAGCCGTTTGGTTGCATCATTGACTAATTTTCCCTATGGAAAATGTATTGCAAAAAAAGCATTTCAGGACCCACGCTTTTCAAGGACCCCCAACTTGAAAGATCACCTCAAAACTTTACAAAAAAAAGCTGAGGTGGATGTTTTTTTAATTTTTTTGGAAAGTTTGTTGAAGATTCATCAAATGGCACCAAAGTTATTAGCGAAACAAAAACCACTTTTCCTATGGGAAGTCTGACCTAAATATTTCAACAAAGTGGCAGAAAAAAAAGTTAAGGGGGTCAAAAAAGATGCATTTTTGTATTTTAACTCCTTGAAGAAGCTTTGCTCATGATTGCAGTAAAAACCTTTGAATGGATTTAAGAAAAGCAAAGCTCCCTGCTTACAACAAAAGCTAACAATAACTTAATCTTAACTTGTTTTTTTTCCAGTTGCTTTTTTTTATTATATACCTCATGTAACAGTTCTCTGTGGCAGTCGGCCTCCCCTCCTCACTTGCTTTGGCTGTGTGCTGTGGGGGTTGGCTAACCCACCATGAATGGGCAAAGCCCACTGCATATGTCCTTTGGCAGTGCATACCAGGGTGGCCCACAATGCTTGGGCTTCAGTCAGACACAGCGCACAACCCTCCATGAAAAGCCATCCACCTCTGCACACAGACTTTGGCCATTCAGAAAGGGGGCGAGGCCATTTACAGGGGTTAGGCCCTGCCCCCACTGCAGAAGATCTTCGGCTCTGCGCAGCAGGAATTGGCCACAGGCGGAGAGGCCCTACGCTCAGCCGGCTGCGTGTGGCCAAACCCCATCAGGCCATTGACCAAGCACAGCCATAGTGTACTGAATACTTACTTATTTTTTTATGGCCTGTGGATTAGAAAATCCTGGGGTTTGCTAGAAGGATCTGCATGACCCAGGAAGGGTCGAGGATTTGCAAATCCTGTTATAAAAACGTATTTTGATATTTCATTGCTGGGGAGACCTTTGGCTGCCGACCACATGTAGGTTCACTCTGCCCCCTTAAGCCCTTTTTTTTTGTTTATTTATCCCAACACTGTGTTTGGTAATGGCGGCTGCAACAGAAACATTTCTGTGAGGGCTAGCCAATCAGAATCCAGTCATTTTGCAAATCTGCAGTCAGATTTGCAAATCCGCAATGGACTACTGGAGAAAAAGCTACCTAGTCCAATAGTGTGCCTTTATTTATTTTTTATTGGAGTTGTGAATCCTCTATGGATTCGTGAATACATAGAAGAGATTTGAATTAAGGGTCCAGATGTCTCTAAAACATATTGTCATCACGCCCAGACCGGAACACTTTTTAAAAGCTCATTTCTAGAAAACTACTGATCAGATTTACACCAAACCAAGAAAGGGTCCTTCCTTGAATAAAGTTCTATTTACATGCCAAGTTTAATGTAATTCCATTCAGGCAATTTTCTTCTGTTTTGAGGAGCAAAGAATCCTATGGGACTTTAAATGGAAAATGTGACTTTTGAGACCCCTATACTTTTTACCACCTGTTTCAGGGCACAAGTCAGGGTACACGCGGGTGGACGGTGTCCACCCACTATTTTCACAGGGTGGACACTGTCCACCTTGCCAAGAAGTTGGGCCCCACTGAAAAATGTGCTGAACTCGTCCCGTTGTAATTTTCTAACACCGGGACACATTCAGCAGTGCCTGCATGTTGTCTGCTTTCAATCCGCAACAACGTGCAGGCAGGGAGGGGGCGTCTCTCTTATTTCACACTCCAGCTGGGCCTATAACAAAGGCCCAATTTGAGGGGTCTTCAGGCCTCCTTTTGTTCGAGTCTCCTGGCTGATAGCAGTCAGGAGCCTCACACCTAGATGCAAATGCAGAGGAAACAAAGGCTCACATCTTGTTAGCACGGCACACATACTCAAGAGAGACAACTTTTCACTTTGTTCAGTCCCTGTTTACGAGGTATGCATGCACTGTAAGAATGACAGATGTGTTGGACTTTCCCAGTATTTGCACACAATAAATTGTATTTACACACAATAAATTGCCTATATATAGCGCTTACTACTCCTGAGGAGGTGTTGAAATATTTTAAATACCACTATTTTTTCTCGTATAGCGCTACTCATCCCAGTGCAGGGTGCACCAAACTGGTGAGTCTACCAGAGGCCTGGCATATCAAGGAGAAATAAATCCATTTCTTCTAGTTAGTCTTCGCATGTATGCTGCATTCTGCAGCACACATACAAAGAGGAAATAGCCTCCTCATAGGATAGTTTTTTCGTGGCCTTACGTTACGGTGTGTCAGGTAGGTTTTACATGAGGGTGCATTGGCGTTCCCGTACATCCACCCATGTATTTTGTGTGCAAATAATATATGCAGTCTTCTAAAGGCAGGCACATTAGCTTTTCTTGAATTAGCTCTCATGTTCCATTTCCCTGTAAAAGGATCAAGGTTATTACCTATTTATGTGAGGCGGCATTCCAGCTAGGCCCCACTAGTGAGTTCAAGTCTTAGAAGTTCCTTGATGGCTTTGAGAAAGTCAAAGTGCCTCTGCACTGTAGTGTGTCAGTCAGAGCAAGCCCAATATTGGTGGCCCAGTATTAAATCTTACCTGCTCTTGCTTGGAGTGGAGGGTGGGAGTGCCTGAAACAAGTCTGCGGCAGGGTGGTGAGCAGAAGACTGGATGCTACGGTAGAGGCGGTAGGCATCCACACGCCTATATGGTAAGCTTCCCTGAATCCGGCGGCAGATCTTGGGTCCTCCTGAATAGTTGGGTAGTTGAATTGTTGATCTTCCTCTGTGAGTAATGACTTGCTTTCCTTCAAAACTGCTTGCTGCTCCAGGGCGACAGCCTTCTCACTTCACCACGGCACCGGGTTTGTGACAGCGCACACAGCAAAACATCCCCTTCAAGTCACAGCATTGCATAGTGCGACAGCCCTCTTCTTGATAGAGCAATGCACCAGGATGACAGCCCTGGATCGTCAACGCGGCCCCCACCTGGCATATGGAGGTCATGGGCATCACACAGGTTTTCTGCATTCACTTTGTGCAATTCAGCCACTAAATAGACATCTCTTTAGTTCTCCTATTTAACCTCATAGGTCAATGTTTTGTCCTAAATTCTTGGTGCATGAGGTTAGATTGTGGCTGGCAGGTAAAATCCACATGAAAGTCAAGTGTCAAATGCATTATATATGTGGCTTAGATTCTTATTACTATATTCCGCTCCGTGTTTTGCAATTTCCAGCCGGCTACCAGTAGCAGTGTGAGGAGGACACCGCTTTGCTCCGCCGCATTGCCGCCTCCCAGGATTGCCCAGGATTGCTGCAAGGCCCCCGCAACGGTGAACTGTGGCATCCCGCGCCCCCTGCCTCGGAGTAAGCTGTGAGGAGCGGCGGCAGAGTGGCAGAGCAGTCGGAGCACTGCCGCGTTCCTGCAGATAGCAGTCTGTGGTGCCACCCTCTCCCCCGTGGTGTTGGCCTATGCAAGGGGGCTTACACAGGAGCAGAGTCGAGGTGCGGAGCTAAGGAGTCTCGGGGCCCCGGAGTCCCGGAGGATAGTTCCCTCGTAGCAGAGCGGAGCGGTCGTGCAGCGGTAGAGCGTCCAGCGCCCAGTGGCTCCTTACGGCACCTTGGAGACCCTCCCCTGGCACCGGGGGTTGCGGAGAGCGCGGAGAGCGCGGCAGATTAGCAGCAGATCGGCTGGAGCCAGAGCCGGTGCCAGAGCTCCTGCGGTAAGCGCGGCCGCCATTAGACGGTGGCCGCAGTGAGTGCGTGCCCTCGGCAGATCGCGGAGGCGGCCCGATTAGATCGGGTGCAGCCTGCGACTCTGCCTAGCGTGCCCCGCTTGCCCTTCCCTCATCATCTGCTCGTCATCTGCTCGTCATCTGCTTGTCATCTGCTTGCCATTTGTTTGCCTTCTGCCCACTACCTGCTTCCTGCACGCTCCCGGTTTGCCTGCTCCTGCTATCATTACCAGCTGCTCCTCACTTCTCTTCACTTCCAGCCACTGCCATCTCCCTAGCTACCGCCATAGTTATCATCACAGCCGCTACCATTGCCGCTAACAGGGCGGCCAAGGAACCCGAGGCTGCCCGCTGCTCCCTCCAGCCACCCCAGCTCCAGCCACCCCAGCCACCACCAGCCATTTAGCAATCACTGCAAGCCACCGCTACCGCTACGGCAGCCAGTGTAGCTATTGTAGCCACCGCAGCCACTGCTTCACCTGCATTAAGGGAGGAAATCAACCAATTGTTTGCACCCTGCACGGCATTGTTGAGCCACGATCCCCCGGGTGAGCTTTCTGGGCATTTTGAACACTCTAAGTAGCCCAAGCGGCTCGGTCAGTGGGGGTGTGTGAGGGGCCATCCTTTACCCCATACCCCCTACGTCTCCCAGCGATGAGATCTGGGAAAACCAGGAGCCCCACCCAATCCTTCAAAAAAACGCATCAAGAAGAGGGTTTCTGACGATGCAGTAGCGGACCAATCGCCACCTGAAAACCTGGCAAAATTGTCGAACCTACAGTTACAACCGGGTATTGCCTCGGATACAGCACCCGAGTTACAACCCTATCAGTCTTCATCTCAAGTTCAGCCTCCCCTCGTCCAACAAATAACAAGCGGAGCTGGTGGAGTCGGTGTGCTCAAGGAAAATCAAAACTGCAAAGACACGCAATCGAGACCTTCAGCCATCGCAGTTTCTTCATCGAAAAAATGTCTTTGAGGGACTATTTCAGAGGTTCCGTATCCTCTTTGAAGTCAAGATCAAGCTCACTTGACATACCCCTGACTCCCGCTTCAACTGCCTCATCCTCAGCCCTAGCCCCAGCCCCAGCCTCGCACCAAAAACTGGTCCAGCCCATGATCCATGTGTATGCCGGCGAGAAAGGCCTCAGTTCATCGTTCCCAGGCCTTCCAACAAGTGCCGATCCCCAAACAAAAGAAGCTTCCGAGGCACCTCCATCACCTCGGGTTCTCGTCCAGGCTCTCGACCAGTCCTCCATTGACTCACAAGTCGACAACTTTCACGTATCGGCTTCTGTTTCCCCTCCACCTTTCACTGGATGCCAGATGACTTCGCCAAATCATCACTCTGTTTGGATCCCTAGCCAGCTTTCTCCCTTAGCAAACAAGTCCCAAGCCCTCAAGGCCCATTCAATAGCAACTACTAAAGTTCTCACCCGCAAGTTGCAACCCAGGCAAACGAACATCTAAGCAACCCCACATCGTCATCTCCAACCCTTTCATCACCAACTGCCAACA
This sequence comes from Calotriton arnoldi, assembly GCA_963921515.1. Taxonomy (NCBI): domain Eukaryota; kingdom Metazoa; phylum Chordata; class Amphibia; order Caudata; family Salamandridae; genus Calotriton; species Calotriton arnoldi. The sequence goes on along the minus strand of CAWUFW010010045.1, from coordinate 313,169 downwards.
GTTGTCAACAAAAGATCAATACAGGCTGGGGCCATAACACCATGCCCAATACCCACCTCGACTTATCCTTTTTTTTACCAAAGAATCCAACAGTTAGACCGTCACCCCTTCATCTCCTGACCTAAACGAGCTCTGGTCACAACTCCTCCAAACCCTTCAATCTACAGTGTCAGCATTGAACTACCACTCAGACAAAATGGATCAACAGGTGGATCTATTAAACACTCTTGCTGTGTACACCGTTGGAATTGATCAAAAAATGGAGGCGCTCAATTCACTTATAATAAAAGCTCAATCTCAAGTGCAACTAGTTCAATCAGTATGTTGCTGCTCTCCCATCATCGACTCTCTATCCTCACTGCCCCAATTTCTGTCATCAGTACTAACAGAAATTCAGAGGATTCCAGAGTCCAGGCTTCCCGACTTCACGCCACCGGCTCCTCCACAGGGCAAACATCCGGAACCTGAGCACACGACCGACAAATTATCACCCGTTTCTTTACCATCAATCAAAGCAACAGCAGTCTCTAATGCATCCACCGACACAATCACCAACGCCAAATCACCTGAGCAATCCGCCCATTGACTATCAAAACGGGAAAAAAAAAGACTTCGGAAATCCCGCAATAGGCTCACAGAAGAGCCCAAAAAAACAATTTGCAACTATTTTACAAACAATAAACCAGCGACAGCACAGGCTTCGAGCACAGTGCTCACCGTCCCCACCAGCCAGTTGCAAGCAGCCCAGTCCCCAACATCCCAAAAAGGACCCTTAAAAGTAAAACATTCAACAAAAATGGAGTCACCTCAAGCTTCAAGGCATTCCCCACATCTAATATCTCAGGATAAAATTGGAGACACTGGAAACAGGCAATTACAAACCAATGAAGAGCTAATAATTGTCAACAGGTCAGCCACAACCACGCCCCCACAAAAGCGTCCACCAACTACTGAACCCTTTTCCCCACCTCAACTGATGATCAACAGTCCAGGCTTACATCACGCAGCTAACTCCATCAAAGAACTGGACCATCAGTTTTCGGCAACCCCATCCAGCCAACTTTCTTTGGCGTGTATGCGCAAAACAGTTTTTACCTCAGCATCAACCAACCAAGTCAGTGAGCAAGCCCCCCTCTTGTACAGTATATCAATCTCTCAACGAACATCAGAAGTTAAGCTTAAGCCAACTAAGTCTTTACCCGCTGAAATCCACAACCCAGCCACAGATACCAATGAGACCAAATTACTGTTAACACCAGAGTACGTCTCTCAAGGCCCGCACGACATATTAAATCGCGGGAATATAATCCGGCTTTTTAAATCGAACCCGGACCTGTGTAAGCTGGAATCAAAAGACATACTCGCCATCGAATTTAAACCCAGTATCGGCCCCCAAACGGGAGAATCGACCCTAATTACATTAGTATCTAAAGCCACAAGGGAACTGGTTCAATCTAAAGCTGACCAATTCAAAAACTGGGGAATAATCATAGCAACGCCCCGAGTTCCCCGATACACCTCAATACTCGTATCTAGCCAGGCCCCAGCTTCAAGTATAAGCCACACCCCTTTTTCCATTCTAAAGTCAGCCACAAGCCGCTCTCCAGTCGGCAATGACGAGTGCAGTGAAGTACAGCAAGCCACCAGAAGTGCAGACTGGTCATGGCTGCCAGCAGCCCTATCCCAAAGTAGGATCAATTGAAATAACTTGGAACATGGTTTAATAATCTGTTCCTGGAATATCAACGGTCTTTTGTCGAAATCGCAATCTCCAGACACACTTGGATTCTTAAAAAAACACGACATTATTCTTCTCCAGGAAACCTGGCTATTAACCAGCAACCCAATTGAAGGGTACCTGGAATTCACATCGCCCGCCACAAGACAGAGCAAGTTCGGCAGACTGTGCGGTGGACTTTCTATCTACGCGGCTACTAGACTGTCAGCACGCATCAAACAGCTAAAATTTGAAGTTGACTGGGTCGCTGGCATTGTGGTCGAAAATTTCACAGCAGAGAGCAAGCTACTACTGCTAAATGTTCACATTTCTCCATGCACCAGTGAGAAAAAATCCAAACTGGGCTGCCTGATCAAAATATTATGCAACATCTTAAGCATATATGGCAGTACACCATGTTTAATCTCTGGAGATTTTAATACCAACCTCTTCCACAACCAGTTTGAGGACCTAGGGATCATCCTTCCAGCGGTCCCCTCACATCTCGCCACACAAACATTACCATCAGGACTCAGACCGTCTAAATTGGGCGAATATGCAGTGCTCCAATTCAGCAGAATAGGTTATATAGTAATAAACGGCCGCTCATCCACAGATACCCCCCCGGCCTGGACAAGAACCAACGGCCGAACCCATTCATTTCTGGACTTTACATTAGGAAACAGTGAAATGCTCACCTTAATCGAGTGCCATTACATCGCAGCACAGGGGGAGAGTGACCATCGACCCCAAATAATAACATTATCTCTCAACATGCCTCACCATCAGGCACTCGCTCACACAATATCAGACAGTCATTTGGAGAACCTAAGGCGAATGAAATGGACGTCCAGCGCTGTCCCCACTGTCACGGGGAAATGCGGTGCCTTTCAACGTTTACAATGCAAAAAAGACGCGCCTATCATCGACGGCTGGGAAGCGCTTGTGAACAGTTTATTAAACGAATTTCCATCCAATTCTTACCCCTGGCAAGACACACCACAACTTCGCATTTCACCTGCAACAAAAATGTTAAAATCTCAAAGAAACTCTGCCCTATGCCGGGCCAGAAAAAGCCCGGGAAACGCAATTTTATTTAACCTCTATCAGCAAGCTCAAAAAGCTTTCAAGGCATCCGTGCACAGAGACAAACAATCAGTGTCAGACCAGTTCTGGTTGAAGTTAGTCTACGCCAGCAAAAAGTCTAACACAAAGTTATTCTGGTCCCTCGTGAACAGAGGCCCATTAGGAGGCAGAGGACACAGCAGCGCAAACATAAGTGCTGACGACTGGACCGAGTTTCTATTCAACCATTTCAGTGAACATCTAAGCAGGACAGAGTACCTCAGCCCCCATTCGACATCCAAATCTTGGCCACCACTTACTGAAGGCCGCTGCACAGGCAACACCGGGTCCACTACCACAGTTGAAGGCGCCCTGGATGCAACAATAATTGAGAGAAAGGAGCCACGAAATGATTCAACTCCAGAGATGCTGATGACACCAGGAGTTTTAAGAAACACCATCGCCCGGATAATTAGGAAAGGCAGGTCAGACGGAGCCCCTGGCCCCAATGGACTACCTCAGGGCTTGTTCAAGTCAGATGAAACGTTGTGGTCAGGTCTCCTTGCACCCCTGTTTTTACATTGCAGGCTCATTAACCACATCCCGGATTCCTGGAAAGGTGCTATCATTCATCCCATCTACAAGAGTGGTAAAAGAAATGACCCAAAAAATTACAGAATGATAGCCCTTCTTGATATTGAATCCAAATATTATGCCAGCATTTTACTGGAAGAACTGTCAACCTGGGCTGAATCAACACAGCGCCTCCCCTTTAATCAGACCAGCTTCGTAGCTAATTCAGGCACAACCAGCAACCTACTGACATTAACTGTTTTGATGGAGAAGGCAGACGTTCGTCGTATCCAACTATACTGCTGCTTCGTCGACTTCAAGGCGGCTTTTGACCGGGTGCCACGCGGCCGCCTATGGCAAAAATTAGAGCACTGGGGTATACCCCCCGCCCTCTTACAAGCCATAATCCAACTCCACACACAAACCTGGATAAGAATAAAGTTGGGAGACGGGTCCCATGTTTCAAAAAAGATCCAAACAGGAAGCAGTGTTAAACAAGGCTATCCCCCATACTTGATAAGGTTAACTCCCATCCGCCTCAACTGGACGGAACCCGCATAAGCAACCTGTTATATGCTGACGACCTTGTGTTACTGAGCCACACAAAGGCCTGCAGAGGCTACTCGACAAACTCTTTCCCTACACACTTGACAATGCTCTCGAATTGAATCTGTCAAAAACAAAAATAATTCATTTCAGCAAACAGAAACAGCAGAAAAGTAGGTGGTTTTTCAACAATAAAAGCATCAACACAGTGCCACACTATAAATATTTGGGAATTGTTAGAACTGGGGGTCTCTAGTTGGCAGAGGTAGGTACCTTTGTCCAAATAGGGACCCTTGCTTCTAGTCAGGGTAAGGGGGTACACTCCTGAGATAACCCCTGCTCACCCTCTTGGTAGCTTGGCACGAGCAGACAGGCTTAGTTCAGAGGCAGTGTGTAAAGCATTTGTGAACACATACAGTAATCCAGTGACAACACTACAAATGGACACCACACAGGTTGTATTATAAAAATAAGTATATTTTATATAGATTTACCACAAGACCATAAATGACATAAATAATCCACAATACTGTACTTTAAGGATGGTAGAATTAGCTTGAGTCTCTTAAAATGAAAATGCGACACTTTGAGTTCAATGTACCTTAAGATGCGTAACGCAGGGCAACGAAAAGTGTTGCAGGGAAGGTGATGCGGTAGTCCCTTACACGCAAGGACGGTGATGCGTTGAAGATCTGGTGCAAAAGAAACAAAGTGGCGTCTTCTTGAGGTTGCGACAATGAAGATGTGATGCGTGCACGCCTGACGGCCGTGCGGCGATTGCGATGAGTCTTTGGAGCCGCGACAGGCCCTGCGACACGCTTCCCTGGCGATGCGACGGCGTCTGATGCGAGGTCGACGATCTTCTCCTGGGATGCGGGGCGCGCCTCGTGTTGCGATGCGTCGGCGTCTGATGCGAGGTCGATGCTCTGCCCCGGGGATGCGACGGCGTCTGATGCGACGGCGACACTCTTCTCCGGTGCTGCGAGGTGCTTCGAAGGATGCGGCGCCCTTCTTCGGGGATGCGCCGGCGTCTGATGCGACGGCGACACTCTTCTCCGGCGATGCGAGACTCAGCGGCTGCGGCGACACGCTTCTTCGTGTTGAGTCGCGATTCCAGCTCCCAGAGACACGCAAGTGTGTCAGAAGGTCCAAATTCCCAGCAAGGGAATACAGGGGGAGCTGGTGGGTGAAGTCTGTTGTCCCTGAGACTTCAGCAGGAGGCAAGCTCTAAAATCAAGCCCTTGGAGATCGTTCACAAGTTGATGAAAGTTACAGCAAAGCAAAAGTTCCTTTCTCCTTTCTTTGGCAGTCAGGCAAACCACTGCAGGCCAATCCCCCAAGCAGCACTTCAGGCTTAGGGATAGTCTCTCCTCAGTTTCTTCTTGGTTCCGCTCCTCAGCAAAGGTTTCTTCTTGTTTCCCAAAAGTGATCTAATTTCCTAGGTGTCTGGGTCCCCTTTTTATACACCTTTTCTCTTTGTTCTCTGGAGGCAGAGAGGCCTCTGCCTAGCCCAAAACCAGTTCTGGTCAGTCCTGGAGCACTTTGTTTTCCTTTCTCCTTCTTTCCTTTCAGAATGTGGGGCAGAGTGCTCAGCCGCCCGGCAGGAGGTGGAGCCAGCATTGTGGAAGGCAGGCACAGCCCTATTCAGACCCAGGTGCAACTCCTCCCTCCACTCTGGATGCAGATCTTTCTATTCAGCCCTGTGCTGACTCACCCTGTCTCCTGTAGCCACCCCCAGCCCCTGTCACTCAATCTCCAGACAAGGAATACACAACCTAGCAGAGGCAGGCTTGGAAGTTTAGGCAAGAAAATACCCACTTTCTAAAAGTGATATTTTTAAACACAGAATGTTAAAACCAACTTCACTAAAAGATGTATTTTATCATTCTGAGTTCAGGCATACTAAATTCGTTTTTCTACCATGTTCCCTGGGTCAGTTCTGACTATAAGGTGTAATAGTCAGTCTGCCCATTCTGGCCTATGGGGAGCAGGTAGCCTTGCAATAGTGAAAAACGAAAATGGCTGTAATTCACTATTAGGACATGCCACACACACCAGGGCATGTCCTACCTTGTACTTACAATGCACCCTGCCCTAGGGCCTACTTTAGGGGTGACCAACATGCAGTAAAGGGAAGGTTTAGGGACTGGTAAGTGGGTGTACTCACCAAGTCGACATGGCAGCCTAGGCTGCACGCAGGCTCTGCGATGGCAGGCCTGAGACACATTTTACAAGCCGCTTCCGTGGGTGGCACAACCAGTGCTGCAAGCCCACCAGCGGTATTGGATTTACAAGCCCTGGGCACACTCAGTGCACTGTACTAGGGACTGACAAGTAAACCAATCATCCAATCATGGAGTCACTAATACATACATCAATTTACAATAGGGAGCACTTGCACTGTGGCACTGAATAGCAGTGGCACAGTGCCCAAAGCATCTAAACCAGCAAAAACAGATCAATAACATTGGAGGCATCATCAAAAAATGGAAGGGAGACCCACGCCAAGGATGCCAGGTCTAACACGTGTCCCCTCCAGCTGAAATGTGGGGAGAACTACCCTACCTTCTGGGAGTTCTCTTCACTAAGGCGGAAAAATCTGGACAGACCATCAGCATTGGCGTGTTCTGTACCAGGGCGGTGTTCCACCGTGAAGTCTATCCCCTGTAGGGAAATGGACCACCTCAACAGCTTTGGATTCTCACCCCTCATCTGCATCAACCATCTGAGGGGCCTGTGGTCTGTCTGAACCCGGAAGTGAGCCCCAAACAGGTATGGTCTCAGCTTCTTCAGTGCCCAGACCACAGCAAATGCCTCACGCTCAATAGCACTCCACCTCTGTTCCCGTGGAAGTAACCTCCTGCTAAGGAAGGCTACAGGTTGGTCTAGGCCCTCCTCATTCATCTGTGACAAAACAGCCCCCACACCATGCTCTGAAGCGTCTGTCTGAACGATAAACTCTTTGGAGAAGTTGGGGGCCAGGAGCACGGGCGCCTTGCACATGGCTGTCTTCAAGTTGTCAAAAGCTTTTTGACAAGTGTCAGTCCAAATCACTCTCTTGGGCTGCTTCCTGGAAGTCAGCTCTGTCAAGGGTGCAACCATGCTGCCATACCCCTTGACAAATCTCCTGTAATACCCGGTGAGTCCTAGGAAGGCTCTCACCGCTGTCTGGGTCTTGGGGGCTCCCAAGCCAGAATGGTATCTATCTTGGGCTGTAGGGGCGCCACCTGGCCGCTCCCAACCTGGTGTCCCAAGTACACCACAGAACCCTGCCCGATCTGGCACTTACTCGCCTTGATCGTGAGGCCTGCCCTCCGCAGCACCATCAACACTTCCCAGAGGTGGCGCAGATGTTCTTCCCAACTGGCGCTGAACACTGCGATGTCATCCAGGTAGGCGGCACTGAACTCTTCCAGTCCGACCAACACCTGGTTGACCAACCTCTGAAAGGTGGCAGGGGCATTCTTCATCCCAAAGGGCATCACCTGGAATTGGTAGTGCCCATCTGGTGTGGAGAATGCTGACCTCTCCTTTGCCCCATCAGTCAAGGCGATCTGCCAGTACCCAGACGTTAAGTCAAACGTACTGAGGTACCGGGCAGCCCCTAACCGATCTATGAGCTCATCAGCTCTGGGGATGGGGTGTGCGTCAGTCCTGGTGACGGAATTGAGTCCTCGGTAGTCCACACAGAACCGGAGTTCGGGTGTGGCACCAGGCGCGGCAGCCTTTGGGACCAAGACCACTGGGCTGGCCCAAGGGCTGTGAGAGGACTCAATTACCCCCAATGCAAAGATCTTGGAGACCTCCTCCTTGATGCAAGCTCTCACCCTGTCAGTCACCCTGTAAGCCTTGTGCTTGACAGGAAGACTGTCCCCAGTGTCCACATCATGGACGCACCAGTCAGTGACACTAGGAACCAGGGAGAACAGGTCAGGAAACTGCCCCAACAGTTGGCGACAGTCACCTTGCTGCTCAGGTGTCAGGGAGGTAGAGAGGTTCACACCCTCCACTGATCCATCTTGCTCTTGGGCTGACAGGAGGTCAGGAAGAGGCTCAGTCTCCTCCTCCATCCCAGCATCTGTAGCTAAGAGCAGGCCCACTTGGGACCTCTCCAAGTGGGGCTTCAGGCGGTTGACGTGCAGGACCCGCAAGGGGTTCCTGGGAGACCGCATGTCCACCAAGTAGGTAACAGGACTCTTGCGCTCCACCACCTCAAAGGGTCCGGTCCACTTATCCTGGAGCGCACAGGGCTCCACTGGGGCCATGACCCAAACTTTCTGACCAGGTTGAAGCTCAACCAGAGTGGCATTCTGGTCGTACCACCGCTTCATTTCCTCCTGGCTGGCTTCCAGATTCGCCTCAGCAAGTTGCCTGAAACGCCTAGTTTGGTTCCTGAAGGCCAGCATGTAGCTATATACATCCTGGGGAGGTTTCCTGGGAGATTGCTCCCAGCCTTCCTTGACCAAACTCAGAGGTCCTCTCACTGGGTGACCATACAGAAGCTCAAAGGGGCTGAACCCTAGAGACTTCTGTGGCACCTCCCGGTATGCAAAAAGAAGGCATGGCAAGAGGACGTCCCACTTACGCCTCATGGGTTCTTCCAGACCCATAATCATGCCCTTCAGGGTCTGGTTGAATCTCTCAACCAACCCATTTCCTTGGGGGTGGTAAGGAGTGGTGAACTTGTACGTTACACCGCACTCCTGCCACAGGGACTTCATATACTTGGATATGAAGTTAGTACCTCTGTCAGACACCAGCTCTTGAGGGAACCCCACACGTGAGAAAATTCCCATCAGTGCCCGTCCCACCACGGGGGCCGTCACTGTCCTCAGAGGGATGGCTTCAGGGTACCGGGTGGCATGGTCCACCAAGACCAGGATAAACCTGTTGCCCATGGCTGTCTTGGGGTCCAGTGGCCCCACAATGTCAATACCCACCCGTTCAAAGGGGGTGCTGACCACAGGGAATGGCTGGAGAGGAGCCTTGTGCTTCCTCCCACTCTTTCCACTTGCCTGGCAAGTCTGACAAGTCCTGCAGTGAGTGGCGGCACTCCTGCGCATTTGGGGCCAAAAGAAATGGGTGACAAGCCTTTCAAAGGTCTTGTCCTGCCCCAGATGTCCTGCTAAAGGCACATCATGAGCCAAACCCAGTAGGAAGGCTCTGAAGCGCTGGGGTACCACCAGCACACGGGCTGACCCAGGCTCAGCAACCTTAGGCTCGCTATACAGGAGACCCTTCTCCCAGTAGATCCAATGTGATCCAGACTGATCACCTGCTGCCTGGTCTGTGGCCTGTTGCCTCAGACCCACGAGAGAAGGGCACTTGTTCTGCTCCTCGCAGAACTCCTCCCTGGAGAGTCCTCCATCTTGCTGCCAATGGGTCAGCTCAGGCAGGTCCCCCAGTTCAGCTACCTGTTCCCCTGTAGGCTCCAGGGCATCCCCTCAGGGTCTGCCTCCTCCTGGACCGTGGGAACATCGGGGGCTGGTTTCCCGCGCCCCCTGCCTCTTCTCTCTCCGGCAGGCACCTGGGCCTCCCTCTCAGGCTCCAGGTCCTCTTGAACACCTCTGGCTGCCATGGACCGGGTGGTCACACACGCCCAATCAGGCAAGCCCAACATCTCCAAATGAGCACTCCGCTCCACCTTAGCCCAAGGGGAGCTCTCCAAATCGTTCCCTAACAAACAGTCAACAGGCATGACTGGCCTCACAGCTACTTGAAGAGTACCAGAGACCCCCCACTCAAAGGGAACCTGAGCCACTTTGCAGTGGCTCTCTGTGTTGTCAGCGGCAACAACTGGATAGAATGCATCAGGGACCACCTGCTCTTTAGACACCAGGTGACACTTGACAGCTGTCACACTGGCTCCTGTGTCTCTCAGAGCCTCCACCCTTTGGCCATTGATGGTCACCCACTGCCTGTATTTCTTAGTGTTCTCAGGCAGTTGGGTCCTAGGGACCATCTCAGAGTCTCCTAAAGAGACAAGGGACAATATTACAGGATCCCACCCATCTTGGGCACCCACCTCCTCCCCCAGGGCTACACTAGCCAATTTCCGGGGGACTGCACCAGGGGGTGCTGGCTTTCCAAACAAAGGGCAATGGGGATCATTGGCCTTGTGGCCTAGGGCGCCACATCTGTAGCACACCAGGGGTCCCCTAAGGACAGGTGGACCTGTCGGGGCCCCGTGCTTTTTCTCAGGGGGAGGCTGGGAACCTTTCCCTTGGTTCCCTTGGGGTTTACTTTGGGGCCCTCTCTGGAACTCCATCTGTTTACCCTTGTCCCCCCCACTCCTCTGCTGGGGACCCTGCCCACCCTTGGCGGAGTCTCCCACATGACCCTTGTGGACCCGGGTGCTCACCCAGCGGTCCGCCTCCTCAGCAAGCTGCCCTAGGGTTAGTCAGCCTACTGTCAATCAGGTGCTGGCGTAGCTCAGGAAAACAATTACTGGACAAGTGCTCCCATGCAATCAAATCAAAGAGCGCCTGAAAATCATTTGCTTTGCTACCCTTTACCCAATTATCCAAGGCTCTGCAAAAAAAGGTCACATATTCAACCCAGGTACTGTTTTCAATCTTCTTACAGTTCCTGAACCTCTGCCTATAGAGTTCAGGAGTCAACCCATACCTGGTCATCAATGCATTCTTCATGTGGCTGTAGGAATTATAGACTTCAGAGGGCAAGTCCAACAAGGTATCCCGTCCCTCACTAAGGAACCGACCCCACAACCCCGCTCCCCAATCCTTCTCAGGGACCCGGTGGGAAGTCATGGCTACCTCATAGGCCTTGAACCATTGCCCAATATCATCATTTTTAAAAAACTCCTTAACCACATCTTTAGGAATATACACCCTGGCCTCACCAGGCACTGACGGTGTGCTGCCACCAGAGGGAGTAATCTCTAATTTTTTGTCTCTAAACTTTATCTCCCTCAAACTTTTTTCATGCTCCTGATCCATTCTTTTCTCCTCTAAGGCCAACTTTCTAGATTGCAATTCAAATTCCAACTGCCCTTGAACTTGAGCTTGGTCAGCTCCATTTCATGCATCCTACTCTTTTCTCTGTCCTCCAGCTCTTCTGGGGACAGACCTCGGGCAGAAACACTGCTACCTATGGGGGAAGATGCTCTCCTCTCCCCTGGACCTACTGGCCCATCCAGCTGCTCAATTATATTCTCAGCCCCTCCTCATTCTCAGGGGTATTCCTTGCTTCGACCCAGGCCCTCAGCGCCTTTTGGAAATCATCCTTCTTGGAGATTCCGGTCATAGAAACTTTGAACTTCCTGCAGAAATGCTTGAGCTGGTTAACGGTGTAGCAATCCAGTTTCTCCTCTTCCCAATCATTATCAACAGATACTACGGATGCTGCTTTTTCCATGGTGATTAAACTTGGCAGTTTTTAGCAAAAATAGAAAGTCCCAGAAAAGAATATCTACCAAAAGTATGTGGTTGCGTTATGGTCTGCACTCACTAGGTAGTGTTCACCAATCACTGTACATGAGTCACAAATGCAAGTCCAGAATCCCCACCGCTGACCACCAATGTTAGAACTGGGGGTCTCTAGTTGGCAGAGGTAGGTACCTTTGTCCAAATAGGGACCCTTGCTTCTAGTCAGAGTAAGGGGGTACACTCCTGAAATAACCCCTGCTCACCCTCTTGGTAGCTTGGCACGAGCAGACAGGCTTAGCTCAGAGGCAGTGTGTAAAGCATTTGTGAACAAATACAGTAATCCAGTGACAACACTACAAATGGACACCACACAGGTTGTATTATAAAAATAAGTATCTTTTATATAGATTTACCACAAGACCATAAATGAAATAAATAATCCACAATACTGTACTTTAAGGATGGTAGAATTAGCTTGAGTCTCTTAAAATGAAAATGCGACACTTTGAGTTCAATGTACCTTAAGATGCGTAACGCAGGGCAACGAAAAGTGTTGCAGGGAAGGTGATGCGGTAGTCCCTTACACGCAAGGACGGTGATGCGTTGAAGATCTGGTGCAAAAGAAACAAAGTGGCGTCTTCTTGAGGTTGCGACAACGAAGATGTGATGCGTGCACGCCCGACGGCCGTGCGGCGATTGCGATGAGTCTTTGGAGCCGCGACAGGCCCTGCGACACGCTTCCCTGGCGATGCGACGGCTCTGATGCGAGGTCGACGATCTTCTCCTGGGATGCGGGGCGCGCCTCGTGTTGCGATGCGTCGGCGTCTGATGCAAGGTCGATGCTCTGCCCCGGGGATGCGACGGCGTCTGATGCGACGGCGACACTCTTCTCCGGTGCTGCGAGGTGCTTCGAAGGATGCGGCGCGCTTCTTCAGGGATGCGCCGGCGTCTGATGCGACGGCGACACTCTTCTCCGGCGATGCGAGACTCAGCGGCTGCGGCGACACGCTTCTTCGTGTTGAGTCGCGCTTCCAGCTCCCAGAGACACGCAAGTGTGTCAGAAGGTCCAAATTCCCAGCAAGGGAATACAGGGGGAGCTGGTGGGTGAAGTCTGTTGTCCCTGAGACTTCAGCAGGAGGCAAGCTCTAAAATCAAGCCCTTGGAGATCGTTCACAAGTTGATGAAAGTTACAGCAAAGCAAAAGTTCCTTTCTCCTTTCTTTGGCAGTCAGGCAAACCACTGCAGGCCAATCCCCCAAGCAGCACTTCAGGCTTAGGGATAGTCTCTCCTCAGTTTCTTCTTGGTTCCGCTCCTCAGCAAAGGTTTCTTCTTGTTTCCCAAAAGTGATCTAATTTCCTAGGGGTCTGGGTCCCCTTTTATACACCTTTTCTCTTTGTTCTCTGGAGGCAGAGAGGCCTCTGCCTAGCCCAAAACCAGTTCTGGTCAGTCCTGGAGCACTTTGTTTTCCTTTCTCCTTCTTTCCTTTCAGAATGTGGGGCAGAGTGCTCAGCCGCCCGGCAGGAGGTGGAGCCAGCATTGTGGAAGGCAGGCACAGCCCTATTCAGACCCAGGTGCAACTCCTCCCTCCACTCTGGATGCAGATCTTTCTATTCAGCCCTGTGCTGACTCACCCTGTCTCCTGTAGCCACCCCCAGCCCCTGTCACTCAATCTCCAGACAAGGAATACACAACCTAGCAGAGGCAGGCTTGGACGTTTAGGCAAGAAAATACCCACTTTCTAAAAGTGGTATTTTCAAACACAGAATGTTAAAACCAACTTCACTAAAAGATGTATTTTATCATTCTGAGTTCAGGCATACTAAATTCGTTTTTCTACCATGTTCCCTGGGTCAGTTCTGACTATAAGGTGTAATAGTCAGTCTGCCCATTCTGGCCTGTGGGGAGCAGGTAGCCTTGCAATAGTGAAAAACGAAAATGGCTGTAATTCACTATTAGGACATGCCACACACACCAGGGCATGTCCTACCTTGTACTTACAATGCACCCTGCCCTAGGGCCTACTTTAGGGGTGACCAACATGCAGTAAAGGGAAGGTTTAGGGACTGGTAAGTGGGTGAACTCACCAAGTCGACATGGCAGCCTAGGCTGCACGCAGGCTCTGCGATGGCAGGCCTGAGACACATTTTACAAGCCGCTTCCGTGGGTGGCACAACCAGTGCTGCAAGCCCACCAGCGGTATTGGATTTACAAGCCCTGGGCACACTCAGTGCACTGTACTAGGGACTGACAAGTAAACCAATCATCCAATCATGGAGTCACTAATACATACATCAATTTACAATAGGGAGCACTTGCACTGTGGCACTGAATAGCAGTGGCACAGTGCCCAAAGCATCTAAACCAGCAAAAACAGATCAATAACATTGGAGGCATCATCAAAAAATGGAAGGGAGACCCACGCCAAGGATGCCAGGTCTAACAGGAATCTTCCTTGACTCCAGAGGTTCCTTCACTAAACAAAAAGATGCCGTCAAGGCTAAAGCACTGTCGCTTGAGGTTGCGTCGGCAAAACTCTCAAAACATCTACTAGGGCCAAGCCTAACTCCACTGCTCAAGGTGATGAAGGCCAAGATCACCAATTCCTTATCATACGGACACGAGATTATGATGGGCACAACAAACATCTTATTAAATAAATCAACCACCAGAATCTTTAAACGAGCATGGCGCCTGCCGAGGTCTTCATCCCCAGCACAAGTCAGAATAGAACTTGGCCTGCTAGATCATAACGGCGTCGAGGCTGGCGCATTTATTAAGTTCTGCAATAGACTGCGCAACTTCCGGGACGGCAGTCTTGAGGCTAAACTTTGGAATGAAATATCGACCAGCACATCTAGCCAAAAATATCGGCACCACTTGGTTCACTCCCTACAGCTACTCGGAGTCACGGATTATTGGGGAACAAACCCATCACAACAGGCATTGAAGACCGTAATCAAGCGAAGTGTTCGGCTCTGGTCTTTTCACTCCGACAGGGCAAAACTATCCAGAAGGAAACACGCCTGGGCTGTTATCTCCGATTACAAACCGGGGGTTGAGTCATCCTACCTATCAAGCACATACTCACTCTTTTGGAAGGTTAAGTTCATGGCCCTAAGGCTGGGCGAGTGGCCCTTTTTAAAGCATCTGCCACAATGGCGGCGCCCCAGTCTCAATATCGAATGCAGGGTATGCGGCTACCACTCCCAAAGCATGGAGCATATAGCCTGCACATGCCCAGCTCTGCTTAACGACAGAAGGACTTTATTGCGAGAGGAGTGGAACAAACTAGGTGCTCGTACATGTCGTCAGGCCATAATAGCGGCTATGAACCCAGAAAATATAAAGCTGAACATTCGGTTCACCAAATTTGTCATCAGAGCTGCTAAAATGCTGGGGAAAGAGAAGGCAGCAAATCTTCCGCCGGTTGGCCTTGCCACCTCTTTGTAATAAAATTTTAGCGGCCACCGGCCCCTTCAGCTTGGCCTACCTGAACACTGTCTTCAGTATTTTAATACTAGCCGTCACATTTATTTGTCCCTTTTTTTTAGACTTTCTTAAAACTACCCCGTGACTGTTATGTTATCCAACGACCTTGAACCATAAAGACAAACGAATATTCGGACAATTTTTAATTTGAACCCATTTTTATCGCAGGGTTACTGCACTGTTTTTGCACTAACCTGGGTCCTTTTTTTCTTTCTTTTTAAACTTTTGTATATGTACACATGAGTTACACGGTTTTAACATTTTGTTATGGTTTTTAGTAATCAAACAATAAATTTGAATTGAGTGAGTGAGAAGTGATATAGGGTTTGCTCACCTTCCCAAACACCTAACCATAGAATACAACAGGAGCGAACCCCTATCACGCTTAGCCTATCTCTCCATACCAGCAAAAGGGGATTACCCTATGGTATTAAAAGGCCTGTCACCCACTGGAATTCCAAGTGGCATGCTTCATCAAAGAGTCCTCGTTCGGATACCTAATGTATCTGGGTGGTCTCAATCTTGGTTACCAAGGAAACTCTTTGGTCATTGGGTGGGATCCTAGATTTAAAATAGTCTAGGGGTTCCTCAGGGTTAATGTTATTCTCAAAGGGCACCCTGACGGAGTTAAAAATGGGTGGGGATGCACTAAGGAAATTAGTATCCTCTGTAACCCTGGGTCAACACGCTTCAGCCATCACACCAATGCCTCACCGGGTTAGTTGGCTTTCATCAGGATCTCACAAGGATCCTGATAGTATCTTATTTGTTTGCATTCAGCTGTGAAACTTTAATTCACCATACTCATACATGCCATCCATGCCAACCCATTTGGTCGCTATGATAGCATTTCTTTAGCAGCGTCCTGTTTAGAGCTCCGTGAGCGTAAGGAGGAAGTGGGCCTTATAGTCAAACTTTCATCAAACATCTCTTCCCGGCCGTAAACCTATTTGGTTCTTCCTTTCCCCGCATCCTAGATTCTTATTATACATGGTACAACATTACAGCTCATTAAATCAAACACAGGAGATTTGCCTAGGATCACAGAATTTGGTCAGGCTGGGAAGCTGGGATTGATCCAATGTTTACTGCTTTCACATTGTTCATGTCAGCCATTTTGATGGGCATATCTTTATTTCTCCTGTTTTGCATCAAAGGTTAATGCTTTGTCTTTAATTCTTGACACATGAGTTTGAAGCATGGGTGGCGGGCAGATGCCGCAACTGTGCACTTTTCACTTCAAATAAGGACTGCCTTGTATAATCCTGCTTGCTCCTACATGACCCAAATATTTCAGTTTTTTGCAGAAGTATCTAAATCTGTCACACCACAACAGAAAATGATTTCAAAACATTTGAAATTGTGTGCTTTATATACCAGTAGCAATCACTAAGTGTTGAAGAGCTGTTTTCCTTGAAAGGAAGACAAGTTGCGTTTTTGTAACTCTGGAAATTTGAGAGCGCTGGATATGGCTGTGTTAAAGTTTGCCAAGTTGTTACCCTGCTGAGGTATGGGTGGTTTTGTTTTTTGCCCTTCTCAGACCTACCTACTGCAGCGATTTTGCAAAGTTTGCAATGTACTGTATTAAAACAATAACACAGGTTAGCTTTGTTGTTATAATGCTCTTAGGTCTGGGAGACTGATGAAATTCAGAGTTATGCTTGCTATGAAATGAAAGATCATGTGTGTTTACCCAGGGCTGGCTCCTTCAGGATGAGGTTACTGTGAATATGTGAGCCCACAAGCTATTGTTACTGTAAACATGTAGGTCAAATAGACCGTCTCTGGTGCACCATGTTAGCAGTGTAACATGTCTAGAATATGCATAGGTCTTCTTAGCGAGCATAGTCTAGTGTAGTAGATTCTGATTACTGGTGATAGTTTGCGGTGTCTTTCGCTGCTCCTACATTTCTCCACTTGGGTAGTTTTTCTATGCAAACTAGTAATATTTCCCTCGGAAGACCAATATTTTCTTAAAAGTGCTAGTTGGGACTGGAATTGCATAGCCTTTTTCTTGTGAGTTACCTTTGTCATCATTTCCATTTCATCATTGGATACTGTGCAGCTTACACTTATTTTGATGTGGAGCTGATACCTCTTACTTTGAAATGTATGGTCCATTCTTTGTGTGGGCATTCTGGTGGTACTGAATCCAGGGTGAGCTGTCAGGTTGCTCTTGCAAATGTGAAGGTGGTTTAGATATAGTTATGCCAACAATACGAACAGGAGAGATGTCTGCTTCTAAATGTAGAGGTAACATTTGGGGGGGGGGGAGGGCGAGTGTAATTTGCAAAAGCATAAATGCAGAGCCCCAATTTTTTTCTTAGGGTCCTATTGCTGAATGCCAAGGTTGCCATAACCTTTTTCTTTTATTACCCAAAAATTGCTTATTCTTGCAGGTTCTTTTTTCATCCCCTTTTCTGCCTTCATCATTGTTTTCTTCTCTCTCTCCTTTCTTCCCTTTCTGTCTCTCCCTCTTGCTTTGGGTCATTGTCAGTTAGCAAAAAATGAGTCCCAATCTCCTAAAATGAGTGCAGGTGGGTAAGGCTGAGTAAGAATACTTGGCATAGGAGAGTGGTCTCACCTCCGGAGTGCGCAGGCAGCTAAAGCAATCACATCTACATGGAAATGCGCTGCATATGGAATATTACGCCTGGTCGGGTACGCTGGCGTGGAGTTAGTTTGTTCAATCCTTGGGTAAAGGAAGCTCTACGCTGACAAATGGCAACATTGTTTTATGTGTAGCTTATAAAAGTGTGAATCTTCTGCCTAAATCAGGAGGGTTTACGTGTATAGTCAAAATGTGCTCAAATGTACTCATGATAGACCTGTTAAACATATATGTGAGGGCTTAAGATCTGATGTCACTTCTTGTGATGCCACTTCCTGTTACGTGCGATGTGAAGCGCCGTGATTTCACGTGGCGTGATGTCACTTGCATACTGCCTAAGCTAGTCCCCCCACTTCTTTTTTTAGGACTTGTGCCCTGGCCTGTTTTTTCTGTGGCCCATTTTGTACCCCCCCCCCCCCCAAATCACTTCTAGAGATGATACTGAGGCTAAGGCATGACCATTTGCCTCTCTTTTCTACCATACAAGTAACTGGCAGGAAGTGCAGAGTGCAGAAGCGGCCGGCCGATAGTGACAGATTCAAAAGTGACACTACGCCAGTGACAAGGACACAACAAACATGGCAGATGCAAGAACACGAACCTCCATTACTTCGGCCCTGAGCAGGACAGGGCTTATGAAACGACGATCTTCAAGAATGTGGCTGGTGTCTACTGCGTCTATGTAAAACTAATAGACATTGTTTACAAGTTTTGGCACGGAAGAGCCAGCTATTTGGCCATGCACCCATCGTTCTGAGGCTCGTAACTTCTCTTTCATACATATTAGGCCGTGCCTCCTTTGCGTAGTTTGGGCGCCGGCCAGATTTCATCACTGCGTCCACAATGGCTGATGAAGTCTCTCGCAAGAGTTACATCTGTGTGAATATTTCCGCCGCGATAACATCAGCGCGCAGAGCTTTAACGCTGTCAACATCCGGTTTCAAAAGCCATCCGTTGGCGCGAGATAGCAGCTGGCCTCGGAGTATTCCATTCACATAGCTGCCAAGGTTTCAGATTGCCATGTGTGACATTTTCATAATTTCAATGTAATTATGAGTGACAATTCAACGATTATGAGTGACACTTTCTCGCGAGCAATATAAATATTAGAAATTACACCGGAGGGTGAGGCTGAGGCACACATAGGTCACAGCCAGGCTGTATGTTATTATTTCAAGACTAGTATAGCAGCCTCAACCCTAATAAAAACCATTAACCCGAGCTGAGCAGTCCTCCCCATTTGGCAAGAGGTGCCTACGTGCCCAGCCCTGCAGCAGGCACCAGATTACACCAGCCGCAGGCAGCCTGTCACAGAGCTAAAGGCTCTGTTGACAGTGATGCTGCGGATCAGTGCTGAAAGTAAAGTAGTTGCTGTTGGACCCGGGCCGACCGGCACATTACTGAAGGGAGAAATGAGGGGAGGGTTCCAGCCGCTTCTGACAGCTCTATGTATCCATAAGCACTGCTTCTGTGACTGCAGGTTGACAGATCCATGCCCTACTACCCCATCATGTATATAGAGAAGAGATCCCATAATCTAGTTAGAGATGAGAAAACGGGGATCCAATGACAGACATTAGTACGGTGACTAGATAACCCCATGTTACCAAGGATGCCTTGCTCCTGTTGTAGGTTTCCATTCAACAACAAATCTACTACATTCTGGGGATTGCAGTCCTGGCTCGCATCATTTGAACTAACAGAAAATCCCAGGACTAGAGCATTGTGTCCCTACTTTCAGGGAGTCATCGAGGGGCATATTAGCAAGACCGGCGATAAAATTATCGCCGTTTTAGCGGCAGCAAACTGCCGCTAAAACGGCGATAATGGGCTTGCTAATATGCCTTATAGAATTCCAATAGAAGCCCAGGTTAGATGTGCAGGACATCTAACCTGGGCTTCTATTGGAATTCTATAACGCATATTAGCAAGCCCATTATCGCCGTTTTAGCGGCAGTTTCCTGCCGCTAAAACGGCGATAATTTTATCGCCGGTCTTGATAATATGCCCCCTAATTCCCTAAGGCATCAGAATTAACAGGAAAGTTCTGTTACACAGTAAAGGCCTTAAAACATACCAAGACCCACAAGAGGCAGCATAGAGAAAGTGGTATATCATCACACAGTGGTCTTTTAGGGAGAAAAGCTAATATGACGACCCTAGCAAAAGGAGGATCGAGTGCAGGCAAAGCCCTTCCCACACAAACACAGCTGCAGTGATGTATGTACTGCATGTCTCTTGTTATGTGCAATTTTAATTGAGTCTCTTGGCCCTGTTTAGGAACGCAGTATTTACTTGGGAGTCAGGAATCACTAAAAGCAGCATTAGTAGGAGTAAACTACAAAGACTGATGCAGCTCACTTAGTCCTTGATATACTTATCCTATTTCTGAGCGCAGCACAGCTTTTTACGTATGCTGTGTACATTTCAGATAAGAGCATTTTTTAACATAATTCTGTGGAATGTACAATTAATTTAAGATAATTAATCAAGTGTGTACATATCACAGCAATATAGAATACTTCCGAGGGTTGCTTGCTTGTGATATGCAATGAAAATATGTCTGCATATCGCAGAAAAAGAGAATAACGTAACAAAGTTAATGTCCTATCAATGAAAACTAAACAGGACAGACAGTCGTGTTTCTTGCAACACGGAGATGCTATTCCTACCACAGCAGACTCTGTGGTAAAGTGCACCTCCTGGTAGGAATTAACCGTCTAGGCAAGCCGAGCAAAGACTTGGTGGCAGACCCTCTTCTCGATTTTTTTAGTAGAATAAATGACGGTCCGCACAGACTCCAGCCACTGCATTACCAGACAAACAAGTGACCGCACAGGTCAAGTAAAGCACAGTCACTGTCAGCGCTTACAAACAATTTTTAAAGGTCCACATGAGCCCTGGAAATGTGTGCACTGTCAAAGCTCTCAATTGCGTGACCTGTCCTTTCAAATTAAACAAACTGTAGTGCTGATTGCAGTGATCTCCTCCTCATCCCTCCAGCTAAGCCCGTCGCGGCACCGTCCCAAGCGCAGCCCGCCTGAGCAGTCAGCAGAGTTGGAGCAGGCTCAGAGTCAGTCAGCAGTGACATGATGACTTGCTAAAATAATTAACTATATTACAACAAAATACCTGAAACTGAAGCAGAGAGAGCGATCCACGCTACGAGCCAGCCTCATGAGGCTCTGCAGGCACCAAGCTCTCTTCAGCAGCTGGGCCCGGTCCGGACTCGAGCGGCATTACTTGATGAAAGGCTGCAGACTAGACACCAAATGGCTGCACAACAGATAGCGGTGCGAGCAGCAGCGGCGGGCTCAATGAGCCGCGGCACCGCACGGGGTCGCGGGCGCACTGCTGTGCAGCACTGCGTGCAGTCTCCCCGCAGCGCCCGATACCGTGATGATGCCACGCGGCCATGACCTTGAGTGAGAGTCACTGTGGTGAGGTCGTCGATGCTGTGCCATCCCGCTGGTCCATTGCCGGTACTATTACATTATTGCCTTCCTGCTGCGCAGGCAGCAGCTCACTCAGTCTCAGACTATGCTGAGAGGGACGCCGCGCGGACCGACACAAGTCCAGTCGAGTCCTCGGCCCCGCGCCGCTTCCACCTCACTTCCTTCTTGTTCCACTGGACGTGAGGTCACATCCGATCGGATCATCCCCCCACACTGCGCCACAGCCTGTAACGCAACGACTGCAGGGCAGATTGTAACATTTGTAGCACTGAGTCTGAAAGCAGATCTTTAACTGCTTACTAACTGTGCTGCTGCTTGCCGCAAGAGAAGTCTGCTGCCTGCGGCCCGGGGCGCACACAGGTGTGTCTGAGCGCCGGCGCGCGCTAGCTCAGCGGGCAGCCAGTTTCAGCGCTGTCAGCAGAGAGTGTGGTCAGTGGCAAAAATGCGTGACAATGCATTTCAGTGCGGTGAGGCGGGAACACCGCACTGAAATGCGTTAGCGTCACGCATGATGCGTGACACTTGGCAGGCCTGCAAGAGCTACGGCGCGACCCCATGAGCCGGGCACTGATGGAAACCATTAATCATCATATGAAAGATAATAAAGCTAGCGAGAGGTTGATGGAAATAAGATAACAAATAAAGATATCTTTGCCAAAAACAGAGAAGAGAAGAAAAGAGCTTTCACGGGGATACCTCTACTCCCAGCATGATTTTGGCACGTTCCCAAGTTGTACTACGTACAACGCTCTGTTGCGTCACGGATAGGTTTGCATATGCGCACAATGATCCTCAAGCCGCCTGTACGGATTGGATTGACGTGAACTCCCAGGATCCTCCCGCCATGATGCAGCCCTGGCCACTCATCAGGGCCTCGAGACTTGAATGAAGGTGCTTGGCTGCTAAGCTGATTCCAGGAGGTAATGGCCCTCGGTGTTCCTGCACCCAGCATTGTTGCCTTTGTTGGCTCTTTATGCCAGGCTTGGCTCATGCTCACTGCATAGGTTCGTGCTGCGAAGGAGGCCTCTCAGGAGTTTCAGAATGGTGCTGTACATTAAATCCCATGTTGACAGATGAGTGTTGAGGCATCCGGATCCTTCTTGCTCTTGACCATCCCCAACGACTTTTCTTTTGTGCTCACTAATCCGCTCCCTCAGGTTCCCCGCCCTCAGGTAGTCTATCCTTGGCATGGGCTACGGTTTGGGCCTCAGATGATCCCGCGCTGTGTAAACTGAAGCGCGCAGAGTTCAAACACTAACTGGGCGTGAGTCTGAATGCTCTTCAACTTGCTTAGCTTTTAATTTTCTACCATCTCTATTAATCTATGAAAAAGCCATTCAACATCTGATCATACATTGTGCAAAGGCATGCTTCATTTACCTCCCGTAATGTGTTGGCTATTTCCCTCCCATTCTGTAATTGAGAAGTAATAAATTGATAATGACGATGCAAAGCCATTCCATGCAACCAGATCACAGCATTGTTGTCACACTGCCAGGCGCTGCAAAAAGGGTTCTGCCATTGGCAGGGACGGTGACTTGCGCAAAAATTCATAATTTATATGTGTTATGTTATGCAGATTTGTAGAACACACTGTCACCCCGGAGGGTATCCTAACACTGAGCAGATGTGAGTATAGGCACACGTAGGGCCTAATGGGACTACTCAAAAAGCCAGGTCTTCAGCTTCTTGCAGAGTTCAAGAAGTGAGGAGGAGGCTTATATGTGGAGCGGCAGGTCATTCCGTGCTTTCGGATCTATGTAGGAGAAGGCTTGACTGCCAGATCTGGTTTTCCATATGCGTGGGATTTGTGCAAAAAAGAGTCCAGATGAGGGGGGCATGGCTAGCCAGCCAAGATGGCGGATACACTCTAGAGAGGCTCCGCATCTCGGCCCTATTATCTGACAAAACAGATCTGCCCATGGTGCCATTCGCACGCCTAATTGAGCCCTATGAAATTCAGATAACAGCGGGCCGCTGTAGAGCTAGTCATCCGAAGAAAAGTTGTGATCTGACAACCTGAATCCCGGGTCCGCAAGGTGGGCCGGCCGTGACTTCACTGAAGCCCGCGCAGAACCACTGCTTCATGATGCTGACGTAGGGCCTATCTGGTGGCCGCAGACACGTCCTACAAAGGAGAAAGTAGGACCCCGGGCACCAACCCAGAAGACCTGCGAAGGAACACCCGAGGTGATGCTGACGGGAAGACCCGAGAACGAGGCCCTGATCAGCAGTGCCCGGACATGGAAAATGCAGGCCGGAGTAACCCATAAGCGCCAGGTTGCTTGCGACACACACTGCTGGGACCTTGTATGTTCTAGCCTTTGCAAGCAGCAACGGTCACTGAGGAGCAGACCTGCAAACCAAGACTGAGCTGCGTTAGCACCAGGACGCGCGGCGTGAGGTACAACGTGCCCAGGAGCCTGACCGACGCATCTTAGGACCAGCCATTTATGGCAGGCTCTGAGGCCGCGAAGGGCTGAACAGACGGACATACCGGAATGAGTGCGCTGTGCCCTATAGTCTCTGGGAGCCTAAATTGCGCCTGCCGCCCACCCTAGAAAGCAAGTGAGGAGAGGGATGGAGGAACGCTGCTAGGGTCTGGGGGTTCCTCCCTGGGGTTGGGCCACCAGTGTGCGGGGACGGCGTCGGCGCCCTTGCAGCCCGCGACCAATGCCATGCAGTCAGACCAAGATTGGAGGACATGGGGCTCTGCGGGAACCCTGGCTCTTGACTCTAAATTGGACATTGTCCTGCAGGCAGTGGAAAAACTGGTAGCCTCCTTAGCGCAGACATGTAACTCTCTTGAGGGACGCATAGACAAAATCACAGTAGACTTTACCCTGTTACATGCTGACCATCGCAAATTAGCTGACAGGCTATGCGACGTGGAGCAGGAAATGGCAGAGGTCCGCCCGCCGCCCGAGCGGCGGCAGCCGAAATACAAGACCTAACAGCACATGTACAAATCCTAGGGCGGAGGATGAGGAGGGCCGCTCCGGATGCAATAACATCCGGGCGGTAGGACTGCCTGAGGGAGTAGAAGGAGCTGACGCTGTTGCGCACACCGAGCAATGGCTGTAGACCTTATTACCGCCTGAAACACTCTTGCCCTTCTTCGTGGTCAAGAGGGCCTATTGAGTGCCAGCGAGCCGCCCCTCACCAGGAACGAGGCCCAGGCCCTTCCTCTTCCACCTCTTAAACTTAAAAGATCGAGACACTATACTTTGAGATATTTGTAAATCGGAGGAGGTGAAGGTGGATAACACTACAGTGCTCTTCTTCCCGGATTATGACCTACGAGTGCAGAAACAGAGAGGGTCGTTTTTGGCAGTCAAGCGACAACTACGAGAACTGGGCCTTCAAAACTCCCTTCTCTTCCCAGCCCGCCTTCGAGTCATCTCAGATGGCACCCACCGTTCCTTCAACACAGCAGAGGAGACCTGGGCCTGGCTAGAGTCTACTGGACACCGGACAATGCCAAACAGATGAGAAGAGCTCACACAGGCTGGCGCTGACGGCCAGGGAGGCCGCAGGGGAAAGCGCAAATGAAACAGACGACCACCCTCACAACTGCGTGCTGGTCCAAATCTGGAGCAAGTGCTACAGGAAAGACAGAAAGCCCTACAACCGGCTGCAACGATGCACAACCACATTAATGAGCAAGAACTGGATGCCCCACCCGAGCAGTCCCTCAATGAGGACAACTCCTCTGCAATATGGCCATCTGGGGACGAATCAAGACGACCACGAAGTGTGACACCACGAACAGCAGATGAACTATTCTAGACCATGGAAATCGCTGAGGCATACATATTGAGACGTTATGTCATATTTGCTCCAATGACTTGCAGTGAGGCGTCAGAAGAGAGGGCGCCATCAGTTGAATGGTCTGGGAAATGTCTAGGTTACATGGTGCCTTACCTTGCAAATGATCCAAGCACTGAAGGCATGGCACTGTGCGCTCATTACTGCGACAAACTGGGGCCTTCACAAACGCCCGCCTCACACCCCCCCAACAAACCCCACACCCTAAAAACCTGACGAGACTGGTCATTAGTTGCCACTAGGCATGATTAACAGTTTGGGCGGATATATGTTGTTCCTCTACTCTTACCCTGTTCAATATTGCACTGTTTTTATCCACTTTAGATATGTTATTCCTAATAGTTCCACAGCAGTTAGGTGGACAGGTGCGGCCCCCACCTGTAGACCTTGGACAGGGATCTTGGCTCGCCCCCTGCGCGTAGTGACACCCACACATAGCAATGCTCCTACCCACGACACATGCCCACTACTAACATAATCATCTGGAATATGAGGGGGATTCATACTCCCGCGCGCTGATATGAAATATACTCCTATCTTAAGCGCCATTCAGCCCACATAGCATTATTGCAGAAGATACACCTCACAGCACCCGAGACCCAAAGGCTCCAAAGCAGATGGTGAGGACAGGTATTTGCCACGGTCTACTCCTGGATACAAATGGGGGCCCCCTTCGCTGTAGAAGAAGCAGAGTTTGATGCACATAGTCGGTATGTGTTTGTAAGTGGCAGTCTCGACGGGAAGCACTTGCTGCCCGGGACTGTTTGTGCCCCCAACACGGACCAGACAACTTTCTGGCACGCATTATCTGGCGTGCTGGCCTGCTGGAGCGCGCTCCCCTGGCTGATGGGTAGGGGAGGGTAACTTTAATGCGGTTCCGGACACAACCCTAGATAGATCCTTCCCGCCACTCCTACACACGGCCGCCACATTTAATGCCAATGCTTCAGGAGAATGGCAGCACCACTGGCACTTAACCGACATTTGGTGGAAACTGAACCCAAAGACACAGATCTATTCCTTTTATTCTCCACCGCATGGCCTTCATGTTCGAATCGTCCGATTTGTGGGGTCTGCAGCTCTACTCCCCGGATGCCGCCGAATAGATTACCTGGGCCGGACGCACTCGGACCACAACCCCCAGCTACGTCAGGTGGAGTGTGAAGGGATGGCGCAGGCCACACATATATGGTGCCTCCAGCCGGTGGTGCTCGAGGATCTGCCCTTCCGGGAGTCATTGAGCGCCACTATTAGCACCTTCTTCGAGACTAACACTGACTCGGTCGCCGACGAACATGTAGAATGGGAAGCATGTAAGGTTGTAGTCAGGGGGCAGTGTTTGGGCCTAGGCAGGGGCATTCGTAGGCAAGTGGACCGAGACATAGCGCGCCTTGAGCGCACGCTCCATCAGTTGGAATCTGAGACTGTGACGAATTCTGATGTCGCGCAAAGGCTAGAAGAGGCAAGGCGTAAGCATGCAGGATTATTGGAACGGTTGCGATGCCTAAATTGTGCCGCACACTCTGCCTCCACCCTTGCTGCAGTGGATAGATCGGGCCGCTTGCTGGTGTGGCTGATGGGGCAGGAACAAATACGCTGACCAGCGTCAGGTCACTTACTGATCACTCAACGAGAGATACACCAAGAATTCGTCAAACACTATACAATGCTATACGAATCCAGCATCAATGTGGACCCACACGTGTTGGAGGTCTTCCTCTCTTCTCTCTCCCTGCCAACAGTGGAGACGCCTCAGCGGACAGAGCTAGAGGAGCCAATCACACTTTTCGAGGTCCAGGAAGTCATTAAGGCACTAGCCACGGGTACGATACCTGGGTCAGATGGTCTACCAGCTGACTACTACAAGGCATCTGCCTCGATACTGGCCCCTCACCTAGTGGCTCTCTACGAAAAACCACTGGAGGCATCTATTCTCCTGGAAATGCTCCGTGAGTCCCTACTCGTCTCGTTGCCCAAACCAGATAGGAACCCCGAACTATTGGAATCGTATCGCCCATTAGCACTCTTAAACACTGACTACAATATCCTGGCCAAAATACTGGCAGATCGTCTGGCCCCTCTGGTGCCCCAACTGGTGCACGCCAACCAAAACAGCTTTGTGCCATCTTGCAACACGTCCCTAAACTTACGCCGCTTCTTCAGAGTAGCTAAATATTCCACAGAACGCCGGCCACATTCGGGCTGCCTGGTGCTCGATTTGATGAAAGCGTTCGATACGCTAGAATGGGAGTTCCTATTTTCCACCCTATCCAGATACGGGCTAAGCACTCACCTCCTTTGCCTTGTCAGGTTACTATATACCCTTCCCACCGCCAGGGTCAAAACAGGCCCTTACCTGTCGGAATCAGCACCCATCAGTCGTGGCACCAGGCAGGGATGCCTGCTGTCCTCGCTACTGTTTTCCCTGGCTGTAGAACCGCTAGCGGAATCCCTCTGGTGAGCTGGGGAGGAATGGGGAATCACTCTAGGTGACGGGACGCACGCGGTTTCCCTATATGCTGATGATCTACTTCTAAATCTTAAAGACATAAGAGAGCCATGCGATAGTATAGCAAAAATACTTGCTGACTTTGCGTCCCTATCTGGCCTGCGAATAAATTGGGCAAAATCGTGTCCATACCGATCCAGTCCAACTGCCCCTGACCCAGCACTGGTAGTTAACGGCATAAGGGTGCAATGGCAACCATCTGTCTTTTGCTATCTAGGAGTACAGATTCATCACCAACCAGAGGAGCTGCTGGAAGGGAACCTTCTGTGTGCGATAACAGCCATCAGGTCGCAGATGGCCTTTTGGCGAAGCCTCCCCCTGACAGTTATGGGTCACATAGCACTACTTAAGATGTTGGTCCTGCCACGGCTTTTATACTTCTTCACTAACCTGCCACTTTATATTCGACCCCCAATCTTTCGCTCCCTCAAACGTGCTATGCAAGAGTTTATCTGGCATGGTTTACGATGCCGAGTTGCGTTATCCAAGCTCTACTTACCA
Source organism: Calotriton arnoldi (assembly GCA_963921515.1). Lineage (NCBI taxonomy): Eukaryota > Metazoa > Chordata > Amphibia > Caudata > Salamandridae > Calotriton > Calotriton arnoldi. Next base: position 285,487 of record CAWUFW010010045.1, on the reverse strand, counting down.
ACAGGTCAAGGGGGGCTCGCTGTGCCCAACATGGAGAATTATTACCTGGCGGCACAGCTCCAATGGATAACTAGGTGGTCCAGTGGACTATACCTGGAAGACACGGCCACGTATGTACCAGCGTGGAAACACTTGTTAATTTTAAAGTTATTTCACCCCAGGAGGAGGGGAGCAATACCCACCCAACTGATGCTAGAAGTGGCCCATAGATGCTTCCTCCGCACCACAATCCCATATGCGCCTTCCTTGCCTCTATAGGGCACACCAAGGGGACAGCATGCCACTATCAGAGTAGAACTCTCCGCCTGGGGGGAGGTGGGACTGCAGATGCTAGGCGACCTATACTGAGACGGACAGCTCTCGCCCTTCAACGTCCTTGCAGATGAGGATGGTCTACTGCGAGGTCAGTTCCTATTACATACCTCGCCGATCACAGCGCTGCGATCAATGTGGGGGTACATAACGTAAGAACCCACAACACACCTCACCATCCAATATATACAAGTGAGGGGCACGGGGAGACACCTCACAAAGTGGTTTGCTGACTTAATATGAACACATGCGGCGCAGCTGCTGACACTCCTCAGACACCACTTGGCACAGATCTCCACCGGCCATGCACAGATCGAGAATGGGCGGCCATTTTAGAAGGACTGTCACAAATCCCCAGGAACGCCAGATTTCAACTCATACAATACTATATAATACACAAGGCATACCTGACACCTGCCAAAGTAAATGAATACTTCCGACGCACCACCGCCCACTACCCCAGATGCAATCTAGTGATTGCAGATCTAATACATATGCTATGGAGCTGTACTGCTCTCACTTCTTATTGGGAGGCTGTTGTCACTTACCTATAGAGCTGCACCGGACGCATAGTTGAGGGCACCTAGGAAGTATGCCTCCTGGGTCTCTACCACAGATCTAAAAACCGCAAAGTAACATCCAGGTTTATAGACCTGGGGTTACTTGCAACTTGATCACTAAGCACTGGAAGCGATCGGAGCCCCCGCCCACAATAGCGTGGTTCGCACGCTGATGACCTGGGTGCAGGCGGAGAGTGTCGCCTTACATTGTGAAGACACCCTAGTGCTCCACAGACTCCCGATGGCGACCGCGTGGGATACGGTCCTCCTGGTCCTGCGCATTGTCTGGCAAACAAATGAGGTACCCCATGCGCCTGCCATGGGCACTGACGAAGCACCGTTGGTGACATGCTGTGAAGCGAAGCGGGGACACCTATAGGGCTCAACAGCGAGCTGCCCGACAGCTCGCTATCCTAGAACCTCACACAAGTACTCAGGACTCATACCAGCTGACGGGAAAGGTGCATGTCTCAGCTGACTATAACTATGGTTAAAACTGAGGCGCTGGGGAGCAAGGGAAAGCTAAGGGGCTCATTACGATAGCGGAACGATCGCCACCGCCGGCCCGGCGGTGGCGATCGTTCCGCCATCACATTGAGATTTACCCACCGCCATATTAGGATGGCGGTGGGTATCGCGGCGGTCGCAAAGTCCGTCCGCCACTTTTCCGCCGGTGGCAATCGCACAGATTGTCTGGCGGGCGGAGCAGGGCCACTAATATGGTGGCGGTGCCTAGCAGGCACCGTCCGCCATATTAGGATGTGTGTGGCCAGGCGCCTTTCCATGGCGGCAATGCCGCCATGGAAAGGCTGGCGGGGTTTGGGGGCCCGTTGAGGGCCCCCCTTGTTTGAGACGGGGGGTGTCGCTGCACTGGTACCCCCCTGCATTTCCATGCCCCAAGTGCATATAATGAATTAATGAATATTTTTTATTTAATATAATTTATTTAATTGATTTTTAATTAGGTTGATTGTGCTATTAATTTTTTTAAATGTAAATGTTTTGCATGGGTTGTGGGGTTTATAGGGGTAAAGGGTGGGAAGTAATTAATTAACAATTAGTTGTTAATTATTATTAATTAATTAATTGATAATTATGTTAATTATTTCATTACATTTTTTAGGTGCATGTTGTGGGGTTTATAGGGGTGAAGGGTGACAAGTAAATTAAGTTTAATTAATTAATAATTACTTGTTGAATACTATTAATTATTTCATTGTAAATTAATTATTTTAATTGTCTTATTACTTTCTTTTGTTTAATTTTAGGTGGGGGTTGTGTGGTTTATAGGAGTAACGGGTGGAAAGTTAATTAATTGTAATTCATTTATATTTAGTTTTCAATAAATAATATTTGTTTAATTGATAATTATGTTAATTGTGCATTTGAATTTTTTTTATTCTAGATATGGGTTTTGTAGGGGCTTTTATGAGTGTGTTGTGTGTTTTTTGGGGGTATACTGTGGAAAAAACAATAATATTTAATGAAAGATAATTGGTTTGTTGATAAATATTTGTATTATTAGTGTGTGTATATATATATATAGATATATATATATAAGTTACGTTTTAGGTGCAGGTTGTGAGTTTTGTGTGGTTATAGGGTGGGAAGTAACTAAATTAATTTTATGTAATAGATATATTTTTGTTAATAAATACTTTTTAAATAAAAATGTTTATTTGTATGGAAATTATTTTTGTATTTTATTTATTTATAATAATATTTGTAGGTATTTGCTATATGTATCTAACATTGTAATATGTTTTTGTTTTCTTTTTAATATTAAATATATTTGTATTTTGTATTTTGTATTCAACATATTTTTGTTTTAATTTTTTTGAATAATTTCATTTTGTTCCATATATTTTTTTTTTTTAATGTTACACTCACTGGAGTGAGACTAGTAAAATGTACCCCTGCGTAATCCAACACTTTCCCTACTGTTGCACTGACTTTTTTTAAATATACATTTTATCATTGTGTAAAGTGTAGTGGGAATAGTAAATTGTAGTGGTCTGCAATGTTATATTTAATGTATTTTATATTTATTGAAGTTAGAATAGTAAATCTTATTTTTGTGTGATGTAAAAAAATTTGTTGCTGTTGTGTTGTGTTAGGTGGGAGTAATTATTTTCATATTTATTTAGTATAAAAATGCTTTCTTTTTAATGTAGTGGGAAATTTATATATATTTATTTTAATTTATAATAATTGATTTTATGTTGTAATTTATATAAATATGTGTTTGATTTATTATAATAATAATATTTATAATTTACATAATTTTTTGTTTGTAACTTATTTTAATTAAATTGTAAAATATGTGTGTTGTTTAATTTTTATTTTAAATTAAATTGATTCCTTTTTAAATATTTTATGTTTTTGATATATTTAAATATGTTTACATATATTTTTGATAATATAATGTTATTTATGATTTTTCAAATTATATCATTAATTAAAATATCAGTTTATGTATATTTTATATATATATATATATATGTGTGTGTGTGTGTTTACATTTTTAAAAGGAAGTTTATTTGTTGTATTTGTTAAAATATACATTTAATTATATTTTATTTTTTATAAATTAATGTTAGTATTTAATATATGTTTATTTTAATATTTTAAATTATATATATTTTAAAAACGATATTTAATACAACTATATTATTGTAAACTATACTTTTTTTCCGATCTTTTTGTACTTACCCTTTTAAGTATAGGGAGTCAATATTTTTGTATCCTACATTTTTCCCTCAATATTTTTTACATCTATATTTTTGTGGTCAATATTCTGTCAGTGAACCTCTGCAGCCATCTGGTGAGTTTTTTGTTGATCCCAGAATATAGAGTGCTCCCGTAGTCCAGCTTGCTTGTGACCAGGGCATGTGTGATAGTTTTCCGGTTGTTGATTGGGAGCCATGTAAAAATCTTCCTCATCATCTTCACGGTATGGAAGCATGAGGCGATGATGGCATTTATTTAGGCGGTTATCCCAAGGTTCTTGGCATGGGTGGTAGGGGTGGGTGTCGGTTCTAGCTCTGTTGGCCTCCAGGTGGAGCCCCACAGTAATGTTCATGAGTTCGGTCTTGTCGGTGTTCAGCTTTAGACAGTTGTGCTCATCCAGTGGGTGATTTAAGTCATGCAGGCATTGCACTTGATCTAGGTACTGGTGCGTGAGGTAGAGAATGAGATGTGTGTCATCGGCGTAGGCGAGGATGTTGATATTGTGAAAGCGGATGACGCTGGCTAGAGGGATCACATATGCGTTGAAGAGGGTTGGGCTCAGAGAGGATCCTTGCGGAACTCCGCAGAAGAAATTTTGTGCGTCCGAGGTGTACTGTACCAGGAGGCTGACTGACTGTGTCCTTCCAGTCAGGTAGGAGCAGATCCATTGGAGTGCATGTCCTTGGATTCCAATGTAGTGTAGGTGTTGGAGGAGGATGGGGTGGGAGAAGCAAATGCTAAGGAGAAGTTCCGGATGATGAAGGCTGCCATGTCTCCTCAGTCCAGAGTCATGCGGATGACATCCATGGCAGCGGTGAGGGCAGTTTCCTGCTGTAGTTGGGTCTGAAACCAGACTGAGTGGTGTCAAGTAGTTAGTGGTCATTGAGGAATTCGGTGAGGTGTCTGTTAATGATCTTCTCTAAAACCTTGGCCAGGAATGGTAGCAGGGAGATTGGTCTGAAATTGGCGAGTGTTGAAGGGTCCACAGAGGGTTTCTTCATCAATGGGAGGCCAGTTGCGTGTTTCCAAGCATCTGGGAAGGTTGTGGAAGAGGTGGAGGCATTCAGAATGGATGTAAGCATGGTGCTGATGGGTTGCAGTCCTCTGGAGTAAGCATGGTGGAGGCAGGGGTTTAGTAGGGCCATTGAGTGGAAGGACTTCATGGTGGCAAAAGTTTCTTCTGCGGTGGTGATGGCCATGTGGTTAGCAATGGTTCTCTGGATAAGATCGGGATGGATTTGGTGAGGTCTGTCAGGTTCGGTTGCGGGCTGAAGTTCCTGTAAATGGTGGTGATTTTGTTGTTGAAGAATTGAGAGAGCTTGTTGTAGAGGTCCTGCGAGGGGGTGTTCAAACAGGAGGCGGCCGATGGTGAGGTGAAACTTTCACAATGGTGAAGATTTCTTTGCTTCTTTTGGTGCTAGCATCAATGCTGTCTGCCAGAGCGGCGCATTTGGTGGTTCGGATAATTTAGTGGTAGGGTCTTAGGGCGGATTTCAACGTGGTCTTGTCTGCATTGTACTTGCTCATTCTCCATTTGCGCTCCAGCTGTTCAGTCATGTTTCTGTGAGGAAAAGCACTTCAGGGGTATTGCCGTGCAGCTGGTCCCAGATCTCTGTGATGTGTTTGATGAGTGAGCAGGTGTTGAGGAGTATGCATGCAAGTGTGGAGTGTTGTTTGGGTGGCTGCCGGACTGTGTGAGTGTGGGGTTGGGTGTTGTTGGTGCGGTGAGTGGTGGGTGTGATTAAGAGCATGAGAACTTGCAGGAAGTACAGGAGAATGCTCACGTGGTGTTGTGTGATGCGACGAGGCAGCAGCGTGTGGAGCAGCGGGCAATGTTGAAGTCGCGAAGGGTTGCAGCATGGTAGCAGCGGGAGGGTGGAGGACCAGGGTTCCTGGCGTTGGGCGTGGACGGGCACCGATGGGCTTGCCTTCGGCACACCTGCTGCACGCATTCGCTGCACGTCCATGCTGTGGTAGCCATTAAGTAGGTACTGGGAGGGGAGAGGAGTGACATCACTTCCTGTGCCTATGGATGATGGGAAATCCAGTGATGTCACTTCCTTTGCAGATGGATGATGGGAAATCCAGTGATGTCACTTCCTGTGAGATGGAAATGACTCCTCTTGCTTGGCTTCTTCTTTTAAAGACAGCTTTGGCGAGAAACCAGTGATGTCACTTCCTGTGCAAATGGATGATGGCAAGTCCGTTGATACCACTTCCTTTGCAGATGGATGATGGCAAATCCAGTGATGTCACTTCCTGTGCAAATGGATGATGCAAACGACTCCTCTGGCTTGGCTTCTTCTTTCAAAGAGCGCTAATGGGGGTGCGTGGACCTCTCACGGAATGTGCTGCGAGAGAATACTCCAACTTACTAAGGAGGAACCACGTGGGGAGCCCAAAGAGGGCAATGGTGGCCAAAGACCTGAAGGCAGCTAGTAGAAAAGACTAGGGCCAGCTGATAAATGCAACCACATCGTAGATGCAGCCATGCAGTTACGATCTGTTGTGTCCCATTGCAGACTTTACACAGAAAGGTGGCCCGGCTCCTGGTCGCCCACCACCAGAACTCTAGCGTGTGATCAGCAGGTGCTAGTGCCTGGGTTTCACTCCCCATGTCAATTTCCCTGCTTCCCACAGTTTTCTGGAGACTTGTAACTGTCTGCAGATAGGGTGTCAGTGAGCATCCTTCTCACTAATATATCCTGGGCAATTGCAAGTCTCACTTACCATCTTCTGCATGCCCTTGTTGTCAACCAGCGAGTTCTACACTCTTTTGCTCAGTGGCAAGCACAAACTAATTACTAATGCCAATTATAATTAAATGGTGAGTGCTTCCATTGCTTTTGTCAGTAGGAGTCTTATTTAACAACACCAAAAGGTACCCTAGTGGTAGGCCTTTCAACTGCAATTTCACCATCTGGTGCTGTGTAAATACTGTCTCGAGGTAACATTCATATAGCAGTACGCAGTGAGGGTTTCCAAGGGTGCGGCAACATGGTTACTTGTGGTAATTCTACCACAACATAACTGGCCATTTATATACGAATATGTCATTGAAATTAGATTAACAACCTATTGAGTCAAATGGAGTTTGCGAAACAGATACAGAAATTGTTTAGAAATATGAGGACAATTTCTGGAAAAACATGGTATATCCCTTAATGAAACTGCACCCTTTTGGCTTAAATACACCCAGATATCCGCTTTCTTTGAAGCTCTCTCTATTTGTCTGTCCACCTGTTCATGACCTCTGCCCCCAGCACCCGTGCTACAGCCTCCCTTGATTTGGATGTACTGTCTGGAAAATTATAGAAAGTCAAGTGGGCCAGAATTTATTAACTCGTATATTTTGCAATTTAATTACTCTGACTACGAGAATAACCGAACTAAGGAGCTGGATTTGTTTTGCTTTACCAGGAAATGACCCCAATGCAGACATCTACATCCAGCGCAGTTTCATTGAGTACTCTTGGGCAAAGCAATCTATCGCCTGTGTTATCATTCAGTAATCAGCCAATGGCCTTTCCTGATTTACCAGCTCACAACACACCTTTCTTCAGAAAAAGGAACACTTGGGCCCAGATTGACTAACACTTTGTGCCACTGCAAAGTCATGAAAAGTCATGCTGAGCGACGCAAAGTAGTGCATTGGTATTTAATTTCCACCGTCGGGTCAACTCGCAAAGCGTTGAGCCCTGCTGTAGGAAAGCGCCCTTTAAAAATTAGCCCCCAAAACACTGAATGCTTGTAAGGTTTTACTTCGTATTCTTCAACCGCCATGCCGGCAGACACTGCTTGCGGTATAGGTGAGCGACCCCTACAGTAGGCATTACAGCCCGAAGGCAGGGTGCACTATACTACATGAGAGGGCATACCTGCATGAGCAGATACGCCCCTGTGCTGGTCAGTCCGGTTACTGCCAGTGCAAGTGAACAGGAGAGCAATTTTAAAGCATGCACTGGACACAGGTGAAAACGAGGTTCCCCAGCTACATGATGGCTTCAATGAAAATAGGGATGTTTGGTATCAAACATCTCGTATTAATAAACCCACACTGATGCCATTGTCGGATTTAGTAATACATGTACACAGAGGGCACCTTTGAGGTGCCCCCTGAAAACCTACCAGCTATTGGTGCGCTGACTGACTGGTTTTCACCAGCCTGCCATCAGAGATGGGTGTCTGACCCCCAAGGGTAAGGGCCTTTGCTCCTAGGGGGCCATAAACCAAGCCTGCTCAGGCAAACGGTGCTTTGCACCTCCCCACAGGATGACCTGTGGATTAGTATTCCAAGGATGGGGAGCTTCAAAGAGGCCCACCGACTTTGGTATACAAATCTGTCTTCTCTCACAGGAGAGGAAACCAACTCCCTTTGTCCAGAGCCCATTGGCACCCGTACATGCTGGAAAATTAGCTAGACAAGACAGGCGTGTCCGCCCTCAGACGAGTACCACCCCTGAACAGGGCTACCTGAAGTGGATGCAGCTTTTCAGAAGTGACCATCTTGGTGATGGCATATTTAGGGTCTCTGGGACCGAGTTATGCCCATGTCCCCCAGGAAGTGGTCATATAGGGGGCATAGTGACCCCAGGGTTAAGTAGCCCATTGGCTACTACCCAACACTCTCCTAACACCCCTAAATTCAGTATTTAGGGGAGCTCTTTCACCAGGAAATCCGATCTTGATGACCTACAAAGAAGAAGGACACTGAAGAGCCACGAAAACAAAGACTGAAGGACAGCAACTGACTTGCCACCAGCCCTGCTGGCCTGCCTGCTGTTCCCGTCGAATTGCGCCAAAGTTGACTCGTCCTGCAAGCTGTCGTGCCTCCAAAGCCTGGGAGGACAGCCTGCCTGCAATAAAGACTCAAGGAACTTCCGTGGAGTAGCAGGCACTCTAAGAAGCACAGTGAGAACGTCAGACCCGCAAAATCCACCGCCGCCAAGCACCACTGCACCCCAGCCCGAGTCGAAGTGGGCCAATGGTGTCAGCGTGGTCCCCAAGCCCTCAAAAGACAGATTGCACTTTGGTTTCACCCCATGTCAACTCTCCGAAGCCGACTGCAGCCTCTGAGTGCAGGCCCCCCTCAACCACGGGTGCTCCTGGACGAAGAAACCCAACAGCTCAAAGACCCTCTGCACCTGGCCGCTCAGGCTCGAAAAGGAGTACCAACGATGTCCCAACGTCCCCTAGCAGCGCAAGACTCAAAATCGTTGGTTGGTTTAGCCCGACTGGCCTCCCAGACCAAACCTGCAGCCTCTTTTCTTGCAGACCGATCTCCATTGACTAATCTTGGGCACCCGACGCTGTTTGGTACCACTGCACCTGACCGCCCTTATACCACTGGAGGTGACCTACTAGTAGTGCCTTGGACATTGCCCCATACGCACCCTAAGTCCCAGAGATTGGTCACGTAAGTCGCTGAACTGTACCTGAATGCCGTACTTGTTTTTCCTCCCATAGGATAACATTGCAGCTTCTGAAAAATGCAATGTTGACTGTTTAAACGCAAAAAGTATTTCTCATGCAAAACGTACTTACCTGATCCTAATGATTATGGTGCTTGAATATATATAAAGATAAGTGTTATTTTGACAAATTAATGTGGATCTCCTTATTGAGTCGTATGCATCATTTATTGACTATGGTGTATATTTGTGAATGTCTAACACTCCTCTCTGATAAGCCTAAGGCCACACTTCCCTCTAGAAGAGCACCTTGGGATTGCTAGAGCAAGCCCTGTCAACTCATCGGGGAATTCTCGGACTGTTTACATGGTAGACCTCCTCTTGGTATATCATACAAAGAGCCGGTTTACTACACCTGCTTCGCATCACTTTACGTCTAAGGGGTGTTACTGGGGCATTACAGTGCACACAGCCAACACTTTTTAAACAAAGCCTGATCTAAGATAGCCAGACTCAGTGGCATAGCAAGGTCAGGTGGTACCTGGTGCGGAATTTTTTTTGTCAGCCCCGGCTTGACAAAATGGCAAAAATATGTGTTTAAAACACATATTTTTGCCATTTTGTCACCCCCCTCAGAGATTTCTTGTCACCGCCGGCTTGACAAAATGGGAAAAATATGTGTTTAAAACACATATTTTTGCCATTTTGTCACCCCCTCAGTGATGACACCCGGGACGGCCCGCACCCACCGCACCCCATTTCCTACGCCACTGGCCAGACTCAGCTTTGTGTCAAAACCTAACCCATCCTTAAAGCTGATGCTTACTAAGAGAAATGTTTTCGTTCTCCAAATAACCCACACATTGCATGTGTGCAGAAGCTCACAGCACACATCCAGTGCGTGGGATCAGTCTACGTTTGTCTAAACACAGGTATTTGTACTGGAAGAGTATGCTTCCAGGACACATCCTATGTTAGACAGTGCACACTCACCTGTGCGAGGCCATGTGTTGTACAAGGCAACCGTGAAGAGCACCAGCACAGAGGAAGACAGACGCAGCAGGCCAATCTTAGCAGCTATGCCTCTGTGCTGGGTTTCCCCCTTGGAATAACTTATAGCAGCAAATTTGGTTGCTGCATTATGTTATAAATTAGTGAATTCCTCACTGGAAATCCTTCCCCCAAAAGCTCTTAAAACAACACTGTCCACAAGATATACAAAAGTACAAGCTACCTGAAGACAAGAAAGTTTGCCTTCTATAAGATGCACAGCTATGACACATAAAAAGAGAAGATCCCATCTTGTAATTGGAATTTGAGAAACAATAAATAAAATAGTGAGACATTTCAAACTTTGTTACAAACGCTTCTACGTCCAAAACGGCCCCAGTTCACAACAACCACGTGACAAAAAAAGCACTTTTTAATTTCCAATGTTGTTGGGTGGTATACACACATATCCAACTTTTAATGCCGAAATACCGTTCCATGTACCAACCGGCTTAAAGATTAAGCAGTGCCACTACTCCTGTTCAACACTGAGAGCCCAGGACATGAAGGGGTTAAGGAGCAGGTATGAAACTCGACTGTCCAATCTGTGAAAAACTATCATGTTTGTATCATGCATGTTTGCATATTCCTATGCATTACGGTATTGTTATTTTACATATGTTCTCTAGAATCTATCCATGTTTTATATTCAAATATACATGTTGTTTTGCTGTAGTTTGAAACATCGAGTACCCTTGAGTAATGTTTCTTAATTTTCATGATTCACATAGGCCCGGAAGGTTATACATCTACATTTCCAAGAAGATCAACCTCTCTTTCAAACCTGGCAAGAGGGGGTGGGACTGTAGGAGAATAATGAGCCCGACCCTGTATTTACAAATTCTATCTACTCCTCACCTTGGGGAGAAAACCCTGCCACCTGCTCCTTACCTAAGTGTTTGGTGAAAGTAACAAGTTTCCGACACATGGTTATGTTCCATAGACTTGTACTGAGAGAAAGAAGATATATACCGGCCTCAAATGTAATATATTTTAGCATTATGCTCCAACTGATCTTTTCCTAGTGATTGCCCTGGTCAGCTGAAATGATAATTGTCTTTAATTCTTTTTCTACACTTCTTTCTACTGTGCATTAAACACTACTTGGACTTTCCCAGAGTGTTGTCTATTATTTTTAACATATCTTTAAAGTGGGAGGCATAACAGTGCAGTGAGGAAGAAGGCAGAGCTTACTGCAAGCAAGTGCAAGAGTGAATATCCGATACAACACAACACGCTGGTGGGCCAGGCCAGCTAATATACTGCTAAAACTGCAGATGATCCACAGATATTAGCTTTTTTTGTAGGGAAGGCTGTCATGGCACCCTTCATACTTGAATGGGTTGGTTTCCTCTATCTAGGATTTGGATGTATTTGCATGTGCTAGAACTCAGGAGTTGTTTCAAAATTTCTTCTGCAAATATAGATGACTTGATGTAGGCTCTTTCACCATCTTCTCCCAAACTACAGTGGGGCATATTAGCAAGGGCACTATCGCCGCTTTAGCGGCACTTTTTGCCGCTAAAGCGGCGATATTTATATCGCCCTATCAGCAAACTGTCTCTAACAGCAGTTAGCAACAGTTTGCGGGCATTAGCGCCCGTTTTTTTACCGCTTTGCATGTCAGCGATATTTATCGCTAATAACATGCAAAGTGGGTGTTCCCGACGAACAAACCTGGGAAACACTCGCTAACAGGCCTATCGCCTATTAGCAAGGTGGCCATGGCCCCAGTTAGCGACGTGAAAAGTCGCGCTAACCGGGGTCATCGCCATTTATTTAACACCTGCAATTAGCAGGTGTTAGCCATATCTAACATGGGGGTGGATTATGCTGATACGACCACAGGGTCGTATCAGCAAGGTGTTCTCCTTCTCCATGCAACATCGCTGGTTTTTCAGCGATGTTGGCCCATTTCCCCTGCTATCGCTGGAATATTCATCGCCATAGCGCTAATCGTTGCTAATACAGCGTTAGCGTGGCGATATATTCCAGCGATAGCCGGCGATAAAAAAATCACGCTAAGCAGGGTTAGCGATGATTATCGCCTCTTCTTGCTAATATGCCCCAGTGTCTTTTCAGCTTGGGCACCTCTGGCTGCGGCTTTCTGCCATTCAGCCCATCCTTTGCACATGCTACCTTGGTCACCGAGCTTTTTGCACAGCAAAGCATCAGAGACTGCAAGAGTTTTCTGATTTTCTTCTGCTCACCAGCGAAGACCAGGTGTGTGGCATTTGTATATCTCAGACACGGTTATCAGCCTTGAGAGGAATTCTAGACCCCAGAGACCCCTGAAGTGCAGCGTATGCACCAAGCAATATTTGAAGGATAGTACCATATACTGTTATGCTGTATCCCCTATGATCTTGGACTCATGTTGATTGTTGTATTTCCCACTTGCAGCCCTCGCTTTCCACTGCCACAGTGAACCTTTTAGAATTTAGGAATATGACGGCATGCATCCTGAGGATTCAGCGTAATGATGCAATCTTGTGGGTAAATTACAGGGATTACCTTCTGTAGAGACTCCATTTTGAAATGGATCTTTCTGACCCAAAAGTTGATATACATTGAATCGAACACTGATTGGAAACCCTACTGGGGCCTTTTCCAACGGAAAAATGATGGAATATCCTTTTCCCAGAACTCCAGAAATGTATGAATTTCTCCTTTATCATGCAAAGGCAATGCCAAAGTACTTGAGTCTGACACAATAAGGAAACAAATGCTTTTGTTCCTCCACAGGTTGAAAAACTGGAAAACCCAGGTTCTCCTTATGTGATCCAAAGCCTGGCTCATCTCTTTCCCTATATGTGCCTGAAGAGGAAGTACTAGGGACACTTAATCAGAAGCTGAAGACAATATTTCAATTAGGTCTAGATTCTCATGGCCCCTCTCGTATCTTCCACTTTTCTTATGTTTTCGTGCAGCCAAGGCCTTGCAGCAAGAGGCATCAGTCCAGGCCCATCAAGAGCAGAAATAGAATCTCAGTGTCTGGAAACACTACTCCTCCCTCTTACAGAATGACTAATCACCTCCTTAAGAAGAATGGTAAATTTGACTTGTAGCCAATCAATATGCAAAATTACAAAGTCGCAAAATCTCAAAAGCAGTGAGTATTTTTTCTTACTGACTGTAAACCTTTACATAAAGATGCACACCCTGGTCCTCCTTATCGCCTGTAGCTCTCTCATATCTCTATCCTGTTAGGCAGCAAGAGTGCAACAGTAGCATTCCTTTTTACCCACCCTGCTGCCTTCTTGGCGACGTGGACACCAACGTGGTCCAGCCTCATTGTGTTGTTCCAAAGCAGATGTGAACTCTCTGATGCCCCTGCCATTTTTCCTGTAAACTGCCACATTAAAAATGCCACAGAACATAATATTGCATTTACTTTCACCCTCTGACAGAGATTCACAATGTTGGGATGGAAGAAAACAGGTAAGTGTCTCGACTGGCACCCTGCACTTGGCTGTACAAGAATGTCATGTATGTCAGCAAATGCTGTCTGAAAGACAGGCGTGAGGCAGTGTGCTGTGGGTAGGCAGTCTGTTGTGATTTAGGTGGGGTGTATTGCTTAGGCATGGCATTGTTTGTATCGAAAATGCTGTCTCAAGGGGGCACACAACCCTCACATGTAATGAAGGAAACGAGGAAGTTGACAAATGTAAATATATTTTCAACCAACATCTGACCATTTGAACCAAACCAGCAGGCGCGGCCCATCATTAAGGGTGCAGGGGCTCCACCCCCACCCCCCTTTTCCAAAACATTAAGAGTGTCTGCCAGGCTGAGCAGAAGTAGGCCTGATAGACACTCTTCATATCAGGGTCTGCAGCCAGTAAAGCGCTAGTGCTTGGTAGCCTGAGCCAAGCTTTGCCAAGTTGAAGATTTCACAGGCCTTAGGGCGTGACCTCATCAACCCAGCAGAGCCCTGTGAGGTCCTCTCCCTCAAAAAGAGGGGGCTGTCAAGGATAGAATCAGACCTGGGCGCTTCAGATTTAAGCCATGTGGTGCCCAAGGCTGACTGTCTATCAATGACTCCTCATCACAGCAACTTTCAGTGACCCCCATCCCACTCTGAGAGGAGTTAGTTAAAGTACTCCTCTCATTGGCTGACCTTCTCTCATTGGCTGACCTATGACAAGGTCAGCCAATGAGAGGAATAGGCGGAATCTTCCATACAGCCTTCCCTCCACGAAGCTTCCAACAATCTCGAACGCCTTTGTCCTTCCCGCTGTCACCTCCACAGTCCTGTGTTTGTTAAATGTTAGGTGTGTGCGTGCATGCGTGAATGTATGTGTATTTGCTGTGCATGCTGTGAATCGGTGTGTGTATGTGCTTGTGAATGGTGGGTGCATGTGCATGTGCTTGTGAATAGACAGGTGTGATGTGTGTGCATGTGGATGGGTGGGTGTGAGTGTGTGTGCACTTGTAAGTGTAAGCATGTGTGCCTGCCCCACTGCTCATCCACATTATGGGCCGCCACTGCAAACCAGTGTTGCTATTGTCAGCCATTGAATTAGTTGGCATGTTGGCTTGGAGCACAGTCCTACATGTGGATGTTGCTGCAGGAAGCTTAGGGAACATTGTCATTGTATGGTACCTCTACATATATTTTATTTTTTCATCACTGACAAATCCACTAAATTTGAACCCATTCATTTTCAGTGTCACAATAATGAACTATTGCGAATTTACTCTGTCCTTCAGTCTTTCAGAGGAATCAGGTGGTCACCCGCTATAGACTATGCTATATATTTGCCCGTCCTGTTTATTCCAACCACTTTTGAAACAAAAATAAGTTTACTACTTCAGAACAGGTACTCGAAGGCAGATGACAGTGGGAATGTGCGTCTCCATATCTGAGAACCTTGGTACCATGCGTGGTCAGAAGACGAGACATAAAGCCAACACTTACAGAATGTGAGTTTCACTCACCTGGGGCTGTCTGCCCTTGTGCTCCTGGTCTCCTAGCTGTTGATCCTTGCTCCTCCAGCTCCAAAACGGCAATCGCCTGTCTGAGGTTTTGCAGCTGCCTTTTAAGGCTATGCCGCAGCTTGTCCACTTCAAGTTTCTATTCTCTTTTCTTTTCCTTTTCCATCATGGCTATTTCTTGCTTGATTCCTTCTGGTTTTCCCAATCCTTTGTGTTTCATGTGATGGTTGATGTCATTTCCTTTTCCTTTTTTTTTTTACTATAAAGGCTTCTGTCTGGTTGGACAGTGGGTAACAACAAAGCTGTGATCCTTTGCTTGCTTCCTTTCTCCCTGCACTTTCTGATCCTGACTTCTCGCTCCCGACAAATTCCACTCTTTGATTTCGGACTCCCGATTTTCTTCAAACCTCTGAAGTCTTCATCCAACAATAAGGTTTAGGAGAAACCTAAGTGTGCATGATGGTTTGGCTGGGCTAAGATAGCCGGCCAAACTGTCATGCGCATTTACAGTGTGCACTACTCCTCCCCTGCTGGCTGTGACGACAGCCAAGCCCAGCCCAGCCCCGCCCAGACTTGGCTGGCTTTAGAGGAAAGCGGGAAGAAAAAAATGATAATAAAACTAGTTTATTATTTTATTTTTCCCGTTGTCCCCAGCTGGCTCTCAGCAGGGGGGCGGCGCTGCTCCACCATAGCGGAGGAGCCGCCGCTTGTTCCACATCAGGTGTCTCCAACCGGTCGATCGTGAGCTACTGGTAGCTCGCCTACTACCTACCAGTAACTCACGATCCAATGCCTACTTTTGTACCCTGTCATTGTCATTATGTTTATTTTTAGACCTTTTTGGCCTCTTATCTGTTGTTGCAGATGTTACGTCTGCTGTCACATTGCTGCCATTGGCTATTAAGTTAGCTGGGGTGGGGAGAAGCGGGTGATGTCGGCCTGGCAGGAACAGTGTTAGATTGCCTATGGGGATCAAACGTAGACTCACTCAGCCCTGCTGCGGCCTCCTTGATACCACGTGACCTGTCAAAGCATGACCATCACCCAGCATTGCCCAAACATGAATCAGAGGGGCAGTGCTTTGCCTTTTTTTGCTGGCAAGGCACGCCTGCCTCCCCCACCCCCCATGACCACGCAGGGTGTTTATACAATGGCGACAGCAGCTTAAATTTGCCATTCCTGGTGCCAGCCACTGCTAGGCTCAAGTAGCACCTTTTCACCATGTGAGACAGAGGAAGTTGTGCTCTTTGGTGCCGCATGGACTAGGCATCAGAAGATGTATGCTTTAGTCCTGGGGCGAGAAAGCAAAAGACACACAATTGATGGACGGAATGCAGAACAAATCAAAAAATTCACCCCCAGTCAAAAGATCTGGGTTAAATCCATCATTCTTTTGCTCACCATGCCACCCCAGTTTAGACCTGGCTATATGCAAATCAGCCTCGACCCTATGCCTCATGGGAACAGTCCAGCCCGAACTGCCAAGCCAGGTCCTCCCTGGACCGGAAACAAGCATCCTAGGACCGGTTTCGGGGTTTCACCCCAAGCACTGGCAGACAATGATTGCCGCCCAGTGAAAACAGGAGGAGCACTGACCTAAGCCCTCATGCGGGAGGTGGAGGGTGCGTAGGGCACACTGTCGCCCCCAGATCGTATAGATGGCCCTCTCCTGACAGGCCTACATGTTGGAGAGGCTGGGGCACACACCTGTTGTCTAATCACACCGCTCCCAGCAGCGCTGAGCTGCCTCTAAAAGACTCCTCTGCAGCCGCTATAGACCAGCATTGCAGGCAGCATGCAGTCCGTGCATTCTCCTGATCCCCAGGTCCAGTCAAGAGAGAAGTCTATGCATCTTTGCCTAGCGTGACGCCGTCAGCAGAGCACCAGCATTGACTGAGGCCACAGGAGGACGAGTGATGCCTGCAGCCAGCAATGTCCTTGCCATGATGCCACTCACCCTGCAGGAGCATGCCCCCTTCAGAGAGAGCCTCTGCCCCTATTGTATGCTCGATGCCAGCAGATCAGCACAGCAAGCTCCAGCTGTAAGACCAAGTTATGGTAAGTCCACAAATAATCTTCTTGGTGCACTTTGTGGAGATACCGATATTATTGGAGCGAGTTTCGCCCCAATTCAAAGGCACAGCGTTACTATTGCTTGTTGCTTTCATGTTTCAAACCATATTTTTCGATATTATGCCATGTAATCATACTTTTATTCCATCATATCATATTCATCCATTTAGTTCCACACGCACAGTATAATGCCATTTTTCAAAGTTTCTCATGCTATTGGTGTGTCCATCCGGACCTCTTCTCAAAAACACGTACAAACGCATGTGTTCATCCAAAAGCAGCGTTTATTAAAACCCAATGCATTTCGGGCTACTGGGGCCCTTCGTCAGGGGTCACTGCAAGTAACAGTAAAAACACAGATTTATTTTTTAACCATTGTATATGCTCAATAATATGTACATAATGTCTTATCACAGTAATTAACTCCACCCCGAATTTTGTAACTACCACAGTTCAAGGAGTCTAATATCTAGCTCCTAATTAAATCAACCAACCCACCCCATTTCTTAAGAGAACAACAACAATCGTGACTACAAACACCTCCCCCTCACTGTAACCCTATTCTCACCAAATTTCTTCCAAAATCAATCACTTTACGAGAGCATACTCCCTCCCCTCTCTTGTTCACCTCGTTCTCGTATTCCTCATATGAACCGTACGCCACGCACCTCATTCCCACCATCATCGTTCTAACACCTGTATCTTGCCCCCAATTATAGAAATTCCTGCACATTGCTGCTGTCACTCTATTGCTCAGCACGCCCCCTTGTAATTTCACCCGATTTCCCCAATGCTGCAGTTCCTCACATCTATCTACAACTCGTGTGAACCTGTGCCTCACGTACCTGCCACTGATAATCCATCCTCATCTTTCATTCACGGAAGTGTTACCCATCTCTTTCTACCTTCCAATTTAAACCCTGTCCTGGTGTTCTAACCCCTCCCATACTACTATTCACCTGATTGTCACCTAATCTAATCACTGATTGAAAACACCCTCCCCTCAATACATAAACACTACAAATCCCACAATGCAATAATATAGCGAAACAAGAAATCTCAGTGCAAACATTCAAATAATGAAAAAATCTATTATAAGTCCGTAAAGTAAATAAACGTGAATTCTGTGATGACTGCCAATGTCGTACATGCTAAGCAAAAAATAACTTGTGTTAAAAGAGTTTATGTCCCAATCATAAAAACTTGCTGCTTGAACACGATGTTCCGCCATGCTTGTGGAAAAACGATCATCCCTGTTCCCATTGTACTCATATTTAAAACGAAGCGGGTGCAAATACTGGGCAATGTAAATCAAATATACGTCATAGTGGTAGGAAATGCACACCTGTTTTTGTTGTAATCATTATTCATCAAATTGTCACGGTGTTGCGTGCTCCTTGAAAAAGCACCTTGCCCATTTGGCACTTGAAGATGAGATACCGATATTATTGGAGCGAGTTTCGCCCCAATTCAAAGGCACAGCGTTACTATTGCTTGTTGCTTTCATGTTTCAAACCATATTTTTCGATATTATGCCATGTAATCATACTTTTATTCCATCATATCATATTAATCCATTTAGTTCCACAAGCACAGTATAATGCCATTTTTCAAAGTTTCTCATGCTATTGGTGTGTCCATCCGGACCTCTTCTCAAAAACACGTACAAACGCATGTGTTCATCCAAAAGCAGCGTTTATTAAAACCCAATGCATTTCGGGCTACTGGGGCCCTTCGTCAGGGGTCACTGCAAGTAACAGTAAAAACACAGATTTATTTTTTAACCATTGTATATGCTCAATAATATGTACATAATGTCTTATCACAGTAATTAACTCCACCCCGAATTTTGTAACTACCACAGTTCAAGGAGTCTAATATCTAGCTCCTAATTAAATCAACCAACCCACCCCATTTCTTAAGAGAACAACAAAAATCGTGACTACAAACACCTCCCCCTCACTGTAACCCTATTCTCACCAAATTTCTTCCAAAATCAATCACTTTACGAGAGCATACTCCCTCCCCTCTCTTGTTCACCTCGTTCTCGTATTCCTCATATGAACCGTACGCCACGCACCTCATTCCCACCATCATCGTTCTAACACCTGTATCTTGCCCCCAATTATAGAAATTCCTGCACATTGCTGCTGCCACTTTGTGGAGAGCCAGAGAGGGAAGTCATATGCCGAGTTCATAACAAGTCTACAGTAGTTTGAAATACCCTGGCCATGAGGTGCAGCCTACAAGTGTTATCGTTTTTGATTTTCGCCTTGCCTGAGGTCGTTGTGTAGTATTGCACAGAGAGGAGTCTGTATCTATAAAGCATTGTATACTTAACAACAGCTCACACACAGATAAAACAAATGACCTGTCAATTGTGGTAGTGAGAATGTTTGTCCAATTTGAACCTTCATTTGAAACGTCTTGGGCTGGCAACATGGTTATTATTGAATAACATTAGAGTAAAGTATGCATCTCAACCTTCATTTATCCTATATTTAAAAAAAACGAAAATGACAGTGTCGCCTTCTACTAATGCTCACAAGACCATGCATTTTGTGCGGTTAGTTTAAGTCTATGACCAAACTACTTTATTTTGACACTAAGTAAAAAATATACTTTCCTCTTTAAAGGGAGAGCATATAATTGAAGTTATTTAAACTTCAGGTTAGGTAATATTTTTTACATTTTTCGAGGCCTGCTCTGTTTTAAGGTCAGACACTGTGGTTCGTGACCTTCCATTTCAGGTGTTTTACATCAGTTTCAGAGCTTTTGCCTGAACTTTTCATGTCTCAGAAGTGGGCAATTTGTGATAGTTATTTGTTTCCATGGATATTATTGCTTAAATGTCACACCTAAGCAACCTGAAAACTTGGCTGCTGTGAAGTTGTTCCTGGCCACAAACCGGACCCGGGAACATCATTTTACATTTCTTTTCATTAAAATGTAATGAAATGATGAGAGAAATGTATAATAACATCCTGGCTTCGGTTTGTGCCTAGGGCCAACTTGCAAGAGGTACCTTATTTGAAAAAAAAAATCCCTGTAAAACGCTGCTTTTATTTAATGAAATAATGGGAGAAATTTAAAATGATGTGTTAATTGTATGGCAGGCTGAACATGTCACTTTAAATGTATCCCATTTGAAAAAAGTACCTAACCCCTGTAGCGGCTATATTTTTCTGCGGCCAATGAACTGGGAAAGCTGAGACATGAACCAAGCTTAGGTGTATGACCCCTTCCTTGCACGAGCACAGGTTTGAAAATATCGCAAATAATGACACAAAAGTCATACAAAAATGGTATCTGTTAAAAAATGACGTACTTTTATTTCTAGAACATGGAGAAGCATCACATTACACCACTGCATTAAGAGGCATTTTTAAAAGTGATAGTGTTTAATCATGAAGCAGTCATGGACTGCCACCGTCCCTCATGACAAAGCTATATTAATGTACTAAGAGGCAAGTCATGTGTAACAACTTTATAATGTGTTAGGGGAGATTTTTGTACGGTGCACACCCTGAACTCAAGCATTTCAAGTTACCGTCATGTGTGATAATAAAGAAAAAAAAGGCATGATGAAACAAAATAGTTTTATCGCAGCATTTATATTTAGAGCTTATTATTCCTTTGGGGGGCACTGAAGTACTTACCAACATGGCCAGCAAGCTATGCCATGTAGGGTGTGTGGTTGGTATGGTGTTGTCATTGTTTTGTGATCCTGTGTGGAAGCGTGTCCGTGTCATGTGTGATGCCCACCGAGGTGCCTTTACCGTGTTATAGGATGGAGCAGTGTAGTGGATGGCCAGGTATGAGAGACAGACGTTCAGTTTATGGTTTTCAGCATGTTGGTAGCTTTACACAGCTCTGCAGGTTCCTGTATAATTTCTTATGATTGTAGTGTACTTAGCTGGGGACTGCAGAGGCCAGGATCACACAACCTGTTGAAGAGGGAAGCTGGGATAGGTTTTCCGGTTTCATTTGGGCATTGCATATACTAAATGCGTGTCTCTCTCTCTGTAGACGCCCTTTAGTCAATGAAGCTGGGCGTGGGGGCACTCTGGGAACAATTCGCGAGTTGCTCGGCCTTTAGTAGCTCACGATGATTTTCACTGATCAGAAGTAGCTCCCACTACAGAGAAGGTTGAAGACCCCTGTTCTATATGCTTTCTATCATATCCACTTTTTACCTCGCTTTACAATAACTTTTCTATTAATAAGAGCAGACACCAATTGGACAATAAATCCATCTTTTGGCAGCCAGTCCTGAATTTAAGACTCCTTTTATAGATGCATTTGTTTATTTTTTGTGAGTTGCTGAGTTTCATTTTGCTGAAGGCTCGAATTCTCTTTGGAAAAACAAACTAAATGAATATAAACTATACTTTAACGTGTGCGCGTGCGTGTGTTTCAGTGGCGGCTCGCATAGGGCGTTCCTCCGTTCCGTCGTATGTCTGAGTTTACTACCCCCCCACCCTACCCCTCCCCCGCCCCGCAGCACGCCCTATGCGAGCCGCCACTGGTGTGTATGGTTGGAGAACATGTCAGCACCAATATTGTCATTATGACATCTTGGAGAACATGTTGGAGAACATGGTTGGAGAACATGTCAGCACCAATATTGTCATTATGACATATATCAGCACCAACGTTGCATTACAGATAATGTGGGATTTTCATATAGCTCCTATATATATATATAATAGGTCATTAAAACAATATTAGTTGGTAATATTAATTGATTGAGGGCATGGAAGAAATAGACCAGTGATTCCAGTGAGACACAACACTAACCATATGGGATTTTATTCCATTATTTAATACACTTAACCAGGGCACTTAAGCGCCACAGATGTGTCGCAGCCAGATGCGAAATGTCAGGGTGATATTAAAATATGTCTTTGAATTTTTTTATTGATTTTTTTAAACAAAATTCCCAAAAAAAGGGAAGATTAATGCATGTGATTTACAAGGATACTGTGAGCGAGGCAGACATAGTTGTAAGGGGAGAGGGTACATAGTTTAAAGTACCGGAAAAGGCTTACAATTAGATTTCTAGTGAACATGCTACCAAGTTAAAATATATCTTTGATACTAATCACAATGCGGAATATAATGGTCGGGGTTAAATGGTCTGGCTTTGCTGGTGTGCACTTTGGACACAAAGGAAGCGGTGGTAATGTGTGCATGCATGCATGCATGAAACATGTAGAAGCAGCATGGGTGAAGGCACGTCATACTTCAGGAAATGAAATCATCCGAAATAATTGTGACGGAAAGAATAATGGGCCCAAATCATGGGTTTTAAATGGTATTTAAGACAGTCCTTGTGAACAGAAAAGTAATTAGGTTAATAGATGCCAGCGTTCGCTGTCTTAAAGCTGCAATTACAGATACAGCCGCTCCCGGGACATGCAATTAGATTCATACACAAAAACATTCGCAATATTTGTAGCGAATTATTGGATGGAATAAGATGCCGGTTTTAAAATGATTTATTAAGTTTCATTAATGGGCATTTGTAATGTTTAGAATAAGGGCGTGATGTAATGTTTACATTAGGAGAGGAATGCGCCATGGGCTACACTTGTTAGGCTTTCGAGGCTCGTTATTGGCTAAAAAGAAGACACTTTGATTTTATAGCTTCAAGTAGTTCCTTTTCCTGCCCAGTGATGCAGAGCCGGCTTTATGCAGCTGGGTTGGGGGGGCCCAGCAATGCACTGGGGGCGCTCAGCAGCTAGAGGCTGTCTGCACGTCTGACCATGAATTCCAGGATGACAGCCATACTGGTCCACCCAGCTGCAAGCCTTGTCATCATTAGGAGGGGCCCCCTCTGTGAGTCCCATAGGCCGATAATAAGGGGGAGTAGTCGCTGCCTTAAACATGCTTCTTCGCGCGGGGCGGTGACAGGTGTCCGCGTGGTGGGCTTGATGTTTTACATCAATCATTTCATGTTTCTTTGTATAGTCCTTGCTTGGAAGCCATTCAAGCTTGCGTAATATGCCTGCATGGTCCATTTTACCGCTCTCTCGCAAGAGTGCACCATATCCGTCGTGGCGTAAACTTGCCAATGCTTGGGAACCCACAACATCCTGGATGAGCAGGCCGGGATTGAGACCTGGGCTGTAGCACCGAACCAGCACTCAGCTACATTAGTAAATTATTCTGAACCAGAGCTCAATTGGATTAGTAAAGTATTCTGAACCAGCGCGCGCCTACATTAGTAGATTAGCGAAGCCTTCTGATTGGATGCTCGCCTACATTTGTAAGTCTTCTGAACCAGTGCTTGCCAACACTTGGAGACCCACAACATCATGAATTCAGGATTGAGACCGGTGTTGTTGCGCGGAACTGGAACTCACCTACAGTTGGAAGGCCGCCTGAAACAGCACTCGCCACCATTAAGAAGGTCTAGTGAACCAGTGCTTGCCAACACTTGGAGAACCACCACTTCATGCAAGAAATTACTTCAGATTAAGACTGGGGTTGTATCCCGGAATCAGCGCTGCCCACATTAGGAAGGTCTTCTGAACCAGAGTTTGCCTACATTTTAGGAGGCCTTGTGAACCAGCGCTCACCTTGATTAGGAAGGTCTTCTGAACTAGCGCTTGCCTACATCAGGAAAATCTTCTGAACCAGAGCTCGCCTACATTAGGAAGGTCTCCTAAACCAGTGTTTGCTTATATGAGGAAGACCTTCTGAACCAGCGGTCGCCCACATTAAAATGACTTCTGAGCCATCCCTCGCCTAGGTTTAGAAGTTCTTCTGAACCAGTGCTCGCTTACATTAGTAAGGTATTTTGAACCAGCACTTGGCTACATTGGGAAGATCTTCTGAAACAGTGCTCAATTACATTACGATTGTGTTCTGAACCAGCGCTCACTTAGATTAAGTAGGTCTTCTGAAATAGTGTTTGCCTATATCAAGACGGTCTTCTGAACCAGCGCTCGCTTACATTAACAAGTCCTTCTGAACCAGTGTTTGCCTATATCAAGACGGTCTTCTGAACCAGCGCTCGCTTACATTAACAAGTCCTTCTGAACCAGTGTTTGCCTATATGAGGATGGTCTTCTGAACCAGTGCTCACTTACATTTGGAAGGTCTTCTCTGAACTTGCAGTCATTTACATTAGGAAGGACTTCTGAATCAGTGCTTGTTTACAATAGGAAGGTATCTAAACCAGGGCTTGCCTACACTAAGAAGGTCTTCTAAACCAGCGCTCGCCTACACTAAGAAGGTCTTCTAAACCAGCGCTCACCTACACTAAGAAGGTCTTCTGAACCAGCGCTCGCCTACACTAAGAAGGGCTTCTGAAGCAGCGCTTGCCTGCACTAAGAAGGTCTTCTAAACCAGCGCTCACCTACACTAAGAAGGTCTTCTGAACCAGCGCTCGCCTACACTAAGAAGGGCTTCTGAAGCAGCGCTTGCCTGCACTAAGAAGGGCTTCTGAAGCAGCGCTTGCCTCTACTAAGAAGGTCTTCTGAAGCAGCGCTTGCCTACACTAAGAAGGTCTTCTGAAGCAGCGCTTGCCTACACTAAGAAGGTCTTCTGAAGCAGCGCTCGCCTACACTAAGAAGGGCTTCTAAACCAGCGCTCGCCTACACTAAGAAGGTCTTCTAAACCAGCGCTCGCCTACACTAAGAAGGTCTTCTGAAGCAGCGCTTGCCTACACTAAGAAGGTCTTCTGAAGCAGCGCTTGCCTACACTAAGAAGGTCTTCTGAAGCAGCGCTTGCCTGCACTAAGAAGGTCTTCTGAAGCAGCGCTTGCCTCTACTAAGAAGGTCTTCTGAAGCAGCGCTTGCCTGCACTAAGAAGGTCTTCTGAAGCAGCGCTCGCCTGCACTAAGAAGGTCTTCTGAAGCAGCGCTTGCCTCTACTAAGAAGGGCTTCTGAAGCAGCGCTTGCCTGCATTAAGAAGGGCTTCTGAAGCAGCGCTTGCCTGCACTAAGAAGGTCTTCTGAAGCAGCGCTCGCCTACACTAAGAAGGTCTTCTAAACTAGCGCTCGCCTACACTAAGAAGGTCTTCTGAAGCAGCGCTCGCCTGCACTAAGAAGGTCTTCTGAACCAGCGCTTGCCTGCACTAAGAAGGTCTTCTGAAGCAGCGCTTGCCTGCACTAAGAAGGTCTTCTGAAGCAGCGCTTGCCTACACTAAGAAGGGCTTCTGAAGCAGCGCTTACCTGCACTAAGAAGGGCTTCTGAAGCAGCGCTTGCCTCTACTAAGAAGGTCTTCTGAAGCAGCGCTTGCCTACACTAAGAAGGTCTTCTGAAGCAGCGCTTGCCTGCACTAAGAAGGGCTTCTGAAGCAGCGCTTGCCTGCACTAAGAAGGTCTTCTGAAGCAGCGCTTGCCTACACTAAGAAGGTCTTCTGAACCAGCGCTTGCCTGCACTAAGAAGGTCTTCTGAAGCAGCGCTTGCCTGCACTAAGAAGGGCTTCTGAAGCAGCGCTTGCCTGCACTAAGAAGGTCTTCTGAACCAGCGCTTGCCTGCACTAAGAAGGTCTTCTGAAGCAGCGCTTGCCTACACTAAGAAGGTCTTCTGAAGCAGCGCTTGCCTGCACTAAGAAGGTCTTCTGAAGCAGCGCTTGCCTCTACTAAGAAGGTCTTCTGAAGCAGCGCTCGCCTACACTAAGAAGGTCTTCTGAAGCAGCGCTTGCCTACACTAAGAAGGTCTTCTGAAGCAGCGCTTGCCTCTACTAAGAAGGTCTTCTGAAGCAGCGCTTGCCTGCACTAAGAAGGTCTTCTGAAGCAGCGCTTGCCTACACTAAGAAGGTCTTCTAAACTAGCGCTCGCCTACACTAAGAAGGTCTTCTGAAGCAGCGCTCGCCTGCACTAAGAAGGTCTTCTGAACCAGCGCTTGCCTGCACTAAGAAGGTCTTCTGAAGCAGCGCTTGCCTGCACTAAGAAGGTCTTCTGAAGCAGCGCTTGCCTGCACTAAGAAGGGCTTCTGAAGCAGCGCTTGCCTGCACTAAGAAGGGCTTCTGAAGCAGCGCTTGCCTCTACTAAGAAGGTCTTCTGAAGCAGCGCTTGCCTACACTAAGAAGGTCTTCTGAAGCAGCGCTTGCCTGCACTAAGAAGGGCTTCTGAAGCAGCGCTTGCCTGCACTAAGAAGGTCTTCTGAAGCAGCGCTTGCCTACACTAAGAAGGTCTTCTGAACCAGCGCTTGCCTGCACTAAGAAGGTCTTCTGAAGCAGCGCTTGCCTGCACTAAGAAGGGCTTCTGAAGCAGCGCTTGCCTGCACTAAGAAGGTCTTCTGAACCAGCGCTTGCCTGCACTAAGAAGGTCTTCTGAAGCAGCGCTTGCCTACACTAAGAAGGTCTTCTGTAGCAGCGCTTGCCTGCACTAAGAAGGTCTTCTGAAGCAGCGCTTGCCTCTACTAAGAAGGTCTTCTGAAGCAGCGCTCGCCTACACTAAGAAGGTCTTCTGAAGCAGCGCTTGCCTACACTAAGAAGGTCTTCTGAAGCAGCGCTTGCCTCTACTAAGAAGGTCTTCTGAAGCAGCGCTTGCCTGCACTAAGAAGGTCTTCTGAAGCAGCGCTTGCCTACACTAAGAAGGTCTTCTAAACTAGCGCTCGCCTACACTAAGAAGGTCTTCTGAAGCAGCGCTCGCCTGCACTAAGAAGGTCTTCTGAACCAGCGCTTGCCTGCACTAAGAAGGTCTTCTGAAGCAGCGCTTGCCTGCACTAAGAAGGTCTTCTGAAGCAGCGCTTGCCTGCACTAAGAAGGGCTTCTGAAGCAGCGCTTGCCTGCACTAAGAAGGGCTTCTGAAGCAGCGCTTGCCTCTACTAAGAAGGTCTTCTGAAGCAGCGCTTGCCTACACTAAGAAGGTCTTCTGAAGCAGCGCTTGCCTGCACTAAGAAGGGCTTCTGAAGCAGCGCTTGCCTGCACTAAGAAGGTCTTCTGAAGCAGCGCTTGCCTACACTAAGAAGGTCTTCTGAACCAGCGCTTGCCTGCACTAAGAAGGTCTTCTGAAGCAGCGCTTGCCTGCACTAAGAAGGGCTTCTGAAGCAGCGCTTGCCTGCACTAAGAAGGTCTTCTGAACCAGCGCTTGCCTGCACTAAGAAGGTCTTCTGAAGCAGCGCTTGCCTACACTAAGAAGGTCTTCTGAAGCAGCGCTTGCCTGCACTAAGAAGGTCTTCTGAAGCAGCGCTTGCCTCTACTAAGAAGGTCTTCTGAAGCAGCGCTCGCCTACACTAAGAAGGTCTTCTGAAGCAGCGCTTGCCTACACTAAGAAGGTCTTCTGAAGCAGCGCTTGCCTCTACTAAGAAGGTCTTCTGAAGCAGCGCTTGCCTGCACTAAGAAGGTCTTCCTGCCACACTGATCTCATCTCCCTCAGCGCAGCACGGGCTATTTGCTCTCAATGTAATGAGAGCACAGCTTTGAGTAGGGAGAGGGAGGGATGGCAGATTGGGGCTAGGGGATGAGTGGCAGAAGACCACGAGGGAGGGGAGAGAGAGAGAGAGAGAGAGAGAGAGAGATAGAGATATATATATATATATATATATATATATATATATATATATATATATATATATATATATATATATGCATAGGGTGGCTGGGTAGGTAGCAGGGAACTGGGTTACTTATTAATTTTGGGGGATTAGGGTACAGGCAGTGAGTAGAGGGGGTGGATGGCAGGAGGGCTGGTGTTATTATTTGTAGTGAGGTAGAGGGGTAAGCCATGTTAAGTATGGCTCTTCCTTTCCTCCCCCACACCCCACCCCGCCGCTCCTAGGTAGCTGTTGAAAGCCGTGGCAGATTGATTATTTTGGGTTGGCGGGGTTAGTGTGGTACATATCACAAACAATCATAGATAGGTAAAAAGTGAATAACATCTTGCGCCTTGGGTTTAAGTGACATCAAAGACAACTCAGAACCTCTCAGTGAAAACATACCTGTTAATCACTCCTACATATCTATAATTCCATGTGTTACCAGCAGCTAAAATGAACACATGGCTGGTAGTTTTGAGTCGCTCAATAGTTTACGCCTAGAAGATGTGACTGTCAGAGAAATTGCTGCAAACTCAAAGATCCTGAGATTTGAACGTTTTTATTCTGAAAGTGAAATTAGAGAACAGTTATTGAAGTGGCTGTGAGTGTAACAACCACAGTCTATTCTAGAGTGCGATTATATTTAAGATTTGGATATTAGAATTTTAAATTTGTAATATTGAGGGAAACAACAGGAAATCACTGTGCTGTGCACTTACCAGCTTGCCTACACATAAAGACGCATACACATGAGCACATAGGTCCACACTCACACAGGTGCACACACAGATACACAAACACGCAGGTACAAACATACACATGAAAACACGCAAACATGCAGGTACACATACGTACACGAGCACGTAGATACACATTTGTACACTCGCACACAGGTACACATACACAAACAAGCAAATATGCACACACACATACACAAACAAGCAGATATACACAAAAACACGCAGATATGCACACACAAACAAACACGCAGAGCAGTACATTTGGAACGACAGCACAATGGACCCACATTACAGACCAACATCAAAGTGGGCATCACGGAGATCCTCGCGCAGCCAACCCTAATAGTGCAGCCCCAAAGAATAAAGATAACAGCAGTGGTCTCCCTCCCCATACTCACACCTACATCTGACATGGAAGGCGACACCTCTGCAGATACAGACAACAAACTTGAATGCGAAATAGACAATGCTGTGGGCAAGGACACGCTCCCTGAAAATGGAAAGCGCCTAGCAACAAACACCGCCCATGTCGGTGCTACCCAGTGAGCGAAGACAGCTTGGCAAGGAGTTAGACCAAGGGCCCCAGACAAATATATTTCTCTAGTTGCATTGCCAGTATATGATCTGTGACATTCCTTAACAAGAATTTGCAATGCAATAGGTCTCGCATTTGCGAGATTTTGAGCTATTGGCATTGTAAACGACAATGCCTTTTATTTATGTGTTTAAAAAACTGCAATAATAAAAGGCATTGTCATTTACAATACAAATAGGGCAAGGTTTTGAAAATGCGAGACCTATTGCATAGCCAATGCTTGTTTTCCCTGCCAGAAAGGAGCTCTGGCCTCCTCCCTCTGTCCCAGTGTTACAGAGGGATTTAGGTCTCCTCCCGCTCCCTGAGGGTCCTTATTCGGAGGGGGGGGGCTCACTATGTTGCTTCTAGTGTCTGGGTTCCCTCAGAGGGGCTCTGGTCTCTCCTCCTGCTGCCTGAGGGTCTTCTTTCTGAGTCGAGGTGGCGAGCCACTTAGCTCGAGCCTGAACCCGCTCTGCGCTTCAGCTCGAGCCCATAACCAGCAGAGCTTTCGTGTGACTTCTGTCTGCCTCCCTCCACCCAGGATGTGACGTTAGGGACAGCGCTGCCGACCAGGGGCCGTATTACGTATTGGCATTGTTTGCGCCCAGCACACCTTTGAAAAGGTGCGCCGGGCGCAAACAATGCCAATGCGCCCCATCATGGTGAATGTGCTGCCCCCAGGGCAGCCGCGACCTCGCGCAGCCCTGGGAGCAGCTGCTCTGTGTTTTCACAGTGCAGGCGGCACCCGCCTGCACTTTCGAAGGGGATTAGAGATCCCCTTGCAGGTGAGTGCAGTCAGCGACTGCACCCTCCTGCAAGGGGATGTCTGGGGGGGTCCATGGGAACCCCTTTACCCCTGCAGAGGGCTGGTCTCAGGGGGCGCACTAATAGATAGTGCGCCACCTTTAAAAATGGCGCACTGTCAGTGCACCTTCTGAGGGCCTCTTTGACTCTGCCGCACGCCCCTATGCAAATGAGGGAACACCCTCTGTTGATAGCGCTGGCGCTTTAAGTGCGCCAGGGCTATCAGTATTATAGAAGGGGACGCACAAGCATCTGCGCCCCCTTCTATAATACTAAAGTGCCCCGGGGGCACGCAAAGCGGGCGCAAACGCCCATTGCTCCCCCGGGGCACCCTATGTAATACGGCCCCAGGTTCGAGTCTGGCAGTCAGCTAAACACCCTGTGTTAATGGGCAAATCACCTAACCCCCTGCCTACTATAGAAAATGAACGTGAAAGTTAATTTCACCGAAACATTTTTTTCTTCGTTATTACGTACGAAAGCCCTTTTAAATATGTGAATTCAGAATACCAATTGTTCAAAAACCTACTGTGCTTTATTTAATAGACTGTAATGTTACTCTATAATAATCTGGAACACATACAGTGTGTACATCACAATAGTCTTGCCAATTAGTCCACTAACGTTTCATATTTAGAAACTATTAGTTAATAAGTACGTCTGCGTGCAATGCTGTAATGAGTTTTATTAATGTCAAAGGTTCACATATTAAAGAAAAAAGCTTTCTTGAACTTTGAAGCGGTTTATCACATTTTACGCGATAGTTGTTGCATGATTTGCACAGCAAACATTTTTCGTCGCTTGGCTTGTGCACGGACTCTAAGATCCAAACCAGACCCTCGGCTTGCTCTCCCTGGAATTCTGTTGGGCCGCCCACCTCTGATTCTGAGTGACAGAGGGACTTTAGCCTGCTGTCAGTTTATCTACTGAGGGGACTCAAGAATTGCAGCCACTTGAGGTGTATGCCCCGGTCCCGCTTCCATGCCCTGACCCGAGCCACCTCTACCACAGAGACAATGGGGGAGGGCAGCAATGCCCCGGCCACTTGGTACTCCAGGGCTTCAGCAGCGATGCGTCGCGCAGCCAGTGTGGGGCGCATATAGGGGCCTGCGCATGTCAAGTACTTGAAAGACCCTCAGGAAGAAAAGCGCAAGGCACTGGCACGCGCTGAGCAAATGTCTCATGGAGCCACACACCCGATTTCCACCACCCTGTACACAAAAACTCATTGTCCTGTTAGACAAATGTCAGCACTGTGCTTACGTCGGTCACAGCACAAGAGCAGCACATGCACTCAATCCAAACAAACACGCTGCATGTGTCCGCCTGTCTGTCTCTCTCCTGCTGGACTCTTCCTCGCCTTCCTCACTCAATACAAAACCTAGCAAGGCAGTTATAAATTATTAATCATTAACCACTGCAGTCTCTGGCCACCGGGGTCACCAAGAAACATGGATAGCATGAAATGATAATAACTGTACAGAGCAAAATGAGCCGTGACCAAACCAGCACAGGCCACGTGCAAGGTAAGCGGCACCTCAGCAGGGTGTTTTTTAAATCACTAGGGAAGAAAGAAGCATTCATTAAAGAAAATAGTGCTCACCGACTTATAAAGCAGACCGTGTAACAACACAAGTAAAAAGTCCAGTCGTTATGGGAGGTTACAAATGCACACAAGGCAGTACCAAGGAGGGACTACTCAGCCTATTCACGAATAAAAAGCAACAATTTCTCAAGGACAGTAACGGGAGGCAATTGAAAAGATGGGTGGTAAATGGGCGGAGCTTCAAGTCGATACCTGAATACAGCATGCCTCGCAGACCAGCACATGCGCTGCCCTGGCTTGACCTAAAAAGGGATGGGTAGTATTGAGTCAACCATTAATTGCTTGACCCCAGAATTCTACATTAATAAGAAAACATGAGAATAAAATAATGCAGCGGACAGGGTGCAGGAAATACAAGAAGGTGATGGCCCATCTGCTAGAAGATCAGAATCAAATGATGATGAAGGCAGTCGTAATATTCAACCAATATTCATCCAAAAAGGAAACGCAATAAAATGTTCTGTAATAAAAAGTGTTATAATTGCACAACTCAATGCTACTCTTTTTATTGATCTTGGAATGTTGAAAGGCTGAGTCAGGTCACCAAAATCTGAACCTTCAATCCTAAAGTTTGCACACTGACGCCTAAAGTTGATCCATCAGTTTGCTGAACTTATCTTACCGACAATCAGGGAAAAGAAGATATTGGAGCATATCATGTAAGTTATAAATTGTCAGGCTTATCTGATTGAGTGGAAATGAGTTACATGCAGTAGTGTAACAATAAAATGCAGGTGGAGAAAGAAAAAGAGGAAGAGGATGCTGGTAAACAGCATTCCCAGTTATTGAAAGTATCCTCCCTTTGCAAGCACTACCCAATCCTTCATCGCCAACACCTTCCCGCTTTGCTCCTTGAACTAAATAATTTTTTTTGCTCTTCCATGACAGTCCCCACAAAGACAGTTATGGATCTGTATACCTTGTACTCACCCATCTTTGCTTATAATCTTTCTCTTGTACCCCTTTGGCTATAACTCTGATTGTTTAGAACACAATTTTAATTCTTGCAAACTTAAATAGGGATGAATCCCTGATCAAATTTTAAATTGAAATTGACTAAGGTAATGTGGATCTGGTAGATTTTTTCCCTCAAAAGTGCTTTGCAGTGTCCGAGTCTCAAGAAGGCATTATCAGGTTGGCCTAGGAAGATACCAAATGGTGGATCTCGGATCAATGGTTCAGAAAAGGTTCAACATAAGAAGTTCTAGGTTTTATACATAATCGTGTTGTGGTAACAGTTGTAAAATGAGGCTAAGTTACAGATATCTTCGTCAATGAGGCTAAGTTACAGATATCTTTGTAAATGAGGCTAAGTAGCAGATATCTTCATCAATGAGGTTAAGTAGCAGATATCTTCGTCAATGAGGTTAAGTAGCAGATATCTTCGTCAAAGTAAAGACTTGTTGGGCTCACAAGGAATGATTTCTTTAATTCTGATTATTTTATTGGCAACATCGTAAGCAATCTCTGGACACCACCCTAATTGACCACTGGACTTTTATCTATAAAAAGATCTACAATTGTTTTAAATTTCAAAAGTAATGAAACTCTAGATTTGCTGAAAGTTGAGTAAATTTGATAAATATGGACCCTGTTCTTCAGCTTAATTGCATAATGCAGCTGAGGCGTAAAAGGCATTCGAAGAAATCAAATTGTCAATTGATGGATTTTTCATCACTTAAGATTTGACTGAATAATGGTTTGTTTCTCAGTGTCAGGTGTGTTCCCCGTGCAACCATGTTTGATTTGTATGATATCCACAAGAGATAAGTTTACACAGGCAATGGTATGGCATGATTTCAGCTCTGTGACCAACCTTTCACAACAGAGTTGTAATATGGGGTTGTGTTTTTTCAATGTCACTACAATAGGTTACTCAAAAGTCTTCTTAACGTGCGTATTATATTCTAAGACCAACCAATACTCTCGGGCACTTGGAGAACTATTTTATAATTCAACCGAAAATGTCTTTCATAAAGTTCCTCTGTTTAAAAATGTGAGAGGTTGCGTAGGGATTTTCACAAGGTTGTTATGTTCTTTTTGATAACATCATGAACGCATGAGCATATATAAACAATTTTCTTAAAAAGACAACCTTGTGTAGCATTCTTTGTTAAAAACCAGTGATCTCTACTTAATACAAAGGTCACAGATGAGCTTACTTTAATATATCTACTTGACATTGCCAAATCAAACACATGGATGGAAAGAAGAATTTTAAATAGCCTGTCGCAATTCAGATGTGGCAGTAATCCTAAAATCCCAACAACAAACTTACAACAACCTTACACACACACATGCAGGTGCTAACATTACCAATTAATTAAGTAGCACATGAGTATTTTTACGAACGTAGGTCCAGAATGGTGGGATCTGTGTCAATTTTTTGCAAAAATCACCAACTTTCTAAATGACCTACAGTTAGATAAATGTTATCTTAGTTTTGATATGTGGATAACTCAAAAATCTGGCATTGATCCGGCCTAGCTGGGCCTATTTTGCAATGCCCCAATCTATGCAGTCTACAACCAATTCATTTTTATCATTAAATCATGTAAAAACCCATTCATAGATGAAACATTTCAAAACTCTCTTACACTTCGAGTTCCACAACATCAAAAGCCTTCTAAATGTTTTCTAAAGAGTGCTATTTATTCGTGCCTTACATTTACAGGTTCTTCTTTGCTGTCATTTGTGAGTATCGTTATGTGTATATCAAATTAAAACAAAATGAACCAGTCTTTTGATGTGTTGTATTATCTCAAGATTAACATATACCAAACACCTTTTATGATATTTTGAAAAATTTCGGCTATACCCAATGTATTTTAGGGTTGTCTGGCCAGTTGTTGCATAAGCTGTTTGTCAGCAGCTCTCCAGCAGTAATACTTTTTGCATCATTTTTGTTTGAACTGAGGGACAACGTAGACTTGTAGAAAATGTATGGCATATTGTGTATCATGAGCACACTTTGGTCTATACCTCCCTCGCCTCCGCTCACTAGTGTTCAGGTAGAATAACTCTTTTACATTTAGGTCTTCAGACAATATCACAGCAAGGCTTTAAGGATATCTCTGTTCTCAATCAGCATCCTATTAGTAGCTTGCAAATGTTGAGAGGCGTCCCTTAACACCAATGTAAGGTGGAATTTAGTTTATTTATTTATTTATGTTTTTGGTATTTGTACACAGCTGTGGCTCTGTGATTTGAGATGTATTATACATCTTCATGGACACAGAGGACAGGTGTAGGCCATTGGGTTACTGTTTGAGGGGGGTGAAACCCTACTCAAGCAGCAAACACAATTTCTGCCAGGATGAAGTCACAAGCAACCCCAAACTAACCTGTGCTCAACCCTCTGGTAGGTTGACACAAAAGCACTCAGGCTTAAATTAGAGGTAATGTGTAAAGTATTCATGCAGCACTTCAAACAGTAATAAAGTGAAAAGACAACTCAAGAAAAACCCCACACCAATTTAGAAAAATAGAGTAAAATGTATTAAATTATTTGAGACCAAAACAACAAAAATCCAATAAGTAGAACCAGACATGCTGTTTTAAAAATGTAAGTGAATCTGGTGCTTAAAAGCACAAAGTGGCACCACTTGGGGGATAGGACTCACAGCAGACGGAGTCCACGTGCTGGGCTCAAGGTAGTTGGAGCCTTTTCTGCCTCCGACACTCTGATCAAGAGGCCAGCTAACTAGCCCTTGCAGTCACTCTGGTAGTACTGGGTTCAAGATGCATGTCAAGCCCTTTTCAATCAAGCAACTGGGCAACAGAGTAGCAGCCGTTTAGGCAAACCAGCACAGCAATCCTTCTGAGTCTTCCAGAAGTCCAGAAGTCCAATATTTACACCTGGTGCCAGCTTTGAAGTAGAAGAAGGTTCTGGAGGTTTCTACCCCAGATGTGCTTGGTATTGCCTGCCTCCCTGCCCTGGCCCCAGACCAATGATTTGAAATCCAACTTTACCATTAAAGAGCGTTTTAAATTACTTTAGACACCAAACTCGAAATTACGACGTGCTCCCTTTTGAAAGTTAGCACTTATTAAATGTAATAAGGTAACCCAATATTATCATGTGGTAGAGGTAGGCCTTGCAGTAGTGAAAAACAAATTTTTCACTACCAGGACATGCAAAACTTAAAAGTACATGTCCAACTTTTTAATTCACTGCACCCCACACTCTGGGCTACTTAGGCCCTACCCTAGGAGTGACTTAAAAATATTAAAAAGGAAGGTCTAGGACTGGTAAAAGGTTTATTTGGTCAGGTCGAAGTGGCAGTTTAAAACTGCGCACCCATCTGCAAGGGCAGGCCTGAGACATGTTTGAAAGGCTAATTAAGGGGATGGCACAAGTAGTGCTGCAGGCCCACTGTTTGCATTAGATTTCGAGGCCCTGGGTACATGCAGTACCACTTTACTAGGGACTTACATGTGAAATTAATGTGCCACTTGGGTGTAAGCCAACGTTACCATGTTTAAAGGAGAGAGCACGCACACTTTAGCACTGGTCAGCAGTGGGAGAGTGCGCAAAGTGCTAAGGCCAACAAAAACGGAGTCAGCAAAATCAGGAGCATGGAAGGCAAAACGTTGGGGGAAAACCACACACAGGATGTCCGGTCCCACAACAAGATAACCTATACTCAACATGTTATTGAGACAGGTTGCATTCTCAGACTGATGTATGTATGTGCCACATGTTAAGTCCAAAGTGAGAAATCAAGAGAGTTCAAATCCTAGCATGTTTATGGGGACAGCCTCTTGCTAGATATACTGGTTCTCCATTTCGGCCCATCTGTCTTGCCCTTGGAGCCACTCTCATATTGGTAGGAGAGTGAAGGGTGTGCAGTATTTAGCAATATCCATCAGGAAGCCCAATCAGAATTCTATCGCTTTTTGAGAAACCCTCTGCTTCAATTAGCTCAAATAATGCCAGTTTGGGGCATAGGACGATGGGAAGCTGAAGGACACTAGCCCAGATCTGGAATATAGAAACCTAATACTTCTGAATCACTTGACATGTCCAGGTTATATGAAACAAATCTCAGGTAAGGTGGAATTATTAGTGTAATTGATTTTAATTTGAGTTCAACAGTAGGACTTGTCAGTCCAGAGACTCACCCTCTGCAACTGCCGTCCTTTGTGAAATATCTAAATTATGTCTACAGAAAAACTTTTTAAAACCCCATAGTACTCTTGCACAATTATTGCAGCTTGCCTCATTTTCTATATGTTTTCTATTGTTCTTTCAGAGTTCGCCTTGATAGTGTCAAGAAAACCTTACCAGATTCTTACTGCGCTCTATAAATTATGTAAACTAATATATAAACACAAAATCTGTGTCTGGGCTCACCAGTTAGCATCAACCGTAAATGTGGGTTCCATAGTTGCTCGAATGATATGAAACATATATTGGATGGCTCTGGCTATGGAGTCTCTTTTCTTCACATTTGTGGAAGGCCTTGTTGACCGTGGCTGGCATGATGGCAAGGGTGCTTGTAATTGTGTTCAATGCAAAAACAACAGTTGATGGACAGAATGCAGAACTATGTCATACATTCACCCCAGTACAGAGATCTGGGCCTAAATCCATCGTTTTTTTGCTCACCATGCCATTCCAGTTTGAACCCAGCCATATGCAAATCAGTCTTGACCCTGTGCCTCATGGGAACAGTCCAGCCCGAACTGCCAAGCCAGGTCCTCCCTGGACTGGAAACAAGCATCCTAGGACCATGAGGCACAGGGTCAAGACTGATCTGCATATGGCCAGGTCTAAACTGGGGTGGCATGGTGAGCAAAAGAATGATGGATTTAACCCAGATCTATTGACTGGGGGTGAATGTATTGATTTGTTCTGCATTCTGTCCATCAATTGTGTGTCTTTTGCTTCCTCGCCCTAAGTGCGCCGGGTATGCCCAGACGTGGGTCCCGGGCTCACTGTGCCACTGGAATCAAGCTATCCTGGCTGAAGAGGGGTGAAACCCCGAAACCGGTCCTAGGATGCTTGTTTCCGGTCCAGGGAGGACCTGGCTTGGCAGTCCGGGCTGGACTGTTCCCATGAGGCACAGGGTCAAGACTGATCTGCATATGGCCAGGTCTAAACTGGGGTGGCATGGTGAGCAAAATAATGATGGATTTAACCCAGATCTATTGACTGGGGGTGAATGTTTTGATTTGTTCTGCATTCCGTCCATCAATTGTGTGTCTTTTGCTTCCTCGCCCTAAGTGCGCTGGGTATGCCCAGACGTGGGTCCCGGGCTCACTGTGCCACTTGAATCAAGCTATCCTGGCTGAAGAGGGGTGAAACCCCGAAACCGGTCCTAGGATGCTTGTTTCCGGTCCAGGGAGGACCTGGCTTGGCAGTTCGGGCTGGACTGTTCCCATGAGGCACAAGGTCAAGACTGATCTGCATATGGCCAGGTCTAAACTGGGGTGGCATGGTGAGCAAAAGAATGATGGATTTAACCCAGATCTATTGACTGGGGGTGAATGTCTTGATTTGTTCTGCATTCCGTCCATCAATTGTGTGTCTTTTGCTTCCTCACCCTAAGTGCGCCGGGTATGCCCAGACGTGGGTCCTGGGCTCACTGTGCCACTGGAATCAAGCTATCCTGGCTGAAGAGGGGTGAAACCCCGAAACCGGTCCTAGGATGCTTGTTTCCGGTCCAGGGAGGACCTGGCTTGGCAGTTCGGGCTGGACTGTTCCCATGAGGCACAGGGTCAAGACTGATCTGCATATGGCCAGGTCTAAACTGGGGTGGCATGGTGAGCAAAAGAATGATGGATTTAACCCAGATCTATTGACTGGGGGTGAATGTTTTGATTTGTTCTGCATTCCGTCCATCAATTGTGTGTCTTTTGCTGTAATTGTGTTCAAGCAGGTGTTTTTAGTACACTATATATTTATGACCTCATTGCACCACTGAGAAACACAAAAGTGAGGCCCTAGTTATATTCATGTTCACAATCATAGACAAATCATTGGTATCCATGGTTGACTATTGATAAACCAAGGATAATCATTGTTTCTCCATGAATATATGGATGTCCGTTGCAGGATGAACCTGAATATGATGGGCAGCTTTACGTCCAGCGGCGGACAGAGCGAGATACGAAGGTACCCCAGTGGTGCTAGCACTTTGATGAATGTGTGACTATAAGGCAGCACCAACCGCCTGATCCGCATGTTGCCTAATAAAAACACTCAGTAGAAAATCAACTGAGGACACAATGAAGACAGGTGAGTGCATTAGGCATCACTTTAGTGCATGGAGTGCGTGCACTTTTTCAGAAGCAGGGAGACTAAGCAGTAGATAAATAGCCCTGACGAAGGTCCCAGACCCACCCGGGCTCCTAGCGAGGGCCGAAACATGTTGGCACTTTGGAAGGGGGACAACTGAACAATCATACTCAGGAAACACCGAACCTTTTCACTTTTTTATCCATGCCCCAGGTACCCTTCTAATAAAGCATATTGTTCGGGTATACCTGTAGGCATTTTTACAATCACTCATCTGGTTCCCTGCATGACCAGTACTTGTTTTATATAAGAACTCCCATCACATCTTTGGTTGAGTCCGCCCGTGTAGTACCATCTTACCTCGGTGTGGATAGACGCCTATGATGAAGCATGTCACGATAAGTGAGTGAGGCATCTACTCCAATATCTTTGGATACCCCAGGGCCCAAAGATCAAGCAGAGGGAGACCAATATCCCCCCCGGCACCCCACTTTTCCTCCTTATTCTTCTCCTTTAGAAAAGACTTGAAATCCTGTTGGAAATTCAAGCGACAGCGGTTGCTTATATGTGATACGACAGCTTTACATGTAAGCAATGGGAGGCTGAATAGGTCTATGACCTGTGCCAGACTCCATTGGAACAGACATCTGGCCAATAGCACTTTGTTTTGGAAACATCTTTGGTGACACTTTCATAGTCCTGTAGATCAGGCATCACTTTTCTCGTATACCTGAAGAATTATCTTGAAGTTCTTGGTGTCTTCCCTTACCAGAGGAATTTAGTAAAGGCTCTGCTCTGCTGATCCATTCCAATGTAGAAAATGATTGCAGAATCATCAACACTACATATTATAGCTTTGGCACCCCAGATATTTTCAGTGCTACAATTCTATTGGATAGGAACTTGCGGAAGTGTAGCTATCTCTCCATGTCAACTGTAACTCCATTGATGATACAATTTACTAAGGGATGGAGTCATTTTAATTCCCAGATACATTAGTTATTCTTTTCTAACTTTCATCACTAATACTCGCAATGTCTTGGCTCATCTCAGGTTAGCAATAGGCATCAGTAGATTGATGTTAAACCTGGACACGTTCACACTCATCCAGTAATCGTAGCAGGGATGGAACAAAAACTCTGGATGGATGCTGTAGAGCAGAATGTCATCTCCATATATCAGATAGTGTGGGGACCAAGAGGTTATCTATCACATACAACTGGGAGGGCTGGAGGCAACTCTGTCTTTTTACTTGCTCATGTCTTATGTTTACCAAGTGTTGACCATTTATTACAAGCATTGACAAAGCCAATGAGGGTTGTATTTTTAAATTTTGTAAGCATATGACATAAGAGTAAACAAACCACCACCTAAACATGGCAAGCTTGCAGTAATTCTACATTAAAAAATAGCCACTGCATATATTTTATTAGTATTTAGAACACACACACAAAAGTGTTTAAGTTTTAATGCACATCTCTATGGTAAACATGATTCTTATTGGAGCAAAAAAAGTTCCTATTGGTTGTAAACTACTGTTGTATTCCGCTTTAGGGGTCCGTATATAGGTTTTCCTGAATCATGTCCTCATATAGGCACAATTCGCCTTGCCCTTATATAGGCATAGAATCCCAGTCCTTATTTAGGCATTAACCGTGCACTCCAAATACAGGCATGGTCACCGTCATCCGTCCACCCTAACGTCACAACGAGTTCTTAGAAACCAGACCTTCAAGCTTCGGGAGTTCCCCTAGCACAGGACTATTGATTTCTCCAAGAACTCATCTATTATGTATGAACCGTTATACCTTAAGAGTTCATTCCTGATGTCTTCCTCTGTCCGACTTCACGTCAATGCTAACATTCTACGACACCTACCAGGTATAAATATACCTTCCCTTGCCCAAGCAAGTTAGAGGAGACCTCGACTTCAGAGGAGCCCGTATCCCAGCCTGACGCACTGAGAAGACGCTGTCATTCCTGCACGCAGACGAATCCAGCTTCCAGTGTTCTGACCCCCTTTGCGGGGTGTTAGAGTTCCAGATCCGGCAAGAGATTCCCACCTCTCTCATTCTCAAGGTATGGAGCTGACTAGAACCTAGAGGGACTCTTGGCATACCATACTTGGCATACTAGACTTAAACATACTCTTAGTATACCAGACTAGAGAATACTCCACCTAC
This sequence comes from Calotriton arnoldi, assembly GCA_963921515.1. Taxonomy (NCBI): domain Eukaryota; kingdom Metazoa; phylum Chordata; class Amphibia; order Caudata; family Salamandridae; genus Calotriton; species Calotriton arnoldi. Next base: position 244,767 of record CAWUFW010010045.1, on the reverse strand, counting down.
TTCTACCTTTCCCTACACCTAGACTAGGTTAGGTACATTGGGGTAGAACTAGCTTAGAGACGCATCGTATGAGTACTCGCATTTTTAGCTCATGTTATTTATGTACGTGAATATATACTAAAAGATAATGCTAGCGCAGTATTATTTATTTCTACTGCTTACGCTGTACATTATTTATCTTGCATACTGTCTTGTGATCATAACAGCACATATCTCTTACACGAGAAACAAGACTGTTCAATAAAACCCTTTTATTGAAACGCCCGTCTTTCCTTTCTGTGTAACTCTGTAGAAACTAAGCATGCACGATTGAATGAGTGAAACTGTTATCTATTGTTTCCACGATTCTGAGACATGTTCCGCTTCTAAAGGGAAACAAAGTTGTCATGTTTTTCGGTTGCCAGAAACTACTCCCTTCTTGTTCTCAAGGAGTTTCTAGTGGCCTCTGAGCTAGCTGGCACAAGTAATTAAGTTTAATATACTCGATAGGGACATACCGACCTCAGTCCTATGTCAAGCCTATAGGTTATATTATTCCAATGCGCAGAGCCTATTAGGGAAATAGGAACTACACTACATGGCGCCCAACGGTTTGGTAAGGCAGTAATTTAACGCTAGATACTGAGTAACTCATTCGTGCTTTTCTCAGAGACCCCTACTCACATACTCCATAAGACGTCTGGAGTGGGTAGGGCTAAATATCCGCCATAACTAAATAGGGAAGCACCCTATAAATTAGTTGTTTGGTTTGTTCAACGTTGAAGGATACAGTGTTCCAAAATATTGTGCACCTTATCTTTTTGTTTCCTTGAAACTTGTTCTACATTTTTCAAAAAACAAAATGTCCATAAACGGGGACAATAACACTGGGAACGGTGGAGCTGCGGCTGACCCAGTCGTACCAGCTTTTAACATTACAGGTTTAAATGAAACCGAGGAGGGTGTTATAGACATCAATCCGAACTTAAGAAGAGCCATCACTCTAAAACTTATAAAACACGGCCTACCACCAAGAGGAGGTAGAGCAGTTTTCGTGATAGAGGCACACGAATCCTTTCAGACAGAGGTATTCTATTCATGGGTAATATTTCCTGAATCAAATTCAGTAACAAGACTGTTTCACTTCTACAAAGAAGATGATCCACCAGAGGAATATATTCCTTTCGAGGATATTGAAATTCCACTAACATACCAGGAGCATCAGCTCTGGTTTAAAGGCGCCCTAAAACATCACAAAAACATTACCAGGCTCGGTCCACTAGGTAGACCAGGAGCAACATGGACGATTCTAGCCGGCTACACACCTCATCCTGACATCGAAATAATGTCGGACGAGGAATTACTTACTCAACTTACAGAGTTAATAAAAATCTACAGACAATTAGTCCAATATGTCATGCGGACCTTCACAGTCCAACCACCATTGACACTTCCAAATCAAACTCCTCAACAGGGGAATACACTAAAAATTAGACCACAGACTCTATACGCAGTCATGGGTAAAATGCCCACAAAACGTGAGCAAATTCCATTCTGGATAGCTCAAAAAATTACTCAAATAGAAGCAGTATTTCCAAATACTAGCCCTTATGAGAAACACAGAATCCTAACAATCTGTTTACCAATGGGGATCACACCACATCTGGAAGACTGCACCACTTGGGGCTTAGTCTTTGCTGCCATCTATACTAAAACACATGGTATTCCATCAATTGCAGTAATACCTGATGTCCTGAAACAAATTCAAAATGAATACGGGGCAGAGCCTGCTCTGAATTTAGGTATGAAATTACTGAAAAATTTCGACCAGGTCTCAACAATAATATTATCTAATATTAAAGGGGAGGCAGCAGCAGTGGCGATCCGCCAACGATTAAGGGAATTCGATGTTACAGAACATCAAACAGAACTACCCAGAATAATAGAACAATTATATGCAGAATTAGGCAGAGATAGTTTGGGTGGAAGACCAGTGAAGCCAAAACTATCTGAAAGTCCTGAGAAAGACTCTATTAAACAAACTCCTATTTCTTCTAAAAAGAAGTGGGAAACTATTAAAAATAATTCAGAGAAACGTTCTCAATCCCGAGGTAGGTCTCCTCAAAAGGAGCCCTCTGAAAGGAGGTATAACCTCAGGAATAGGGATAATTTGAAAAAGCCTGACAGGTATCAAGGTACTGATACACGTTCCTCTCGTACCTTTCAGATCTCGTCACAGACATCGGAAAGAAGAGGACAGTCAGAACATAGAGAAGAACGCGTGAAATCGAAAGATGACAAACACGTTCCAAAAAATAAATCCAAACCTCAATTCTCAAAGAAGAAGGTAGCAGGTCTGAAGATCAGACATGCTGAGGATACTGAGAACACAACTCAAGAACGGAGAATGGGCTCAGACAATGCTGGACAGTGCAGCAGAAGTCACAATAGCTCACCAGAACCTGAAGGAACTTCTGGAGATAGTGGACTTGAATGAGTACATTACAGTTGAGACTGTAGACACCAGGGTTAGTACTCCACAAAAGTTATATGAAATAACACTCCGGATGGAGGGAGACATACCTAGACAGGTGAAAGCACTCTTTTGGGAAAAACTTTCAAGGGGCTATGACATACTTCTAGCAGAAAAAGACTGGCCTCCACAATTTGTCAGGGAGTGCCCACATGGCGAGGACATTATTATGCCTGCCTTCTCTAACCATATTTAAAATTCACCTAAAATATACTTATGCCAGGAAATGGGCAGTTGCCCAGGCCCCAGCATTATACAAAAATCATGTAGGATGGGATGAGGATTCACCTCACCATAAAATACATCTAAAAATGAACCTACTTCACAGAGGCAGTATCCAATAAAGCAAGAAGCTAAAAAACAGGTCAGGGAGATCTTAGATCAACTTGAATACCAAGGGGTGATTGAAACATGCACCTCCTCAATGAACAATCCTTTGTTTCCTGTCTCCAAACCAGACAATACATATCGTCTAGTTTTGGATTACAGACACTTAAACACTTGTTCAAAAACATTTGCAGTGCAAAATGCACATAGTACAGCATTAATGAATAACATCGTGCGTAAAAAATATAAAACCACATTAGATATCTCAAATGGTTTCTTTTGTCAAAACATAGCACCTGGAAGCAGGTACTTAACAGCTTTCTCAATAATGGGGACCCAGCGTCAATTTTGTCGACTCCCACAAGGGTTCAAGAACAGCCCGGGGTTATTCTCAGCGAGGGTAACGGAGTTACTACAAATTTATGACAATGAGGCATTGTCATATGTCGATGACATCTATCTGACAGACGATGACCTGAATAAACACTTGAACAGGGTGAGCACCATTATACTGGGCTTCGCCTCTGAGGGCTACAAATTCAACTTTAAAAAGTCCAGAATTGCCCATCTCAATGTCCTTTTTCTAGGATATGAGCTTTCAAGTGAAGGCAAGAGCTTGGCAGCCAACTTTTTAGAAAGGTGTGCGCTGCTCCAACCTCCAAAGACGCTGAAAAATTTACAATCCATCCTGGGTTTCCTAAATTTTGGAAGAACTTACATTCTAAATTACGCAGAAAGGGTTAAACCTCTCTACGCATTAATCAAACCTGATTTTTCAAACAAAAATTGGACACAAGTACACACAGAAATCTTGCGTTCACTCCAGGCTAACATGTTAGCAACAAATCACTTACAAACACGCGTAAGTCAACGCAATTTAGTCATCCGAATAATTTCGGGTCAATGCGGATTCACCTACTTAACATTTAATGAGGGTGAAAAAGTACCAATTGCATACAAATCACATTTGTATACACAAGCAGAAATGCGCTTCACTTCAACAGAAAAAATTCTGACAGCAGTTCAAACCGCTGTAGCAAAAGAAAGAGCTCTAGCCCAAGGGAAACGCATTATTGTCGTAACCCCAGTTCCGGCCTTAGAGGCGGTAACTAAAGCGAGCATTCCAAATGCAAAAGCATTACATCCTATGTGGATACAATGGGTTAATTCTCTTGCTGCAACAGATGTTGAATATGTTTTTGATCCTGATTTAAAAACACAAGCATTCCTGCAATATGAACATGAATGTCCTCTGCCCCCTGAGATTCTGCCTCTCGATCAGTACGAATTCATAATTTACACTGACGGATCCGCACAACCCGCAACAGGGAGTAAGCAAGCTTACAGTGCAGCGTGCGCAATCGGTAAAGGTCGCATGCGCGATGGTATCTTCAGACCTATGGTCACAAAACCCAATCTCTAGGAGATTGCACAGCTCAGCGAGCTGAACTACAAGCATTCAAACTGGCACTTGAAAGTACAGATCGAGAATTCCCCACACTCATAGTGTGCGATTCTTTCTACTGTGTGCAGTCGTATAATGAATATATACAAACTTGGCTTGAAAACGGGTTCAAAGATGCAAAAGGTGGCACAATAAAGCATAAAACGCTTTGGGAACAAGTAGTTCAGTTAAAAAGCGAACTACCAAAGGCTCACGTGATACACACACTGAGTCATCAACGTGATGGCGTTCACGTTGCAGGGAATTCATTGGCTGACGAAGCCGCAAAGGGGGCTGTTCAGACGGCTTCCGTAGCTGCGATCACTCATTCAAAAACGAAAATAGACAGTGAGATAATGTTGGCTGTCAATGCTACGAGCAAAGGCAGTGGTGCAGCGTTACCGAAAACGTTTCCACTCAAGTACTCATATGTAATTGATGCGAACAACGTTCCTTTTGCTCAAATCCCTGGAGTGGGGGATAGGGTAATTCCAAACAAGGAACGCAGATTAGGACTAATCCTAGCAGCACACGAAGGGATAGCCTCTGCCCATGCAGGCATTTCCGCAACAGTATCTTTACTGACACAAAGATATTGGTGGCCTGGCATTAGGAAGCAGACCAAGAACTATGTTCTGGAATGTGAAATTTGCCAACAGATGAAAGTCTCCACAGTGAAACGTCCTGCGCAGACACCCCTGTTAATTTCAGACAAACCATTAGCTTGTGTTTACCTGGACCACTGCGGTCCCTTGCAAAGGGACGGTAACTACAAATATATCATGGTCGCAGTGGATTCTTGCTCTAGGTTCCTATGGATATGGCCTCAGCGCTCGGCTGACGCTCAAACTGTTAAAAAGATTTGCGAGTCTTTATCGGCACATACGCAATAGGCACGCTACATTCTGACCAGGGCCCTGCGTTTAGCTCTCGAGCTTACAAAGAAGCAATGGCCAGTCTGGGCGTTGCATTGCGGTACTCCTCTCCGTTTCATCCTGAGGGAAATTCTGTTGTGGAAAGGAAAAACCAGGACATAAAGCAGTCTATAACAGCTAGGGTATTAGGTTCGGGTGATGGGTGGGTCAAACATCTTTATGGGGTCCAACGCTCATTAAACAATTTGCCAAGAAGTTCTCTAGGGGGGGGTCACTCCATATGAGGTCCTATGTGGAACAAGAATGTGGGTGCCAGATCTAGAAAGTAGTGGCACAGTAGTGGAAAATAAACCCTTTGATATCAAAGATCGTTTGGCTGTTTTACAGGAACTAAACAAGTTAAGAACGAAACAAAGCAACGTATTCCTGCAGCCAACCACCACTGGGGAAAAACCGGCGGTCCCAGCAAGGCCTGTCTGGATTTCAAAAGTTGGGGATCTAGTCAGAGAGAAGATTGCGGACAAGAAGGAATTTGGACCTTCTTACAGACAACCAGTACCTGTCCTAGCCGTACACGGAACAAGAACAGAACTTCTGCCGCCCCTTGCTGGAAAAAAGGAGAAAAGATTTGTGTCCATCGACCTCATCAAACCACAGTATGTGGCCAATACTAAATAGTAGGCCTCGTGGACTACGACCTAGTATCAGACACACTCCTCTCGCTACTATCCAAGAGGTTCAGACTGAAAGACTGATAACCATCGAGAATTCAGCAGTAACAGATGAAGGACTGAGCAACACTGCTATGGAACTCATCCCTCTTGAAACTCAAGTAACAGTTCGTCCAAATACACCTGTCTACACCAATGTAACAAGTGATCAACTGGTTCCGGCGATTTCTACAAATCCTGATGCAATTCCAACAATTGACAGAACTGCTTCTGGCTACTTCATTAACTTTGATACGTTTTCCGAGGATCCGAGTGAGCCCGAGACGTCGCCAGCATCAACAACTTTTAAACAGCAAGTACAAGACTTTTTACATTTTTTGAAAAAGACATCTGGTTTCACCATGGATTGACCTATGGATTATTTCTGGAATATTTTTCTTTATGCTGTGGCTAGCTTTGGTTATGACTATGAGCGTGCTTATAAATGGGAGATATATCCATGAGGACACTGAAAGAAAAGAAGTGAACTTACTTTTGAAACCTCACAAATCATCCCATCGTGAAACAAGAGACTTGTCTGCAGTGAACATCACAGCCGTTCCTATACAGGATGGTATAGTGTGGGACAAAACGGATTTCGATATTTTCGGCCCTACGGAACATTTGAACATTCCACATTTATTTAAGATCTCACTAAGTGATTTTGTTTCATCCAGTACCTTTTCTGATGATTGGGACTTTGAAACTGTAAATAATATGATGTTTGACCTAGAAAAATCTGCTGCATTTTCTAATAATGAATATTTAGAGGGTTCATCAGACTATGAACAGCTGTATTGCTATAACCACTATGGTCATCATTTTTTGCATAAATCTGCAACACCTAGAAATGTGTTTATGTTTAACCAATGGGAGCATTGTCCTACACCACCAAAAGGTAGTTCAAAAACATTTGCTAAAAAGTTTCCATATTTTTCAGGATACAATACATCTGATCCAGAAACATTTTACTATAAAAATGTAAACAAAACAGGACTGAAAATTATGTTCACAAATACAAAACAGATTTACTCTGCAGCATTTATTGCCCAACTGTCTAGACAGGGTTTCGACTTATGGAAAGACACAATAGACACAAAATCTGTCTGGGGTACTAAAGATTGGTAAGTGCAGGGGATAGAAGCTTTATTTAGGGCCTGTATCGTCCCTCAGCAAATAATGTTTTTGAATGACACGGTCCAACAAACGTCTTGCCTTGGGTTAGCCAAGATTAAAGACATGAAAACACCTTCTGTACCAACACATGCAAGTGATAACAATACACAGGCAGCGGTTACAGTTGACACCATACTACAACTCAACAGAACAAATCCTGATTGGATAAAATGGTTGATCTGGCCCACAGACACAAACAACTGTCAAGACAGATTCCTGAATAAAACACAGGGGTTTACTATTCACAGGCCAGACCCACGATACGTCCAAAGAGAGCATCCGGGGTTAGTAACAACATACAGTGTAGGAAAATTATGCCTCGATTGGCTGCAAAAATCTACACTTAAGGATGTGAAACAACACTTATCTTTACTTAAAGAAGACACAGACCTTAGGGAATTCTTGCTTGGACCAAGAAAACCGCGTCAAAAACATTTCATATATGCCGGCACTTATGCTGCTTATAATGAAGCATGGAAGGTGTCACAGATGGAGGCCGCAGAATGAATACATGAACTTGATCGTATTAACTTAGAGAAAACTCTCTCTGTGGTCGACAATGGGTTAACAACTTTGTCCTCCAGAATTTATTCATTGGACAGTATTGTATCCTCTGCTATCGACATACTGGAACAAGATTTAGCCATGTGACAGCAAGGCCAGTCTCAGTTACGTTCTATTATGTTATTAAGCTGGACGCTGCAATCTTTGCGTGCGGGCTATGTGCCTTGGCGTTTTATCAACACAACAGCTCTGTTTGCAGAATATAATCTAACTGATAAACAGATCGAGCTGGCACAAAGGGGAGCAAAGTATACAGTACTGAGCATTGAAAAACTTGAAAAATTACCATTCACAGTAGCAGAAAAACCAGCTACAGAATGGCTTATTCATGGCAAAATTAGTCTACCTGTGACTACTTTCCAGTTTCAGTATTGCCTTAAACAGATGCAAGCAGGCAAATATGAAAGTGTTATATCTAGGTTTCTACCTTACATCTTCCCTGTTTCTCTGCCTCTGCTGTTCAGTCAGTGAGAGTAGAATGTTAGTGTGAATGTGATGTCATTGGAATGTTGGGTATGCTGTGAGTGGGACTGTCAGTTGGATCCTGGGCTGAGCAGCAGAGAAGCTGCTCCTGGTGGGGCTTTATTACATCTATACTGGAAAACCTATCTGAACATCTAAGATCAATAAACTTATCATCTGTAACCTAACCAAGATTACTGGAACTACTTACCTCCGATATAACATAAATTGGCGACGAGTTGGATTCAAAACCATGCGTGAGGACTTACTTCAAGCTTGAAAAGGTACTTTTATACAAGATTTTACTTAAAAAAGAACTTACCTAAGGATCTTACGCCCTCCCGCCCCACCAGTGTCCACATTCACCGGACAGCCCATTGACAAGGCGTAAATTTCCTGCTACTTGCTTCTTCCTGCCTGATTTCTACTGCCTGCTTCTTACTGGGCATGTTTCCTGCTACATGTCTTTCCAACCTGATTCCTGCTACTTTAAAATTTCTACCATTGTGTGGACCCGGCATCTTCAAAGATTGGCACTATATCTAAGAACCCATTTTACAGGACGCATGTTTCCTGCTACATCTTTTTCCTGCCTGATTCCTGCTGCCTTTGTCTGCCAAATACTGCCTGTACCTCATCCTGTGTACCTACTCTTTCTACATGGGAAACACTAACGTTTGCACCCAGCAAGCAATTTTGAGCAAGCGCCATCCATACAAACTGCCGATGTACCCTGGCTCTACATCAGAGGTGTACCTTCTCTTCATTTTGCGAGCACTTCCCAAACCCGTTGTGTATTTTGGGATGCTTTTGTGGAACCAGTGACTAGCATCAACTATGCCAAGAATCAACTTTGGACACCCCAGAGACTGAGCTTTGCTTACTCGCTGACACTTTACATGGATCCTGTTTGGTGGCAAGTATTGTGAACATTTTGAGGTAAATCATAATTGATTTAATTATGGGCCTCGGTTTCCCCTCTACATTTGGCAGTTCAACCGTCCTGTTGTGGTTTGAAAAACAACGCGTGCCATGCTCAGCACGCGCTCTTACCTTCTCGTGGATCCTCTGATCTTCAGTGACGCTTTCGAATCCTTCTCCGTCTCAGCGTTACCGTGCAGCAATTTTGGGTGCACGCACTTGCCTACAACCACCCAGCACTGCGTCACCGAACGTGCCGCCATCTTGCGGTAGGCACCATCGATACAGCTTACTTTGCTCTGCTTTACACGTTATTGCTGACCATGTTTTGTCGTTACTGTCGTTGAGCTGGCAGTGGACGCTATGCTGACTTTACGCGTGAGGAATCATTTTCAAAGGTGTTTTCTTCTTCGTTTGCAAGTTTCTGCGTTCTCCACTCTGGCAGTGAACTGTGCTCGGCAGACACCATTATTTCTGTTCCTTCACTGGATGTAGAACCCGGGTGAGATATTGCTCACCGGTGTTTGCTGTCTCCTGCTTTCGTATTTGACTAATTCATACTTTGCAATGTATTCTTTATATTGTATTGTGTTCATTAAGTTCGTTGTTTCTGGGTTTTATTCTCTATATTCCTGATTCTGAGTGTTCTCTTTCCTTGTACTGCACTAGAGTTTATTTTTGAAGTGTTCTTGATTTGCCTGAGATTTTTCTCGTCCTGTCAGGTGTACAGCGTACCTTTGCGCTGTTGAGTTATTTGCTTGTCCATTCTCCTTATACTGTGTTTGAGGCTGTTTACCACCTCTCTTAATGCTTTCTGCTTACATACTTTCCTATGCACTCCTCTTATTAAGTCATTGTTTTCATTCAGTTCACGTGCATGAATATGTGTGTACTCTATTGTGACTGGGGTGCTTTACCTTTTCAGTTTTAAGGCCTAGTTTATACTTCTCTTGTTGTTTATTGAGTTTACATTACTCATTGCAGTCTTTACAGACTTACTGCGCAGTTTATATTTTACGTAATTACCTCTTCTTTGCGGGTTGTGTGTAGGCGTACAATTCAGCTATTACAGACTTCAGCTTCTGCGTTTTTCTTGAGGGTTTGTCTACTTACCACTTAACACGTACTATTTTCTCTCTTCTGTGTCCTGGTACAGCTCCCCCAGATCCCATTTTCTTTGCAATTTCATGTGTGGTCTAATTCGAGGTGTGACTGTACTTTTGCTTTCTAAGTGGTGCAGCTCTCCCTTATCGCATTTACCTTGCACTTTCATACGTGGTCTACTTTAGGTGTGACTGAATTTTATTTGCTGTGTAGTTCAGTTCACTTAGATCGCACTTTTCCTGGAGCATTTTTCTTTTTTCCTCTGATTCTTAACACGATTTTACTTTCAGTGCTTTTGTTTTATTGTGCGCAGGTTTTCATATGTGGTCTAACTTGAGGTGTGACTGTACTTTTGCTTTATATGTTGTGCAGCTCTCCCAGATCACATTTTCCTTGCATTTTCATGCATGGTCTAACTTGAGGTGTGACTGTACTTTTGATTTACGTGTGGTGCAGCTCACCCAGATCGCATTTTCCTTGCATTTTCATGCATGGTCTAACTTGAGGTGTGACTGTACTTTTGATTTACGTGTGGTGCAGCTCACCCAGATCGCATTTTCCTTGCATTTTCTGCTTGGGGATTCACTATTTTGTGTTTTCACCTCTGCTTGATTTCTGGTAGGGTGTAAGTCACCCGTTATTTACTTATGATTGCTTTCTGTTTGGGTGTTTTTTCTTCCTGCTTTTGTAATTCACCTTTGCTTGCTTTCTGTTTTGGGTGCTGGTCACCTTTTGCTTACACTTGTTCTTGTCGTTTTCCTTCTTCCTGCTGTGTTCAGTGTTTCCATCCTCCTCGCCAGTCTGGCCAGTTGGTGTGGTTGTGGTGGTTACATTGGTGCACTATTTCTTTGTTAATTTTTCATGGTATACCTCTTTCTTGTTCATGTATGTACGTTCTTTTACAATTTCCTTCCTTTTGAAACTTCTTGCTTCATTTTTTGCTCTGCTAAGGAAGGAGATGTGTGTCTTTTCTAGTTTTCGATTTCCTTTACTCTATCTTCGTGTTTACTCATTGCATTACTGTTTATATTTTGCAATTTCTTTTACTTATTGCTTCCTTTTACATCACCTTTCTACTTGCTTATTTTAGCATGTTTTTCATAACTTATGTGCAATTTGCTATACTTCTTCTGGCAAGTTTCTTCAGTATTACAGTGATGTTACTGCAATGTTACTATTTATATTTGCTTTCTCTTTGTTCATTTTATAAAGAGGGAAGGTGTGTTATATCTAGGTTTCTACCTTACATCTTCCCTGTTTCTCTGCCTCTGCTGTTCAGTCAGTGAGAGTAGAATGTTAGTGTGAATGTGATGTCATTGGAATGTTGGGTATGCTGTGAGTGGGACTGTCAGTTGGATCCTGGGCTGAGCAGCAGAGAAGCTGCTCCTGGTGGGGCTTTATTACATCTATACTGGAAAACCTATCTGAACATCTAAGATCAATAAACGTATCATCTGTAACCTAACCAAGATTACTGGAACTACTTACCTCCGATATAACAGAAAGGTTGGGTAAAGAATACATTAAGACATCCTGGAATTTACCTTACACCTATAGATGTTGGAGTGGGGATCGTGAAGTGTTTCTAAGCGGTACACGCTGTGAAAGTGCACTAAGCAGTTCACTGATTTGTCAGGACATTTCTTTACACGGGGCTTGTAATGGTTCTGTGGCAAACTTGTCCTGCCACCAGCAGGGTACACCAGCTGCTGTGATTAATCCAACGTTTGGACAACTTTCTAATGGGAGTTACCTCATGTTGAATGATCAGAGTTGCTGTGGCATGTTGCCAGGCATCCCATATCTAGTAACGGTCAACTCCAGGGTCACTTGCTGTATGCAAGTATTGTTTGCCCCAATAGACACAGTCAGGGAGTCGCCTTTATGGCCTTCGTTGAATGTCTCTTTTATACGATTTGATACTTTAAGCAGAATGAAAGCCATGCTTATACAACAATCAGTGCCTTTGACCTCGGCCAAAGAAACCTATGATCTACAAGTTGCAAGGACTTCGGCTGAGATACAAGCTTTGATTCATACAAACTGCCCTATACATTTCGTAGAAATGATAGGACGTATCTTTAACATGTCAGATACAAGCGGAATTGTACATATATTTAAGACCATCTGTTCCGGACTATTAGCACCTTTCCAGGCTGTCCTCGGAATCATCCCAAACTTCGCACATTCGGTGTTTGGTGGTGTGCCGTTAATTCTAGCACTTGTTGCAGGAATTCTGTTTCTATTCCTCCTACTACGCTATGGCAAGCCTCTTCGCCAACATCACTCCGAGCGATGTGGAGAGAGCCCTCCTTGAACGGAAATGCCGTGAGCGAATAGTACAGCTTTTGGGCATGCCTCGTCTAAGGGAACTTAATACAACGTGGTTCCTGTCATTCAGACCAATCTGGCAAGATTGCATCTTACCTGTTCTACGCTGCCTGTTTTGCGGTGAAGAATGTGTGCTAGACACCTGTCTAACACTCCCATCAGTCATGCCAATGGATATCGATACTCTGCTGGACCCGATAACGGCCCATGCTGTGTGTTGTCCCCAGAGGCTTCCAATCCTGATGGCGGCATTCATTGAGATCTCACAGACCCTTCCGGCTGCTGCTGAGGTACGAGATGGATCAACGGGCACACAGGTAACAACGGACGTGAACATTGCATCTTCTGCTGAAGGCGATGTTTCTCATCTCTGTGCAATTAACCTTCTGAACGAGGTGTTCCAAATGTCACCAACTTCGGTGGACAATATTTTGGCTATGGAAATAGATGATCTAATGTTTACGCCAGACCCATACACTGACTTTGATTCGGCTCACAGTGTACCAGGGCAACAATGAAATTTGGCCTTCATATTTTTCAAACTTGGAACTTTTCCCAGGATTGAACTTTTTTCTTTTTAAAATTTTTGAAATGACAAGGCAAATGAACAATCTGCTTACAGTAGAACTAGTCTTATAAAACGGACTTCTTTGAATACTTCCAGGGACACATTGTCACCTTACTTGTCTAACATTTCATTTAATTCCATGATATGCAATGGCTTTGATTTTGAGAACTTATCGACCATTTCGTCATATGTATATATTTCTGTTTCATTCACGTTGCATTTTACTTCCGTTATATGCTTAGAATTAAAACAATGCTTTAAATGTACAGTACCTATTGCATTTCAACAGTTTTGAGCTTCTTTTAAAATGCTTTTAGAAATGTTTTTAGCAATATGTGGTACTCAATTTTATGTTTAGCATTTAAATGTTTAGCATTTAGTATTATCGTTCAATCGAAGATGGAGTGGGTGTTGTATTCCGCTTTAGGGGTCCGTATATAGGTTTTCCTGAATCATGTCCTTATATAGGCACAATTCGCCTTGCCCTTATATAGGCATAGAATCCCAGTCCTTATTTAGGCATTACCCGTGCACTCCAAATACAGGCATGGTCACCGACATCCGTCCACCCTAACGTCACAACGAGTTCTTAGAAACCAGACCCTCAAGCTTCGGGAGTTCCCCTAGCACAGGACTATTGATTTCTCCAAGAACTCATCTATTATGTATGAACCGTTATACCTTAAGGGTTCATTCCTGACGTCTTCCTCTGTCCGACTTCACGTCAATGCTAACATTCCACGACACCTACCAGGTATAAATATACCTTCCCTTGCCCAAGAAAGTTAGAGGAGACCTCGACTTCAGAGTAGCCCGTATCCCGGCCTGACGCACTGAGAAGACGCTGTCATTCCTGCACGCAGACGAATCCAGCTTCCAGTGTTCTGACTCCCTTCGCGGGGTGTTAGAGTTCCAGATCCAGCAAGAGATTCCCACCTCTCTCATTCTCAAGGTATGGAGCTGACTAGAACCTAGAGGGACTCTTGGCATACCATACTTGGCATACTAGACTTAAACATACTCTTAGTATACCAGACTAGAGAATACTTCACCTACTTCTACCTTTCCCTACACCTAGACTAGGTTAGGTACATTGGGGTAGAACTAGCTTAGAGACGCATCGTACGAGTACTCGCATTTTTAGCTCATGTTATTTATGTACGTGAATATATACTAAAAGATAATGCTAGCGCAGTATTATTTATTTCTACTGCTTACGCTGTACATTATTTATCTTGCATACTGTCTTGTGATCATAACAGCACATATCTCTTACACGAGAAACAAGGCTGTTCAATAAAACGCTTTTTATTGAAACGCCCGTCTTTCCTTTCTGTGTAACTCTGTAGAAACTAAGCATGCACGATTGAATGAGTGAAACTGTTATCTATTGTTTCCACGATTCTGAGACATGCTCCGCTTCTAAAGGGAAACAAAGTTGTCATGTTTTTCGGTTGCCAGAAACTACTCCCTTCTTGTTCTCAAGGAGTTTCTAGTGGCCTCTGAGCTAGCTGGCACAAGTAATTAAGTTTAATATACTCGATAGGGACATACCGACCTCAGTCCTATGTCAAGCCTATAGGTTATATTATCCCAATGCGCAGCGCCTATTAGGGAAATAGGAACTACACTACACTACAATAAGCTGCGGACTGAAGACATAGGGCCTGATTATGATGGTGGACGGATTTCTGTCCATCCCTCATCGTTCCGGGGATGGGAACCGTCCGCCTATACGGCAGCGGTCCCACATATGGCATTACAATGCGGCCGCCACCACGGCGGCCGCAAGTGCCATGTTTTCCATTGCAGTGGGTGCTGCTGGCTGCAACACCTGCCGCAATGGAAAAAATGCAAGTTTTGCATTTCCCTGCACTACGTGGCAGGCACCATGCGGTGCCTGCCACATGGTGCAGGGAAATAATAGGGGGGGCACCTTAGGTGCCCCCCAAGTGCAAAACCGAACTGCCCCTGCTCAAGGGGGGCCCGCAAAGGGCCCCCAAAGTCCATCCCCACCAGCCTTTCCATGGCGGGTGACACGCCATGGAAAGGCTGGTGGGGAAGCACATCGTAATCCCTACCGCGGTGCCTGGTAGGCACCGCCACCATTTTGGGGATGGGAAGGCCTCCGCTGCACCGGCGGGCTCAGGAAGCCCGTCGGATGCGTGGCAGTCGGATTTTCCGACCACCACGGACCCCCCGCCGTTATAATATGGCGGGCGGGAAATGGCCTCACGAAGGCAGTGAGCCCGCCAACGACAGCCTGTCGGTGGAGGGTTCACCGTCATCGAAATCAGCCCCATCGTTTAAACACACAAAAGAAACTAAAAAATAAAAAAGATAAAGAATGGGAAGAAAGAATCACTGCAAAGAAAAGTAAAGGCCTACAAGCCAACGCACCGAAATGCACTTCTTTTTGTTCATATGTAATGTGGCAAAATTATGTCACTCACAATGCAAGAGAGCCAATGACTGAAGTGGACTAATCAGTAACTCCATGCTGTATGCTGTGGTGGGCGGAAGCAAAATTTGAATGACCACTGGAAGAAAAGGGCTGTCACAAACCCTCTCTATCCATCTATGTAGGTTTTTTCGTGAATGTTTTTGATTGAAGGAAACTGCCAAAGTTGCTGAAACTGTCTCAAGGCATTACCTAAAAATTCTTCATCTTTAGTTCCTTATCACCGCTTTGATGGATTGCAAATTCACAGTCAAAAGTCTAGTTGGTATCTAATGCACAAACTATTATATCTTTCAATCCTGCTTCTCCCGGAGTCAGAAATGCAGTAAATTTCCGTATGTCATCTTTGAAATGGCTTTACCTGATAAACTCTGTCTGGTCTGCAGGGTGTAGCCGAGGGAGGAGTCTGTATGTATGTATGTGGTAGTATTTCTATAGTGCGAACCGAGCCAAAAGGCAGCAAACCACTCTGAGGGGCCAAAGACAAGCATAAAGTCAGTAGAGTTTGTCCTTCCTGATTTCCTGTTGCTTATCTCACCATCTTCTGTGCCTTAACATTGAACAGGAACCAGGCTGATGATCCGCAACCCTGCGGTGTAACAGAGCAGCAGCAACTTGGCAATTGTTAGGGAATTACCTAAAACAAAGATCTGATCTTTTTCAAACTAGTTTCAAGTTCTGCAACATCAAAACATTCTGAAGGTCAAGAAAAGGTTATAGATTAACAAAGCCAATCAAGATTACATTCTTATAAAATATATTTTATTTACTATCAGCAAAGGAGGATGTTATAAAATTCAAGATAGGGTTTTTATTGTTGCCTGCAGGATGTTAGACACCATAAAACGTGGCTGAAAAAGCTGTGATATTAGCACACTCCAGAGACTTGAAGGTAAAGGAATTTGTGGGTAACAGTGGCACCAACCATGTCTTTCTGTCTCTGCCCACATGATTAATGAAATAAATATTAGGACCTAAAATATCTGAAAGGTTGATAAAGGGGTCTAGTACACAGATCTTTTTTTTAAAAAGAAGCTTTACTTATTCCATAATATCAAAAATGTCCACTTCTCTGGAATTGTGAAGGGGGAGAAAATGAATAGCTTTATCCTTAACCTGTTTGTGGCTGGAATAAATCTTGGCTTTGTTTGCAGAGTTTAATTACTCACAGAAATGTATTAATAGTTAACAATCAGAAAGGTGACCACTCACCAAATATACATTGTGATTTCTAAAACATGTGTGACTCACATTACAATTCATTTAGGAGGTTGTCTTGGCAACAGCGCCTCCAATGGATACCTATTCCGCCTTATCATGTCACGTGACCCCCATCTTGGCCAATCTGAACCAAGGAGATGATGGGTGAACGCAGGTAAGTGGCGAAGGCTGAGAGGAGTCTGGGTGGAGGAGCGCAGCAAGATCCCTGAGACCCAGACCGGCAACACTCCCAGAGCAGCCATGAGGAGTAGATCGGTCGGTATCATATGATTCTTGGCCCTGTACCAACCAACCCCTTAATGTTCATCAGTCCAGGCCTATGACCACAGCAGTTGACTCTCCTCCTAGCCAATCACAACTAACGAAATGGTGGGAGGTGGAACCAGGTGACAAGAGCACCAGATTATAGACATTGCTGGGCCCCAGCACAAACAGCTAGGTGCACAAGGGAGATATGTAAATGTGTCAATATTTCTTTCCCTCCCTCACACCACGCCTTGCCGGAAGCTTCCAGCGTACAGGTTGGATCCACCTGAAGTCCAGGGCGCCCGGACACTTTTCCTCTCGCCTCCCCTGAGTGTCTGTTCTGAACCTGAGAGTGGGGAACGGGCTGGAGGGGGTCATTCCCAGTCATGTCGCAATCGTGTCCAAGTAGCGGGCCGCGAATCAGGTCCCTGTGTCTTTCTTGTGGTAATTAAATACTTTGGTATTACTCTCAGTCTTCTGCTTTTATTATAAATTTTGCTTTTATCTCAGATTTTTGGGAAGATTTCCGATGTCAGTTTTGGAATGGTCTTCTTTTAAATATTTATTTACGAAGTGAGACCGCCCATGCACCCCCTCTACCATTAATCTAATCGCTTTGCCATTTCCCATTGTCCATCATATTGACAAGATGTCTTTCCCTTTTTTGTTTTAGCCTTTCTAGGGGGAATCCCCCCATGTCACTTCCCCCTTCACCTATGTCTTTCCCATTTTCCTTCTACATACACCCTTGACGTACACTTTATCTTACCCTTACCAGTGCCCTTAATGCTAACATCTCATCACTTACCTGCACCCTTCCTGAATTTTGATCTCTTGATTTAATTACCCCGAGAGTTTTGTATCCCGGGGTAAATAAACTGAGAAAAGGGGCAGGCAGACACCATGGAAAACAAGAGGCAATCTGGCCTTCAACCACTGGACATGTTTTATCTTGCTGTTGCAACAATAAAAGTATGTACATATGCACACACGCACACACACAGACGTGTGCATGCACGGGCACACACACATACACGCACACACACCCACGCACAGGCCCGAATGGGAAGTGTCACATATACTCTACATTGAAATATTCCCATTCATAAATCCGGCAGGGGTCCTTGTGGCAGGGGCTCTATATGCACACATCCCTATGTCTGCTAGCAGCAAGTATTGCCACAGCTTCCATGACAGAAACAATGGTGGTCACTGCCTTGCACGTGGCATTCATCTACTCATTAACAATAGACAGAAACATTTCTCCTTCCTCAAGCCACTACTGCACATGTTCTCAATCAGTGCCCCCACAGCAGTTTCCAGGATGTTAAAAATGCCACTTTTTGTTAGCGTTCGTTTTACCAACCACTTAAAGAACTGGTCCCAGGGGCTTCCTGGAAAGAACACAGACAAGTTGCTGCACACTGACATTATATTTTATGGTATAAGTTTATCATATTTAAGAGACAGTGGCGGTGGCCAGCTGGACCACTTCACACCCTGCTCAGAGGAAGTGAGGGGGTGCCCAGTAGGTGGCCCTTGACTTGCCTCCTTTGTTGTGTGTCCCCCAGGGAGGTGAATCACCCCATTAAGGGCCTGTGGTAAGGACCCATTGACGTCTTGAACCTGCACACGGTGGCAGGGCACCAGGGACGAAAAGGCAGGATCGCTAAATGTCACGGGCCCCCATCGTTTCTAACTGCCCCGGGTGCATCGGCTGGATTTCTGCAGACTGGCCTTTATTCATTTATTACTTTGTAAAGACCTTTATCCAAAGCGCTAATTACAAAAATAATAATTTTGTACAAAACAAGGATCTGCTGAGAACATTATGAACAGAAGTGTAGCTGCATAAATCTCGAAAAATACACATCTAACGCAGAAAGACGTTTGAATAACAGGTGGCAGATGGCATGGGAAGAAAGGCTGATCCCGCCAAGCATCGCGAGATGAAGGTGAGTCTCACCTCCTACTCACAACCTTCAGTAAAGCTCATTCTACCTTACTAGAGAGGTTTAACATAAAGGCGCTATATACATCTTCTTTTTTCATTCATTATCTATTCATTCACTCTCTGGCAAGTGCCTCTGTGATGTGAGTTAGTGATCGCTTTACACTTCCCAGAGAGCAGCGTCATGGCAGCTCCCCCCCTCCCCCTCCCTCTCCCTTGCCTGTTGGTTATGGCATAGCTGCTGTAGCGCTTGGATGCTGCTTAAAGTTGCAACACGCTACAAATGCATAGAGCCGGGTAAATAGACATATATACGGGGCAGGATTTAAAGTTTGTCCAGTGGATGTCTGCCCTTGTTGCACGTGGCTGAGTTTCCTCCATTAATATGGAAAAAACTGAAAACGTAACCCCAAAGTGTCGTTGTTAGCGCCTAGATGTCTTGTCTCTATTCTGGGCAGTGTTCTCAGAAAGTAAGGGGCATATTATCAAGGGCCGGCGATAAATATCGCAAAGCGCGCTTAGCGCTTGCATATTTATCGCCGGCTATCTCTGGAATTTATCGCCCGGTTAGCGCGTTATTAACAACGCGCATCGCCGAGGCGATAAAAATGTCAGAGATAGCGTGGATATCGCCGTTTTCCATGGGAAAACGGCGATATCCTAGATGATAGGGCCTGTGGTCTTAGCCACAGAATCCACCCCCCATGTTAAGTATGCCTTAGTCAGGAATTTAACAGACGTTACGGGGCATATTATCAAGGGCCGGCGATAAATATCGCAAAGCGCGCTTAGCGCTTGCATATTTATCGCCGGCTATCTCTGGAATTTATCGCCCGGTTAGCGCGTTATTAACAACGCGCATCGCCGAGGCGATAAAAATGTCAGAGATAGCGTGGATATCGCCGTTTTCCATGGGAAAACGGCGATATCCTAGATGATAGGGCCTGTGGTCTTAGCCACAGAATCCACCCCCATGTTAAGTATGCCTTAGTCAGGAATTTAACAGACGTTAAATTCCTGCGTTAAAGCATACTTAACGCGATTAAAATAATCGCTTCCCGCATTGTAAATATCGCGAAGCTGCCTTCGCGATATTTACCCATGTTGTTTCCACAGACACGCCTACTTTGCATCTCATTATCGATGCGAAGTCAGGCGTGCTGGAAACGGGAGCAAAATCAGCAAAACACGCGATAGCGTGTCTTTGCTGATAAGGCGATATCATTATCGCCGCCTTGTTAATATGCCCCTTAATTCTTTTCGGGAACAAACTTGACCGAAAGGTATCGGGGATCCGAGCGATTTACATGAGCACCAGTTTCATTACAGACGGACACATTCATGTTTCATTTTTTTGCTAGGCAAAGGAAGATTAAGTGATTTGCCCAGAATCACAGAATGTTGAGCGACTCGAACCCCGTTCCTCAGATTTGAGATCGACCGCCCTAGCCGTTAGGCTACATCCTCTCCCGAAAGAGGCAGTAAGGGTCAGTCAGATTTCATTCCATCTTCAAGCTCTGTTCAACTGAGGAGAATCCGCCAACATTCTAAAGGGTCAAAACAGGGTAAAACCAAGAGTAGGGGAGGATAGGGTGGGTAGCACTGGATGGAGTTAATGGCACAGTCTTATATATTTCTGTGTGTGCTGATATACTGACAGGAAGATTATAACACTTACCTTTCGTAGAACCCCTACCGCACTTTCAGTGGTGCCCTTTCAGGGGGCTACCCTGACAGACATTGTGGGGTACCTTTTGCTCTAGATGGAACAGAAGAACCGTTTTCTAGGGCACATCTGAATTTACCCTGATCACATCCTGGACTCGGGACATTGCAAACAAATTACATAATGACCCAAACTAATACATTGAACCAACTACCCCTGCGACCTAGCAAACATTTCTAGCCACTCACTTTATGGCCTGAGCTCACCTGAGCGTTCAGAAATAACTTATTGTCAGCTGATGCCCCCTTCTTCTCAATCTATGGATTCTCCCACCATTTGTAGCAAGCATTCTAATGGCAGCATTTGCCAACCTACCCATCATGCAAGAGGTACCTCCCACCCCCGATTGCCTACTTTAATCTGAATTACTCCTGCAAAAAGCTGATGATGATTTTGGAAAATATACCATAAGCGGCTGGCACGTCGCTGACATGTAGACCTTCGCTAAAAAAACTAAAGAGTGTTATACTTGAGCCAGAGCTTCCTCCGAGAAGCATTCCATGCCATCATGTGTTAGCTCATCTGTACAATTACAAAAATGGACCGATGATGCAGATGCACCTATTCTAACAATTAGGAAAGGAGGAGGAGCTGAATACGCTCAGAACGCCGCAGCCAGACTGGTCCACACTGTCCCCCGCCGCAGCCACATCACGCAACACAACTGGCTCCCAGTCAACAAGAGAATCACCTTCAAGCTCCTCACACATGCCTACAAAGCTCTCCATGGCGAAGGGCCAGCGTACCTGAACCACCGTCTCACATTCCACATACCCGCCAGACATCTCCGCTCCGCCCAACTCACCCTCGCCTCCGTCCCCAGGATCCACAAGACCAGAACCGGAGGAAGTTCTTTCTACTACCTCTCCACCAAGACCTGGAACACCCGGCCCCTCCACCTCAGGCAATCAGCGTCGCTGACCCAAGTCAAGAAGGACTTCAAGACCAGGCTCTTCGAACGATCCCCTACCGAAATGGACCAGCAGACCCCTGCCCCCCAGCGCCTTGAGACCCGCACGGCTGAGTAGCCGTGCTTTACAAGCCCATGATAGATTGATTGATTAATTGAATAGCTTTTCCACTTCCAACTTCAAATGAACATGCTAATAGGTATTCAGTTAAATCAATCAATCGAGACTACTCACCCGTAAGGGCCTCAAAGCGCTGCGGGGGGCATACCTATTATTTTCCAAATGAATTGTATGTCTTTAAGGACGATATTGATGCAGCGAGTACAATAAAAACTATTCTCCTCCTAGGTTACTTATAGGTCATCCAGGGGCAAACTATATTTCTCATATCCACATGACGATGGGGCCCATAAACATCGTCTAACACACACACACACTCCTGGATTTCCTTTACACCTTTATGAAATTCTGTACTCCTAGGAGAAGCATGAGAACTAAATGGAGAACACCTTTTATGTACCGCTGGAAGAGCCAGGATATCTTGTTACCTTAATTAGTCACTTTCTTTTAGTTATTTCTTAAGATATTCCTGCTCATTGTTTGTCGATGAATCATTCATTTAAGAAATTAGTTCATAGTGATTAAGACCAGCTGAATCACAATAAACAATTTCCTATGTCACAATCATTTAGGAAAATAACCACTGAGTCATTTTGAGTTTAAAGAATCTTACATTTTATATAATTTTAAAAGCATGGAAAGAATTTTTAATACTTTATTCAATTATTCAATCTTAAATTCACAATTTTATTAAACATAATCAATTTATTGCAGAAAGGAAATTTTTGTCATGAAGCCAAAACCCTAATTACCTGCCTAGCTTCCTAATTTAGCCTAATGATTTCTAACCTAAGTTAGGAATTAGAAATAGCCTGATTCTCATACTCAACTGTAAAATTAAGAGAGCAACAGCAACTTCAGCTCGTCAGCATCAGCTACCTGCAACCCGTCTCCTCTAACAGTCTTTCAGCATCTCCCGCTCAATAAGGGATCGATCAGGACCACCCAGCACTGGAAGCCACCAACACGACTCTTCAACTCCTCTCCTGACTGTGACTGCAACCACGTCTCTCGAACTGCCTGGAACTGACCCCCTCCCACTAAGAGTAGGCCCTCTTATACCCTAATTCTAACTTTGCTAACTAACTGTTGCAACATTAATATCACGGTTTTCTTTCATTGGTCCATGTATGTCAGCTTATTCATTCTTTAATCAAGTTCTCTTGGATTCAAGGGTCCTTGGATCATTTCCTTTCCCATACGCTTAAACATTTCCATCCGATTCGATCAGTTCATTTGTAACTTCTTTCGACACATTCGAGAACTCCGCAGTCATTGTCCTTTCTCTTGGACTTGTTTCTCACGGGCTCTCTGCTGATCATCATGGCACACTATCAGTTCAATTAGGTCACACCAGCCTTGACCATTTCTTGCATCCTAGCCTCTCAGAGACATCACGAGGTTCCAGATTTCTTCAATCTCATCCCGTACCACGTGTCCCCTTGTGCCTGCGCACATCTTCCCACTGGCGGCCATTTTATATCGCCACTCGGTTATACTTTAGAAGCACTAATTTGAGGCAAATAAAACATAATTAAAATAGAGAAAAATATCCCTTTCGTTTCCCTCCCGTCTCACGTACCCCAATTAGTTGTTACCTAGCAGAAAGCAACATTTAAGCTGTTCCTTACTTACCATCACTATTTGTTTTTGCAACAACACGTTTTATTTCTATGAAGCACAATTAACATGCATTTATTTTTATTAGTACGCATTTATTTTTACGTTATAATTAGACACACAGACATTTATTAATAGATTATTTAGCACACACATTGGCATATTACCATTCCCACACATACAGTGTTGATTAATACATTTAAACGAACATTTTATTTAATTAATTATAAAATTTGTTAGGGGTTAAAATTTTTATTTTTTCTGCTCCATCAATCCCCCTTTGGTGATTTTTAAATCACCACATAAAACTCAAGTCATACTTCTTTTCAGGCAGCATGTCTTTCATCCTTTGCCTTCTGTTATTTATACATCTGTTTCTTCTTCATCTTGCCTTTTAGTCTCTTTATACATGCTTTCTTTCATTTTCTCCAACTCAATTTCACCCATTTCTCTCTCTCTTTCTCTCATTATTCTATTATTTCTTCTTATTTTATTCTGTCTTACTTTTCTCTTTATACATGTTATTACTATTTTCAACATCATGGCTAATAATATTACTATAGTTGCTACTATTATAACTTTCCCTATCACTAGTCTACTCATCCTAGTTAACCAATTCGCTACTGAGGAAAACCCTCTACCCAGTTTTCCCAAAACACTTTCAACCTCCAGTGGAACTAGTTCTTTGTGCAAACTTGTAATATTTGTAATATACTTCTGTATATTTTCACTGTTATCCGGAATGTAAGTACAACAATGTTGGACTTTCAACATTCCACAGACTCCACCCTCTTTTGCCAAAAGAATATCAAGGGCAAGCCGATTTTGCATCACCATAGCTCTCATGGCAACCATTTCGGTATTTACCATTAAGAACCCTCCCGCAGTATCTGTAGATAAACGATCTACTACTGTGGATAACTTCCAATTTTAAATGCATTCAAAGATATTCCCACTGCTGGTATCAATGCTCCAAAAATATCACCTACAATTTCTGAAAAACTTTCCCTCTTTCTACGTGTAAATCTATTAATCATCTTGTATGTTCCCTTTTCTTCTCTGTCCATGTGAAAATTTTTGGGAAAGACCAGGCCTACATAGCAAGTTCCATAACAATGGTCCGGTAACCTGTAATAAGCTCTATTCCCACAAATATAATAGATACCTGGAAATATTGGGTCCTTTCCACCTTTGAATCCCCAACCTCCCAGAATTTGATAATTGTCATGGCAGATACTGGAACCTACAAAGTAATTGTCATAGACTGTCTTATTTCTCCTAATGCACAACTTTCCTGTTTACGGCCAGTCTAAAGTCATTGCTGCATTTATCTTTTTCCCTTCATAATTTCCTTCCTCAAACGTCCATAAGCGTTTTCCTTCCTCTTTTATTGCTTCTTTCTGAAACTTCATTCTTCTTTCTTCAACCATTTCTAAAAATACTTTTTCTTCTTTCTTTAACTCACAGGTAAGGTTGTTACTAACTATTTCTTCTAACGTTAATTTTCTATGTTCTAAAAAGAATTCTCCTAAAACCTTTGCTGGTTTTACTTTGTTAAGTTCTGGTACTACTGGAATGTTTGCAAAAATCTTATCTATATCAGTATAATAAGATTCTAATCTACCTGTTTTATAAAATAAACTTGCTATCACACTACATGTTATTCCATAAGTCAAAGGTAGGTGATGATAAGTCACACCTTCGGATACTGATGCAGGCAACTGCATACAAACATAACAATCTCTTACGTCCATTGTTTTTACGTACTCATACAACAACTTTGTAAAAACATTCTTTGAGAAATCTGTTACTGACCTATCCTTATGCAACTCTGCACTACTTCTTAAAATAACTGGTTCTTTATTACTAGTTTCTTTTTCTGGTTTAGTATCATCTTTTGCTTCTATCACAGCTACACTAATAGGAATTGTGATTGCTAAAACTATCCATATGGTCATTAATAATCCTGTACAAAAACAGCACATTTTGCACCATCTTTTTATAAATTCACATTTATTTCTTCTACTCTCATTATTTTCCATTTTTCTTTTTCTATTTGTTAAGTTTCAGAAAATTGTGTCACTACACCTCAGAAATGACTTAGATGCCACTCTGCTTTCAAAAAGTCTTTGCTTGGTACTTTCTTTAATTCTCTCCAGAATTCTTTCGTTGTCACATCCGGTGATTTGTCACATCCAGTAAATTTGTCACGTCCGGCAGAAGCACTATAAGTCTTTACTTCAGTTTTGTTGCATCTCACCTTTTCCCATCCGACTTCTCAGTCTCTGGTTTCCGTGAGTGTTTTCTTCTTCTTCTTTGTAATCAGTTAGTGCAATATACAGCCACTCAGGTGACTTAAATTTTGAATTCACTTTCTTTGTCCTTTTGGACTTTTGTAATCTTTTTCCACTGGGTTTTTCTTGTCCCTTTTGACTTGTTACTTCATTTACTTGTTCAGCATCTTCGTCTTCCGCTCTTATTATTCTATATCTCAATTTTCTTACATAGCTGTTGGGCCAATTATCTCCTTTTCTTGGCCTTTTGGCTTCACCTTCTCTTTCTTCTCTTTCTGATTTCCAATTTCTTTTTCTTGATTCAGTCTTTGCTTTTTCCTCTCCTCCACTTTCTTCTGTTTCTGTTTCAACTGTCTCACTATTGTCTCTTATTTTGAAACTTATAATCTCGTCATCTCCTACTGGTGGATCTGTCTTCTCCTTTTTGTTTTCCCTTATTACTGTCCCTCCTCGGGGTTCTTCCGATTTGGTGTTTTTCTCCTTTTCTGTTTCTAAATTTCCCTGTTCTCCTGTTTCTCTATCTATCCCTATTGCTCCTCGGGGTTCTTCTCGATTTTCTAACTTTTTGTGTACTTCTTTCCCTATTTCATCTATTAATATTGTTTCTGAAGGATTTCCACCATAACTTGTGCTTGGTTGTTCATCTAACTCAATTTCTTGCTCAGTTTCTTCTCTAATTGGTTTATAACCCCAAGTTCTCTTTCGGAATTCTTCCCAGTTTGCAGCTGAATCATCAGATCCTGAAGTTGTGTCAGATATTTCCAGATGTCGACTTACAGGTCGATCTTCAAGTTCTGGAACTTCTGAATTTCTTTCTTCTTCTTCTTCTTGTTCCTCTTCTTCTCTAGAGGTGTTTTCCGTTGGGGTTTCCAGATGTCGACTTTCAGGTCGATCTTCAAGTTCTGGCACCCTTTCTTTTATCTTGGTTGTTCCAGCCGTTAAACTTTTATCCCACACTTCCAGACGCCGACTCACATGTCGATCTGTAGGTTCTGGAATTCTGATTGTGTGGCTGGCATGAACCCAGTTCTTCACTCCTGCACACTTGACAGCAGTCGTTGTCACTAGGATTACCTGTCTTGGCTCATCCCAACGTGGTACTAGACAGTTTCTTCTCTTGTGGACTTTT
The DNA here is from genome assembly GCA_963921515.1 of Calotriton arnoldi. NCBI lineage: Eukaryota > Metazoa > Chordata > Amphibia > Caudata > Salamandridae > Calotriton > Calotriton arnoldi. The sequence continues at coordinate 218,094 of CAWUFW010010045.1, read as the reverse complement.
ATGCGGACCCAGTCTCCTGGATTCAAGTCGTGGGCTGGTTTTCTTTCAAGAGTGGTCGCATCCGGTCCAACCTGATGAAACACAGAATGCACCACATCAGCCAGTCCCTTGCAATAATCCAGTACTAGATCATCAGTTATAGTTAATAACTTGTTGACAGGTACGTGTGCTTGTCTCATTGCTCGTCCCATGATCATCTCATGAGGACTGAGTCCCGTTTTCTTTTCAGGGATGCTTCTGATGGTCATCAGAACAAGAGGCAGTGCATCCGGCCATTTGAGTCCTGTAGCTTGACACATTTTTCCTAATCTGTTTTTAATTGTTCCATTAATCTGCTCTACTACCCCAGAAGCCTCTGGTCTGTAAGCACAATGTAGTTTTTGTTTAATACTCAGAGCTTCACAAATCAATTGGATCAACTCATTTTGGAAATGTGTTCCTCTATCTGTCTCAACCGTGACTGGAAAACCATACCTTGGAATGAACTCTCGCAGCATAAGTTTTGCCACTGTTGTTCCATCATTCCTTCTTGTGGGGTATGCTTCCACCCAACGAGAGAACAAACAGACGACCACTAGAACATATCTTAATCTATTACTAGGGGGCATCTCAATAAAGTCCATCTGTATTCTTGTGAATGGACCTCCTTCTCGTCCTATTGTGCCTAAACTTACTACGGTTTTTCTTCCTGGGTTAAACTGTTGACAAATAAGACATCTTTGACAAAGACTTTCAGCAATGGCTCTGAATTTTGGGTTATACCAGGTCTGTCTAAAAAGTCTGATCATTGCATCTCTCCCAATATGAGCTTGTCCATGGTACATCCGTGCCATGTCTGCAATCATGCTATCAGGCATAACTGGTCTTTCATCTCTGTATACCCACACACCATTATTTTCCTGTCTTCTACATCCTGCTTTTATCCAGTAATCTTTTTCCTCATCTCTTGCTGTTTCTTGTAACTGCCTTACTTCATCCCATGTTTCGACAGTATTAGTGAAAAGCAAAGGACAAGAGACATGCTCCCTTTCTCTATTTTTGTTCAAGGATGCCATGTTTTCCGCACAATATCTAGCGATCTCATCAGCATAATTATTGCCGACCGCTATGTAATCTTCGTTTTTCTTATGCGCCTTGCACTTCACTACAGCTATTTGTTTAGGCAACTGTATCGCCTCAAGCAGTTTTTTAACATACTCTCCATTTCTGATAGGTGTTCCTGCAGATGTCAAAAATCCTCTTTGTGACCAAATCTGACCAAAATCATGTACGATGCCGAAACCATATTGGCTATCGGTCACAATCGTGATTCGTACATTTTCCCCAATTTACATGCTTGAATCAAAGCAATTAGTTCCGCAACTTGGGCAGACCTAACTCCTTTCAGACAAGACGCTTCCATCACAGTTGCCACTGTGCATACTGCGTAAGCTGCGCTTAACACTCCTTCTTTTGTGCGTAAACATGAACCATCTACGAACATGACATAATCCGATTCCTTTAACGGTTCATCTTTTATGTCAGCTCTTGGTTTTGTGCAATATTCCAGCACATTCAGACAATCATGATCTACTTCGTCTTGTTCAATTATACTCTCTTCATCTGGCAATGATGTAGAAGGATTTACATTTATGCATCTATCTATGGTCACATTTTCAGCACTCAAGATGACTTTTTCGTACTTAGTCAGCCGACTATGTGTCATGTACTGTGTTTTTGTTCTTGTCAAAAGAATTTCTACTGAATGGGGAACATATACTCTCAGTGGATACCCCATCACTATACCTTCACTTTGTTCCAGACTTACACAAGTAGCAGCAACTGCTTTCAGACACCCAGGCAATGCTTTTGCTATAGGATCTAAAACAGCTGAGAAGTAAGCGATAGGCCTCTTCATGGTGCCGTGTTTTTGTACCAGTACTGAAAATGCACATCCATCTCTTTCACTGCAGTATAACTCAAAATCCTTCTCATAATCAGGCATGCCTAATGCAGGGGCCTCACACAGTTTCTTTTTCAATTCTTTGAAAGATTTCATTTCTTCTTTGTTTAACTCAAAAGGGTCTTTTACATCTTTCTTTGTCAATTTTTGTAAGGGTTTTGCAATCAAAGAAAATCCACTTATCCATTGTCGACAATATCCAACCATTCCCAAAAACATTCTTACCTCTCTTTGAGTCATTGGTGCTCTCATTCCTTGAATCATTCTTACTCTTTCTGTCGCTATTTTACGCACTCCTTTCTCAATTTTATGTCCTAAATACTGGACTTCTTTCTGACAAAACTGTAATTTTGAAGGAGACACTTTATGTCCTCTTTTCTCCAAATGGTTCAGTAAAGCAATTGTGTCACTTACACATGCTTCTTTGGTTTTCGATGCCACCAATAGGTCATCGATATACTGCACCATCACTGATTTTTCTGGCATCTTCAAATCTTCCAGAGATTTCTTTAGAATCTGATTAAAAATTGAGGGGCTTTCTGTATACCCCTGTGGAATTCGGCACCATGCCAAAATACGCTCTCCGAAACGGAATGCAAATAATGGCTGGCTATCTGGATGCAAAGGAATAGAGAAAAATGCGTGACACAAATCTATCACAGTGTACCACTCAGCTTCATGCGGGATTTGATATAGAATCACTGCAGGGTTTGGCACTATTGGACAACATGGTACAACTATTTTGTTTATCTTTCTCAAATCCTGTACTATTCTATATGTTCCATTTGGCTTTTTCAGTCCCATAATAGGTGAATTACATGGACTGCTCATGATCTCTTTCAGAATTCCCTGTTCAATCATCTTATTTATCACAGGAGTTATTCCTTCAATTATTTCTGGAGTTAATTTGTACTGTGGCGTGTTTGGATAAATTATCCCTTCTTTCACTGTCACTTTTACAGGATCAACTTCTCTCATTAACCCAATGTCTTCTCCTGTAAAATCCCACACACTTTCTTTTACAGCACTTTTTAGTTCTTCTGGAAGTTTTTCTGCATCAAATGCAGGAAACAAACCATTCGTTTCAGGTTCTTGATTCATCAAAGTTACTTTGTACAAAACATCTTCATCGGAAGTCTGAAAACCTATTCCATCTGGCGTACAATAAATTGTGCAATTCATTTTACACAAAAGGTCACGACCTAAAAGATTTACAGGACTACAATCGCACACTACAAATTTATGCATTTTGCTAAAAGAACCAATTTTTACTTCTACCAATTCAGTAAGTGGGGTTTTAATCTGCTGATTGGCTACTCCTACCACTTGGATGTATTCACCTGAGAGAGGAAGGTTCGGAATTTCCACTGACCTAACAGTAGAACGGGTAGCTCCAGTATCGACAAGGAATGTTACGTTTGCACCATTCACTTCTCCATCCACAAAGGGACCAGACTGATCTACCTCTAGAGTTGCGCCAAGTACGCACTCTTTCCCCTCTCCTGCGCACCGTCAGAAACTTTCATCCGGGTCATCCTCACTCTGACGCAACCAATACTGAGAAATGTTAGCTGCTCGCGGCAACTGTGTTACCTGCTCTCCTCCGTAGAATCCTGTTTCTGTACTGTATCTTTGCTGGTTAACAATGTTGGGAAGTGGTGGTTGTGGCACCTGACTTTGTTGAACAACTACCTCATTCTGCACCTGTGGAGTTAATGATTGATGTTCCGGATTAGGTTTAGGTGGGAACTTACACTCATTCCTCCAATGCCCTAATTTTCCGCAATTATGACATGGCCATTTCTTCTTGCCTCTTCTAGACTCACCTGTCCTTTTCCTTTACCTATGTTTGGTCCCATCTTATTCTGTCCTGATTCGTTTCCATTATTATTGTCCAATTGGGCTTCTTGTTTCTCTGCCACTTTCACTTGTGCCCACATCGCCTTTTCTTTCAATTTACGCTGTTTACTTTCTATTTCATCACTACAATACTTAGCATACCTCAGCACCTCATCTACACTTCCATTTTGCCAGTTTATCATATGTTGTTTAATCATATCGCTTATTTCTTGTTTCAGGCCAAACACAAATCGGTATACAAAATGACTCATGTCCTTTTCACTCAATTCCTCATAACCGCTATACTGCTTGAAAACCAATAACAAACGTTCATAATATGCATGTACAGACTCCTTACTTTCCTGTGTAGTTCTATCAATCTTAACCCAATCTGTCTCTTTGGGAGGAATCTTATTCTTCAAAAAGGTAATCACTTTGTCGTATTTCTTCATCACATCTGGTCCTGGAGCTCCTGTCTTAGGATCTCTTGGATATTCTGTAGTTGGCCAGTCAACTGTAATCTTACATTCTGACCACAGATCCGTTGGTACCACTATGTCAAATAATCCATCCAAATCTATCCACAACACTTTTGAGACCTTTACAAACCTTTCTACCTGTCGGTACCATTCAACTGGCTTCTCTCTTAGTTTTGGAAAGTCATTTGTAAATGACAGGATGTCCTGCCTAGTCCATGGAACATGCACATAACTACCACCTGGAGTTTCTCTCATAGGGTATTCTTTAACAACAGGTTCTTTTTCTGTTATCATAAAAGCCAATGAACCTTTGTCTATACTTTTCTCATTCTTCTTTGTCCATCTAACCTTCCATCTGTCCACATCACCCCATTTTCTCAACAAAACAATCAACTCTTTTATCTGTGTCAGCCTTCCTGCTGTATTCAAATTTTCAATATCTTTTTCACAAAAATCCACTCTGTATGGTTTCTGCAATGTTTTTACTTTTGCAAAATCTATTCCAATCTCACTAGCCACTTCTTCTAGTTTGTCATGTAAATTCTTTGCCCTCCATGTTATACTTTTACACAGAAACATTATTTCATCATCCTGATAATTTTTTATCTTTTCAGTACCAATCGTTCCTAGTATTAATTCTTCCATGTCAATTTTTAATCTGATCACATCTAATGGTTTTTCTTCCGTTTCTTTTATTTTAAAGGCTTTTATCCACTCATTTAACTCATCAGGAGTCGGACCTATGGGAGTACTATTTATTTCTGTCCAATTTCCACTCTTTTCAGGTGTTACTGTTGCAGATTCAGTTACCATAGGTATTTTCCTACCATTACACTCATTTACTGTTAAATTTTCAGGTGGACTTGGTCTGTAAGCACTAGCCAAATTGCTTGTACCTGGACTTGTTTCCACTCTTTCCTTTCTCTCTGAAATTGTGAACTCAAGGGAATCACCAAAGATCGCTCATCAATTTTCTGATTCTCAAAAACTGGTATTACTGGACCTATTGTTACAGGCACAGTAACTGCTTCCATATTTTTCGTTAATTCTCTAATTTTCTCAGTTAGTTCTTTTGTTGTTCTTGCCAATCCACTTGCATTGTCGCTTTCTATTCCCTCATTTTGAGAAGTTCTCATTTGTTCTTGTGACCTATTTACTTCATTTCTCTTTTCCGGACTTTTATTTCGCATAGTCTCTATTGGTGGCGCATTTGGTGTCACCACTGTAGAACTCTGCTGATACGGAGGTGGATTTCTATTTAAAATATCTTCCAGCAATTCGTCATCCGTTTCGCTCTCATGCATATACTTTTCTCTCTCTATATGTTTCTTTTTCTCAGTCCGTTTTTCTTAGTCCCTTCCTCAACTGTAAAAGCTGGAAACAAACCTCCTGTCATGTTAGCACATCTCCATCGTTTTATTCTGTCCTCATGATTCATTCCCCACAATCTTCCGTGCACAAACTCATAACCTTTCATTCCTCTGAACCTTTCTCGCTCGTACATCTCATCTTCCCATTCTGTTAAAGCCTCAAACTGTGTCGGTCTAGGTCTAGGTTCCAATTTAAACATTTTCTCTCTTAGATTCCGTAAAACCGCTACATTAAAAGAACCATTTTCAGGAAAAGCCAATGCTCCATCATTCTTTGTATATTTTACCCAATTGTCCAACCATATGCACGTATGATATCCATATTTCAGCATCATATGTGAAGCTGCTGATTTCGGCGGAGGAATTACTTGTCCCTCTCTAGTCACAACCTTTTTGTCTTTCTTAAAGAAATTCTTCAATTTCGTCGTCCATGACGTTCTCTCCCTTTCATACTCGTAATACGGCATGTTTTCTATTTGTTTTCTCTTTACTCTAACGCTGTTTCTGTGTACGGAACTTCGTCCAATTACAGCGCGATTCACACTAACGTACCAATCAGAACAATTTCCACCGTCCGTGAACCAACCAATCCTAGCGCGGCACTTCTCTACGTCACTCCTGCTCTGTGTTCACGTGACTAGTGCACTAACCAATCCTAGCGCGGCACTTTTCCACGTCACTTCTACTCTTTACCCCTCCTTTACAAAATTTATCGGCAATTTTTCTTTTTACTGTTTTCTTCGTTAGTTACAACAAATAAACAATTCCATAGTCTGATTCGCTAAACAAAGTGACAGCTTTGTCCTTTTACACAAGAATCCTGTTTTTCCAGTAGGCAGCGCTTACCTCTACCCTACCACAGAATTATTTACTTTCGCCGATAAAGTAGCACTTCCCTCTACCTTACCCTTCTTTCAAACAAACAATTTACTCGTTTCTCTGGGGATAAGACACATGTGGAGACTAGGCTCCTGAGAATTAAGGCCAAAGTTTCACAAGTAAACGTGATTTGCTATTTCAATTACACACTTTTCACACAGAAATCCCTAACATAACGCAACCTGCGTTATAATCAAAAATAATGAATTCAGACCATGTACCAAATTCCATGTGACTTCTCTTGCCACACGTGTTCCACTTCCTACATCCCAGAAGCGTGAAAACTTACACATAACATAACGTGACTCAACATATATTGTTAGTCATCAAAATAATCAATAATCAATAACAAATAATCACTAAACTAATCTATAGAAAACCATAACTCTGCTACCAAGAAATCTGATGCAGCGCGTACAATAAAAACTATTCTCCTCCTAGGTTACTTATAGGTCATCCAGGGGCAAACTATATTTCTCATATCCACATGACGATGGGGCCCATAAACATCGTCTAACACACACACACACTCCTGGATTTCCTTTACACCTTTATGAAATTCTGTACTCCTAGGAGAAGCATGAGAACTAAATGGAGAACACCTTTTATGTACCGCTGGAAGAGCCAGGATATCTTGTTACCTTAATTAGTCACTTTCTTTTAGTTATTTCTTAAGATATTCCTGCTCATTGTTTATCGATGAATCATTCATTTAAGAAATTAGTTCATAGTGATTAAGACCAGCTGAATCACAATAAACAATTTCCTATGTCACAATCATTTAGGAAAATAACCACTGAGTCATTTTGAGTTTAAAGAATCTTAAATTTTATATAATTTTAAAAGCATGGAAAGAATTTTTAATACTTTATTCAATTATTCAATCTTAAATTCACAATTTTATTAAACATAATCAATTTATTGCAGAAAGGAAATTTTTGTCATGAAGCCAAAACCCTAATTACCTGCCTAGCTTCCTAATTTAGCCTAATGATTTCTAACCTAAGTTAGGAATTAGAAATAGCCTGATTCTCATACTCAACTGTAAAATTAAGACAGCAACAGCAACTTCAGCTTGTCAGCATCAGCTACCTGCAACCCGTCTCCTCTAACAGTCTTTCAGCATCTCCCGCTCAATAAGGGATCGATCAGGACCACCCAGCACTGGAAGCCACCAACACGACTCTTCAACTCCTCTCCTGACTGTGACTGCAACCACGTCTCTCGAACTGCCTGGAACTGACCCCCTCCCACTAAGAGTAGGCCCTCTTATACCCTAATTCTAACTTTGCTAACTAACTGTTGCAACATTAATATCACGCTTTTCTTTCATTGGTCCATGTATGTCAGCTTATTCATTCTTTAATCAAGTTCTCTTGGATTCAAGGGTCCTTGGATCATTTCCTTTCCCATACGCTTAAACATTTCCATCCGATTCGATCAGTTCATTTGTAACTTCTTTCGACACATTCGAGAACTCCGCAGTCATTGTCCTTTCTCTTGGACTTGTTTCTCACGGGCTCTCTGCTGATCATCATGGCACACTATCAGTTCAATTAGGTCACACCAGCCTTGACCATTTCTTGCATCCTAGCCTCTCAGAGACATCACGAGGTTCCAGATTTCTTCAATCTCATCCCGTACCACGTGTCCCCTTGCGCCTGCGCACATCTTCCCACTGGCGGCCATTTTATATCGCCACTCGGTTATACTTTAGAAGCACTAATTTGAGGCAAATAAAACATAATTAAAATAGAGAAAAATATCCCTTTCGTTTCCCTCCCGTCTACGTACCCCAATTAGTTGTTACCTAGCAGAAAGCAACATTTAAGCTGTTCCTTACTTACCATCACTATTTGTTTTTGCAACAACACTTTTTATTTCTATGAAGCACAATTAACATGCATTTATTTTTATTAGTAAGCATTTATTTTTACGTTATAATTAGACACACAGACATTTATTAATAGATTATTTAGCACACACATTGGCATATTACCATTCCCACACATACAGTGTTGATTAATACATTTAAACGAACATTTTATTTAATTAATTATAAAATTTGTTAGGGGTTAAAATTTTTATTTTTTCTGCTCCATCAATATACTAGTACTAATTAGAACACACATAGGCAAGATAAATTCCCTTTTTCTAATGATAAAGCTGCATCATCCCCATTCTCAACAAGCATTAGCAAAGCCAATAGGTTTGACGCTTGTACGGCATGCTATTGGATTTGACAATACCTATTTAAGTTCTGGGAAGTGAAGAAAGACGAAAGCATGTGGAAAATGGATGATGCAGAAGAGAGGGTTGCTTTCTTTCTCCATTTTTAAAAAGGATTCTTTTTATGCCTCTGTTAGAGCTTGCTCCTTAATGTTGCCGAGCTGTTTGTAGACTAATTATAAACATGGCAGCCATCTTGGAATAGTAAAGCAATAATAGTACATGTAGCATACCACTCCCAGATGGCCACCATACTTACAATCAGTTAGCAAGCGCAGCACTCAGTTAGTGCTTCTGGGAATCTGCAAACTGTAAAACAGTCCATCATGCACTCCAGTGGGGATGAAAGGACACATCTAAACAGTCAATAAACAGTCATTTAAAGAACTGTAATATTAAAATACTCTGTTTCTTTAATTATTGAGATACAATGTTATTTTGCATAGCAGAAGCTTGAAGCTAAATATGTATTGATTTTTCCTCACTGAAGGGAATATAGAAGTTTAAAGACTGGTACCATGTCATGACTTTGTTCTCTGAAAAACCGATGTGAAATCTTGCAAACAATGTCAGAGTTTTTGGCATCACTTCACTCTGCCTTGAAACTCTTCATAATTAAAGAAAGTGGAAGTACCTCCCTTGTCTGGAGATAGCAGTCGTAGAAAGGAGAATATAGGATGTTCCAAAAACCAAAGAGTAGTAGGGGACATCTGTGAGCTGGAAGAGGAGTGGGAGCATGGGAGTTATGGTCACAGATGAACCAGAGAGCAGTAGGGGACATCTGTGACCTGGAAGAGGAGAGGGAGCATGGGAGTTATGGTCACAGATGAACCAGAGAGCAGTAGGGGACATCTGTGACCTGGAAGAGGAGAGGGAGCATGGGAGTTATGGTCACAGATGAACCAGAGAGCAGTAGGGGACATCTGTGACCTGGAAGAGGAGAGGGAGCATGGGAGTTATGGTCACAGATGAACCAGAGAGCAGTAGGGGACATCTGTGACCTGGAAGAGGAGAGGGAGCATGGGAGTTATGGTCACAGATGAACCAGAGAGCAGTAGGGGACATCTGTGACCTGGAAGAGGAGAGGGAGCATGGGAGTTATGGTCACAGATGAACCAGAGAGCAGTAGGGGACATCTGTGACCTGGAAGAGGAAAGGGAGCATGGACAGTGCTAATAAATTAATATCCATACCCTCTCCACACTTTAAAAAAATGTATACATTTCAGGCATGTTTGGAAGGCCTATTAGAAATGAACTAATGCATCAGGTATTATTTTAGACAGGGTCGTTTCTTGGCTGTATTGTGCCCTTTGCAATGTGACGTTTTGCAGCCCCTACACTGACAGTGTATCCATGTGTGATGTTTTGGGGGCAATCGGGTGCTGCTTGTTAGTGGTGCCCGAGGTAGCAACTTATGTGTGCCTTTACGTAGCACTGAAACCTCAGTTAGGAAGGAATGAGCAATAAAATGCACCTCAGATCCCTTTCAAGCAGTTCCTGTATGTATTGCCATGTGTTTCAGCTCCCAATTACTTTAACTTTCATCAAGGTTTAGAACTTGAATTGTAATTAACCCCTGGTGATCTGAACCCACCATAAAAGGAGACCCCTTTGAGTCACCCTACAGACTTCTCCCTCTAACCACACCAAAGGAGAGACACTGAAGGTGGCTAATTGAAACCACCCGCATCCCTGCAGATAGACTGCAAGAGAGGTGGCAGTGGGTTTCTGCATCCCTGGGTGACCAATATTACATTTTATGACGCTCATTGAACATCATTGTACCCCTCCAGGGGTGATTTGCGCGCGTTATAAATTAAAATAACATAACATCAGGTCCCGTTAGATGTGACCGGATCCAGCATTCTCACCAAGGGTACACCTTCACTCGTTATTACAGCAGGCTCCTCTGCATTACAGTAGGAGTAATGCAGCTCCTGAGCGACAGTAAATACAGAAGTAGAGATGAGAGTTACGCATTAACTTAATTTTATGAAAAAAAGAATAGATAAAAGATAAAACCTATAAAAGGGCTGGACCTAATACTTCTTTTTACTGGCAAAAACAGGACGTGACATTTTCACCAACTTGTGGGTGCACAACTGACATGCGCATTATCCAAACACCCCCAGAGGAGCAGTTTGTCTTGAACCTTTAAGCCTGCCCTCTCTACACAAAGCAAGGTTAGTTTAATTAAGTGTTATTTTATGTATAATGCACAACAATATGCAACCTGCTCGCGGTGCCGCAGGGTCCCTGCTGTAACTCACTGACAAGGCATAATGATTTCAAAACCAGTTTCTGGTTGCTATGTTCTCTACTGGAGGGAGCTGTTTGAGGAACACAGCATAGAACAGCCGAAGTGATACAGATGTGTGCCACAACTGGTTGTTGTTGTGTTATATCTAGAAGACTTAGCCTAGTCGTTCAGGTCAGTCTGCCTCCCTTTGAGTATTGTTGGACTCACATGCAGAAGACTGGGTCCATTCTATACTGGCACAGACCATCAGGAACAGTAGAAAACACTGAGCTCTGGCGTCACCGAGGTAGCTTCGAGATGGTATTTCAAGAAATTCTATCTCTTTATTTCTTCTGTGGTGTGGGTCTCTTGGAGGAGCCGAAATGCCAAGTGGGTTTCTCCTCACTTAGAGTATCTCAATAGACCATCGTCCTACAAGAGAAGAAGTGGAAGCCGATAACACAAGATGACCAGTAACGACTGGGATCCCTCTGTTGAAACCGGAGAAAGCTCTTGACCACATCAAAGACCTATCAAAGGACAATCATTTCGGAAGCCACTGATCCAGCGCGGCTAATATAAATTCTTCTCCTCCCAATATGACATCCAGGTGAAAACGCTCTCATTCACTATACCATATGACGGTGGGGCCCATAACACCGCATATCAGACACTCAGTCATTCCCTGGATCTCATCTAACTTCGTAAAGGAGAAGAACGATTTGCTGGAAGAACGAAATACCTTATTAGATTTGACAGATTATCACCTTTAGCATTTTATCTCTTCAGTTTCAATCCTGTCGACTCTAAAAACATCAAGATACTCCGCTCTTTGGTCGATGGACCAACTAGTTGGATAAGTTGATGGTGATCAAGACCAGCTCAATCACAATTTAAACCTGTAAATTATTACACTTTTTATTGAGCTGAAAAACCACAGACTCATTGTTTTAGTTAGAATAACATTTTATCTATTTTCTTAAGTGCATGAGTGAGATTCAAAGTTTATTAACCATTTTAATACATTTCAATAGCATTAGGAAATACATTTTATAAAGAAATTTATGCATACCCCTTTTTGGTGCTGATTGGAAAAGGTTCACCAAAGCAGATAAATTGTAGATCACAGCATGGAACTCCTTAAACTGACTGACTGTCCCGCTAAAGGCCTCCTCGACGGACCACCATACAGGTTTCCCGCATCGGTCTCGTTCCTTTCCCAGTCAAGTTTTAAAGTTCAGAAGAATAATTCTCCAAAGAAAAAGCGGCCTATAGAAAATGGCAGCAGCTTCATCAGCATCAACGCTCAGTGTTCAAAATATGCAGGAATAGCGCTCCTCCTACTTAAAGTGGGTCCTCTTATATCCTACTACTAGCTTACTAAACAAAAAGTTGCAATCTTTGGGGGCGAGAATCACGCTAATTGGTCCATTGGAGGGGTGGCAAGAATCACCTCATTGCCCTCCTTGTTCAAACTGGTTTTGGAATAGTTTAAGGATTATACTTTTCTCATGACCTTTGGGTAAATGCAGTCCCAATTAACAGTCCGTAATGTTACTTTTTGATGGTCACAATTTGGTTAGTCCATTGTTACTTCATACTTGTTTTCATTTGATTCTCACGGATACGTGCTGAGTCTTTCTTGGCACTCTCCTCACTCTCACTCGGGGCTCGAGCTGCACCCACGTGGTTTAGCTCCATTGCTTTCTTCCGCTTAGAGGCCATCTTTGTTTCTGCGCATGACCTCATCTGCCTCGGCAGCCATTTTCGCAACCTGGCCTAATAGGCCCGAACGAACTATCATAAAACAAACACAATCATAATTAAAATAGAGAAAATAAGCCTTTCTGTTTACCACCCGTCATTCTAAGAACCCGTGTTAGGTGTTACCTAGCAAAAGCGACATTTAAAGCCAAATTTACTTACCATCTGCATACTTTTGCCACAACACAATTTTTCTACCTAGCATAAATCATGCGATCTTACTCTGATTAGTACGCAAATCACGTTCTTAACCGCTTAACCGCGGCGGCAATTCCGCCGCGGTGCGGCGGTTTAGCGGAGTGGGCGGGGCCGCGTCGGACAACGGACGTTCGCAGCACTACAGAGGTAGTACTCGCGACGGCCGTTGGCCGACAGGCGCACGCAACGGGTTAATATTAGAATACTTCACAATGGTAAATAAATTAGATTTTTGCACAAATAGAGCGATTACCATTTATGTAAATGTTTATAAAAAAAAATGCATATGTTGGTTAAGTTCATCAAACAATTAGTAATATTAATGTATTATTGATATTTAAGGGGGTTTCAAAATTATTTCATTTACCTTGCTCCATCAACTCCCCCCTTTGGTGATTTTTAATATCACCACACAAACCATGTAACACAATTTATTAGATGAATGTTTCTTGTCCATTTGCCTTTTCGTTAGTTCACACAACAGTGTCTTCCTCATCTTGTCTTTTTGATCTTTTATACATGTTTTCTTTTAGTTCCTCTAATTCTATTTCTCCCATTTCTCGTTCTCTTTCTTTATTTTTCTCATTTTCTCTTTTTATTCTACTTTGTGTTTTTCTCTTCTTAATGCATACATATGCTAATTTTGCGGACAACGTTACCATTATTACCACTGTCACTGATATTAGTATTTTCCCAATAAGTGAGCCACCTATTTCTGTGAACCATTTTTGTATTGAGGAAAAACTCTTACCAAGTTTCTCCCAGACACCTTCAACCTCCAGTGGAGTAATTTCTTTGTGCAAATCAGTAATATTCTTTATATACTTCTGTATATTTTCACTTTTGTCAGGAATGTAAGTGCAACAATGTTGGACTTTCAACATTCCACAGATTCCACCCTCTTTTGCCAAAAGAATGTCAAGGGCAAGTCGATTTTGCATCACCATAGCTCTTATGTCAACCATTTCGGTATTTACCATCAAGAACCCTCCAGCAGTATCCGTTGATAAACGATCTACTACTGTGGACAGTTTCCGAATCTTAAATGCATTCAAAGATATACCCACTGCTGGTATCATTGCTCCAAAAATGTCACCTACTATTTCTGAAAAACTTTCCCTCCTTCTACGTGTTAATGTTTTACCTATTTCATGTATTTCTTTTTCTCCTCTCTCCACATGAAAAATCTTTGGAAAGACCAGACCTAAATAACATGACCCATACCAGTGGTCCGGCAACCTATAATAAGCTCTGTTTCCACATATATAATAGATCCCTGGAAATATTGGATCTTTTCCTCCTTTAAATCCCCATCCTCCTAAAATTTTATATGTATCTCGGCATTCACTGGAACCTACGAAATAATTGTCATACCTGGTCTTATTTCTACTGATACACAACTTGAGGCGAATCCAAAGTCATAGCTGCTTTTGTCTCTCCTTTATCATGACTTTTCTCTTCAAACGCCCAAAGTGGTGTTTTTATCTTATCTTTTCTTCTACTATCTTTCTTTGAAACTTAATTCTTCTGTTCTCTACCATTTCCAAGAACACCTTTTCTTCTTTCTTTAATTCACAGGTAAGATTGTGTCTAATTACATATTCTAATGTTAAATCTTTATTTTCTAAGAAAAATTCACCAAACACTTTTGCTTCTTTCACCTTATTTAGTTCAGGAATTATAGGAACTTTCGCAAACACAGAGTTTATGTCAGTGTAATAATATTCTAATCTACCTGTTTTATAAAATAAACTGGCTAAAACACTACATGTTATTCCATATATCAAAGGAAGGTGATGATAGGTCACACCCTCTGTGACAGACGCAGGTAATTGCATACAAACATAACAATCCCTTACATCCATTGTCTCTACATACTCATATAATAGTTTCGTGAAGACATTCTTAGAGAAATCAGTTATAGACTTATCCTTATGTAAATCAGTACTATCTATTAATGCTGCAGTGTTTTGTGTTCTAGCTTCTTTATCCTTTTTCGTGTTATTTTCCATTACAAATGTTTCTTCTACAGCTAACCTCAATGGAATTGTTATTGCTAAAATAAGCCAAATAAACATTATTAATCCGGTACAATAAAAACACATTCTACACCATTTACGTAAGAAATCACATCTAGATTTTCTATTCTCAGTATCTACCATTTTATACTATTACCTAGCTATTTAAATATCTATACAGAAAATGTGTCACCACACCTCAGAATGACTTTTCAGCCACTCTACCCTTTTTCCTGTGTCACGTTTGGTCTTTCTTCAGTTCCTTTCAGAACTCTTTCTTGTCTCGTTCAGGTTTTGTGTCTAGTCCGGTTTCTTTCTTTATCTTCTCAGGTTTGTTGCACTTCACTTTCACCCATTTGTTTACAGCTTTCGTCTGGGCTCTCGTGAGTGTTATCCTCTTCTTTAATGTCAGTCAAAGCGATGTATAGCCACTCAGGTGACTTATATGTCACATTTCGTCTTTTCACTCTTTTTGCTTTCTGCAATAGTTTTCCTTGTCCTTTTTGACTTGTTATCTCATTTACTTGTTCCGCATCATCTCTGTTCAAATTTATTATCTTATATCTCAGTCTTTTGACTTCGTGGGGCCAATTGTCTCCTTTTCTTGGCCTTTTTGGTTCACTTTCCTTTTCCTCTCGTTCAGCTCTCCAAGTTCTTTTCCTTGGTCCTAATCTTTGCTTTCTTTCTTCTTCACTTTCTTCTGATTCTGTTCAGACCTTACTTCACTTCCTCTCACTTTGAACTTTATGATCTCTGTTTCTTTCTCTGAATCTGAACCTTCTTGTATTTCTTCTGTTGGAACGTATGATTCGATCCCTCCTCGAGTGTCTTCTGGATTTATAATAATCTTTCTGTCTGAATCTAAATTTCCCTGTGTTTCTTTTAATTGTTGATCTGTCCCTATTACTCCTCGGGTTTCTTCCACTTCCTCTATCTCTCTATCTGTATCTAAGTCTCCCTCAGTTAGTTCAACTATTTCTGGAGGAATTCTTCCATAACTTGTACTTGGTTGTTCGTTATCACTATCTCTTCGTTCAGTTTCTTCGCTTATAATGTCTGTTCTTATCTCTCTCTTTTGTTTTTCATTAATTTCAGGTTGGTCTGTTTCAGATGCTGAACTGGTATCTGATATTTCCAGATGTCGACTTACAGGTCGAGCTTCAAAATCTGGATCTTCAATTGGTTCAGGTTCTTCTTCAGTTGTAAAACTTGTACCTTGTTCTTCCAGATGTCGACTTTCAGGTCGAGCTTCAAGATCTGTAATTCTGCTTATTTCAGGTTCTGCTTCGGATGCTGAACTGGTATCAGATATCTCCAGATGTCGACTTACAGGTCGAGCTTCAGGATCTGGAACTCTGATAGTGTGACTGGCATGCACCCAGTTTTTCACTCCTGCACATTTGACAGCAGCTGTTGTCACCAGGATCACTTGACGTGGTTTATACCAGCGAGGAATCAAACAGTTTCTTCTTCTGTGGACTTTTATGCGGACCCAGTCTCCTGGATTCAAATCATGAGCGGGTTTTCTTTCAAGAGTGGTCGCATCCGGTCCAACCTGATGAAACACAGAATGTACCACATCAGCCAATCCTTTGCAATAGTCCAATACGAGATCATCAGTTATAGTCAGTAGTTTGTTGGCAGGTACATGTGCTTGTCTCATTGCTCATCCCATGATTATCTCATGAGGACTTAGACCTGTTTTCCTGTCAGGTATGCTTCTGATAGTCATCAGTACCAATGGTAGGGCATCAGGCCATTTGAGTCCTGTGGCTTGACACATTTTCCCTAACCTATTCTTTATTGTTCCATTCACCTGTTCTACCATTCCAGAAGCCTCTGGTCTGTAAGCACAGTGCAATTTCTGTTGTATGTCAAGAGCTTCACATATCAGTTGGATCAGTTCATTTTGGAAATGTGTTCCTCTATCTGTTTCAATCGTTACCGGAAAACCATATCTCGGAATGAATTCTCTCAGTAGGAGTTTTGCTACAGTAACTCCATCATTCCTTCTTGTCGGATAGGCTTCCACCCAACGAGAAAACAAACAAACGACCACAAGAACATACTTCAGTCTATTGCTTGGAGGCATTTCGATGAAATCTAATTGCATTCTAGTAAAAGGACCTCCTTCACGTCCTATTGTTCCTAGACTCACTACTGTCTTCCTTCCTGGATTTATCTGTTGGCATGTAAGACATCTTTGACAGAGACTTTCAGCTATAGCTCTGAATTTTGGGTTGTACCAAGTCTGTCTGAAAAGCCTAATCATGGCCGCCCTACCAATATGAGCTTGTCCATGGTATATCCGTGCCATGTTAGAAATCATGCTATCAGGCATAACTGGTCTTTCATCTCTATAAACCCAAACGTCATCTTCTTCTCTTTTCCTGCAACCTGCTTTTATCCAACCATCTTTTGCCTCTTCATTTGCTTCTTCCTGTAATTGCCTTACCTCATCCCATGTTTCGACAATGTTAGTAAACAGCAATGGACATGAAACATTTTCTCTTTCTCTCCTTCTGTTTAACGAGACCATATTTCTGGCACAGTATTGGGCTATTTCGTCCGCATACTTGTTGCCAACTGCAATATAGTCTGCCCCATTTTTGTGCGCAGCACACTTCACCACTGCAATCTGTTTAGGCAGCTGTATCGCCTCAAGCAATTTCTTCACAAACTCACCATTCCTAATTGGAGTTCCTGCAGACGTCAAGAAACCTCTCTGGGGCCAGATCTGTCCAAAATCGTGGACCACTCCAAAGCCATACTGGCTATCCGTGATCACCGTAATTCGGACATTCTTTCCCAGTTTGCACGCCTGTATCAGAGCAATCAATTCAGCTACTTGGGCTGAACGTATCCCTCTCAAACAGGACGCTTCCATTATGGCAGCTACTGTACATACAGCATAGGCAGCACTTAAAACTCCTTCACTCGTCCTCAGACACGATCCATCCACAAACATCACATATTCTGATTCTTTCAAAGGCTCATCTTTAATGTCTGGACGAGGCTTTGTACAAAACTCAAGTACATCCAGACATTTATGATCTACTTAATCCTTAATTCCTACATTTTCCTCGTCTGGCAGTGAAGTTGAAGGATTCACACTTGTGCATCTATCAATGGTTACATTGTCTGCACTCAAAATTACCTTTTCATACCTAGTCAGCCGACTATGTGTCATGAATTGGGTTTTGGTTCTGGTCAGAAGAATTTCAACAGAATGTGGAACATATACTCTCAGTGGATATCCCATTACTATGCCTTCACTCTGTTCCAGACTCACACAAGTAGCAGCTACTGCTTTCAGACAACCAGGCAACGCCTTTGCTACTGGGTCTAAAACAGCTGAAAAATACGCAATCGGTCTTTTCATTTTTCCATGCCTTTGCACTAGAACTGAAAATGCACATCCATCTCTCTCACTACAATACAGCTCAAATTCTTTTTCATAATCAGGCATTCCCAATGCTGGTGCTTCACACAACTTCGTTTTTAGTTCTTTAAAAGCTTTCATTTCTTCCTCATTCAATTCAAATGGATCTTTAACATCTCTTTTTGTCAATCGCTGTAAAGGTTTTGCAATCAATGAGAATCCACTTATCCACTGTCGACAATATCCAACCATTCCAAGGAACATTCTCACCTCTCTCTGTGTCATTGGAGCTCTCATTCCTCGAATAATCTTTATTCTTTCTGTTGTTACTTTTCGCATCCCTTTCTCAATCTTATGACCTAGGTATTGTACTTCCTGTTGACAAAATTGCAATTTTGACGGAGACACTTTGTGCCCTCCTTCTGCCAAGTGATTCAATAAAGCAATTGTGTCGGTAACACACGCTTCTTTGGTCCTTGATGCCACTAACAGGTCATCAATATATTGGACCATTACAGATTTTTCAGGCATTTTTAAATTTTCCAATGATTTCTTTAGGTTCTGATTAAAGATTGAGGGGCTTTCCGTATACCCTTGAGGAATTCGGCACCATGCCAAAATACACTCTCCGAACCGGAACGCAAATAATGGCTGGCTATCTGGATGTAATGGAATAGAGAAAAATGCATGGCACAAATCAATAACTGTGTACCATTCTGCATCACGTGGAATCTGATACAGTATCACAGCGGGGTTTGGCACAATTGGACAACAAGGAATAACAATTTTATTTATTTTTCTCAGGTCTTGGACTATCCTATATGTTCCATTCGCCTTTTTCAAACCCATTATAGGAGAATTACATGGGCTACTCATTATTTCTTTCAAAATTCCCTGTTCAATCATTTTGTTAACTACGGGTGTTATTCTCTCAATAATTTCTGGCGTTAATTTGTACTGTGGAGTGTTTGGGAAATTTGTTCCTTCTCTTACTGTAATTTGTACAGGGTCTACTCCTCTCATTAACCCAATGTCTTCGCCTGTAAAATCCCATACATCAGATCTGACGGTCTCTTTTAATTCAATTGGAATTTTTTCTACATCAAACACAGGAAACATATAATTTACTCCTGGTTCTAGTTCTGCCATTGTCATTTTATACAGAACATCTTCATCTGGTGTCTGAAATGCAATACCATCCGGGGTACAATAGATGGTGCAGTTCATTTTACAAAGCAGATCACGTCCTAGCAAGTTTACAGGACTGCAATCACACACCACAAATCGATGCATTTCACTGAATGGTCCAACTTTCACCCCTACTGGTTTGGTAAGAGGTGCTTTAATCTACTGGTTTGAAACACCCACAACTTGGATATATTCTCCCGAGAGAGGAAGGTTTGGAATTTCTACTGATCTAACAGTAGAACGGGTAGCTCCAGTGTCCACAAGGAATGTAACATTTATACCATTCACTTGTCCATCCACAAATGGACCTGACTGATCTACCTCTAGAGTTGCGCCAAGCACGCACTCTTCCTCCTCTCTTAGGCACCGTCATAAACTTTCATCCGATTCATCTCCATCCTGCCGTAACCAATACTGCGATATTGCAGCTGCGCGCGGCAATTGTGTTACCTGCTCTCCTCCGTAGAATCCTGTTTCTGCACTGTATCTCTGGGGGTTTACACTCTTGGGAAGAGGTGGTTGTGGCACCTGACTCTGTTGAGTAACTACCTGTGGTTGCTGCAGCTGTTGGTAACTCACCTCATTCTGCACCTGTGGATTTAATGATTGATTTTCCATATTAGCTTTTGGAGGAAATTTACACTCGTTTCTCCAATGCCCTAATTTTCCGCAATTATGACAGGGCCATTTCTTTTTGGCCTCTTCTATACTCATTTGACCTTTACCTTTACCTATATTCGGTTTGGATTTAGTCTGTCCTGCCTCACCGGTCTGATTATTCATTTGAGCTTCTTGTTTTTCTGCAACTTTTACTTGTGCCCACATCGCCTTTTCCTTTAATTTACGTTGTCTACACTCAATGTCATCACTACAGTATTTAGCATACCTTAACACTTCGTCTACAGTACTATTTTGCCAACACAACATGTGTTGCTTAATCATTTCACTTATCTCTGGTTTCAATCCGTAAACAAATCAATATACAAAATGACTCATGTCCTTTTCACTCAAAGTTTCATAACCACTATACTGTTTGAAGACCAAAAGTAGTCTTTCATAGTAGGCATGTACAGATTCCTTACTTTCCTGGGTTGTTCTATCAATCTTTACCCAATCTGTTTCTTTTGATGGGATTTTATTTTTCAAAGACGTGATAACCTGGTCATACTTTCTCATCACTTCTGGACCTGGCGCTCCAGTTTTTGCATCTCTAGGATATTCTTCTGTTGGCCAATCAATCGTAATCTTACATTCTGTCCATAGATCTGCTGGTACTACAATATCAAACAATCCATCTAAATCTACCCACAACACCTTCGAAACTTTTACAAATCTTTCCACTTGTCTATACCATTCAACAGGTTTCTCTCTCAATTTTGGAAAATCATTCGTAAATGACAATATATCTTGTCTAGACCATGGGACATGCACATAGCTTCCTCCTGGTGTTTCTCTCATTGGACATTCCATTACTATTGGTTCCTTTTCTTTTACCGCAAAAGCCAAAGTTGCCTTGTCGGTCATTCCCTCTTTTCTCTTCATCCACCTGCTCCTCCATCTGTCCACATCACCCCATTTTCTCAATAACACAATCAGTTCTTTTATCAGTGTTAATCGTCCTGATGTGTTCAGATTCTCTATGTCCTTCTCACAAAAGTCTTCTCTATACGGTTTCTGCAAACTTCTGATTTTTCCAAATTCTACTCCTAGTTCACTCGCTGTCTCTTCCAACTTTTCATGCAAATTTCTAGCTCTCCATGTAATGCTTTTACATAAGAACATGACCTCTTCGTCCTGATATGATTTCAATTTTTCTGTACCAATAGTCCCTAAAATCAATTCCTCCATGTCAATCTTTAATCTGATTACATCCAACGGTTGTGGTTCTGCATCTTTCTTCTGCAAATTCCTCATCCATTCATTTAATTCTTCCGGAGTCGGACCTACAGTGGTACTATTTATTTCTATCCAATTTGTGCTTTGGTCTGGGGTCTCAGTTGCTGACTCAGTTCCCATAGGAATCCTTCTTATCTCACTCTCATTTACTGTCAAGTTAGTTGGTGGACTCGGTCTATATGAGCTAACCAAATCTCTTGTCTCTCTTGTTTCTGTACTTATCCCTTCTCTCATTCTTTGCATATTCGAGTTCATTGGGATGGTCAAGGAATGCTCATCTATTCTCTGGTTTTCAAATACAGGTATTACTGGTCCTATTGTTACTGGCACAGTCACGGCTTCCATATTCATAGTTAATTCCCTTATTTTCTCAGTCAATTCTCTCGTGGTTCTTACTAATTCAGCGGTATTACCACTATCAGTCTTTTCATTCTGTGGAGTCTCTGATTTTTCATTTAATCTATTTCTTTCATAACTTTGTTCAGGACTTTGATTCCTCCCAGTTTCCATTGGCGGTGCATTTGGCGTCACCACCGCAGAATTCTGTTGATATGGAGGTGGTTTTCTGTTTAAAATATCTTCCAGCAATTCATCTTCTGTTTCACTACCTCCAAACCCATACCTTTCTGTTGCTACATGCTTCTTTTTCTCTGTACACTTTCTCCCTGTAATTTCTTCAGCTGTTAGAGCCGGAAACAAACCATCCGTCATATTAGCATATCTCCAACGTCTCATCCTATCTTCATGATTCACTCCCCAAACTCTTCCTTGAACTAAACTATAATTGTTTGCACCTCTGTGTCTCTCTCTTTCATACATCTCGTCTTCCCATTCACCTAACGCTTCAAACTGCGTCGGCCTAGGTCTTGGCTCAAGTTTCATCATTTTCTCTCTCAAATTCCGAAGTACAGCTGTGCTAAATGAACCGTTTTCTGGAAATGCCAATACTCCATCATTCTGAGTATATTTTGTCCAATTCTCCAACCAAATGCAAGTATGATAACCATATTTCAACATCATGTGAGAAGCTGGCGTTTTCGGCGGAGGAATTACTTGTCCTTCCCTAGTCACTACCTTTTTGTCCTTCTTGAAAAAGTTCTTAATTTTCGCCATCCATGACGGTTTCTCTCTACAATACTCATAATGAGCCATATTTCACGATTCTTTCTTTTCGACAAACTCACAACTCTGCTCTGTTCACTGTGTGCTATTCGGACCTATCCCAGCGCGTCTCACACCAACGCACCAATCCGAGAGCTTCTACGTCACTCTCAACTGGCCAATACCAGCGCGTCTTCACACCAACACACCAATCAGAAAGCTCTTCGTTTTCCCACCACTGGCCAATACCAGCGCGGTTTTAGTAAACGTCAGTTCTACTCCTGACTAATCCTGGGCATAATACTTTGCTACGCTCACGGAGCATGCAAAGTTTGTGTTACTACACACTACGCAAAGTGCACATAGCAAAGTAAAAAAATTCTGCTAATCAACGTAGCAGCAGTATATTAAACACATACAAATGCTTTGTTAAAGCAAGTTTCTATGCTAAAAAGCATATGACAAATTCACAAAAGTGAACTTTGACAATGAAAATATCAAGCAATGAGAGAGGTGATGATTTTGGGTTCCCCCCTAACCTAGGGGGAGGACCAAGCAGATGCCTTTAACACAAAAAGGATATCATGTGAACAATTCAGTGGTGGTCCCTTCCTCCTAGGACCACCCCAAGCACAGTTATGGGCAAAAATACAATCCCAACCAAAGGCCCTGCAAAGCATTATGGGACGAGATTAGCAGTGGGCAGTGAATATTATAGTGTCCAATATCAAAATAATTCTACAAAGAGCTGCAGTTCAACTAGTCGTTACTAGATGTCCCTCACGAGTCAAATGCAAAAGCATTGAAATTATTAATACATCAAGCTGCAGTTCCACTAGTTGTTACTAGATGTCCCTCACGAGTCAAATGCAAAAGCATTGAAACCCTTTCATGAAGCTTTTGCATTTGACTCGTGAGGACATCTAGTAACGACTAGTGGAACTGCAGCTCTTTGTAGAATTATTTTGATATTGGATACTATAATAGTCACTGCCCACTGCTAATCTCGTCCCATAATGCTTTGCAGGGCCTTTGGTTGGGATTGTATTTTTGCCAATAACTGTGCTTGGGGTGGTCCTAAGAGGATGGGACCACCACTGAATCGTTCAAAAGATGTGCTTTTTGTTTTCAAGGCATCTGCTTGGTTCTCTCCCTAGGTTAGGGAGGATACCAAAATCATCACCTCTCTCACTGCTTGTTAGTTTATCGATTTCACTTTTGTGAAATGCTATATGCATTTTAGCATATAAAGACAGAGATACTTATTTTATCTTGCACTGTGCAAGATGCCTTTGGCAGTTATTATACAGTACAGTCAAGCACACAGCTACGCACTATGCAATTTGCATAGCTACGTGTAGTTCAAAATGTACTTCACGTAGCTACGTGAAGTGCTACTATGCAAACTACGCCCAGGGTTACTCCTGACTCCTCCTTTACAAAAATTATCGGCAACTTTTTCTTGACTGTATTTTATTAGTTACGACATAAAACACATTTCCATTGCCTGTTTTCGCTAAACAAAAGAGATAGCTTACTCTATCTTGCAAGAATACTGTTTCATTCGATAAGTGTAGCACTTCCCTCTACCTTACCCTTCTTTCAAGCAATGGGTAAACCCGTTTCTCTGGGGATAAAACACATGTGGAGACTACACTGCTCCTGAGAATTAAGGCCAGAGTTTCACAAGAAAACCGGTTGCTATTTCACTCATACGCGTTTATACATGAAATGTCCCTATCATAACACAATCCTGTGTTATCACCAATTTTGAAAAGTCAGGCAATGCACAATTCCATGTGACTTCTCTTGCCACACGTGTCCACTTCCTACTTCCCGGAAGCTTCAAAATTTCGACTTACATATAACATAATACAATTCGACACGAAGTGTTAGACATAAATGATCAATAATCAATAATCAATAATCACCAAACTAATCTATAGTAACCATAACTCTGCTACCAAGAAATCTGATCCAGCGTGGCTAATATAAATTCTTCTCCTCCCAATATGACATCCAGGTGAAAACGCTCTCATTCACTATACCATATGACGATGGGGCCCATAACACCGCATATCACACACAGTCATTCCCTGGATCTCATCTAACTTCGTAAAGGAGAAGAACGATTTACTGGAAGAACGGAATACCTTATTAGATTTGACAGATTATCACCTTTAGTATTTTATCTCTTCAGTTTCAATCCTGTCGACTCTAAAAACATCAAGATACTCCGCTCTTTGGTCGATGGACCAACTAGTTGGATAAGTTGATGGTGATCAAGACCAGCTCAATCACAATTTAAACCTGTAAATTATTACACTTTTTATTGAGCTGAAAAACCACAGACTCATTGTTTTAGTTAGAATAAAATGTTATCTATTTTCTTAAGTGCATGAGTGAGATTCAAAGTTTATTAACCATTTTAATACATTTCAATAGCATTAGGAAATACATTTTATAAAGAAATTTATGCATACCCCTTTTTGGTGCTGATTGGAAAAGGTTCACCAAAGCAGATAAATTGTAGATCACAGCATGGAACTCCTTAAACTGACTGACTGTCCCGCTAAAGGCCTCCTCGACGGACCTCCCATACAGGTTTCCCGCATCGGTCTCGTTCCTTTCCCAGTCAAGTTTTAAAGTTCAGAAGAATAATTCTCCAAAGAAAAAGCGGCCTATAGAAAATGGCGATACAAAAGGGGATGATGGACGGAACGTTTGAGCCAATCAAACACTCACCCCCAGTCAACTGATCTGGGTTTAATCCATCATCATTCTTTAGCTCACTCCACCACCCCAGTTCAGACATGGCCATATGCAAATCAGTCTGACCCTGTGCCTCATGGCAGCAGCTTCATCAGCATCAACGCTCAGTGTTCAAAATATGCAGGAATAGCGCTCCTCCTACTTAAAGTGGGTCCTCTTATACCCTACTACTAGCTTACTAAACAAAAAAATGCAATCTTTGGGGGCGAGAATCACGCTAATTGGTCCATTGGAGGGGTGGCAAGAATCAGCTCATTGCCCTCCTTGTTCAAACTGGTTTTGGAATAGTTTAAGGATTATACTTTTCTCATGACCTTTGGGTAAATGCAGTCCCAATTGACAGTCCGTAATGTTACTTTTTGATGGTCACAATTTGGTTAGTCCATTGTTACTTCATACTTGTTTTCATTCGATTCTCACGGATACGTGCTGAGTCTTTCTTGGCACTCTCCTCAAGTTAGGTCGTCACGACATTGACATCTCTCACTCGGGGCTCGAGCTGCACCCACGTGGTTTAGCTCCATTGCTTTCTTCCGCTTAGAGGCCATCTTTGTTTCTGCGCATGACCTCATCTGCCTCGGCAGCCATTTTCGCAACCTGGCCTAATAGGCCCGAACGAACTATCATAAAACAAACACAATCATAATTAAAATAGAGAAAATAAGCCTTTCTGTTTACCACCCGTCATTCTAAGAACCCGTGTTAGGTGTTACCTAGCAAAGCGACATTTAAAGACAAATTTACTTACCATTTGCATACTTTTGCCACAACACAATTTTTCTACATAGCATAAATCATGCGATCTTACTCTGATTAGTACGCAAATCACGTTCATAATATTAGAATACTTCACAATGGTAAATAAATTAGATTTTTGCACAAATAGAGCGATTACCATTTATTTAAATGTTTATAAAAAAAAATGCATATGTTAGTTAAGTTCATCAAACAATTAGTAACATTAATGTATTATTGTTATTTAAGGGGGTTTCAAAATTATTTCTTTTTCCTTGCTCCATCACCGCCAACAGAAGCAGAACAATCTTCAAGGCCATCAAGCCCTGTGCCTACTGCCTGCCAGATTATCCCATACCACAGTCCAACAATAAGTACAATGCCATCAATCACTTCTTCATGGTCAAAGTAAACAAGACCAGACAACAGATCAAATAATATAAACACATTTTTAGCATTCTACCAACACTCTGACACAGCACCTATAAATAGTTCTCATTTAAGATGTTCTCAGAGAAAGTCCTCTCAGATATCCTTGCTTAACGCATCCTCTTTTTTCCTAAGTAGAAAATGTTTTACTTTCTTCCATTTTATAGTTCTTCAGAGGACGAACTCTCTCTGTCACCCCCTTCCTAAACAAAACTAAAGCCTTACTAATGCAAAACATCTACCCACATACAGATAATACAGCAGAAAACCCTCGCCTTTTGAAAAGAGTGATGGATACTAACAACACTGCCAATAAATCACCCACTTACCCTTCTGTGAAAAAGGCAGGCTCCACCTGCAACCAAACAAATTACAGATGACAATGCAATTTATGACAGGAAGCAATGAACAACGCTCTTATCCTTTTCAATCTCTCAGCAGCATTTGTAACTTTCTTACCATCCCTGCAGCATACATGGCCTTTGCCAATACTATTGTTCAAGGCTCTCTTTATACTTGAAGGCTTATCAGATATTAGTAGAGTTGACCCCTCCAGATAGTTGTAGGTCAAAATCTCAAGGTACCAAACATATGTTCAAGGTACATAAATGTTGAGTGAAGAATAGAAAATCATTGGGATCAGACTGTGTCGATCAGAACATTTGATCATTAGTGTGCTGGGGCTTAACCCTAGTGTCTTCCCCCAAACAACCAGGTGCACTTCTTTGGCACTTGGCCCTCAGGGTAGTGAAGTTGAGCAGTCCAAGGCTTACTCGAGGAGGTGATGTGTGGTCAGAGACTCAGAACTCAATAAATCAACTAATATAAAATACATAAATCAACTAATAGAAGTCAATAACTCAATGTCTCATTGCTTAGTTTTCGAAAAAAAGTATTTTGCCCATAAAACAAACAACAAACACTATATATAATGTTGTGACTTGTCTTAGTTACTATGCATCCTCCCCAGAGTTTCAAGTCCCTGCTGCTCAGCCAGCGAGTGAGGTCATTGGATGTTGGAATGTTGAGAGTGTTTGTGCTTTGGTGAGTGGACAGGTGGAGAGAGAAGGGCTGAGCAGCAGGATGCTGCTCTTGGTGGGGCTTTACATGATTTACCTGTAACGTGATCTACATCTTTTATAACCTACAAGACTACATCCTTGATTACAACACATAATAACACAGACGATAGCAAATTATACTGCTGATACTGATAACTTTCAGCAACAGCCTCTTTGGTATTTCTTGTGCAATAGTTCACAGTCAGTACCTGGTGGCCTCCCATGCAGGGGTTGGAATCCAGTCATATCTGAGGAAGATGGAAGTGATTGTGAGGCAGAACTTTGGGATGATTTATCTCCATTGTTGAGGAACTCATCCCCACTTTTTGATTCCTATGGGTTTGCACAGTACCTTTTCATTGCCTGTTAGTTTGTTGGAGGTGCCAACATCATTCTATGTGGTGAGTACTATGTGGCTTACACAGCGTGAAGAGCAGTGTGGGAGTGTTGGATGGAATGTTTCCTGTTTGGTAGATGTACATGTACCCAACCCTAAGTTACCTAACTTTGAGTCAATTTGGCATCCTGAATTGTTTTGGGCTAGCACACGCAAATTCCTGCGTATGTGCTGAGGCCTTGGACCTTGGGCCGAAATTGATCCTGAGACCCAGACCTAGAACCTGGATCTAAGGTTAAGTGGGGAATGCCAAAAGCACAACCTTTGGCAACACGAAACAACTGCCTGTGTCCCTTGGACATGTACAGTGAGCAGAGGGCGCCTACCGTTTTTGAATCCTTAGCTTGGGGACAGTCAGTGGCCTGTTTCCAGAACTGTGTGAGCTCTTGTAAAGTTTTGCTTACGTGTCATACTCAGAGCCTGCATTTACATGTGTGTGTGTGTGTGTGTGTGTGTGTGTGTGTGTGTGTAGTGTATTTGATGGGGTATTTTTGTGAATAGTGTCTGTTGGCGGGGATCCACGTTCATTATGAGTGAAGGTATGCTATAAACTAGTGGTCTCCATGTTGGATTGCACTTGCTGTTGACGTTGTAGAAGATGGATGGGTAATGTTGGGGGACGGATGTGAGGCAGCAGAATCAGTTTTTAAAGGGAGAGAAGTTTCTAGGCATGGTCTGGTCCTTTTGTCTTACCTTGAGTGGCCCATCTAGGAGGGCTGATGACAGCCAGGTGCAGAGCTTCCCACTCATTTTGCTTGTTCCTGTTTGAATCCAGCATATTCACTGTCTCCTGTGAAAACCACCACCTTACACCAAGAATTGCTTGCACTCCCGAAAGAAGATGAAAAGGAATCACCCCAAACTGGTTCCTGTACTGTAGATAGTGGATCCACATCCCTTGTCTGGAAACTCTGAATCAAATGACACCCAAACTTTAATCTGATGCGCTGATGAAGGATGGAGGAATTCAGCAGAGTACTCAAAGAGCTACTGTGATCCAGGGCTGGTATCACTGATAACTAGTCTCCCGAGACACCTGAAACTGCACATCTTGCAGGAGAAGCATGAGACCTGGGAGCCTGCCTGCTGAGAGGTGAAAAGGAGAGTTCCTTGTTCCGCAAATGCTATCTGCTTGAGGAGGAGAAGCCAAGCTGCTGAGTCTGGGAGAGGAGTGCCCCAGAAAATATAGTTTGCCAAGGTGTTTCCCCAGAGCCGACCTCCATAAACCAAAGGTGCTGCTGACCTCTCTGTTCAATCAACTGCATTACGCAATGAAGAGTCATTTGGCTGCCTGCTGCGCCCACCGCTGAGGAAGCTTAGGAATCTGTGCTGACTCTGTCTTTGTAGTGACTGTCAACTGCACCTTAGTGTCTAGCCCGGTGAATGGATACGCCATTGCAAGTGCAGGAGCTGTGTATTCTTTGCGGAACTTCTGCAGCTGTCCCAGGCTGATCCGGAGAGAAGGAGTTGAGCCTACCAAGAAAAGCCCTGGTAACCATGAGTGCGACCACTCGCCCGATACAGAAGAGCAATTTCACACTCATGTTTGACCGATCCAAGTGCATTTGAATGGTCCGTGAGGAGTCCATGGTTGCTGAGCGCACACTCCTTCACGTGACGGTGCTGCCAGATTATCCTTGCTTCCTTCTGCTGCCAGTCTAGAACTTTTGTATTCCAGCTGCTCTAAGATGCTTTTTCACACTGACGCGCCTTGAACCATCCGGCATGCGTAATATCTGCGTGTGCCGCCATTTTGATTGGAGCGATCTTTCCTGCTCCAGTCCAGTTTTTTCCCTGCGGCTTTCATTTTGACGTCCATGGAGCCAGATGGGTGTTAAATGTGTTGGGGCATATTATATCCCTATCTACAACCCTACCCCCGTCTGAACTCAGAGACGCTATGCAGGTTACATTACTGCATTTCTCTTTCTTCACTACAATGTGTTGGACTTCAGGCTATGCTTCGGTATTGAATCAACGGTGTTTTACTATTATCTGTTGGTTCCCCCAGCAACGGCGTCATAACTATTATTCTAAGCGTGATCTTTGTATAGGTTTATTTTTCCTCTGTTGATTTTTTCATTCTAGGTCACATCACCAGTTTAGATCTCATCATGTAAGTGTCCTCTTTAAATTATGTGGTCGGTAAGGATTGTGATTTAATTTTTTTTTCATTGTTCTTCTCTTGGCACCTGCATTTGGTTTTCTGTTATTGGCATGTTACCTATTTATTGTACCAGCTCCTTTATGAATGAATGTGTTAATGCCGATTTATTTGGTGTAGTACTGCCATTATATTCAGGATGCTTACATTTGATTTTTGATTATATTCCTGTTTTATTTATTAATGATATGCGTGTTTTACCATATTGCCATTACGTTCCATGGTGCTGTTTCTGTGAATCTTTCATGGCATGCAGGTTTTCAAGCGTTTTCTTTCCTGTTTGTACCTTTGACGCGGAACTTTCTCTTATTGGTTGTCATGTGTATTCTTCTTATTTCTTGCTACATATTAAGATTTCCATTTACAGTGTACTCTTTTTCTATTGTGCGCAAGTCATTGCGCGTGTATTACCCTTGCGTTTATCTCAAGCGTGGTCTTACTTGAGGTGTGACTGCACTATTGATTTTCTGTGTGGTGCAGTCCACCCAGATCGCACTTTTTATCCACTTACAGTGTACTCTTTTCTCTGGTGTGCAAGTTGTTGCGTCTGCATTCCTCTTGCGTTTATTCTCTTGCGTGGTCTTACTTGAGGTGTGACTGCACTATTGATTTTCTGTGGGGTGCAGTCCACCCAGATCGCTCTTTTTTTTCTTCATTTTTGTTTGCTGTTTGGCGATTCACTCGTTTGGTGAAGCACCCGGTGCTTGCTTTCTGACTGGGTGCAGTCACCCGTTGCTTGCTTTCTGGTTGGGTGCAAGCCACCCATTTACTTGTTTTCTTGTTGGGTGTAGCCACCCGTTGCTTGCTTTCTGGTTGGGTGTAAGCCACCCGTTGCTTTCTTTCTGGTTGGGTGTAGCCACCCGTTGCTTGCTTTCTGGTTGGGTGTAAGCCACATGCTGCTTGTTTTTGGTCCTGTTGTTTTTCTGCACTTTTGAGACGTGTGGAGTTCTGTGTGTGTTTTGTTTTGGGAGTGTATGTTTTCTTTCAAGTTTTGTCTCCTCCCTGTTGTACTGGTTTTAGGTTGTGTCCTTTCTTCTTCTTTTGCTGTGTTCTGTGTTTCCCCATTTTTCTTCGCCAGTCTGGCCAGCTGGTGTGGTTGTGGTGGTAATTTGGAGCACTTTACTTTTGTTTTGTTTTGCGTGGAGGACTTATACTTATTTATATTATGTCTCTCTCCTTACTGTATGTTGTTTTTTACAGCATCCTTCCTCTCCTTGCAATTTTGTGTTTATCCTGCTCTGTAATGGAAGGAGATGTGTGTCTCTTCTGGTATATGTATTCCATATTTTCATTTTGTGTTTTTACTTAGTTATATGCATCTTTTATGTATTCTATTTCCTCTTTGCATATTTCAGCATATTTATGCATAGTCACTTTTCTAAGTACTTTGCGTTTATTATGTAATGCTGTTTACTATTTGCATTTTGCTATATTTCCTCTTGCAAGTTTCTTTTGTTTATTGTGATCTTTCTACTGATATTCGCTATTGTTTTTGTGTATTCTGTAAAGGGGGAAGGTGTGTTATATCTAGGTTTTCATACTATGCATCTTCCCTGTTTCTCTGCCTCTGCTGCTCAGCAAGTGTGAATGTGTTGGGTAGAATGTTGGCGTGGATGGTGATGTAATGGAATGTGTGGATTGCTGTGAGGCTGAGTGTCGGTTGGATCTTGGGCTGAGCAGCAGGGAGGCTGCTCCTGGTGGGGCTGATTACATTTGTACTACTGAACTTACTGGAAGACCTTCTTAACTCCTAAGAACAATAAATCTATTCATCTAAAATCTAACTACGTCTACTGGAACTCCTCCTTACATCATAACATAAACTGAGAAAATATAGCAAATGCGAATTGTATACAGCATTTCTCGGGAAAACACAACACACTAAATAGAGACTATGCATAAACATGCTGAAATATGCAAGAGGAAAAAATACATTAAAAGATGCATAACTAAGTAAAATACGAAAGTGGAAATTTATAATACATATACCAGATGAGACATTTGGTCTTCATACTTTGAAGAGCAAATAAACAAGAAATTGCAAAATAAAGGATGCTGTCCAAAGACGACATAAAATAAGGAGAGAGACATATATAAATAATTATAAGTCCTCCACACACATACAAACCAAAAGCAAAATGCTCCAAGTTACCACCACAACCGCACCAGCTGGTCAGGCTGGCGGAGAAGAAGAGGGAAACACGGAACACGACAAAGGAAGAAAAAGCACAAACAAGCAACGGGTGGCGTACACACAGTCAGAAAGCAAGCAACGGGTGGCTTACACCCAACACATCATCCCTGGAGAAGGGCATCTTGTGAAAAGTATAGAATGGGAGAAAAACACCCCACCAGTGAAATACCAAGCAATAAACAAAGAAATGGGTGAACTGCACCCCACTAGAGTAAATCAGAACTACACCCCTAAAAGTGTGTATATAAGCAGTGAAAATGAACGGAAAACTACACCAAACTAGTGAATCCCCAAACAGCTAACGCAAAGAAAGATGCGAACTGGGTGGACTGCACCACACAGAAAATCAATAGTGCAGTCACACCTCAAGTAAGACCACGCATGAGAAAAATACAAGGGGGATACACGGGCAACAAGTTGCGCACAATAGAAAAAGAGTACACTGTAAATGGAAATCTTAATATGTAGCAAGAAATTAGAAGAATACACATGACAACCAATAAGAGAATGTTCCACGTCCAAATTACAATCAGGAAAGAGAACGCTTGAAAACCTGCATGCCATGAAAGATTCACACAAACAGCACCATAGAATGTAATGGCAATATGGTAAAACACACAATTCATTAATAATTAAACAGGAATATAATCAAAAATCAGATGCAAACATCCTGAATATAATAGCAGTGCTACACAAAAATAAATCAGCATTAACACATTCATTCATAAGGGCACTGGTACATTACATAGGTGACATGCCAATAATGGAAAACCAAACGCAGGTGCCAAGAGAAGCAGAATGAAACATAAATCAAACTCTTGACCGACCACATAATTTAAAGAGGACACTTACACGATGAGATCTGAAATGGTGATGTGACCTAGAATGAAAAAAAAACAACAGAGGAAAAAATAAACCTATACAAAGATCACGCTTAGAATAACAGTTATGACGCCGTTGCTGGGGGAGCCAACAGATAATAGTAAAACACTGTTGCTTCAATCCCGAAGCATAGCCTGAAGTCCAACACATTGTAGTGAAGAAAGAGAAATGCAGCAATGTAACCTGCATAGCGTCTCTGAGTTCAGACGGGGGTAGGGTTGTAGATAGGGATACAATATGCCCCAACACATTTAACACCCATCTGGCTCCACGGACGTCGAAATGAAAGCCACAGGGAAAAATCCGGACTGGAGCAGGAAAGATCGCTCCAATCAAAATGGCAGCACATGCAGGGATGATGCACGCTGTTTGGTTCAAGGCGCGTTAGTGTGGAGAAGCGTCTTTGAACAGCTGAAATACTAACGTTCTAGACTGGCAGCAGAAAGAAGCAAGGATCAACTGGCAGCACCGTCACGTGAAGGAGTGCGTGCTCAGCAACCATGGACTCCTCGCGGACCAATTGAATGGCACAGGTCGCAGCGGTAAGAGTACGCACGCTGAGCAGATTGAATCAAATTGCCACATAATGAAACACCAAAGGTAGAGATTAAGAACTTAGTTCTTAATCTCTACCTTTAGTGCCCCCCACAGGGTCACTTCGACTTGGACCTTTAGGCCAGATCAGAACCACTGTTTCCCTAAACAGTTTACTACCCCCGGTTCACATATTGGGGTACCCTTGTCCTCCTTACTACATAATGAAACACAGCAGCAAATTCACGCCAATAGCAATGTAAATTTGCCCTCACCTCCAAAAGAATGGGAGTCTCTTTCCCACTCCCATCCACTGAGCCATCACCATCAGCAAGCAGGGGGTGGAGCGGCACCAAGTCCAAGTCCAAATCTATACGAAATAGAGAACACGCATGTTGAAGGCAACATCCACCAGGATAGAAAACACATGCCAGATGTAAAGCACGAAATGCCATCACTTTCCAAAGTCAGTGTAGAGAGTTGAAGCGGCACCAGGTTTAAGTCGAAATTTATGTGAGGTGTCAGGCGTATGGTACCAAATACAACTTTGCCAGCCCATCATAAATCGCTGGTGCACATACTGTAAAGCAGTTGCCTCTTGTCTTGTAGAAGATGTAATTAGTAGCAGGAAGCATACGCCCTGTCTTTGGGCTGTCGGATGGAGCAGGACACAGGTGGGGCAGCAGGATGTAAAATTCTTAGGTAGGTTCTTATTTAGATAGTAACTTAAGTAGAAATTTCAGTAATAGAAGCTTAAAGTAGATCCTCACGCGTAGTTTGTGAAGAAAAATATCCCACTCGTCGCCAGTTTATGTTATGATGTAAGGAGGAGTTTCAGTGGTCGAGGTTAGTTTATAGATGAATAAGTTTATTGTTCTTAGAAGTTAAGATGGTCTTCTAGTAAGTTCAGTAGTACAGATGTAATCAGCCCCACCAGGAGCAGCCTCCCTGCTGCTCAGCCCAGGATCCAACCGACACTCTGCCTCACAGCAATCCACACATTCCATTACATCACCATCCACGCCAACATTCTATCCAACACATTCACACTGGCTGAGCAGCAGAGTAACAGGGAAGATGCATAGTATGAAAACCTAGATATAACACCCTCGTAACCACGAGTGCGACCACTCGCCCGATGCAGAAGAGCAATTTCACACTCATGTTTGACCGATCCAAGTGCGAGCCAACAATCAGGTAGCACAAATGCCTGGGAAACATTGACTAAGAACTGGCTAAACAGCACTGCTTGGTGGGGGTTTGATTAATACATGAAACGCACATACCAGAACTGCATAGTCAAGTGTATGGACTGACCTATGAACCACAGGCTACAGGAAAGCAGCTCCACAATAGCCATAGTGAGTCTGTGGTTAAGTCAAGAACTTTCTGTTTTACTGTCCAGTAAAGCCCATAGATCCATGTAGTGTTTATTCCTGTATTGCTACTTCTTTATATATCATACTATGTTTTTTGTGTGAGTAAAGTACCTTTTTTCTAAAGAAAAAAAGAAAAAAAAGCATTGGCCTTGACATTGACTTATTGCGTCTTTTATGTGATTGTTGAATTCTGATTGTCTACCGCCCACACTACCTCCCTGGGACGCCTTGGTTTGCTTGTCCTCTGTACCCTCTGATTCAGGTGGAATTAGGGGCATACTTGGTGCTCGTTGCAGTGCCATAGTATGAAGGGCCCCAGGAAATAATGTGGTAAAAGACCCCAATCACCACTGTTGGAGGCCAGTAACCACTGTGTTGCCTGTGGCCGCCTGAGCATGTTGTGTTACAGAGGCAGTGCCAGAACCAGTCAAGAAGGCTGTAGTAGAGTCGCAGTCAAGGTGGCTTGATGGAACTTGTGGCTTACGTTCTTCCTCGACTCCAAACACAATCCCAACACCAAAACAAGCTAAGTTCCTAATCCTTGTTGCAACTGTGGGTATTTGGACCTTGGTGCAAGCCTATCACTCGATGTGGATTTCCTCCAGCACTCTTGTTTTCTCTTTCGACGGATAACGAAAAGCAGCCTGGTCTCTCTGAGTGCTGCATGGATTATTGGTGCTCATTCTTTCAGTGGAATTCAAGTGGACATGAGTTTCTTATTGCCCCTGTCTACAGGGGTACTCATTCTGGTTCGCACTGCAGGGTCGCTTCGAGAACCCCCGAGTCACGCCCTCGCAGAGTGGTGCAGTTCCTTCTCTGATGCTACGTTAGATGTCTTTGACTCATCCCACATCAGCTCCTTCACAGCCTCATTCCTTCTGAGCAGCATCTTCCAACAAGAAAGGACACCTCCATCACCCCTATCTTCTGCAGAGCAGTGTTCAGGGAGTGCTTCTTGGTTGTCTATGTTGACGTTTCAAGGCTTCTGGTCCTGAAACCGGCAAGGAGAGTTGGCAGTACATATCCGAGACCTGGGAAACAGAGAGTTTCTTGGTTAGCATTGGTGTAGAGACCCCGGATTCTTGTAGAAAAACCTTACCACACTGGCTGGGAGTTTCTGTCCCATCTTGATGCCATGTTGCAGACAGAAGTTGTCTATTCCAAAGGTCAGCTGTGAGAGACAGTTCTGCCCCTTTTGCTTATTCCACTCAGATTTGTCCAGGCAACTTTTTTGATGCAGGGTGCGAGCAAAATGGTAAAACAGAGCTGGGAGTCTCCTGGCAAGAGAGACCCAAAACAAGGGTGCAAAAGGGAGGGAGACTGACCACTTAATTATCCGTTAACAATTGGGGTGGATAACCTTTCCAGTGAATAATGGCCAGGAAAGAGCAGGGCAAACTTCAGAAGGTTCAAGCGACCCTTCTCTCTCCTCCCCTATACCCCCAAAAGTCTGCTCCAATATAAAGAACCCCTGAAATGTCCTGGAGAAGCCCTGCAATTCACATTTGCTCCCTGGGCTCTCTTTGAAACCTTTGATTTAAGGCACCTTTGATGTGTGCTTTTATCCTGTGAGTCAGTTAGTAGGGAACTAATGTCCTCATAGTAATGAATACATCCCGTATGAACCCGATGCAGAATCCGGGCTGTCGCTGGCTAAATCTATTTTTGTATCTCTTTGGTTATTAATAATTTTAAACTGATCTTCTGGAATGTTTAATGGTTTGCCACAGACACATAAAGATTGAATCAGGGGGATATCATGCACATAAATTGCAGTTTATATCACCTGCAGTAACTATAAGATTGCCCTAAAAGCATCTAGTAATTCAGCAAAAAAGTTAATTAGGTAGCTTGAGGGTTTGCTAGTTTTAGATTTAAAAAGGAGTAGGTAAATATTACATATAAAAAACTCTGAGTCACTGCCTTGAACTTTTACCACCAGTACAAACTCAGATTTACTTTGCATTTCCTGACATCTCCAATTGCGGACTGTGGACAGCATAGTGACCGTCCTACCTTTTGCTCTCCCATGACTTGAGCTACCAGTTTCTTTTTAAATAAATACTTGGAACCCATTAAATACAACATTCTCAGTGTACCATGTTCCTTGGAGGCAAACCTTATTTGCTAAACTTAAAAATGAAACCTCTTCAGGAGTACTTAGTAATCGATTCAAGCTGGTTTTGTCCCATGATGCTAATGTAACATTTGAGTTGTCTTCTGAAAATAATATTCATTGGGTTGATGTGCCCTTTGATGTCACAGTATCTGCACTGGTTTTAGGCGGAATTAGTACTCCATGTACCAAGATCATTCTTCATCTAAACACGTTTTAGTGGTATCACCATGATCTTCACTCAGCTCAGTTATGACCTTTAATTCTTAGACAGAGAATTCATTGTAGAGCAAATTCATCCTCAAATGAGAATATCGTTTTGCATTTCTCACAATTTATTGTTGTTGACCTAGTACTTAAATACTGCTCTATTGTTTTTCCATCTCATAAAACTCTTGGATGACCTGATAATAGTATTGGGTAATTTTAAAACCCATCTTCAAAAGTGTATCTCTAGTCTCAGATATCACTGTGGTATGTCTTGTTATCTGATATGACTTTAGTTGCTTCCAGTTGCATGGTGAGCCACATACGTTTGTGTGCTGTTGCAGACTAGCATCCTACAATTGGACTCAATCATTTAAAAAGTATTATTGATCACCACTGCTCTTCACAGAGTCTTCACAATTCTGTCCCTGTAGTTTGCTATTTTTACCCACTGCACTGCAGTTAGCACAAACCATTTCTTCATCTGCATTTACCCCACTTGGTGATTCAGTGGGTAAAGCTACGGTATGCTAATTTGTCTCAGACAATGATCATTTATGCAGTATTTTCATGAATACTTTACTTCTGCTCTTCTTTATTTTAATATAGTTCTTTTGATCTCTATTTTACAGTAGGGGTTTGAGCACATAATTGTTTGCAACATTGGTAGACATGAGGCAATTCAATTAATCTGCCTTTGCCTAAAGAAAAGAAAATATGACCTTGTGTAATGTAATCTTGTGCTCTTGTAAAGTGCTCTAATGACCTGGGGCCAACTGTTCACAGTACCACCAGATATCTCAATATCCAGTCCAGTTACAGAAGGGAGGTTTCACCGGAACGAGCAGGCTTCTCTGGCAGGAAATTGGCTCCCCTTTGCCCAGTGGCTTATCAGGCGGCTCACACCATCAATCCCTGGTGTTTCCTTTGGCAACGATTCAAGCTGGAGGTGGGGGCAGTCTGACATGTCTTCAGCAAGGGAGCAATTCTTCCTTCGTCTTCGTCTTTCTAAACAGGGTCTGAATGGAAGTGGTGTCCGCGTAGGCTTCCTATCCTCACAACCTCACCCCGATTGAAGGCACCTCTGACCCAGCCCCTAACTAGTAGTGACACTTCCCACTGACATTTTCTCCGCAGTGTCACTTTACATAAACCTAGTGAGATTGAGTTTCAGGTCATCCATGTCTATTCAGAGCAATATGGTACTTTCTTAGATGTTGGAGAGCTTTTTTCCTGAATAGATCCATCTTCCCTCCCTCAACACTAACCGATGGCTAGCAAGCCAGCCCACTGGAGAACAAAAGATTTCACTAAGTGACCCCCTATAGTATCTGGGGCCTGAGAGTCTGCACAATCTATTCATCTTTCTCCCAGAGGTGATACCTACCTGTCAGATTTAGGAAAGCACTTAAAGGTCTCCTGCTTCATCCAATCATTTTGTGAAAGGGCCATTCTAAACTTCATTGCTTAGAGTATAGCCATTTGTAACCACCAGATAAACTAATTGTATTTCTTACTAGCCCTACTGGATAGTTTCTGCATAAAATTTGACCAGGCAGAGTAGCAAATATAACATCTCTGATAACTATTTAATAAAACGATGATTGCAAATTCTGCCGTCAAGTTTAAAGGGGGCATGCAGCCTAGAGAAAAACAAATCTATTGTCCCTCCTGCATCGGCAACAATAGCCGTTGTAGAATGTTTGCTAGATGATGTCAGCTGGGGGTTTGAACATTTTAGTAACATCTTTCACCAGATGGCCACAATTCAGCCATGCAGTGATTTTGTCATTGATATTTGCAACTGGATCCCATATCATAAGTTAGGATCCAATTAATAATACAAAGAGAGGGGTGCAGACTGCAGCAACCCAGCCGATAGCCTGATTGACACCACAGTGACATTAAGCATTTTAACAGGCCACAGGGACAACTGTCCTTCACCTCTTAACCTCATAACTGGACATGCTGCAGACTGGACGAGGGTGACTGATTAAAAATGTGGCACTCCACACTCAGCCCTGTGGCCTGCTCTGTGACTTGAAAAACATCAGGTCAGTCTCACTACAGTGAAGGCTGCACTGGGCATTGACTGTAGTGGCATAAAGAGCACTTCTGATGGAAGAGAAACCAGAGCACATTACTCCCACCCCGATGGAACTCCACTGACTGCCACTGACTGCCACTGACAATACGCACCATCAGCAAAACCAGCTGCATCATCTACAAAGCCATCATGCCCAGCATCTCGGCTAATCTCACTCATGAGCCCACCACCACCCGTGACTCTTGGCTGGCACACCCAAGCCAGGACACCATCAGATTGGAGATGAAGAAGTGCAAAAAAACAGCAGGCCTTTTTCATTTATACACCCAGCAGCTGGAAGGGCATCCCTGTATCTATCAGGACTGCCATTTACCTGCTCCAATTTAGAAACCGAAGACTCACCTCTTTGAAGAACACTACATCGCAATGCAGTTGCAGTCCACCTGAAACCCAGCTACCCATCCAGTCATAGGTAGACTGTATCTCTGACTTTTACTCTGTACAGGGCTCCTCTGCCTTCCAGCCAGGTTCATCCTATACTAATACCAGATACGCGACAGCAGGGCCAGAAATTCAGATATAAAGAGGAAAATATCACACAGATGGAATTCCTTCTAAATGAGCAACGGGCCTTTAAGTTCTGTTCTTGAGAGCTGTGGTTTCTCAGTCTGAGTTGTTACAGGTGGTTATCATTGGCATGTTACATCTCCTGTGAGTGCTCGTGATGTTGATTCTCCAGAAAGTGTACAGAGCATTCACTGACATATCATTAACAACACATAAGTATTTGTAAAACACACATTCACCCAGAAGGGTATCTTGGCTCTGAATAATAGATGTTTATTGTTAACCAACAGTACTCATTTTATTGACCTCAGACGGGTGAAAGGCTGAGATGACCCAACAGGATTTGAACCTGTGACCATGAGGTGAAACACTGCTCCCTACATTGGACGCATTAGTCCTCTAAGCCACTAGACCCGCTTTCTGTGATCGTTGTGGAAGGTCGGACTGAATGTTGTTTCCCATATCGTCGTGCATGCGGAACAGAAGAGGAGATCAGTGTAGAGTGCATCATTCTTTGGGCAACAGGATATTTGTCATTTGTTAGCCACTAACACCGTTGGCTCTTGATGAATGATTCTGAAACATAATGAGCCCGATTCCTGGAGATGTCTGACTGTCGCGTTGAAAGGTCCTGGTGATAACTGCTGTTGACGTCTCCGAATGTCAAAGACAAGGCGCTGAAGTCTGTTTAGCTTCCTTCTTGCTTGCCCGAGGAAAGGTGAATTCTCCCAGAAGCCACGGCGACGCCCTGCACAGATCAGTATAGGTGAAAAGTGACAAGTGTCTCTTTAGGTGGATCCCAGTCAAGAGATAAAAACATAATATTCCTAATATTGTAGATAATTGAAGATGAAGATGACTGATAAAGTGATTAGCCAGGTACCAAACTTCTCCTGGTATCAGGAAGAAGTAGAGAGCCAGGCAAATGTATCAAGTAGTGGTATCCGGTAGAAAGTTACAGCAAAGTGCAAAGATCAGGGAGAAACATTTTAGCAAAGGGGCGATGCATGTGTCGAAAAATAAGGGAATTAATGGGTTGTGACACACCCTTCCTCTGCAAATGCCTTCTTGTAAATGGTGTAACCTGGAATTGACATCAAAAGAAATCTGTTAGCAATTTTTTTGAAGGTGAGAGTGCAGGTAATAAGACTTCTCCACGACCCTTTTCTGAGAATCATGGCATTCATGTAGTAAATGAAGTGAAAGACTAAGAGTGACATATTTCAACCGAGTTGCATTCAGCGATCCTGCCAACGCCATCTATGCCCAGTACTCCGTGCAGCTCCTGGTGCACCACTCGGCGGCTGTGAGCAGAGGAGCACAGGGGAGGGGCAGTACGAGTGCTCAGCTACCAGACATGAAAGCGGCATTACTTCTGCAAGGTAAGCTCTCAGCTCAGATCTCTGCACAGATATAACAATGACCTTGGATAGATGGTTCATCTGGAGACTAAGGGGCATGTTTACAAGATGTCGGAGCGAAGAGCTGTACCAAATTTGGCAGCGCTGCGCTCTGACATTTCCAAAGCACAGGGATTCTCCATATTTACAACAATACGGCGCACTCTAGTGTTTCCCCTAGCGCTGTCGCTAAAATTAGCTGCCTAGCGCCAATGCAGGCACCCTTGCACCATAGTGCAAGGGTGCCTGCATTGCAGGTAATGATTGTTTATGAGCAGGAAGGGACACCTTCCTGTACATAAACAATCATTAATGGTGTTTTTCTCTTTGTGTGTGTGCTGCAGAATGCAGCACAGATAGAAAAAGCAAAAACGAGGAGAAAAAAAAGTATTTCTCCTCGTTTCTCCATTCTAACGCCTGCTCTTTCATGGTGTTATTTTTTGGCGCTGCCTCAGACTTACACATCTTTGTAAATCTGGGGCAGTGTCAA
Organism: Calotriton arnoldi; assembly: GCA_963921515.1. Classification (NCBI taxonomy): domain Eukaryota; kingdom Metazoa; phylum Chordata; class Amphibia; order Caudata; family Salamandridae; genus Calotriton; species Calotriton arnoldi. The sequence continues at coordinate 176,194 of CAWUFW010010045.1, read as the reverse complement.
AAAGCAATGGGTGTTGCGGTGGAATGCCCACATCAACACCCATTACTCGCCGCTTTCGCGCTAAGTGATGCATGTAAAGGGCCGTATTTACAGGTGGCGTTAAGCCACAAAAGGTAGCTTAACACCACTTTGTAATTATGGGAAGGGCATAGCGCCATCAGAACATATCTAAAAGTGACGTTCTGGTGGCAATATCCCCTTGTAAAAATACCCCAAAATGTCTCATCTTAGGTTGTTTGAAAGCTCTCATAGTAGGAAACGACCTTGTAGGATCCTTCTTTACAGAACTGTCTGGTGTATTGTACTCTGGAGAGAGGAAAGCAGGCTGGTGCAGGTATACATTTTTAAAATTCTCAGTAAGTTAAGTCTGGTAGGAAAATAACCCTCAAGAAGAGGAGGGTTCCTGGCAGATGGACCAGTTGGTTGAACATTCATTGAAATTGGTGTTATATTGAGGTCATTTATCAATCATGGTCACAGATCGCCATTATTGATCATACTTAACATGTGAGAGTCTGGTCTCTGTTTTAGTTCTCCTGCTCTAGTTCACAGTTATCATTATTTGCGATTCAGGCAAGGTATGTCCATCCCGTAATCAGTCAGCGGGGATCTTTAAATCCCTTTGACCGAGAACTTACTGTCATTTTGTGAGTACGATTTTGGATGAATTTAGTGTCAGCACACAGAACAGCCGTACACTACCAGTGTCTCGCGAATGTTATAAAGCATTGTCTTTATATATTGAGAAGCGGACAGAGTATGGTACCGATTTGCTTCGGTCAAGTGATGCCTGCAACACAATCTGCAGGCGGAAGTTGTAGTTTCCTGTCTTCCCAGACATTGTGGGCCCGCACTGGTTACCACTGCTGATTAGAGTTAGATGTAGGATTTTCACTATATTTTTATTTATTTAAACAACTTGTAAAGCGCGCAAAGACCCATAGGTGTCTCAGCGCTATGTGCTGCAGAAGGTATGGCTTAGAATGGAAAAAACCTATTACTTGAAAAGCCATGTTTTTATTTGTTTCCTGAATGACAGCAGAGTAGGGCTAGCATTAATCTGCGAGGGAAGAGAGTTCCACAGTTTAGCAGTGGCAACTACAAAACTTCTGTTGCCTCAATTGGTTCTCTTGGTTCTAGGGACGACAAGAAGATTGCCACCCGCTGAGCGAAGAGATCTGATGGGAGTGTATACCTGAAATGACTTGCACTATAGCACACAAGACAATTTAATTTGGAAGTCCCCATATAACTGAGAGTGTGACTGCAGGTCTGCTGGTCAACCTCCTATCTGTGATCATGTGTGGCCTTCTACCCTGGAGCTGATCAATGAAATGAAAATCAAGCAAGCGTGCTGGGGGTACAGCATTGGAGTCTACTCCTGGTGGTGCAGCCCTGGAGTCTACTGCTGGTGGTGCAGCCCTGGAGTCTACTGCTGGGGATACAGCACTGGAGTCTACTGCTGTGGTCTGGCATTAGAGTCTACTGCTGGGTGCGGAGCGCTGGAGTCTACTGCTGGGGGTGCAGTGTTGGAATCTACTGCTGTGTGTGCGGCACAGGAGTCCACTCCTGGTGGTGCAGCCCTGGAGTCTACTGCTGGGGATGCAGCACTGGAGTCTACTGCTGTGGTGTGGCATTAGAGTCTAGTGCTGGGGTGTAGCGCTGGAGTCTACTGCTGTGGTGTGGCATTAGAGTCTAGTGCTGGGGTGCAGCACTGGAGTCTACTGCTGGGTGCACAGTTCTGGAGTCTACTGCTGGGTGAGGAGCGCTGGAGTCTACTGCTGGGGGTGCAGTGTTGGAATCTACTGCTGTGTGTGCGGCACAGGAGTCCACTCCTGGTGGTGCAGCCCTGGAGTCTACTGCTGGGGATGGAGCACTGGAGTCTACTGCTGTGGTGTGGCATTAGAGTCTAGTGCTGGGGTGTAGCGCTGGAGTCTACTGCTGGGTGCACAGTTCTGGAGTCTACTGCTGGGTGAGGAGCACTGGAGTCTACTGCTAGGGGTGCAGTGTTGGAATCTACTGCTGTGTGTGCGGCACAGTAGTCCACTCCTGCTGGTGCAGCCCTGGAGTCTACTGCTGGGGATGCAGCACTGGAGTCTACTGCTGTGGTGTGGCATTAGAGTCTAGTGCTGGGTGAGGAGAGCTGGAGTCTACTGCTGGGGGTGCAGTGTTGGAATCTACTGCTGTGTGTGCGGCAAAGGAGTCCACTCCTGGTGGTGCAGCCCTGGAGTCTACTGCTGGGGATGCAGCACTGGAGTCTACTGCTGTGGTGTGGCATTAGAGTCTAGTGCTGGGGTGTAGCACTGGAGTCTACTGCTGTGGTGTGGCAGTAGAGTCTAGTGCTGGGGTGTAGCACTGGAGTCTACTGCTGGGTGCACAGTTCTGGAGTCTACTGCTGGGTGAGGAGTGCTGGCATCTACTGCTGGGGGTGCAGTGTTGGAATCTACTGCTGTGTGTGGCATTAGAGTCTAATGCTGGGGTGTAGCGCTGGAGTCTACTGCTGGGTGAGGAGCACTGGAGTCTACTGCTGGGGGTGCAGTGTTGGAATCTACTGCTGTGTGTGCGGCACAGGAGTCCACTCCTGGTGGTGCAGCCCTGGAGTCTACTGCTGGGGCTGCAGCCCTGGAGTCTACTGCTGGGGATGCAGCACTGGAGTCTACTGCTGTGGTGTGGCATTAGAGTCTAGTGCTGGGGGGTAGCACTGGAGTCTACTGCTGGGTGCACAGTTCTGGAGTCTACTGCTGGGTTAGGAGCGCTGGCATCTACTGCTGGGGGTGCAGTGTTGGAATCTACTGCTATGTGTGCGGCACAGGAGTCCACTCCTGGTGGTGCAGCCCTGGAGTATACTGCTGGGGATGCAGCACTGGAGTCTACTGCTATGGTGTGGCATTAGAGTCTAATGCTGGGGTGTAGCGCTGGAGTCTACTGCTGGGTGCACATTTCTGGAGTCTACTGCTGGGGGAGGAGCGCTGGAGTCTACTGCTGGGGGTGCAGTGTTGGAATCTACTGCTGTATGTGCGGCACAGGAGTCCACTCCTGGTGGTGCAGCCCTGGAGTCTACTGCTGGGGGGGTGAAGCACTGGAGTCTACTGCTGAGGGTGCACTGCTGGTGTCTACTGATGGGTGAGCAGCGCTGGAGTCTACTGCTTGGGGCGCAGTGTTGAAATCTACTGCTGGGGTGCTGAAATGGAGTTTACTGCTTGGGGTGCGGCACTGGAGTCTACTGCTGGCGCACAGTTCTGTGGTCTATTGCTGTTTAACTTACAAAAACATCTTAGACAACAAAGATTTTAGAAGGGGCTCAAAGACTCATCTGTTAGGGGATTGCAAACATCACAGAATACACTACCTACTTTTGTATCTTGCTCATTTCCATCTTATCCGGCCCACGTGCCTTGATGTAGTCTTAGGAATACATGATAGCACACTGCAAAAGGTGAGTAACATGTAATATGATATTAGTCGGCTATGGATACTGTCAGACCCTGTTCAGAGGGGCATGAGTCACCCAAGGGCTGCTGGGCCTTAGCCGTGCAGGCTGGGGTTGTTTATCTATGATGTCCCAGAGTCTTTCCTACTGTAGCTCTTCATCAACCTTTTCGGTACTTGACTCTCAGTGATAGCGATGATGAGCATTCAGAAGCTTCACATAGACATTGTGTGTGGATGTGCAGGTTCAGAACCCAGCAACCACTAAGCACTACAATAACTAATGGTCCAGAAGATAACTACTCTAATACTCAAACCGTTGTGCATGCTGTACAGGAGAAGAGATCAGTGTAGTGTGCACCATTCTTTGGGAAATAAGATATTTGTCAGTGGGCTACCCCTTCCCTTTACCCGGGTGTCCAGCCTCTCAGGAGTCTAGACAGGTCTCCATATGGTTAGAGTGTCTGTGGGGCATAAATCAAGGCTCAGGTGCCAATTACCCCAGCTCAGTGATGATAGGGCTCAGTTGAGTACAGACCCTTGATGCAGTCTCAACACAATGCAGTTCTCCGTGTTTTCTCTGCAGCCAATGGGTGAACAGCAACATGCTTCTCTGCTAGATCCCACTTCTGGGAGGAGGCTTGCTGGTTGCAGGAGCAACCCTCAGTCCAAATTGACAACGGTGGAGTTTGGCTGCAGGAGCCGCTGTCAGAAGTTCTTTGTCAAACGTGGGTACTGGGGATCGATGGGGCACATGGCAGATGTTGGACCCCTTTCTGCGATGCGTAGGTGGGCCACCACATGGAGACGTATCACAATGGCAGCTATGGGGAGCACTTTCGGAATACAGAGGCAACAAAGTCCTCTATGTTCATGGTCATGGTGGACAATCTGCAATTCCCACATAGAACCATGATTCAAGAGAAACTGTGCCCACTATTCACAGATGGCTCACTGTGGTCTTCCATCTCCTGGCAGACCCTACTAGCCATGGAGTCTTGCTGCTTCTGACACTCCTTGGACCACCACACCTCCTGCAGGGTTGCCAGACTCCTTCTCTCTCTCACCAGGTAGGCTGGCTTCTAGGCACTTTAGGGCAAGAGAGCAGCTTCTTCCAGTACCAGCACTCATTTTTTGGAGACAATACTTATTTTTCCTCATTAGACTTTGACCCAGACCAAAAGAGAGAAATACACAAAAGGGGGAATGAGGAGGAAGAGAAAAACAAGAAAGCAGCGGCAGGTAAAGGAAGCCTTGTCTTCTCTGCCCCCACTTCAGTGTCAATGCCTCCTCCTTTCAGCATCAGGAATGTCAACCACACACTTCCACTGTCTGGGACAACTACCTCACCTCTACCTTGTACACAGGAACAGGCCAGGGGCTTCAAAAATCGAATCCAGAAGCTTCCATTACTCTGGCTGATTTACACACTCAATGCATGTACCACACAGGCCGCGTACACAGACACTCACAGCGTACACTTGAAATGTTACTGCTAGAATCTGAGTTAGTGCATCGAAGTGTTACTTTACATAAGTGGCCTGTAGGCCTCCACTCCAGTGGCCCAGATAAAGTTATCTAGTCACAAGTAGGGATTCACAAAACACAGTACGATGCCACCACCTCTCTCCAGGCTAAGCCCACATCAGGGACAATAGTCCAATGCCAGTAAAATGAGGGGACATGGTAACACCCCTCCAGGTCACAGGACAGATCCAGGACCCCACTCATATCAAATGACAGGCGTAGGCCTTCGCATACACACAAGATTAGAGTGAGCCCATCCTCAAGAGCAAAAACCAGGATATCAGATACTTGCAGTCGGGCACTCAGAGCACAGAAACACCAATGTACACCATGCAGGGATATTCCCGCTGAGATCCTGCAATGGACGAATAAGCAAGAAATGAGGCGAAAGCTGAAGACTTTGGCATGAACGCAAACACGCTTTCTCATCCTCACTACTGTAGTTCTTCTAGTTACCACAGCAAGCAGAATCCACTTCCCAGAAAGGCTCTTGAGCCCGTAAACAGCAGATGGTGTTTTCTCCATGAGCCCTGATGGTTGAGTTAACCTTTAATTGGAGCCGGGCCTGCCCTTGTTGACTTTGCTATTTTCAATATTATAATTTAGACATGAGACTCTATCTTCAGCTTCACCTATTTGGGCTCTGCAAACACAGCTCTCACACTGCCAGATGTGGTTTGGACCAAGGCTTTTTTGGTCCCTTAACAAAACAGCAAAACAAGATGACTAATGCTACTGTCCCCAGGCTAACTCGAGAGCTATGAAAGGATCCTTTGCCCTTTGCCTGTGTTCCTGGTTGTAATTGTAATTGTATTTCTATTGGACTTACTACCCCTGACAAGGCATTGAAGCGCTTTTCGGCAGGTAGCACGCTACTCAGGAACCCAAAAAGGATTAGTGGTCGATTAGTATGGGGAAATATGTGTTCATTTGAGCGGTGGACATGTGAGTCTGTTACTTGGATTGAAAAGGATAGTGGAGGGATAGCAGAGGGAAGTCTAGAAAGTGTTATTTGGGAGATCACAGTAGTAAGATTCCACATCAGCTCTTATGCTATCTAGCACCTGTAGAGCGTGCAGCTGCCGCCAGTGTGGCATCAGCGTGCTCACATTTCAGGGAGAGATGACTGTAGGATTGGGTGGAGAGGTGTGTGCTTGTAGTATGTGCTGTGTGGGAAGAGTATTAAGTCATGACACCTGATCTGCTTGTGTTGTGCCAAATGCTGAGGCACCTGGAGTGGGACAGAGCGAGCTTCAAGCTTCATTTGTTCTGTATGCCTGGTTGATGGATCACAGCAAATCATGGAAGAGCCATCCTCAAGGTACAGCATTGCCTGCTCTGGACATTCTTGTAATATAGCATTGCCTGCTACGGGCATGCCTGTAATATAGTATTGCCTGCTACAGACATGCTTGTAATACAGCAGTGCCTGCTACAGGCATGCCTGTAATATAGTATTGCCTGCTACGGACATGCTTGTAATATAGCATTGCCTGCTACGGACATGCTTGTAATATAGCATTGCCTGCTATGTACATGCTTGTGATATAGCATTGCCTGCTATGGACATGCTTGTAATACAGCAGTGCCTGCTACGGACATGCTTGTGATATAGCATTGCCTGCTACGGACATCCTTGTAATACAGCATTGCCTGCTACGGGCATGCTTGTAATATAGTATTGCCTGCTACAGACATGCTTGTAATACAGCAGTGCCTGCTACGGACATCCTTGTGATATAGTATTGCCTGCTACGGACATGCTTGTAATATAGCATTGCCTGCTACAGACATGCTTGTAATATAGCATTGCCTGCTACGGACATGCTTGTAATATAGTATTGCCTGCTACAGACATGCTTGTAATACAGCACTGCCTGCTACGGACATCCTTGTGATATAGTATTGCCTGCTACGGACATGCTTGTAATATAGCATTGCCTGCTACGGACATGCTTGTAATATAGCATTGCCTGCTACGGACATGCTTGTAATACAGCATTGCCTGCTACGGAGGTTAAACCCCTCCTCAAGAAACCCACGGCCAATCCAACTGACCTGAAAAACTACCAGCCCATCTCCCTCCTCCCTTTCACGGCCAAAGTCACCGAGAGACTCGTGAACGCCCAGCTGACCACCTTCATCGAAGAGAACTCCATCCTGGACGCCTCCCAGTCTGGATTCCGCAGCAACCACAGCACCGAGACCGCCCTCCTCGCCGCCACTGACGACATCCGCATGCTACTCGACCAGGGTCACACCGCTGCCCTCATCCTTCTAGACCTCTCCGCAGCCTTCGACACCGTTTCTCACCGCACTCTTGCAGCCAGACTTCACAACGCGGGGATACAAGGAGCCGCCCTCGACTGGATCCGATCCTTTCTCTCCGGCAGAACCCAGAGGATCAGACTCCTTCCCTTCATCTCCGAACCCACCGATATCAACTGCTGAGTACCCCAAGGATCATCGCTCAGCCCCACGCTCGTCAACATTTACATGGCCCCCGTAGCAACCATCGTGAGAAAGCATGGGCTCAGCATTGTATCCTACGCCGACGACACCCAGCTCATCCTCTCACTCACGTAGAATCCCGAAGACACCAGACTCTGCTTCCAGGAAGGAATGAAGAACGTGGCAGCCTGGATGAAGGACAGCTGTTTGAAGCTCAACTCAGAGAAGACCGAGGTCCTCATCCTCGGACCCTGCACCTCCGCCTGGGACAACACCTGGTGGCACTCCGCCCTCGGGAATCCACCCATTCCTACAGACCACGCACGAAACCTCGGCATCATCCTCGACTCCTCCCTCTCCATGAACCGCCAGATCAACGCCGTCGCTTCCACCAGCTTCAACTGCCTCCGCATCCTCCGCAAGATCTTCGAATGGATCCCCCCAACTGCAGAAAGACCGTCACCCACGCGCTCATAACCAGCAGACTGGACTACGGCAACGCCTTATACGCCAGAATCAACAGAGCTCTACTACACAGACTCCAGACCATCCAGAACGCCGCTGCCAGACTCGTCCTCGGGACTCCGCGTCACGACCACATGACCCAACACCTTCGAGACCTCCACTGGCTCCCCGTCGAGAAGAGGGTCACTTTCAAGCTCCTCACCCACGGCTACAAATCCCTCAACAACATCGGACCCAAATACCTCAACGAGAGAGTATCCTTCCACGTACCCAAAAGGAACCTCCGCTCCGCCGACCTCGCCCTGGCAGAGGTCCCCCGCATCCGCAGAAACAGAACAGGCGGGAGAGCCTTCTCCTACATCGCAGCCAAGACCTGGAACGAGCTCCCCGTGAACATCAGATGCTCCCCAACCCTGCACACTTTCAGAAAGGACCTCAAGACCTGGCTCTTCGACTGATCCGAAGCTGCGACGGATCCGGAGCTGCCCCCCACCCCTAGCGCCTTGAGACCCTCACGGGTGAGTAATGCGCTTTACAAACCCTTGATTGATTGATTGATACGGACATGCTTGTAATATAGCATTGCCTACTATGGACATGCTTGTAATGCAGCATTGCCTGCTACGGATATGTTTATAATACAGCATTGCCGGCTATAGACATACTAGTAATATAGCATTGCCTGCTAGAAGTCTAGAAAGTGTTATTTGGGAGATCACAGCAGTAAGATTCCACATCAGCTCTTATGCTATCTAGCACCTGTAGAGCGTGCAGCTGCCGCCAGTGTGGCATCAGCGTGCTCACATTTCAGGGAGAGATGACTGTAGGATTGGGTGGAGAGGTGTGTGCTTGTGGTATGTGCTGTGTGGGAAGAGTATTAAGTCATGACACCTGATCTGCTTGTGTTGTGCCAAATGCTGAGGCACCTGGAGTGGGACAGAGCGAGCTTCAAGCTTCATTTGTTCTGTATGCCTGGTTGATGGATCACAGCAAATCATGGAAGAGCCATCCTCAAGGTACAGCATTGCCTGCTCTGGACATTCTTGTAATATAGCATTGCCTGCTACGGGCATGCCTGTAATATAGTATTGCCTGCTACGGACATGCTTGTAATATAGTATTGCCTGCTACAGACATGCTTGTAATACAGCAGTGCCTGCTACAGGCATGCCTGTAATATAGTATTGCCTGCTACGGACATGCTTGTAATATAGCATTGCCTGCTACGGACATGCTTGTAATATAGCATTGCCTGCTATGTACATGCTTGTGATATAGCATTGCCTGCTATGGACATGCTTGTAATACAGCATTGCCTGCTACGGACATGCTTGTGATATAGCATTGCCTGCTACGGACATCCTTGTAATACAGCATTGCCTGCTACGGGCATGCTTGTAATATAGTATTGCCTGCTACAGACATGCTTGTAATACAGCAGTGCCTGCTACGGACATCCTTGTGATATAGTATTGCCTGCTACGGACATGCTTGTAATATAGCATTGCCTGCTACAGACATGCTTGTAATACAGCACTGCCTGCTACGGACATCCTTGTGATATAGTATTGCCTGCTACGGACATGCTTGTAATATAGCATTGCCTGCTACGGACATGCTTGTAATATAGCATTGCCTGCTACGGACATGCTTGTAATACAGCATTGCCTGCTACGGAGGTTAAACCCCTCCTCAAGAAACCCACGGCCAATCCAACTGACCTGAAAAACTACCAGCCCATCTCCCTCCTCCCTTTCACGGCCAAAGTCACCGAGAGACTCGTGAACGCCCAGCTGACCACCTTCATCGAAGAGAACTCCATCCTGGACGCCTCCCAGTCTGGATTCCGCAGCAACCACAGCACCGAGACCGCCCTCCTCGCCGCCACTGACGACATCCGCATGCTACTCGACCAGGGTCACACCGCTGCCCTCATCCTTCTAGACCTCTCCGCAGCCTTCGACACCGTTTCTCACCGCACTCTTGCAGCCAGACTTCACAACGCGGGATACAAGGAGCCGCCCTCGACTGGATCCAATCCTTTCTCTCCGGCAGAACCCAGAGGATCAGACTCCTTCCCTTCATCTCCGAACCCACCGATATCAACTGCTGAGTACCCCAAGGATCATCGCTCAGCCCCACGCTCGTCAACATTTACATGGCCCCCGTAGCAACCATCGTGAGAAAGCATGGGCTCAGCATTGTATCCTACGCCGACGACACCCAGCTCATCCTCTCACTCACGAAGAATCCCGAAGACACCAGACTCTGCTTCCAGGAAGGAATGAAGAACGTGGCAGCCTGGATGAAGGACAGCTGTTTGAAGCTCAACTCAGAGAAGACCGAGGTCCTCATCCTCGGACCCTGCACCTCCGCCTGGGACAACACCTGGTGGCACTCCGCCCTCGGGAATCCACCCATTCCTACAGACCACGCACGAAACCTCGGCATCATCCTCGACTCCTCCCTCTCCATGAACCGCCAGATCAACGCCGTCGCTTCCACCAGCTTCAACTGCCTCCGCATCCTCCGCAAGATCTTCGAATGGATCCCCCCAACTGCAGAAAGACCGTCACCCACGCGCTCATAACCAGCAGACTGGACTACGGCAACGCCTTATACGCCAGAATCAACAGAGCTCTACTACACAGACTCCAGACCATCCAGAACGCCGCTGCCAGACTCGTCCTCGGGACTCCGCGTCACGACCACATGACCCAACACCTTCGAGACCTCCACTGGCTCCCCGTCGAGAAGAGGGTCACTTTCAAGCTCCTCACCCACGGCTACAAATCCCTCAACAACATCGGACCCAAATACCTCAACGAGAGAGTATCCTTCCACGTACCCAAAGGAACCTCCGCTCCGCCGACCTCGCCCTGGCAGAGGTCCCCGCATCCGCAGAAACAGAACAGGCGGGAGAGCCTTCTCCTACATCGCAGCCAAGACCTGGAACGAGCTCCCCGTGAACATCAGATGCTCCCCAACCCTGCACACTTTCAGAAAGGACCTCAAGACCTGGCTCTTCGACTGATCCGAAGCTGCGACGGATCCGGAGCTGCCCCCACCCCCTAGCGCCTTGAGACCCTCACGGGTGAGTAATGCGCTTTACAAACCCTTGATTGATTGATTGATACGGACATGCTTGTAATATAGCATTGCCTACTATGGACATGCTTGTAATGCAGCATTGCCTGCTACGGATATGTTTATAATACAGCATTGCCGGCTATAGACATACTAGTAATATAGCATTGCCTGCTAGAAGTCTAGAAAGTGTTATTTGGGAGATCACAGCAGTAAGATTCCACATCAGCTCTTATGCTATCTAGCACCTGTAGAGCGTGCAGCTGCCGCCAGTGTGGCATCAGCGTGCTCACATTTCAGGGAGAGATGACTGTAGGATTGGGTGGAGAGGTGTGTGCTTGTGGTATGTGCTGTGTGGGAAGAGTATTAAGTCATGACACCTGATCTGCTTGTGTTGTGCCAAATGCTGAGGCACCTGGAGTGGGACAGAGCGAGCTTCAAGCTTCATTTGTTCTGTATGCCTGGTTGATGGATCACAGCAAATCATGGAAGAGCCATCCTCAAGGTACAGCATTGCCTGCTCTGGACATTCTTGTAATATAGCATTGCCTGCTACGGGCATGCCTGTAATATAGTATTGCCTGCTACGGACATGCTTGTAATATAGTATTGCCTGCTACAGACATGCTTGTAATACAGCAGTGCCTGCTACAGGCATGCCTGTAATATAGTATTGCCTGCTACGGACATGCTTGTAATATAGCATTGCCTGCTACGGACATGCTTGTAATATAGCATTGCCTGCTATGTACATGCTTGTGATATAGCATTGCCTGCTATGGACATGCTTGTAATACAGCATTGCCTGCTACGGACATGCTTGTGATATAGCATTGCCTGCTACGGACATCCTTGTAATACAGCATTGCCTGCTCCGGGCATGCTTGTAATATAGTATTGCCTGCTACAGACATGCTTGTAATACAGCAGTGCCTGCTACGGACATCCTTGTGATATAGTATTGCCTGCTACGGACATGCTTGTAATATAGCATTGCCTGCTACAGACATGCTTGTAATACAGCACTGCCTGCTACGGACATCCTTGTGATATAGTATTGCCTGCTACGGACATGCTTGTAATATAGCATTGCCTGCTACGGACATGCTTGTAATATAGCATTGCCTGCTACGGACATGCTTGTAATACAGCATTGCCTGCTACGGAGGTTAAACCCTCCTCAAGAAACCCACGGCCAATCCAACTGACCTGAAAACTACCAGCCCATCTCCCTCCTCCCTTTCACGGCCAAAGTCACCGAGAGACTCGTGAACGCCCAGCTGACCACCTTCATCGAAGAGAACTCCATCCTGGACGCCTCCCAGTCTGGATTCCGCAGCAACCACAGCACCGAGACCGCCCTCCTCGCCGCCACTGACGACATCCGCATGCTACTCGACCAGGGTCACACCGCTGCCCTCATCCTTCTAGACCTCTCCGCAGCCTTCGACACCGTTTCTCACCGCACTCTTGCAGCCAGACTTCACAACGCGGGGATACAAGGAGCCGCCCTCGACTGGATCCAATCCTTTCTCTCCGGCAGAACCCAGAGGATCAGACTCCTTCCCTTCATCTCCGAACCCACCGATATCAACTGCTGAGTACCCCAAGGATCATCGCTCAGCCCCACGCTCGTCAACATTTACATGGCCCCCGTAGCAACCATCGTGAGAAAGCATGGGCTCAGCATTGTATCCTACGCCGACGACACCCAGCTCATCCTCTCACTCACGAAGAATCCCGAAGACACCAGACTCTGCTTCCAGGAAGGAATGAAGAACGTGGCAGCCTGGATGAAGGACAGCTGTTTGAAGCTCAACTCAGAGAAGACCGAGGTCCTCATCCTCGGACCCTGCACCTCCGCCTGGGACAACACCTGGTGGCACTCCGCCCTCGGGAATCCACCCATTCCTACAGACCACGCACGAAACCTCGGCATCATCCTCGACTCCTCCCTCTCCATGAACCGCCAGATCAACGCCGTCGCTTCCACCAGCTTCAACTGCCTCCGCATCCTCCGCAAGACCTTCGAATGGATCCCCCCCAACTGCAGAAAGACCGTCACCCACGCGCTCATAACCAGCAGACTGGACTACGGCAACGCCTTATACGCCAGAATCAACAGAGCTCTACTACACAGACTCCAGACCATCCAGAACGCCGCTGCCAGACTCGTCCTCGGGACTCCGCGTCACGACCACATGACCCAACACCTTCGAGACCTCCACTGGCTCCCCGTCGAGAAGAGGGTCACTTTCAAGCTCCTCACCCACGGCTACAAATCCCTCAACAACATCGGACCCAAATACCTCAACGAGAGAGTATCCTTCCACGTACCCAAAGGAACCTCCGCTCCGCCGACCTCGCCCTGGCAGAGGTCCCCCGCATCCGCAGAAACAGAACAGGCGGGAGAGCCTTCTCCTACATCGCAGCCAAGACCTGGAACGAGCTCCCCGTGAACATCAGATGCTCCCCAACCCTGCACACTTTCAGAAAGGACCTCAAGACCTGGCTCTTCGACTGATCCGAAGCTGCGACGGATCCGGAGCTGCCCCCCCACCCCCTAGCGCCTTGAGACCCTCACGGGTGAGTAATGCGCTTTACAAACCCTTGATTGATTGATTGATACGGACATGCTTGTAATATAGCATTGCCTACTATGGACATGCTTGTAATGCAGCATTGCCTGCTACGGATATGTTTATAATACAGCATTGCCGGCTATAGACATACTAGTAATATAGCATTGCCTGCTAGAAGTCTAGAAAGTGTTATTTGGGAGATCACAGCAGTAAGATTCCACATCAGCTCTTATGCTATCTAGCACCTGTAGAGCGTGCAGCTGCCGCCAGTGTGGCATCAGCGTGCTCACATTTCAGGGAGAGATGACTGTAGGATTGGGTGGAGAGGTGTGTGCTTGTGGTATGTGCTGTGTGGGAAGAGTATTAAGTCATGACACCTGATCTGCTTGTGTTGTGCCAAATGCTGAGGCACCTGGAGTGGGACAGAGCGAGCTTCAAGCTTCATTTGTTCTGTATGCCTGGTTGATGGATCACAGCAAATCATGGAAGAGCCATCCTCAAGGTACAGCATTGCCTGCTCTGGACATTCTTGTAATATAGCATTGCCTGCTACGGGCATGCCTGTAATATAGTATTGCCTGCTACAGACATGCTTGTAATACAGCAGTGCCTGCTACAGGCATGCCTGTAATATAGTATTGCCTGCTACGGACATGCTTGTAATATAGCATTGCCTGCTACGGACATGCTTGTAATATAGCATTGCCTGCTATGTACATGCTTGTGATATAGCATTGCCTGCTATGGACATGCTTGTAATACAGCATTGCCTGCTACGGACATGCTTGTGATATAGCATTGCCTGCTACGGACATCCTTGTAATACAGCATTGCCTGCTACGGGCATGCTTGTAATATAGTATTGCCTGCTACAGACATGCTTGTAATACAGCAGTGCCTGCTACGGACATCCTTGTGATATAGTATTGCCTGCTACGGACATGCTTGTAATATAGCATTGCCTGCTACAGACATGCTTGTAATACAGCACTGCCTGCTACGGACATCCTTGTGATATAGTATTGCCTGCTACGGACATGCTTGTAATATAGCATTGCCTGCTACGGACATGCTTGTAATATAGCATTGCCTGCTACGGACATGCTTGTAATACAGCATTGCCTGCTACTGACATGCTTGTGATATAGCATTGCCTGCTACGGACATCCTTGTAATACAGCAGTGCCTGCTACGAACATCCTTGTGATATAGTATTGCCTGCTACGGACATGCTTGTAATATAGCACTGCCTGCTATGTACATGCCTGTAATATAGCATTGCCTGCTACGGACATGCTTGTAATATAGCATTGCCTACTACGGACATGCTTGTAATACAGCATTGCCTGCTACGGACATGCTTGTAATATAGCATTGCCTACTATGGACATGCTTGTAATGCAGCATTGCTTGCTACGGATATGTTTGTAATACAACTTTGCCGGCTATAGACATACTAGTAATATAGCATTGCCTGCTACAGACATGCTTGTAATATAGCATTGCCTGCTGCGAACCTGCTTGTAATATAGTAATGCCTGCTCCAAAGGGAAGCTAGTCTAGATTTATGTTTCGGAAAGTATATGTCCTCGATTGCTACTTTTATAGAGTATTTGTTGACTTGCATTTTACTTCATGTATGTTATCAAGTCATATCTACTTCTGTCCCTTTACTATATTTTGATGTGGTCCATGAATATTCCTCCATTCTTCATAATCCTGTCATGTCTTCGATAAGCTCTATTATGTGTAAATAAAGTGATTAGAAAAAACAAAAATGCCTTTTCTAGTCTCATAAACATGATTTGAATAAGATGTTAAACATATATATATATATATATATATATATATATATATATATATATATATATATATAGATATATAGTCTACCTTATCCAAATACGTTCAGTGTGCCCTTGTTGCCTTCTTGAGGTTGGCATTGTCTGCCAGGAGTATTGTTGAGGCACTGGTGCTATCTAGTAGAAATGATTATCTCCAAACAAAATTACATATTAGAAAAAGATCAGGTGTTACATTCAGCATGTTGTCAAGAATACAAGGACTTGGGACTTAGAGAGCCTGGCTGCCACCCCATGGGTGTGCAGAAGAGCCACCCTCATAGAGGGATGGCAGAACCCTCTGCTTGCCACTGGCTTCAGAAGCCCAAGTAGCAATGTCTATATAACCTTAAAGTCATGGGAGAGAATCCTTTGAAGGGCCAATGCAGAGTTTCATCACTCCAAGGCCATTGTTAAACACCATGGAGACAGGCTACATTGACGCTGATTGCTTCAGTCCTAAGAGGGAATCATTTTTGCTATATGCCATTTTTGCATTCACTGAAAGAACATAATTGAAGAAGCGACGTTGTTGACCATATAGTTTGAACGTACCCATTTAAAGGACTGGGTGGGTGGCTTTTATGTGCAGCAGGAAAGAAAATCTTGAATACTTAAATGTAATTCAGCGGTACTGGAACAATTTTCAGAGTGGGGGTGTTGTCATCAATGTTACATCACTGAAGTCATAGTGCTTGTAAAAAACTTGTGTCACACAAAGAACAAGTATAGAAAACGAGTCTTGCCCAATCAGCAAGCGAGGTAAGGGTCTTCTATGTAACTGATGGTGCGTTCTGGAGCACGCTGTCATAAATGTATTAAACCATGGTGAGGTAGTGCCTTGACACTTACAGACGCAAAAAGAACAGTTGGTGGACAGAATGCTGAACAATGCCAAACATTCACCCCAGTACAGAGATCTGGGCCTAAATCCATTGGTTTTTTTTTGCTCCCCATGCCATTCCAGTTTAAACCCAGCCCTATGCAAATCAGTCTTGACCCTGCTTCCCATGGGAACAGTCCAGCCCGAACTGCCAGGCCAGGTCCTTCTTGGACCGGAAATTAGCATCTTGGGACTGGTTTCGGGGTATCACCCTTCATCAGCCAGGCTAGCTTGACTCCAGTGGCATGGAGAGCACGGGACCCACGTCTGGGCATACCTGTCCCACTCGGGGTGACAAATGCAAAAAGAACAATTGATGGACAGAATGCAGAACAATGTCATACATTCACCCCAGTACAGAGATCTGGGCCTAAATCCATCGTTTTTTTGCTCACCATGCCATACCAGGTTGAACCCATAGTCCTTTGTACATCACCAAGTAAAGTGTCTCGATTTGCTTTGAACCCATTAAAAACGTTGTTTACATCTCGCTTCGGAATTACAAAAAAGCGTTCATGTGCTTTCATAACTGCTTTTATAATATGAAACATTTGTGCAGTTCATTTATAGCTATTTTCATCCTTCATCCGTTTCTTACACAGCAGCAAGCCTGTCATATAGTTCACTCCCCTCGCTTTGCAATCTCCATTTTCAAAGAATTATCATCAATCTGTCAGAAGACACAGCCACACATTTGGCCTCGGCCTCTCAATGCAATGCAAATGTGACAAGCTAAAATGAACATTTAAAGTCATCTTTATTGCTCATTCATCTCCAGAACTCCAGCATGGTTATTTTACAGGAGTTGCAGCACCCCCTGAACCCCTACTTCTAGCGACTATGATAACTCATGTATGGTTTATAGAATGAGTCCGTCTTTGTCACGATTTCTTTTATTCCACTATTGACATAAATTGACTTTGACATCACAGACACTGTTCTGCAGTTATTCCAGCAGGGTACCAGGCTTTGGTAGAATCAGTTTGTTGCATCTCTTTAATGTCCCATGTCTTCAATGCTAAATTACCTCCTAGTGAGACATGTACATGATGCACATTAAATATATTATACTGTTCTCCAGAGTAATTTGTAAACGAAGGAGGTGCCACATAATTGTTGCAGAAACCTCATAATTTAGTCTGCTGCTCTGTATAATTTGTCCCTCCATTGCAACATAATTCCAGTGGCCATGGCTTCAGGACGCCACTAAAGCAATGATGTTTAGGGTGTATTTACAGGCAGAGCCTGCCACAGTGCATCCAGTATGTACAGAGAGGAAGCAATGTGAGGCTGGAAAGCCTCAGCAGTGGCACAACACTCCCTGCATTGTGAGAGTAACAGCACCCGCCTGCATTGGAGAGTTACAACACCCCCTGCATTGTGAGAGTCACAACACCCGCCTGCATTGTGAGAGTTACAACACCCGCCTGCATTGTGAGAGTCACAACACCTGCCTGCATTGTGAGAGTTACAACACCCGCCTGCATTGTGAGTTACAACACCCCCTGCATTGTGAGAGTCACAACACCTGCGTGCATTGTGAGAGTTACAACACCCCCTGCATTGTGAGAGTTACAACACCCCCTGCATTGTGAGAGTCACAACACCCGCCTGCATTGTGAGAGTTACAACACCCGCCTGCATTGTGAGAGTCACAACACCTGCCTGCATTGTGAGAGTTACAACACCCGCCTGCATTGTGAGTTACAACACCCCCTGCATTGTGAGAGTCACAACACCTGCGTGCATTGTGAGAGTTACAACACCCCCTGCATTGTGAGAGTCACAACACCCCCATGCATTGTGAGAGTTACAATACCCCCTGCATTGTGAGAGTCACAACACCCGCCTGCATTGTGAGAGTTACAACACCCTCCTGCATTGTGAGAGTCACAACACTTGCCTGCATTGTGAGAGTTACAACACCCCCTGCATTGTGAGCATTACAACACCCCCTGCATTGTGAGAGCTACAACACCCCCCTGCATTGTGAGAGTTACAACACCCCCTACATTGTGAGAGTCACAACAGCCGCCTGCATTGTGAGAGTTACAACACCCCCTGCATTGTGAGAGTCACAACACCCACCTGCATTGTGAGTTACAACACCCCCTGCATTGTGAGAGTCAGAACACCTGCCTGCATTTTGAGAGTTACAAACCCCCTGCATTGTGAGAGTCAAAACACGACCCTGCATTGTGAGAGTTACAACACCCCCTGCATTGTGAGAGTCACAACACCTGCCTGCATTGTGAGAGTTACAACACCCCCTGCATTGTGAGTTACAACACCCCCTGCATTGTTAGAGTCACAACACCTGCCTGCATTGTGAGAGTTACAACACCCGCCTGCATTGTGAGTTACAACACCCCCTGCATTGTGAGAGTCACAACACTTGCCTGCATTGAGAGAATCACAACACCCGCCTGCATTGTGAGAGTTACAACATCCCCTGCATTGTGAGAGTTACAAAACTTACCTGCATTGTGAGAGTCACAACACCCCCCTGCATTGTGAGAGTTACAACCCCCCCTGCATTGTGAGAGTTACACCACCCCCTGGATTGTGAGAGTTACAACACCTGCCTGCATTTTGAGTTACAACACCTGCCTGCATTGAGAGAGTCACAACACCTGCCTGCATTGTGAGAGTTACAACACTTGCCTGCATTGAGAGAATCACAACACCCGCCTGCATTGTGAGAGTTACAACACCTGCCTGCATTGTGAGAGTCACAACACTTGCTTGCATTGTGAGAGTTACAACACCCCCTGCATTGTGAGAGTTACAACACTTACCTGCATTGTGAGAGTTATAACAGCCCCCTGCATTGTGAGAGCTACAAAAAAAACTGTATTGAGAGAGTTACAACACCCCCTGCATTGTGAGAGTCACAACACCCGCCTGCACTGGAGAGTTACAACACCCGCCTGTATTGTGAGAGTCACAACACCCCTGCATTGAGAGTCACAACACCCACCTGCATTGTGAGAGTCACAACACCCGCCTGCATTGTGAGAGTTACAACACCCGCCTGCATTGTGAGAGTCACAACACCCCCTGCATTGTGAGAGTCACAACACCCGCCTGCATTGTGAGAGTTACAACACCCCCTGCATTGTGAGAGTCACAACACCCGCCTGCATTGGAGAGTTACAACACCCGCCTGCATTGTGAGAGTCACAACACCCCCTGCATTGTGAGAGTCACAACACCTGCCTGCATTGTGAGAGTCACAACACCCGCCTGCATTGTGAGAGTCACAACACCCGCCTGCATTGTGAGAGTCACAACACCCCCTGCATTGTGAGCGTCACAACACCCGCCTGCATTGTGAGAGTTACAACACCCCCTGCATTGTGAGAGTCACAACACCCGCCTGCATTGTGAGAGTCACAACACCCGCCTGCATTGTGAGAGTTACAACACCCCCTGCATTGTGAGAGTCACAACACCCGCCTGCATTGTGAGAGTTACAACACCTGCCTGCATTGTGAGAGTCACAACACCCGCCTGCATTGTGAGAGTCACAACACCCGCCTGCATTGTGAGAGTTACAACACCCGCCTGCATTGTGAGTTACAACACCCCCTGCATTGTGAGAGTCACAACACCTGCGTGCATTGTGAGAGTCACAACACTTGCCTGCATTGTGAGAGTTACAACACCCCCTGCATTGTGAGAGTCACAACACCCCCCTGCATTGTGAGCGTTACAACACCCCCTGCATTGTGAGAGCTACAACACCCCCCTGCATTGTGAGAGTTACAACACCCCCTGCATTGTGAGAGTCACAACACCCGCCTGCATTGTGAGAGTTACAACACCCCCTGCATTGTGAGAGTTACAACACCCACCTGCATTGTGAGTTACAACACCCCCTGCATTGTGAGAGTCAGAACACCTGCCTGCATTTTGAGAGTTACAACACCCCCTGCATTGTGAGAGTCAAAACACTCCCCTGCATTGTGAGAGTTACAACACCCCCTGCATTTTGAGAGTCACAACACCTGCCTGCATTGTGAGAGTTACAACACCCCCTGCATTGTGAGTTACAACACCCCCTGCATTGTGAGAGTCACAACACCTGCCTGCATTGTGAGAGTCACAACACCTGCCTGCATTGTGAGAGTCACAACACCTGGCTGCATTTTGAGAGTTACAACACCCCCTGCATTGTGAGAGTCAAAACACGCCCCTGCATTGTGAGAGTTACAACACCCCCTGCATTGTGAGAGTCACAACACCTGCCTGCATTGTGAGAGTCACAACACCTGCTTGCATTGTGAGAGTTAAAACACCCCCTGCATTGTGAGAGTCACAACACCTGCCTGCATTGTGAGAGTTACAACACCTGCCTGTATTGTGAGTTACAACACCCCCTGCATTGTGAGAGTCACAACACTTGCCTGCATTGAGAGAATCACAACACCCGCCTGCATTGTGAGAGTTACAACATCCCCTGCATTGTGAGAGTCACAACACCCGCCTGCATTGTGAGAGTTACACCACCCCCTGCATTGTGAGAGTTACAACACCTGCATGCATTGTGAGTTACAACACCCCCTGCATTGTGAGAGTCACAACACCTGCCTGCATTGTGAGAGTTACAACACCCGCCTGCATTGTGAGTTACAACACCCCCTGCATTGTGAGAGTTACAACACTTGCCTGCATTGAGAGAATCACAACACCCGCCTGCATTGTGAGAGTTACAACACCTGCCTGCATTATGAGAGTCACAACACTTGCCTGCATTGTGAGAGTTACAACACCCCCTGCATTGTGAGAGTTACAACACTTACCTGCATTGTGAGAGTTACAACAGCCCCCTGCATTGTGAGAGCTACAAAAAAAACTGTATTGAGAGAGTTACAACACCCGCCCTCATTGTGAGAGTTACAACACTTGCCTGCATTGTGAGAGTTACAACACCCCCTGCATTGTGAGAGTTACAACACTTACCTGCATTGTGAGAGTTACAACAGACCCTGCATTGTGAGAGCTACAAAAAAAACTGTATTGAGAGAGTTACAACACCCCCTGCATTGTGAGTTACAACACCCGCCTTCATTGTGAGAGTTACAACACTTGCCTGCATTGTGAGAGTTACAACACCCCCTGCATTGTGAGAGTTACAACACATACCTGCATTGTGAGAGTTACAACAGCCCCCTGCATTGTGAGAGCTACAAAAAAACTGTATTGAGAGAGTTACAACACCCCCTGCATAGTGAGCTACAACACCCACCTTCATTTTGAGAGTTACAACACCCGCCTTCATTATGAGCATTACAACAGCCCCCTGCATCGTGAGAGCTGCAAAAAACCCTGTATTAAGAGAGTTACAACAGCCTCCTGCATTGTGAGAGTTACAACATCACCTGCATTATGAGCGTTACAACACCCCCTGCATTGTGAGAGATACAACACCCCTTGCATTGTGAGAGTTACAACACCCCCTACATTGTGAGAGTTACAACTCCCGCCTGCATTGTGAGAGTTACAACACCCACCTGCATTGTGAGACTTACAACAGCACCCTGCTTTGTGAGAGCTACAAAAAAAACTGTATTGAGAGAGTTACAACAGCCTCCTGCATTGTGAGAGTTACAACACCAGCTGCATTATGAGCATTACAACACCCCCTGCATTGTGAGAGTCACAACACCCGCCTGCATTGTGAGACTTACAACAGCCCCCTGCATTGTGAGAGCTACAAAAAAAAACTGTATTGAGAGAGTTACAACAGCCTCCTGCATTGTGAGAGTTACAATTCCACCTGCATTATGAGCGTTACAACAACACCCCCTGCATTGTGAGAGTCGCAACACCCGCCAGTATTGTGAGACTTACAACAGCCCCCTGCATTGTGAGAGCTACAAAAAAACTGTGTATTGAGAGAGTTACAACAGCCTCATGCATTGTGAGAGTTACAACACCCACCTGCATTGTGAGACTTACAACAGACACCTGCATTGTGAGAGCTACAACACCCTCTGCATTGTGAGAGTTACCACACACCCCTGCATTGTGAGTTTCTCATGTCAGTTTCACATGCTCCTTCCTCACTGGTTTGCCTATGAATTTTGCTTTAACACATTTCTTCTCTCCTTGAAGAAGATACTAGAATGCATGAGTGAGCCGGAGGAATTAGCGAAAGGAGGGTGGGTGGAGGGTGTAGCATGGACTTAGCAGTCACATGGGGGAGCAGATGGGTCATCATTTTTCATGGCTCTACGCATGTGTGCAAAATTTAGTTATAGGGCAGCGGTCTCCAATCTTTTCTGTAATAAGAGCTACTTATGTTCAAAGAAAATCATCTGTGGCTACTACCATTATCAGTTTTGTAATAGTGACCACAACAGAAAAGATTATGTCAGTGGCCACCTTATGCAAGGTCACCTCAGTGCAACTGGCAGGATTGCCAGCAGAAATGTAAAAAAGGTTTTGTCATTTGGAATGTCTTTACGTACATACATAGTGCAATGGTTGTGGCACCAAGGTAATTATAATAATAGTTATAAGTTTCATCAGCCAACATTCACAGATCATCGACCAGTTTCTAATGCAACAACAAATATCACTCAAATAACCAGCTTTAAAAAATATTTTGGAAATTCAATCACTTTTCTTCAAACATCAGTTAGAGTTCTGAAAATACAAACATTTTCAACTAAAATTCACACTTTTCAATGTTGGTATAAATATATTAATTCAACCAAGCAACAACTTCTGCTCTAGTAGGCAATGCTGCACACAGGAGAGCCACTTACATGCAGCTGGAGAGCTACCAGTAGCTAACAAGCTACTTGTTGGAGAAGCCTGTTATAGAGCCGGCCTGTGGCAGCTGATGGCACCAGATGCAGGAACTGCCATATTTCTCTTTCCCTCAAGGATTTATTTTTTAGCTTAGAAATAGGTGCTTTTGTACATGTGGTGGGGAAAGACCTGGTCACTATATGCTGTTGAAAAACTAACAGCAATTGCAATTGTGACCGAGTGGCCAAATTAGATGGCACTCATTCACCACTTACAGACGGTGACTGCAAAGAGCGGGGAGGGCTACACTTGACGACGTCAAGGACTCTGAGGGCCGCTGATTCCACTCTATTCTGTAGGTCTTCTAACGCGCATGGCTACCAAAAGGCCTCGCAGCACTAGAACAGTCATCATATGGACGCGATCATTAGAAGTTACTTGTCATAGAGCCAAGTTTCCAATGACTTGCGAAAGGAAAGCTTGCATGATAACTGGCGAAGGTCAAGAGGGAGAGAGTTCCACAGCCTGGGAGGCAGGTGGGAAAAGGGGCGGAAACCCCAACGGGATCTACTACATTTGGGAACCTGGAGCAGAAGGGTTGAGGAAGATCTCAAAGATCTCAAAGACCTTCCTGGGGTGTACGGAGTAACAAGAGGTCTCAAAAGGGTGGGCCTTTCTTGTGAAGAGACCTATGCAGAATGCATGAGACTTTAAATTGAACCCGCTGCTTGACTGGGAGCCAATGGCAGTTCTTAAGGGCTGTTTTTGCAGATTGATGTTGGGGAAGATTCATCAGGAGCCGAGCAGCCGCGTTCTGGGTAATCTGGAGCTTCTTTGTCACATACCAAGGAGAGCCCAGATACAGGACGTTGTCATAATCATGGCAGGAGATGATGAGAGCCTGAATAATTAGCCTCCTAGCTACAAAAGGAAGGAGATTTAGAACCTTTCTTAGTAGTCTCCAAACTCCAAAGCAGTTGGCTGCAAGTATTTTGGCTTGGTGCTCCATCATTGTTTTTGGACTGGGCAGCCGGTCTAAGCATTCGGGCACAGGAGAGGGAATTCTTTTGTTAAAATTGTTACCCAGTAACATGCACTCAGTCTTGTCTTCATTAACCTTCAATTTGCAGCTGAGCATTCATGTGGCCACTTCCTGAAGACACAGGACCAGACTGAGGTGAGTAGAACTGAGATCTGGGGAGATAGAGATCACCAACTGAGTGTCATCTGCATAAGAGACCAACGACATGACTGATATGTGTGTTATATTCTCTTCGGACACAGAAGGTGGCTCATCAGGAGCTGAACACCAGAATTGATTGATATAGTTCATTGGGGTCAGAACGAGGATCCTCGGGCCTCTCTTTGTACTTTTTTGTGGGTTTGTATTAAATGAGCGGCTATTGTCTCTAACAAGAGTGTTGGGGTTGTGCTACCCATAGTTTAATTTTCACACTGCTTCATCCAGAAATGTACTGTGTGTCTTATTGTTTTGTTTAAAATGCAAAAAAATTGTTAAAAGAAATAGGTGCTTGTGCTCTGTGAGGCCCTACATTACATTTGTGACCCAGGCCTTACGAAAACCTCTGACATATCTATGCATAGATAAGGGCATTCTGCCTTTAGGTTCTGGAGATCCTGGCAGATTAACACATACATTGATGAATGAAACAAGGTTGTAGTCCAGTGGAACATACTGGTCATCCCAAATCTAAAGTCTTACAGGCCTATCTGCAGCTGACAGTCAGAGGGGCATTATATAGACCCATGAAGAAGCAACATGAACAGTGCAATCCAGTGCAGTCCTTACTTTGCTCAAGAAATTCCAAGTTAAATGTATGTGCTTTTTACACTGCACAAAATGCAAGTCCCACCTCGGCTCCAAAATTGTGCAGCAGGTGACAATATAGCCGCAAAAGTGTGATATGAAGCAATGTATTAAAAACAAAAGGTAATTCTTATTTTCCTCTGAGAAGGAATGGGAGTTCATTAAGGGGTTTGAAAGTTCATTTTAAAACTATGCCATTTTCAGGAAAATGCTTTTTTCAAATTCCCACATACAAAATTTTCGCAGATGGAAAAACAGCAAAAGCTAATTTTGTCGGAGAATTCTAATTCCAAAATCTATTGCAAAAAAACTTTTAGCAGAAAATTCTATCTGAGATCAGGTTGTGTAAAGTTGACAGGTTTCTGAAGTGACAACATTTTCAGCTCTGCCAGCAGGTGGAGACATTCAAGCACTGAGCTATGTCACTGGCAGGAGGAAGGAGACTGTGATGGTGTCCTGTCATTTGAGTCACAGAAGTGGAGTACAGTGATGAAGGACAGTGAGAATTGTGCTTCGTACGGCTGGAAACTTTGGCATTTCCCATGCTTGGTTTATCATGAGTGACTTCTTTCAGTAGCGCTTGATGCTTGCACTTGTGCCATTTCTAAGCACTATGAATTACAGGTGTTAGTATTAGGGGTGTGCATCATTTCCTTTCATAACAGAAGAAATGTCTTGCTTAGATCACGATTATTGGGGAGATTCGTTTGCGGAGATTCCTCCCTTTGCAACGTTTAACACTAGGTGGTGCTGAAAAGGGACTTTGCAGTTTCTTGCATTTTAACATTAAAATTGTTTCCTTGTGACTTTGAAAATGGTTAGATTTGGTCGATCAGTTTTTTTCTGATATCAGCAAGATCGTGGCATCAAAGTCTGAATTTTCACGCGAGAATCCACACGTGAAGACCTTGCGATCCATGTGTAGAAATCATACCATTCACCAGCATCACTGGTTTTGCACAACCCTAGGAAGTACCAGTTTAGTAGCACTCAGTTCTCCGAGCTCACAAAGGCAGATGGCAGCTTTGACTCAGGATTTAATAATAAGCTCCAAATCAAAGCAGCAAGTGTTTAACCCCCAGAGCTATCTTTAAGCCTGTGAATTATAAATCTTGTGTCAGAGCAGGCCTGAGAGGGAATGTGTAGGTACTCTGAGCGGCAGTGGGTAGTGGGGGCATGGATGACGTCGCCAGCCTGCATAATATCTACAGTCACTGAGACACTTAGGTTTTTAAGGAGTCAGTTGTGCATCTCGGTTCACAGATGATGGAATCAACAGTGGAAGCTAGTGACTGAATACAAGCAGTAGTGAGGGAGCAGGCTATGCTTGTCAGAGGGAAGGGCTCAGTCCTGCATGTGGTAGTCAAATGATAGTGCAGTACAGGCCTGGGAAGGAGACCCTGCCAGAGAGTTGGGAAGGACCGTGCTATCAAAGATGGAAGGAGTGTGGATTGGTGTGCTGGTCTGATAGTTAATCTGCGGTGTGTCCTGAGGGAATATTCAAGAGCTGGGGCTGAGAATGTTCCAGATCATGTGCACAATCGAGTTTAAGGTAACAGTACCTCCTGCTGTTCCCACACAGCTCCCTGGGATGAAGAGAATGATGCACTGAGGAAGACATAGGTAATGGCCAAGCATTCTGACCACTCTTCTGGGTAAGGTCTGTCGAGGAGGTCCTCTAGGCGCTGTTCCTGACCCCCAGGACATGAAACTGACTGGGGATCATTCAAGTACACCAGCTGGTGGGTAATCTGTGGTGCAGGAAGACTGAAGAAGGGCGAGTAGGTTCTCGTGCCAGCTCCCCCTGCGACTGTCCTCCTGTCCAGCTTGCCCGCAGTCCACTACCCTCTGCTGCCTTTGGTTGTGTTCCTCCTCTGCTCATTTTCTGCTCATTTTTCTGCCTCTTCCCTGCTCGCTCCTGTCCTCTATTTTTCCTCTTTCTGCACATTCTGCCAGTTATTTTGCCTCTTTCTGTTCGTTTCTGACATTTATTTTGCCTCTTTCTGTTCGTTTTTTTGCCTCTTCTCTGCTCGCTCCTGCCCTCTATTTTGCCTCTTGCTGCTCATTCTACTCATTATTTTGCCTCTTTCTGCTGGTTTCTGACCTTTATTTTGCCTCTTTCTGCTAGTTTCTGACCTTTATCTGCCTTTTTGTGCTCGCTTCTGCCATTCTATTTTGTCTCTTTCTGCTAGTTTCTGACCTTCTATTTTGCCCGTTTCTGCTCGTTTCTGACCTTTACCCTGCCTCTTTCTGCTTGTTTCTGACCTCCATTTTGCCTCTTTCTGCCTGTTTTCCCACTTCCTGCCGTATTCCTTCTCCCACCACCCAGCGCCCCACCCTCCCCCATGACCTACTTAATGGAGGCCACAGTGCAACCCCGTGAGCAAGTCCTCGTGCAGCTCTCCTTGCGATCCTCCTGTCCAGCTTGCTCGCAGTCCGCTATCCTCTGCTGCCTTCGGTTTTGTTCCTACTCTGCTCATTTTTCTGCATCTTCTCTGCTCGCTCCTGACCTCTATTTTGCCTCTTGCTGCTCGTTCTGCCCATTATTTTTCCTCTTTCTGCTAGTTTCTGACCTTTATTCTGCCTCTTTCTGCTCATTTCTGAACTTCTTTTTGCCTCTTTCTGCCCATTTCCCCCCTCTTCCCGCTGTTTCCCTCCTCCCATCACCCAGCGCCCGCCCTCCCCCCAGGACCTACTTAATGAAGGCTGCAGCATGGCCCCATCGAGCAGGCCCTTCGGCCAGCTCCCCCTGCTGCGGTCCTCCTCTCCAGCTTGCCCGCAGTCTGCTACCCTCTGCTGCCTTCCGTTTTGTTCCTCCTCTGCTCGTTTTGTGCTCGTTTTTCTGACTCTTCTCTGCTCGCTCCTGCCCTCTATTTTGCCTCTTGCTGCTCGTTCTGCCCATTATTTTGCCTCTTTCTGTTCAGTTCTCACCTTTTTTCTGCCTCTTTCTGTTCTTTTCTGACTTTTTTCCTGCCTCTTTCTACTCGCTCCTGCCCTCTATTTTGCCTTTTTCTGCTCAGTTCAGACCTTTATTTTTCCTCTTTCTGCTCATATTTGACCTTTATTTTACCTCTTTCTGCTTGTTTCTGACCTTTAGTGTGCCTCTTTCTGCCCATTTCCCCCCTGTTTCAGTAGTTTCCCTCCTCCCGCCACCCTCACCCCCCCCCCCCCGGATCTACTTAATGGAGCCTGCAGCATCACTCCATTGAGCAGGTGCTCGTGCCAGCTCCCCCTGCGACGGTCCTCCTGTCCAGCCTGACCGCAGTCCACTACCCTCTGCTGCCTTTGGTTTTGAGCCTCTGCTCATTTTCTGCCTTGTCTCCGTTCACACCTGCCCTCTATTTTTCCTATTTCTGCTCGTTCTGCCCATTATTCTTCCTCTTTCTGCTCGTTCTGCCCATTATTTTTTCACTTTCTGCTAGTTTTTGACCTTTATTTTGCTTATTTCTGCTCGTTTCTGACCTTTATTCTGCTTCTTTCTGCTTGTCTCTGACCTGTATTTTGCTTCTTTCTGCTTGTTTGTGACTTGTATTTTGCCTATTTCTGCTCGTTTCTGACCTTTATTCTGCTTTTGTTTTGCTTCTTTCTGCTTGTTTTTGACATTTATCCTGCCTCTTTCTGCCCATTTTCCCCCTCTTCCTGTACCATGGTCTAGATATGGTGAAGGAAATTGAAGATTCCATACTTGGTGTTAGTGATGGGCGGGTTATGGGTTGTTTGCTTAGGTATGGGCCTGACAATGGTCTGCTACCGGGTAGCCTGATTCATGAATGAGGCCCCTGTTTCCTTCCGGCTGCCTGCCTCAATGCGCTGGAAGGAGTCTTTGTCCAGGGTTCTTCTTTGGGCGCCCATAGTTCACAGTTTCTCTCGTCCTTGGGTTGAATCCCATCACTGAAGGCACCAGGAGTGTCCACCTTTCATACAACTTCACAGTTATTTATGGGCCAGTAAACTGGTGGAGCTATAAATAGCTGGTTCTCCTGGTAACTGCAAACAGCTCATCCCATCGTTAAGGTTTTAATCTTTATTTCATATAAAATCCTCATTCCTTACGTTTTTTCCAATGTCAGCAGAGTTAAAGCTCTCCTCCACATTATATCTCTACACTGATTAAAACAATGGGGCATATTAGCAAGGAATAGCGATATTTATCGCTAACCGCGACTTTGGTTAACGCCGCCTATCGCTGGAAAATATCGCTGAGATAACACCCTATTAGTAAGGTTTATCTCCATAGCGATATTATTTCCAGCGATAGCGGTAAAATGTGAGAATATCGCTGGAAAAGCAGCGATATTCTCGCATTATCGCTAAGGTGGATTCAGCATTAGAATCCACCTCCTATACCTTAAACAGGTAAGTCATCCTCACTAGCAGGAGATAAAATATAGCGATAAACGCGCTTAGCGCGAATTATTATATCGCTTCGCCTGCCTTGCTAATAGGGGGTAGTGGGATTAGCGACTGTTTTCAGTCGCTTTTAGTAGGGAACGCCTTCCTTGCATGTCATTAGCGATAATTATCGCTGACATGCAAGGCGATGGTTAACGCGGCCTCTAACGCCTGAAAGCTGTCGCTAACGCCTGTTAGCGACAGCTTGCTAATAGGGCGATAAAATTATCGCCGCTTTTGCGGCAAAAAAGTGCCGCTAAAGCGGCGATAAAGCCCTTGATAATATGCCCCAATATTTTCTGGCACTTTTTACCACGCTGTTCCCTGTCACACAGGAATTGAGAGGGTTATTATTCTGAGTTACTGCATAGCCCTCCCAATGCCTTTCACATGCAGAGGAAAGGTTTTTCTCCTGTAAGTAGTTCTGTGCCTGCTGCCTATGATTTCCCTTTCTTGGGACCAGACACTGGGCTACTGTAGCTTTTTATTCACTCTTCCCAGGCTGACTCTGACAGGAACCTATCACTATCACAGCCTGAAATGGTGCCCGGCATCTCTAGTCCTTCTTTCAGTTCCTGTCTGTTTCCTTGCATGAAAGAGTCTTTTGAGCTGGAGACCAGACCTGCCAACTCACTGTCTGAGGACAGGGGGAGGGGTGGATTTCAGGGCAAGTCCTCACGCCTAGAACTATCTAAGAGGCACTTCCGCCCCTTCCACAAAATCAAAAAGCTAGCAGAATGTGGCACCGATGTCCTTCATGTGTTCACACCATTCAATGGACATTGGTTAGTCAGAGCCTCCAAAGACGAGCTGGAATCCCACTCTATGTAACTGCCTTCCCTGCCACCGTGTGATATCGGCTCCTCGCCGGGTGACTGTGTGAAGGGAGCTGATATTGTGTGACATGTGAGTTAGCAGGTATAGCAGACTATCTCGCCTGTCACATTCGAATTCTCATCACTGCCCACTCTTCTGTCTTAATATTTGCGTGGTGCTGGTTCCTTGGTCCAGGAAATTGGCTTAGAGGCGATGATACCTCTGCCCATTTCCCTGTGTTGACTTTGGGGTGCCAGAATCATGGGTGTCGTAACTGGCTTCACTCGAGTCTGGTGGTCTTTGTGGTTTGGGGGGACTAGGTTTCGTGGGGAGATGACGCCTCCACTGTCGAGAGACAAATATTTTTTCACGGCCATCAGAGCTACAGTTTGGGACAGAAGTGCCAAAAAACTATCATTTTGTTCTATAGATAGCCCTTTTTACGAAGGATGCTGCCTCATGCCAAGAACACCAAACACCTCCTGTTCTTTGTGCCTGGCAGGGCACTCTTCAAGTTCCCTAAATTGCTACTCTGCCTTCTACCAGTAAATTGAATGAGCCTCTATAATTAGCATGAAATTGACCCCAAGCACAGAAGTATGTTTTTGGGGTTTTTAAGTGCTTTAAAAAATATGAGGAGTTTGAAGGATCCATACCACATTAGCCACCCAACAACAATGGAAGCTTATGTGACTTCATTGATTTTAGTACCAATATATCTTTCAAAATCCCCATCTCAACCACACACACAAACATTCTTTGCAAAACTCGATGAGTCATCTAAGTAGTGAGGGAGGGTCTGGAAGAAAAGTGAAGCTGCAAGACTCTTAGATGGCCTGGGCATTGGGGTCGGGGGGACTGGCAGAGCCCCAAAACTTGAGCTTTTCTCTCTGTGGCCATTTTCCAGCTGGAGATGCACCATTACAACACACCGAGAGTGAATGTTCACAACAGCAATGAGAACAATTTCCTGGGTCATTTTCAAGGTGTCCGATAGAGAAGAATTGCAGATTCTCCTCTTGGCCTTGTCTGCTTATGTTTTTGTAAAATGGATTTTATAGTGCCTCTCTAGGGCAGACTTACAACTATGGTCTTCCCAGGATCACTGAGCCTCTGCAACTAACACAGGCGTGTTGTCAAGGTCACTCTTTGAATAAGCAGGTTTGGTTGTGCTTGGAATTGTCATGATGGTTTTCAATTGTCCAAACACAAATTGGTGAAGCATGGCTGATAAAAACTAGAGTGTGACTAAAAAGATGCTCTCTGTGCATCTTAGAAGCTGCTGCATACCCTGATCTGTCACCTTGATCCATCCTCACGCTTCATCCTACCCCAACCACCAAGCAGCAGCAAATTCTATAATGTCCCCCGCCTTGTTTGCTAAGTAGCTAGGTTTGCATTATGTATATCCACACACATCCATACACAACTCACACAAGATGTTAAAATCACATTCTGCTTCAGCACGATTCAGGTGGAGCAGTATCTCCAGTTGAGATAGCAGGGTGCTGTATCCCCGGGTGAGATACCACCCAGCTTGATCATGAATGAACCAGAGTTCCCAGACCAATTGTTCCTGGGAGCAGGATCACCAGACTTGACGATACCAGGGGGAAATTCCAGCCGGTAATATCGCATGAGGCGTTCGCTGCACTGAAATTCGGCTGTTACGGGTGTCAACCAACACAACACATTCCATAATGTCTGGCATCTTCCATGCTCATAACACCAGTTTGCCAAAGGCACACATATACAAACACAGTTATCAAAAGAACAACATGTTGGGTGGTGTAAGGTATGGTGTGTGTTGTGTGTTTTGGTAACCATTTAGTGAATTACAGTGGTTTTATGTGTTTGAGCCAGAACCATAACTCAGTTTTTAACAGTGTTTTTTCAGTTAATATAAATAAATCTACCACTGCTTACTGTTTGACACTAGTAACCACTGAATAGCACTTAAACACAGTATTCCTTACCGGGAATATTTGAGAGTCAGTAAGAATTGTAGTACTGAATTGACCACAAAATCCAACAGTGGGAGACAAAACATTAAAAGTCATGTGATTAGAACAAGGCTATATAATTGATCTTGAAACATGTGAACCAACAGGTTTAAACCGTGGGGAGGAACTGAATGTACATTTATAATTATCATACTTGAAGATTGTTGCTTTGACTTCCTAGTTTCATTTCATGGTTCTAATTGTTCGCATTTACAGATATTCGATTGAGCTTTAGCTATTGACGATAAAAACGAACACCAAGAGCTCACCTGGTTGTCAATTTGAATGTCAGTGATTGTGAGTCACAGAACCGGACTGATAATTTAATGGCAACTATGGCAGTGATTCTTGTGGTTAATTTTACTTAAAATATTGTTGGATACTTATTAGTTAATTTTTGTAATTTTTAGGAATTTGAGTGAAAGTAAAATGGATTGTCCATGTTGAAATTAGTAGCAATCATTAACTTGATTGTATAATTAGAAAAAAAGACTGTGGAACCACTGTGGTTAGGTCTATCTTTCCTTTCACTCTTCACAAGATGGGAGCTGCTGTAAGTGAGCAAGGCTCTGAAATGCGTAGGATCTGCAATGCTATATTTCTTGCCTTTGCGGTAAATAATCACATGAATGTGTAATTTCCCCCTTCCTTATGGGACTATATAATTATGTTGGATCGTTTTCTGATTGCCTTAAGAATTTCATTAGAATTTGGCATGTTCTCTTTAACTATTTAGATTGGTGTGCCACGCAGGAGCTCCCGTTGTTTGAGGCCAGGGGCTGCCCCGCCAAACACCGAAAAGTCTGGGGCAAATGGCTAAGTATGCTGGACTGAATGCCAACTTCAGATCTGTGGGTCTAAATTGCTATGCCCTAGGGAAGGAGAGCAACTACACTGTACTTGTTGTACCTGTACTGTATGCCAAAATCCACATCTTACAATGCTGCCTGACATGCTGTACTGTTTTTTGTTGTTGTTTTTTTTACTTCTTCTTCTTCTCTTCTTGAAAATCAATAAAAATTGGTTATAAAAAAAAAAGATGTCTCTTCTATAGGATTTGCATGGTCTATGATTCTGTAAATGGTTCTTTGTCAGTGTCCACTGAATATTTATCTATCTTATTAATAAAGCATTGAACTTAATCCCTAGAAGATCTTCTTACATGCCAAGCTTGTGTATATAGGGCCTTCTGCTCAGATCTTTTCAGACTTCTGTTTATTAAGAATGTATGCAGTGGATTTGTTCAGTTGTTCAATGATATTACTTTATTAAACTGAGGCATCATAGCATCTTAGACTATTGTCAGGAAACCTTGGATGAACTTACCCAACCCCAGCTGCACAGCAGGAACAATTACCTCACCTTGGAGGCTGTTCTGGATGCTGACTGCTTTTATGGCTAAACTGTTTACTATAACTACTAATCTGAATGTTCTGTTTAAGTTTTAAACTGTTGTGTATAGTATTTGTTTTTACCGCAAATCACTCATTTCTTTTTTGTTGATTCTTGTCCTTTAAATATTTATATAAAGCTATCAGGTTTGCGCAGAACACACATAACTCTTTTTAACTGTTTAATTTTCTAGCTCTTAAATGTGTTGTGTATACCTGCTCTGTATTTCCTCAATGTCGTCAATGTTTTCATAACAAGTTGACCGACACTCAACACAGTATTCTAAAAGTGAGTTAGAGAATACATCATAAAGTGGAATTATTTCTTATCTGACCCTCATTAATATGCCTATTTCAAATCCATCTATTCAATTACTATATTGTTTCAATCTTACTGAAACTTTTTGCTATTTTCTCTTAAATATTATTTTAAAAGTGTCCATACATGCCTAGTCTCACATAGCGTGGAATGGAAGGTGGGAGATATTGTGAAGGAAAAATGCAAAATTGAAAGTTAGCATAATATGAAAGTCTCCAGTTAAGCTGGTTTCTGAAGCTCTTATGGTGAGATAGTGTCTATAGCTGTGGAGACAAATTTTTCTGGGTACTAAGGGAAAGAGCTGAAACCTCACCATCTGCATTGCCTGAGGAATCTGGGAACTCTAACAAGACAATTGTCATGAGAGGGAAGGTGCCTTCCTGGGAGATATTGAGAGAGCTTGTCTTTCAAGAGGCATAGGGACCTGGCATATATAATACAATGCCCAACATAGAGAACCTTGGCGTTGAGTGTGGAATACCTGGGTAGCCAGTTCACAGAACAGAAACATTAACGATTTTATATTTGCAAGTCCCAGTGTCTGACTGGGCCACCATATTCGGCACTACATGTAGCCACTATAATGAGCCTGCGGGAGTCCCAGATACAGCGGACAGGACTACTGAAGCTTATAAATCACCAAAGACATTTCGTTTCTCCAGATAGTTAGTAGTCCGCAGCGTCTACATGTCAGGGAATCTCACCCTTCTCTCTGAACAAGGCATTCCAGAGGATCTCTCTATGGTCAAGGCAGATTTGGCTGCATCCTGGGCTTTGCATATTTATATTGACAATTAATTACAAACTTTTCTAAGATTGTATGGCCTATTCATTACTCACTTCACAAAGCAGGGGTCAAGTTCCATTGAGGAAATGAACAAGAAGTGGAATTTCAGCAACTCAAGGGGCAGTTTACATCAGCACCCCTAGTACAGCATCCTGATGGTCAACTCCCCTTCATTGTAGAGACTGATGCATCATCCTGTCACAGAGATATCCGATTACAGAATGTTAGAAATGGGGGTCTCTAGTTGGCAATGGTTTGCATCTTTGTCCAAATAGGGGCCCTTCCTTCTAGTCAGGATAAAGGGGATACGCTCCTAAAATAACCCCTGCTCACCCCATTGGTAGCTTGGCACGAGGAGTCAGGCTTATCTCAGAGGCAGTGTGTAAAGCATTTGCACATAATCAACAGTAATACAGTGAAAACACTACAAAAGGACACCAAGAAACCGGTTATGGTTGAAACTTCGCCTGCACACCGTTTGTCCCTAATGTTTTTTGAAAAAATGCTCACTCATTTGGGTCAACCGAAAAAACCCAAATCTCTACATGAAATTCCACAATTTTGAGGAGCACAATATAATTCTTGCACAAAGAGTCCAGAATTAATCCAAAATAATTCGTAATGCTTGTGTTCCACTTTTGTTCAAGCAAAAGACAGAAAGTACCTCACTAAACTTAGATAAATGACAGCAGGAAAACTTGTACTATTTCCATAACACACAAGTTGCCAGATTGTTTTTCATCATCTTTATTCTTGAATTTCTCAAATCTTATAATAAGACAAAAAACAAGTGTGTTATGGAAATAGTACAAGTTTTCCTGCTGTCATTTATTTAAGTTTACTAAGTCAATTTTGTATTACACTAATAGTGAATAATGAAACATTATTCACTATTAGAGTAATACAATATGGAGTACAATTAGCTGGAGTATGATATTCCCTGGCAGTTGAGGTAAGTAAACAAAAGAAAATGCTTTGAAATGTATGTTGTGTGCGAGCTGGTGGGTGAGTTTACGTAAGAGATTGTGTGTAAGTGTGAATATGTGTGTATGTGTAAGCATGTGTGTGAATTAAATTGAAGGTCAAAGGGCTTGTGAGGTCACTTCCACTACCCCTGGCATTCTGGTAAATTGACGTTCATGGTGAAAGGCATGGGAAAGTGGATGCCTTATCTCACCGCTGCTGCTCTCGACCCTCGCTTCTGCTCCTGCCTTGCAATTCTGCGACATTCAGGGTTCTCTACTGACCCGCGCTGTAGGATGGAAAGGCTCACCGCAGCTGCCAGCTTACCTCAACTCTAATAGCCATCTGGCCCAAGCGCCTTCCTGCCGCAACACATCCAGATGAGCCGTAATTGACCCGGCCGTCCTCCCGCACCCTAACCTGCACATGACGTGCTTCTCCATCTTTGGGCTGCTTTCCATACCGCCTTCGCTGGATGCCAGCACTGAGGCACTCATGGTAGTACCTACCTCAGGCAATACAAATTTGTTTGCCTTGCTACCAGTCCCAATTGGTTTTTCTCCTCTCACAGGCATTCCTTCTCTCAGGCATATAAGTCCTGATGATGGTCCCCATATCTCAATAATGGATCAAAACGTCGTCGACACAAAGTGACTATTGCAAACGTTCTTTATTCTGATAAGAATAGCATTGGTACCTTATAGGAAATAAGTGCCACTAATTGTCCAGTATTTGTGGAGCTACTCTGTACATGTCTTAGTTTTGTTACTCAAATTTGTTCATTGTTCTGTTTGTTTCTCACTCTTTATGTTTTTGATTTTTTCTCAATATTTAATAAATGTATGCATTATATGATTCTATTCAAAGTTGTTATAGAAATTATGTGATTTCTATGTACATTGTTGTAAATATTTCTATGGAAGGGACCTTTTGTTCCTCTATAAATAACTATACCAATGGTCCCTGTCACACTCTTGGGTTCCCTTGTCTTTGACAACATTATCTCATCCAGCAGCAATAGAAGAAGGACTTGATGGAGGTTTACACCTACCATTTTGGTAGTTCAGATTTGTGCCATTAGTAAGGAACAATGTCTTCAACGGATTAAGGGAGCACAGACCAAGCTTAATGTTAAAGAATGGTTAGAAGAAGCACCCAAACAGAGAATGATAGGACACCACTTGTCATTTCAATAAACAGGCTTTTAATTCTAAATAAGGCATTGCCGAAACGCATCCCCTTGTAGATAACAGGGTACGAAATTCACGTCATTTTCTTTTGCATAATTATGCTAAATTTTGAAAAATGACACAAAATCGTGCGAAATGGAAATCTGTCATTTAGTGCTATATTTTTAACTTCAGGATACATTACATGGGGAAAACACAAGTGAAGCAAGCAGCAGCCGCTTGTGTTCTGGCCATTCATGTTACTTGTGCATGTTCGCTGTAAAGTTTTTCTGCGAATGGGATGTAATTATGTACTGTGCCATAATTGTGTAATTTCAGGACTTTTACATAAAAAGCATAACACAAAATTCCTGAAATTATGTGAGATTCGCTGCATTATTTACATTTCTGCAGGGCCTATTATGGACCCATGCTTCCCTAGAAGCAGTGTATTTGGGAATCACCAATACTTTAGATTTGGTTTCACACAACCGTAGGTGGGTTTGAGCCTGGCTCACAATGAGACAAAGAGGGTCAAAAACAGACAGTCCTGGGGCAGGGACGATAGACCTAGCAAAGTACCTTCTCGCTGCAAACTAGTAAGGTGGTGCCTGGCAGCTTTCTGTTTGTTCTATGGCTCTCACTCCTGCTCAGTTTGTCACTGCATTGTGTCCTTCACATTTGTTGTTCTCCTCCTTTTAGAGTGGGTGAATACTGTCCCTATGTCATGAAATGAATGACACATCTAATGATTGTTGGTGAGACAGTAGTGGTGTACCACCCTTTTTACCTGCACCAAAGTTAGAATCAATGGGGCATATTTACAAGCCCCTACCGCCACCGGAGCGTCACTTTTCTTGATGCTCAGGTGGCGCTCTATTCTAGCCCATATTTACAAGGTTGCGCTAAGCCACTTTGCGTGGCTTAATAGCGTTGTAAATCTGGCCCTCTGAAACGCAGGTATCTGCGGCAAAGGGGCGTGCAATGAGTGTTGCTGTGGGTGTTCCCAGAAACACCCATGGCTTTGTGACGCTGCTCCAGATTTACATGGATCTGTAAATCTGAGGCAGCACCAAAAACTAACGCCTTTCAAAAGGAGGCGTTAATGTGGCGCAACAAGGAGAAATACTTTTATTTCTCTTCAGTTTTTTTCTCTTTCTATGTGTGCCGCATGGTGCAGCACACATAGAAGGAGCAAAACGCCATTAATGATTGTTTTTGCGCACAAAAGTGTCCCTTCCTGCACAACAACTATGATCCCTGCAAATCAGGAGCCTTGCAATATGGCACAAGGGTGCCTGTGTTTGCGCTAGGCAGCTTTTTTTAGTGCCAGTACAACGGTGAGCACAGGAATGTGCCGTATTCTTGGTAATAAGGGGCATCCCTGCGTTTTGAAAATGCCGCAGCTCAACGCAACAAAATTGCTTGCGGCACTGTGCTATGCCATTTTCATTTAAATATATCCCCATATCTACTATCCATGACCAGATCTTCTTACTGCTCCAGAGTATAAGAGAGAATGTGTGTAGCATATATAAGGTGAATATTAGTGGCTGGGGTGCTCCATGTTTGTGTAGCCAAAAGAGGGTGGGTTGCATAAATTAAACTGTGTAAGTCCAGAGATCACTGTGTTCCCAGTTCCCGTACAGGCTCTAGTGCCAGACAGCCCTCTCCCTCACCCTGCCCAGGCCATTGAGGAGAGGTGGTTGTGTCTGGTCCCGATTCACAAAACTCTCAAAGCAACGATAAGAAATTCTGTGTGCTCACCCAACTGGTCCAGAACATTTGATTCAGATCAGTCCAGAGCTCAATTTCTAAAAAATATAAGTGCCATGGCTCTCGTCAAGAGGCCACTGCAGCTTGCACCACACATTGCCCTTGCCAGTGTTGCCAGTGATAGTAACAACACAACTATCATTTACTCCCAACACACGAAAGGGGCCGCATTCTAGACCAGATTTTCTCGACGGCTAGGATTGAAATGGATCCACCCTCCCCTATCATCTGGTCAGACCACTTCCTACTTACCTTTAGAGTACGTAAGGAATTAGGACAGCCTCAATCCCATTGTAAACCGCGTGCCACTAGTTTCAGGACATTCAATCAGCTGACTTCGGAGGCTTTAGCTAGATTACTCAAGAAACACCCTATCTCTTTTAGCGGTCACTTAGAGAACGACGTACTCTCACTAGAAAATTGGCTCCAGAAGCGCGCGACTGAACTCGCCCCCCCCAAGATCCGAGCGCCAAATGTCTGCAGAGCCTCGACCCCATGGTTTACTGAGGCCCTCAGGAAGAGCAGAAGTGCCTGCAAACGTCTTGAGAGAGTCTGAAGGAAGAATTTTAATCCCTCAGATAAAACGGCGTATAAATTGGCACTAAAGCCCATTACGCCAAAGTTCGCGAGGGAAAAAAGAGTTTCCTGTCCTTGAAAATTGAGCAAGCCGGGAATAGCAGCAAGGAACTTTTCAAAATTGTTAAAGACTTCTCCTCCCCTTGCGCTAAAAATAGCCTTTTTACCCCTACAAATGAATGGACGAACCTCATTGCACAATATTTCTATAAAAAAATTAAAACCATTCAAGTTTCGCTTGGGGAATCCCCCCTTGCTACGGATGGCAACTCCGGCTTGTCCCCTGTCTTATCTAACGCCGGAGGGACCCTCCTGCAGTTCCCCCCCATCCCGTTGGCCACCTCCCTGAAGATAATGAAAGCGCTGAAATCAGGCTCCCCCTCAGACCCCTGTCCTGCAAGAATATTAGCATCAATTGCAGAGGTGATCAACCCAGCAGTCAACCGGGTCCTGAACAGTTCCCTGTCGGAGGGTTTGATGCCCGACAGCTGGAAACACGGGAAAATTCTCCCGCTTTTAAAGAAACCTTCAGCTGACCCTTCTGTAGCCAGCAATTACAGGCCAATTTCGTTGTTGCCTTTCTTCTCCAAGGTTCTGGAGAAATACGTAAACACTGTCATCTCTGATTTTGTTGAGGCCAATCACGTACTTCATCCTAGCCAGTCAGGGTTTAGAGCCAATTTCAGTACGGAGACAGCCCTACTGGAAGTCTCGGAATCTATTAAAGCAACACTTGACAGAGGAGGCAAAGCCGTACTGATACTGCTGGACCTCTCCTCGGCCTTCGATACCGTGCCCCATGCTCTTCTCTTGCACAGACTCCAGGGCTGTGGCATTGGTGGCACGGTCCTCCGGTGGTTTACCTCCTATCTAGAAAGCCGCCAGCAAACAGTATGGTCTCCCCCTTTCTCGGCCCCTATCTCCCCTGTGAAAGTAGGTGTTCCACAGGGATCTATTTTAAGCCCCATTGTGTTTAACGTGTTTATGGCCCCCCTTGCACTCCTGGTAGAACAATACGGCGCTAAAGTAATATCTTACGCCGATGACACGCAGTTACTGTTCATCTGCGAGAAGGATAAGGCGCTGAGTGGAAGTGAGATAAATATCTGCCTGTCAAAGGTGTTCGCCTGGTTCAAACAGAATCAATTGATGTGCAACTCTGAAAAGTCAGAAATGATTTTCTTTGGTCACAACCCGGGTGAGGAATGGTGCCAATGGTGGCCACAGAATATGTCTCCCCCTGCAAGTTCAGCTACCACCGTAAAAAACCTCGGGGTGAAAATGGACGCGGACATGTCCATGAAGTCCCAGGTCCAAGCAGTGGCCGGCACATGCTTTGGCCTACTGAAAATGATGAGGAATTTCCTCCCACTACTCCCAGTCCCCCACAGGAAAACAGTAGTCCAAGCATTAATTATATCCCGGCTCGATTATGTTAATGTTTTGTACTTAGGCCTCCCTGACTATCTTCTTGGCCGACTACAGGTGGTACAAAACGCTGCGGCAAGAGCTATACTTATGATAGGCCTCAGGACACATATGACCCCTCAGCTAAAGTCTCTGCACTGGCTACCGGTGCGCAAGAGGACAAATTTCAAAGCCCTGGTACTGGCTTATAAGGCCTTCCACAATTCAGGGGCGTCTTACCTGAGGTACAAAATCCAGCGCTATGTTCCACCCAGAACTTTGAGGTCATCCACCCAGCAGCTCTCGACTATCCCAAGGTTCTCTCGCTCCCGCCTGGGTGGTCGTTCCTTTCAAGTGGTGGCTTCTCAGCTATGGAACAGCCTGCCGCCATCCTTACGACAAGCTGAGGATCTCCTTAGCTTTCGGAGAGATTTAAAAACCTGGCTCTTCTTACAGTAGATCAGCCTCTATTGTGTGTGCCTGTACTGCTCTGTCACTGGTTCTCTTTCCCAGCGCCGGGACACTCCATGGAGTAGCCGTGCACTTTACAAGTGCCCAGTAACATAACATAACATCACACTCCTACAAGTGTGACAATTCAGACTATTTCAGGCCCCCAAAGCTATAAGATTGGCTTGTGCGACAGGTAATGGTAATTTTTAATGTATACTGAATTAATTGATAGTTGTTGTGGTCATCTCTAAATTAGCCAGACAGTGCCACCTTGTGACAGACTGTCACAAGCGCCGGTGTTGACAATTAAGTGCCGGTGCCGAGCACCGGAAATCACCAGCTCAAATTAAGCACTGGA
Source organism: Calotriton arnoldi (assembly GCA_963921515.1). NCBI lineage: Eukaryota > Metazoa > Chordata > Amphibia > Caudata > Salamandridae > Calotriton > Calotriton arnoldi. The sequence goes on along the minus strand of CAWUFW010010045.1, from coordinate 134,932 downwards.
TCAGTCAGTTGCCTGGTAAGAATCATCACCTTTTTAAAGGATGTGGCCATAGACGCAGCCACTGCAACACCTGAACGAAGATGATGCACCCCATTCTATGCCCACGACTGCCAAAAATCGTCCTACCTTCCCTGCCTCATGTACAGGTCGAGCAAATTCAGTATTGCTGCCAGATTCATCATCTGGAAAGACATTGCAAACCACTGGTCTGCCATGGTATCCTGCGTAGAGAACACTCCGGAAATGTCCCCCACATGCAAGGATGGGCCCTTACTTTAGATGTCTGTCTTCTGAAAAAAACGTAGGTGACGTCTGGACTGCCACATCCCAAGGAGGCTCACGCCATGGATGCGGCAGCCACTTCAGGATAAAACTGATGCCACCTCAGCAGACATCTGGAGTGGCCACAGCTGGGCTGGCTGTCATGTTCATCTTTAAATGATCATATCGTACTTGAAGTCACAGTAATCGGAGATTTCTTTGACAAATACCTGACACAATAATTTGAGAAATATGTGGCAGGCTTTGGAATCAATAAGTAGGGCTGTCTACATTGTTTCTAAGTCTGGTACAGGACCACATATCTAGAGACAAGGAAAGGAGCTATCAGGTCACTGACTGCAGCTTCACAGCTGCTGAAAAGGTCTGATGAAGATCACATACAGAGCCCGACTCAATTACAGCCTGGTAAGAAGTCTCTTAATCAAGAAAATGAGACATTGGGTGCCCAGGGGATGAAGATACTGCACTCCAATCCAGACATTCATTCAAAGGAACATACAACGATGCGCTCAGAAAGATGCTCAGTATAATGGGGATGTTGGAACAGTGAAACCCAGATTCTGATGCCCAAACCTGTCTGGACGGATCGCGATGCACACAATGTTGTGTGAAGTGATTGTGGTGTGTGTCAGTTTACAGAGCCTCACATTACTGGTGATCAAGCGTCAAATCCTTCAATTCATATGTAAGCTAAAGCTTCCCAAATCCACCTCTGGCTGGAGAAGGACTTAAGGAGTCTGAACAATACCACCAAGTGCCCTCAGAAGGTCTTTGTCTGGATGAAGAATGATTCCGCTGCTTGATTGCGGTCCTTCACACAAGTACCTCTTTCTGACCCAGTTTTCATTGCAGTGCGCAAAGAAAAAAAAGCAAAGATCATATTTGATGCTGAGTTGCTCGTCGGCCCCACATTGTGAGAGGAAAATATTATTCCGGCTAAAATTATTGCTCAAGTTGCTAGAAGCCCAATGGTGTAGCAAGGATGGCCTGGATTCTAAAGCAAAGAAGGAAAATGGGCACCCATACCCGATGATTGGGTTGCAAACGGTAGCCATAACTGGGTTCCATGGTCCCTTCACATCTGTGGGCCCCATGCCTCTGCACTTGCTGCCCTTGTACAAGCTGAACAATGGGATGAATGGGAACCTTGGTTTAGGGGGAGGTGTGGAGCAGCGGCCAGGGCAGCTGACTCCGGAGTGCAAGGCTCTTGGTTCGATCCCCGGCAACGGCTGCAGCTCAGTTCAGCACCATGTGACTCTGGGCAATAGCTCACTTAATCTTGCCGACGGCCCTCAGCACCTTGAGACCCTTAGAGGTGAGTAGTTTGCGCTTTACTGGATTTAGGTTGAACTACAAGAACATAATCTGCGCTAGATTGCTAAACACAGACCCCACACACCGCAAAGCATTCAATATCAGGTAGCCAGGTTGTGCCTTTATCTGACGAACCCAGGAGCCTACAGTCTTCACCTTGGAATCACTTCAGACGCTACCAGCAGATCACAGGACTGACTTCTAGGTTTTGTACACACGGAAAAAAGAGGCCCCAATGAACATGTTTCACTAGGTGACCTCAAAAGAGATCGATCGTAGCACAGTGCTCACGTGTGCCACTGAGCCCAGTACCTAGTAGATCTGAAGGAAGATCCATTAAGGCTTTTAGGTACATACTGTATATAGAAGGAGGAAGACCCAATCTTGGGGTGTCAGCAACGCTACTGGAAGTTCAGATGGGCTCTGCAACCCAGACTTTCAGGTGAGGCCTTTGGGTTTCATGAAAAGGACTGGAACACCCCCTTGAGCAACTTATGGACCAGGCGTCCGCGCACAGAGGATGCTAAACCGAGAGTTTGTAACTCTGACGCTCTCTCGATGAGGAGGAACCAGTACTGCCAGACAGGGAGCAGGCAAGAGGGTGGCTGTTTGATTGTGGCTGTTTGATTACGGCCATTCTAACCATCCCGCTCCGCCCGCCTTGCAACCGCGTAAAGGTCTCCCCCACCAGCTAAAAAAAAGAATGAAAAGGTTGGGGAACCCTTCAGGACTACGGATTGGATTACGGATTGGTCTTTTTGGGTCGGTTGCATCCCGCATAGCTCAGGCTTACCGCATCTGGAGACGACTCGGCCAGCAACTGACCATCCTCACTGCCGGCTCTGTTGTTGGGGATGGAACTGTTCTGGAGAGCGGACAGGCGATGTCTCCGCCGAAGGCTGCCAAGGTCATGAAGGGGCATCCAAAACAGGGATATCGGCAAAGAAGCACGCAACGAAAACTAATTTGGATCCGGAGTCTGTATCGAAGGGCGCGGCTGCAATAGAATCAGAGGGCGCTTGGTCAAGCTTATTTTAAAAGCCCCCACGTATGACCTCCAGGGAGTGTGGGAAAGCTCCTGAAGGGAAAGCAGCTATGGTGCCTGGCCAATTCTCCCAGGGTAATTTGGGCAATCTGGGTGAAGGTGGCGATGACTGTGGATCCTTTGCTCCGCAGCATTTGGAAATTGTGCCTTGTAAGGAACAACCCCACCCGGCAGTCATAAGACTAGAGGTGAGCGAAACTCTCTCTACCAAACATTTGCTATGCCGAGTGGTGGTCAAAAAATTACTAGAGGGACCCCTTAGTTTGACCAAAGGAATAGGGTACTATTAACAAGTGAAAGAAAGATTTTTCCTTCGGTTTTTATTATCTTATACTGGCAAAACCGCTACTTATTCCTACAACTCATAATTCTTCCACTCAAACACATACATATAACTATGAACAAGGCCCAGACAGTAAATCCATAATACGTTCAGAGTAGAAATTAGTGCAATTGTTTATTTAAAATCTTTTACTCTTTTAGGTATGTTTGTTAAAAAAGCAAGCAGCAATAAATACACAGAGCAAACTTGCCAAAGCAATTAATACAATTGAATACAATAGTACATTTCATACACAATAACACCCGTTATATTCATAAAAACATCAAAAACATATTTCTAACACCAATTTTTCAATTGCTAAAAGAGAGATAAGAAAGACAATACACTTTGTCATACAAAGTTACACACTCGTAGAAAAAAGGCCAACTGAAACCCAGTACATTGACTTCCGTTTAGTATCAACTGATCCAGCCAGCAATACGATTTGTGCAAGTGGTGCGTCGATGCGTTTCGATGGTGTTAATTCACTTTATACCATCTTTCTCAAGACAAACATATTGCTCTCTTTGTTATTAAAAAACATGTACACGTATGTTCCAGGGTACAATCCTGCAAAGCAGTATGTATATTGGTAGTGATCAATCTTCTAAATCATCATGTGTGCCTGATAAGCACTCCATACCAGACACCTTTATCTGAATCTTTAAAAATTGCTGTGATGAGACACTGGTTATGTCCTTCTCGCTCTCACCAATGTAGAGCTTCTAAATAAAACGACTACTTTGATGACTGCCCTTCATAAATTGGGCCTTTTTTCAATTTTATGGTGTGACGTGCGGGACTCTCCTCGTTCACAGCTTGAAATCGGTACAGGGTCCTGAAGGATTAGGAGGGGAGGATGAGATCTCTACCAAGCAGAGTGAAGTAGAACTAACCTCAACCGCGGCCCATAAGTCACATAAGTTGCCCCGTCTCATCTGTAGGGAGGGCATGCCAGGTGGGAAATCCATCGTCAGTCAGGGGCATGAAACTGAGTGCAGGGATAAAAACTTTTACCTATCGGATATCTCTGACTGGTCTGACGCAGAGAGCCATAGCCATGAGTGCGATTCCAGCAGCACAGAGGGGAAACAAGATGATATCTCAAAAGATAATGCCACAGTGAAAAGGGGTAAAAAACTGTCTTCACGTGATAAAGGAAGCAGAAATGAGGCAAGAGCTCGAGGGCTTCTTTGGTATTATTCTATCTCCCCTTTGCTGGAAGGGGATGGTGCAGCAATTGGCAATACTCCACAGGGAGGGTCGGAGGCTGTCTCACTAGAGTCTATATATCAAAGTATTATGGCTCACAGGGAAGAGACACACCTGGAGAGTTGAAGAGTCCAGACAGCCAGCAGGAAGATGTAGGGGGCTATCCGTAAGGTTTCTAAAGTGTGTTCTGAGTTTACGGAGAGAATGACGAGGTGGAGAATAGGGTTGTTACGCTGGAAAATGAGGCTTCATCACACAGAGAAATGACAGTATCCTTGGAAAATCAAATGACAGACACCCAATGGAAGCTGGAAGACTTTGAGAATAGACTGAGACAAAACAATCTGAGGGTCTTAGGTATTCCAGAGGGGACAGAGGGGGACAATGTGTTGAAATTTGTTGTTGACCTCCTTAAAGGTGCTCTCCCCGAGCTGGGAGATTAGTATTGGGCTCATGAAATCCAGCGTGCCCATAGATTCCCGTTTAAGCAGAAAAGACATGATCCAACAGAAGGGAGTAAACCTCGAGCAATTCTGATTTATATTGGAAACTTTCTGCTTCGCCAGGCGATTTTTGATCTGGCTCGACCAGATCGGCAGCGCTCCTTTAATGGTCATACCTTCTTTGGTAGGCCTGACTATTGCCACTCTACGGTAGAACGTCGCTGGCAACCGCCAGCTGATTCAGCCTTTTCAGAATAAGGGAGCTCAAGTTTTTCTAATGAACCCAGCCAAGTTAAAAGTAGTCTGGAGGGAAACTCCTCATTTTTTTATATCAGAGGTCAAAATTAAAGAGTTCTTACAAACCCTTGTACAATCTGGTTTATGATTGGGGAAGAAGTAAATGTTTTTTCTCTTTTTCTCGGGGGTAGCAAGGGAAGCTACCTGCAAAGTTCGTGGCCTGGGCGGGCATACGGGAAGGGTAACACTCAATCACAGGACCTGATTGGTCCAACTGCTTACGAGGGTTGGTGGGGGCAGGAGTGGGGGTGGCTGCATGGGGTGGGGGGTCAGCAGGGTGGGGGGTCAAGTAAATTGAGGTATTTTTTGCATTTGTCATGGCATTCTTAACTCTGTAAGGAGCAACAAAATGGTTGCTGTAGAGAGCAGCAGTTTGATGTGTAGCACTGAAAAATTCAGGCTATTGGACTTTAAATACAATGGGGCAGATTTGCAAGCCCCTTGTGACACTTTTGCACCACAATTGCGTCACTTTTGTGATGCAGCGGCGGCGTAAAAAATGCGGCAAATTTACAACGTGACGCATCTAGGGAGATGCGTCATGTTGTAAAGCCCTGCGTCACATTATACCTGAGTCAGGTATAATGTATGCAGGGTGGGCGTTCCCATGCAAAAAGCCATGTAGAACTGACGCAGTGAAATCTACAAGATTTCACTGTGTCACTCTACGCCTTCACTGCGTCAAAATCCCTACGCCTGCTCAGACCAGGCGTAAGGAATGACGCAGGCCTTTTTGAATGGGACTCACTCATCTGTTGTGGCGCATTGCTGGAGTTGCATCACTTTCATGAGCAACTCCAGCAATGCGTCACTTTTGTGCCAACAGATGAGTCAGAATTTCTGACGCATCTGTTAATCCTTGCACCATGGAGCACTGTATTGTAAATACAGCGCATCCATAGTGGCGCAAGGACATTCGGGACTGCCGCAAGGAAACTGACGCATCTATGCAGATGCGTCAGTTCCTTGTAAATCTGCCCCAATGACAGGAGGTAAAATTCTGATCTGTTCGGTGAATGTCTGTGGCCTCAATGATAAGAAAAGAAGGGGCACAATAGCCAAGAGCCTTCGATTTATGCAGGCTGATCTGGTGTGCCTCCAAGAAACTCACATATCATGGAGTAAACTATGATGGCTGAGGGATTTGGGTTACAACATGCTAGCATGTAATCGCCAAGGGACAACATCAAGAGGGGTGGCAATTTTAGCAAGAAAAGGAATAGGAACTTGCAAGCGAGTCAAAGAAGATAAGTTTGGGCGGTGGGCCATCACGGAATTAGGATCAGTTACTGGCAACGTATCTTTCACGATCTGCTCTGTGTATGGGTCCAATGTAGATGACCCTGAGGCACTGGATCACTTGAATTAGAGCTTGCATTATGGCCACACTCCCTAATTTTCTGCAGTGATTAAAATATCCATCTAGATAGCCAATTTAATCTAAATGGGGACCAATTATATCAGGGGAGGAAATTGAAGGTTTTTAAGGCTCTGCAAGGTCTGGTGAGAGAACATGGCCTGGCTTTACTTTTTATTCAGCTCCCCATAATAAACTAGTTAGGCTAGATTATTTTTTTGTCTCAAATGCTTTAGCAGGACAAGTTAAGATTGAGAGCTTCCCGTGGGCTGTCTCAGCTCATGTAACCCCTTGGTGATAGAATTTCTAATGAGAGTTACTAGAACTCAAACGTCTTGGACCTTCGAGAGAAAGCTTTTATTCAATCAAGCATATCGAGACCATATGGTTAAGCGGATAGCAGAATTTTTTGATATTAATATGGGCTCAGCGTCAGGTACTATAGTCTGGGATACTTTCAAGGCTGGGGTCCGAGGGGAAACTTTGAGTTTCTCTCTCCATCACCAAAAGGCATTGCAGGCCAAAGTCCGGGGGTGGTAGTAGCAGCTAAGAGTGGCAGAATCTGAACTCATGGATAAAGTGACTAAGGGTCAAGATATCCAGGGGTGTCAGCAAGCAATTGCAATTGTAAAGTCTAAAATCTATCTACACTTCGGGACCGAGGTGGCTATTAAATTTATGCAATATAGGGCTGAATCCTATGAGCTGAGGGAGAATACCAGGCGGTTATTAGCAAAACGTCTGCGACAGCGAGAAGAAACCAACTGAATTTCTAAGATTAGAGATCATTCAGGCCTAGTACATGAGTCAACGTCAGAGGTACTGAATGTTTTTATGAAGTACTACAAACAGTTATACACTGAAGAAGCAGCCCTGTTAGGGGCCGAGGAATCGGAACACTTCTTTAAAGATCTGGAGATGACAAAGGTCACACATAAACAAAATGTTAGGCTACCAGCCCCGATAAGTAGGGAAGAGATGGAAGAGGCTATAAATTCTTTGGCGTCGGGTAAGGCCTCTGGACCCGATAGCATCCCTTTGGAATTTGATAGAACATTTCTTGAGGTTTTACAACAGGATATGCTGCAAATTTTTCTGGAGGCCCAAAGTGGATATGTGCCTTCTTTGTGGCAGAGGAGCACCATAGTTGTGTTTAAAAAAAGAGGGAAACCAGAACTGAGCCCAGCCTCGTATAGACCAATATCTCTTATCAATTGCGATAGTAAAATCTATTCTAAAATACTCGCAAATCGTTTGGGTAAGATTATCATCCCTTTGGTCTCAATGTGGCAGCATGGGTTCATTCCTGGTCGAGACACCGCAGACCATTTCCGCCGAGTCATAGCCCTTTTTGATTGGGCACAGGCCACAAAGTCACTGCTAGGAGTAATCCTGTTAGATGCTGAGAAAGCGTTCGATCGGGTCCCTTGGCAATTCCTCTGGGCTGTTCTTCAGTGGAAAGGACTGTGCGAGGAGTTCGCTCAGGCAATTAAGGCATTATACCTTGTACCGATGGCCGTCATCCGCATTACAGGGCAGGACTCAGCTTCGCTTGATATCAGGAAGGGCACTAGGCAAGGATGCCCGTGCTCTCCTCTGCTATTTGCACTATATATCGACCCCTTTTTAAGGAAGTTAGAGCTAAATACTATTATTAAATCGGTGAAACTGAATGGGCCGAGTATAGAGCACTGGCATATGCGGATGACATAGCGGTCCTTACTACGGATTTGGTTATTACACTCCCAGAGATTAATACCCTAGCTGAGCGATTTGGAGCCTTTTCAGGATACAAACTAAATGTAGATAAAACACTGATCCTATGCTCTGAAAATATGCAGAGCACAGATCTATTAGTAGTGTCTGAGGCGGTCTATCTAGGGGTCAAATTTACAGCTGTCATAGATAAAATTGTCGATTTGAATATGGCTCCGATTTTAGACAACATCAGCAGAAAACTGGAAAGATAGGATCATCTACATCTCTCACTGTTCGGCAGGAGCAATGTGCTCAAGATGTTGATTTTACCTAAGGTTTTTTATGTTTTTAGGACTATCCTTCTAGAGGTCTCCTCATTGTAGCTATTGAGCCTGGAAAGGATATGCCACAGGTTTCTATGGGGGTATCGCAAACCGAGGAGGGCGTCTAAATGGATCGGGTTTCCAAGGCAGCGGGGGGCTGGGCAATCCCCAGCTTTCTTTATTACTATTGGGCTTGCTTGCTGCAACATATGGATATCTTGATAGTGAGGGATGAAGTAAAGGTCCCTGATGCAGAGACATCGACTATCTACGAATTAGCCTTGGGGAATGATATTAAGGGTTGCCTGGTTCAGGTGTTATAACCTAGTTATAATAAAAAGACTAAATTAAAATTTTTAAAAGCTGCTTACAAAGTATGGAGGCAGGTAAGGGGCAAGTTAAGTATCCCAAAATTAAATGTTTATACACCATTGATGGCGGTAGGCACCCTTCCGTCAATTTTCCAAGACCAAGTAACATTCAGATGGGGATCAAAGTCCTGGGTGATTTATATAGGGAGGGACAGTTACTATCCTTCCTGGATTTGCAAGAGCTGTATGGGTTGGATAAATTAGATTTTTTCAAATATTTGCAAGTACGGTGCTTCCTCAGAAGCATGAATAGGGTTGGTTCGACATCAAAAATATCAGTGGTGGAGGCAGTAAAGACTAAGGCTCGGATTGGGAAAATCTATGAGATATTGATTCAAGCATCCCCTGATGATATAGAGGTACAGAATGCAAAGTGGGAAACTAAGCTGGGAATAAAGGGAATATATATTGAAGATTCACTAGAATTGGCAAGCCAGGTGTTAATAACAGGGAGCCTCAGGAGCCAACATTTTATGTCCATTTTTGATCTTTACTACACACCAGCAAAGGTAGCTAAATGGGGCGCTAGGAGGGAGGGGGGGAGATGTAACAGATGAGTGCTACAGTCAGCCGATACCCTTCATTTGTTCTACTCTTGTCCTCAGGGACGGACTGGACGTAGCGGGCACCGGGCGTTTCCCCGGTGGGCCGCCAGGGTGGGGGCTGGTTTTGACCCCTGGAAGCGCGTTTCTGTTACCGGGGGCCAGTTTTGCAGCATAGCTGCAATATCGCCCCCAGCAACAAAAGCGGCACAAAACTTTTGGTACCGCTAGCAGATTCCCCCCCCCCCTTAACCCCCTCCTCCACCGGCCGACCGAGTTCTTTGTCAGGGCCGTTTTCGTTTCCCAGTCCGGATCTGCTTGTCCTAAGCTGATTATTTTCTTGCAGGATCTTGAGGAGTTTCTAGGCAGGGCTCTAGGTTTATCGGTGTCTATCCCTTCCGCTCTAATGATCTTGGGGATATTAGATAGTACGGAGACAAATGAGGTGGTAAGGGCAGCAAAGGTAGCTAAATGGGGCGCTAGGAGGGGGGGATGTAGCAGATGTGTGCTACAGTCAGCTGATACCCTTCATTTGTTCTACTCTTGTCCTCAGGGCCGGACTGGACGCAGCGGGCACCGGGCGTTTTCCCGGTGTGCCGCCGGGGTGGGGGCTGGTTTTAGACCCCTGGAAGCCCGTTTTTGTTACCGGGGGCCAGTTTTGCAGCATAGCTGCAATATCGCCCCCAGCAACAAAAGCGGCACAACACTTTTGGTACCGCTAGCAGATTCCCCCCCCCCCGCACCCCCCCTCACTGGCCGACCGAGCTCTTTGTCAGGGCCGTTTTCGTTTCCCAGTCCGGCCCTGCTTGTCCTAAGTTGATTATTTTCTTGCAGGATCTTGAGGAGTTTCTAGGCAGGGCTCTAGGTTTATCGGTGTCTATCACTTCCGCTCTAATGATCTTGGGGATATTAGATAGTACCGAGACAAATGAGGTGGTAAGGGCAGAGACTGGCTTTCTGTTTTTAGCAATGGCCATCGCTCGACTGTGTGTCACCTAACAGTGGCTACGTGTTGATCCTCCCATTTTTAGTAGTTGGCGGACTAAGATATTAGCTATATATAATATAGAAACCCCTATATAGAAATTGAAAGGGCGAAGGAAAAAGGATTTAGGACGAAGAATCTGGGCCCCAATTGCTAGGTGGGTGAATGAGGCAAGTGTTAGTGAGGGCAAAAATTGAGGACTTCCCTCAGGCAGTCTATCTATGGGTTATTCTAGCGGACTTTATTCTGTAGGTTTGGGATCCCAAGTGACATATGATCATCTGCTTCTCGGCTCCGCCCTCCTCAGGGTGATAGGGTAAGGGGGGAGAGGCATGTCCACATTATATATTTTATTCTTTATTCCCCATTCTGTCTCCCTGTGATGGGGCAAAATGGATCCTTTCAAGATAATGAGATTCTATCTAACTATGTGAGGCACTTACACTTTATCGGAATAAGGATCCTCTGTGAAGCTGCTGTATAAGAAAAGAGATGTGCTGTATCTTTTTCTCTTTTGTACTCGCCCGATTCGGACGGGTACGGATATTTGTGAATATGTATTTGATTATTTATTATCGGCACAATGAGCTTTGCTTTTGAAAAATTGTATTTAATTGTATGAGGCATTTGCACTTTTTTCACAGGCTGGAATTTTTCTAAATTGCTGTCTGAGATAAGATCTTCGGTATCTATCTCTCTGCAGTTGTTTGGGGGGGTCAAAGTTATTTAATGATATTTATGTGTTTATTTATCATTTGTATAATGAAATATGCTCCTAAAAAACAATGCCTCTGTATATATCTGCTGTAAGAATTGCTATGACGTGTAAATTGGTTTTGTTTGCAAGGAAAATAAAAAAAATAATAAAAAAAAAAAAGCAAAAAGAGGCCCCAATGTACATGTTTCACTAGGTGACCTCAAAAGAGATCGGTCGTGGCACAGTGCTCACGTGTGCTTAAGCAGGGGTGAGAGATGCACACCTGTAATCAAATTTAATCCATGCTTACACCAATTCAAACTTTATCGGCGTGCATACTTGCTCCGCGCTTCGTCCCTTTGCGCTGCAATATCACAAACCACGAGGGAACCAACAGTGGTTCCACCAAGCTGCACAGCCACAAGACTATATGAATCCAATAAATTCAATTCAAATAATTTTATCTTCTGTTTTCTCCTTATTTTTCACCATTATTTTTCACCCTTCATTCTTGACTTGTCTTTCAATTCATTTTATTCATATCAATACTTTACGTAGATGTTCACAGAAGCTCAGGAGCAAAAGGTAGGTTCCGCATGTCATGTTTATTACAACAACCCAATGCATTTCGGGAAAAGATTCCCTTCATCAGGGGCATCTAAAAATACAAACACATATATGTTTTACCCATTTTTGTCAACAGGTTTTTATCGATACAACTACACATCCCAAAATGCAATATGCCCCGTCCCTCTCAACATAATCTTTTTCACAGACTCCAAGTCATCTCTCGAATATTCCCATCAGATTAGTGTTTCTAGTGATGGAGCAACATAACTCAAAACCGCCTCACATCGACATTAATAAAGACCTTGTATTTCATTCAAACAGTTCATCTCTGTAACGTTCATGGTTACACTAGAAACACTAATCTGATGGGAATATTCGAGAGATGACTTGGAGTCTGTGAAAAAGATTATGTTGAGAGGGACGGGGCATATTGCATTTTGGGATGTGTAGTTGTATCGATAAAAACAAAGGGGATGTGAGAAAGGAAAGGAGAAAGTCCGTTGCTCAGCTTAGAATTTTGGTATAGGTATATGCAATCAACCACCTGGGAATGGTTAACGAGGGCGGAAACACATAAAAGAGGTGTTTTCATTGATAGATTCAGTTTGCACTTAAACGGAACACGCGCGCCTCGGCACGCCAGGAAACAGAAATATGACTTGACAGAATTCGGCATGTTGTTTTAAAAGGAGTTGGAATTTCTGGAATTGTTGTTTTAAATAACGGGACTGATCAGATGTCATGGTAAGCGTAAACATGTTTAAAGTAGTTTCTGTGCTAATGAATAGGCGGTACCATGCTACAAGATAAAGGGGTCGGATTCACCAAGAGCTAACGCGCTATGTTGAGCATTTTAGAACAACACGGGTGTTGAAGAAGGGACTGATGTTAGTATGCTGGTGTTGAAGAAGGGATTGGTGTTAGTATGCTGGTGTAAACTCTCTGGGAACAGGCCAGATTAACTCGCAACGCTGCATTTACTGCTTACTGAAAACATTATCCTCGTGCACAATATATGGATTTCGTGTTTCAACTTAAGTGGAGTGTATTATGTTGACAAAAATGGGTAAAACATATATGTGTTTGTATTTTTAGATGCCCCTGATGAAGGGAATCTTTTCCCGAAATGCATTGGGTTGTTGTAATAAACATGACATGCGGAACCTACCTTTTGCTCCTGAGCTTCTGTGAACATCTACGTAAAGTATTGATATGAATAAAATGAATTGAAAGACAAGTCAAGAATGAAGGGTGAAAAATAATGGTGAAAAATAAGGAGAAAACAGAAGATAAAATTATTTGAATTGAATTTATTGGATTCATATAGTCTTGTGGCTGTGCAGCTTGGTGGAACCACTGTTGGTTCCCTCGTGGACAGTGCTCACGTGTGCCACTGAGCCCAGTACCTAGTAGATCTGAAGGAAGATCCATTAAGGCTTTTAGGTACTGTTTATAGAAGGAGGAAGGCCCAATCTTGGGGTGTCAGCAAAGCTACTGGAAGTTCAGATAGGCTCTGCAACCCAGACTTTCAGGTGAGGCCTTTGGATTTCATGAAAAGGTCTGGAACACCCCCTTGAGCAACTTATGGACCAGGCGTCCGCGCACAGAGGACGCTAAACCGAGAGTTTGTAACTCTGACCCTCTCTCGATGAGGAGGAACCAGTACTGCCAGACAGCTTCACTTGTGACCCGCAACACATCTGCAGGAGACGCATCAGAAAACATCCACCTGGTGTGATTTGCATGGTTACCCGCCATTCTTGGATGCTTTTGCACTAATTGCCTTAGGTGAATTGAAAGGAACCAATCAATTTTTGATGGACACTTAACATTGCCAAACATCTGCACTGACCTTCGCAGGATGTGGGGAAGAAACCGTTAAACGAGGTGATGACATCCATCCTCCAGTTGACCGACCGACCGCCATGTTGAGCCACCAACCAGCACACTGACCTGGCGTTAACATGATGTATTACCGCTATACATAGCCCCTGGGAAATGTAATAAATTGAACAAATGCTTTCAAAAGCCATATGTCACTAACTAGATGTAGTAGAACACATTTGTAACTAGTCAACTGGGATTTTAGGCAGGGCCTCAATGCAGCTGATTAATTACTTTCAGGTTCACACCTCCTTGTATGTTATTTTAGAAATGTTTTTAACCCCTTGCATACATTTGTAACCATGCTGACCCTTGTAATGTGGCACGTGGTGCTGAGTGGCAGTCTCAACAGGAGATCCGGTTTCAGCCGCCCGCTCTACGTCACTACCGTTTCATCTGCTTTTCCTGTACAATTGACACCGTGACATTCATAACACACCCCAGCTCTGCGCGCGCCAAACTGTGATGATATATGTCTTCCTGTAACTAAAGTGGCAGAAAGAAAACTTCTGGAGCTTTTATCAGCTGTTGGGGCACATCAACTGTTTTCACACATGTTTAATTTATACTGTGTAACACTGAGGTCCTCTAAAAGGATTAAAAACGTAATGCAATGCATTTTTCCAAATTAACCACACATTTGTGCAGTGCTCAGTGCTGGGAACGCATGGTGGTCTGCCAGCCTGTCTGCTTGGATCTTGTAAATGCACAACGCCGCATAAACCCCCGTTCGTGTCCCTGCGTGCAATATACACTAAGGTGCGATGTGTACAGATTATGTGAAAATTCGTGGGTTTTGCATGGGCCAATCAGCTGCTTTTTCCATAGTTTATCATTGATATGTAAACGGTTTATAGGCAGGAACCAAGGGCAACAAGAGGTAGAACAAGTAACTGTTTATGACCTGAAGATTTGAGTCCTTGCTCCCCCCATGTGATGTGTGCTGTGCTGCTTGTGTCACGTGTGTCGAATGCCTGGGAACATATGCAGGGCCAGTGATGGCCACGGATGGTGCTAGGTGTGTACACACAAGATGGCACTTCCCATTGGGACGGTTTCCACCATTTATTGCCGGTCTTTGTTTCCTCAGATTTATAAAATACTTTGCAAGCTGTCTGAAGTGTGTGGAATTTCTCAGATCAGTTGATGAGTGTGGTCAAATAACTTCACACCATAGCTGTGAACAAGAGTCTCCAAGAGGGTTCCACTTGTAAAACACAGGTTTATTACGTGTCCTTAGGGGGGGCACAATGGGGAGGAGTGTGTGTGTGTGGTGTGCGTGTGTGTTGTGTGTGTGTGGCGTGTCTGTGTGTGTGGTGTGTCTGTGTGTGTGGCGTGTGTGAATGTAGTGTGTGTGTGTGATGTGGGTGTGTCTGTATGTGAGGTGTGTGTGAGGTGTGTGTGTGTGGTGTGTGTGTGCGCCCGCGCTTTAGGTGCCAAAAATGTGTATAATGTACTTATCTTAAAACTGTATTGATTCCTTGTAGAACCAAAAGCAGAGATTGTACCAGGGCTTCAATTCTTGTAAAACTGAGTGGTCAGGAATATTCTTTCGTATTTGAAGCACGAAGTGAGTTGTGCCGCCTCCAAAATGTGTTAAGTGCCTTGAATATTTGAGAAATACATGCATGATGCTGGCAAGAAAGCTCAGCGAACTGATGCACTGTAGAGATCGTTCTGTAACTTGAGGGTTATAGGTTCAAATCCCAGCTTGCCCACTCAGCCTTCCATCCCTCTAAAGTTGATAAAATAACTGGCATTGAGTTTGATAACAACTAACACCTGATATTGGTGCATAAGGATCAGACAAATGCTAAAAGTGTGGTTTATTAGTGTAGTAGTTTTAAATTATTATTATTTGATGGAGAAGCAGGAAGAGTAAACAATGAAAGACAGAATAAATTAAAGTGCTAAATTATTCAAAAAATCTAAGTGAAACCACTGGGTAGACGCAAAGTTTTTTGTTATAAATCTATAAGAAAATAAGAAGGGAGCAGGGCCTGGAGCCTATGATGTCACCTAAACAGTCTAAAATGTTGGTTAAGGCAAGAATAAATGTATCCCAGATGGAAAACGGCCTTTACAACGTGGGCTGAGCCACGCGTGTCATTTCCCCGCAAGTGTAACCATGCTTGCTTGAGCCACGCATATGCCTTAACCACGCGTATGCGTAGTTAAGTCAGATAGCGGTCTAGTGTTCAGATGAGCAGGGAGAAGCGTCAGAACATGAAGTTCAGGATGCGGATAGGTAAGTAGGGCTGCCGCCGGGTTTGGGGGGTTGTATTTAGGGATGGGTGGCTGTTTTAGGTCTAACGGGGAGAATGGGGGGTTTTTCTGGAAGCGGGACAGGATTTTAGGGTTCGGGCGGGGGGAGGAGGGGCAGGGGACTTTTAAGGGCTGGGTTTGCGGGTTTTGTCAGGTGCAGGGTTTTAGGCCTCAGGGCAGTGGAAGGGGTTGGGGTAGTGGAAAGGACAGCATGGGGTTTGTTTTAGGAGTCAGGGCGGAGGGGGCTTGGGTCGGGGTAGTTTATGGTAGGGGGCGGAGATTTAGGCCTGAGGGCGGAGGGGAAGGGGTAGTTTTAAGGGCAGAGCAGGGTAGGTTTTAGGGCTCAGTGCAGGGGGGTGTTGTGGTAGTTTTTAAATAGGAGCAGTGTTTTAAGCCTCAGGGCAGTGGAAGGGGTTGGGGTAGTTTAAAGGACAGAGCAGGGTCTGTTTAAAAAGTCAGGGCGGGGAGGCTGGGGTCGGGGTAGTTTACAGTAGGGGGCAGGGTTTTAGGCCTTAAGGCAGGGGAAGGGGTAGTTTTAAGGGCAGAGCAGGTAGATTTTAGGCCTCAGGGCAGAGGTGGGTGAG
This sequence comes from Calotriton arnoldi, assembly GCA_963921515.1. Taxonomy (NCBI): domain Eukaryota; kingdom Metazoa; phylum Chordata; class Amphibia; order Caudata; family Salamandridae; genus Calotriton; species Calotriton arnoldi. Next base: position 118,741 of record CAWUFW010010045.1, on the reverse strand, counting down.
ATAGGGGGATAGGATTTTAGGGATTAGGGTGGGGAGTTAGGGTAGTGGTAATCTTTACCACGCATATCCCTTTACCAATCATGTCTTTAACACGAAATTGCATGGTAAAGGAATGCGTGGTTTAGACGCATTCGTGGTTAGGACAGCGTAGGAGAGGCACGTGTGGTTTAGCCATGAATGCCTCGGTCATAAAACCATCCCAAATAGGGGCCTCATTACAAGTGCCCCGTAGCTTGTCCCAGTAACTCCACCCCTGAGTTTACTGATGTCTGGGGCATTGGTAACTCTGGGGGTAGAGGGGTTCAGTTATCAAGTATTATGTGTGGGACCTTGAGGGTCCCCTTAGAAATTAATATTACTGGGGGATAGCGAATTCTGGTCCCTGGTCTTCTGGTTAGCCCTCATTTTCCTCTGATACTTCATCTGGAGACCCCCTGCTCGTAGCAGGTGGGTTATATGGGTGAAAAACACCAGGGCCCTTATTACAGATAGCAAGCTCTGCCCTTGTTTTTGCATCTGCACACTTTTGTACAGGTGCACCGGATGCAAACAGGGACAGTGCACCCCATTACCATTAATGTGCTGCCATCAGGGCAGATGGGAACACGCGTCAGCCTTAGGAGCAGCACACAGTTAGTGAAATATGGAGCGGCTGATTACAAACCGCTTTGTGTAGTACAGTGCAGACAGCATGCTTCCTCCACTTTAAAGAAGGGAGAGAGATTCCCTAGCAGGCAGATGCAGTGAGTGACTGAACCTGCCTGCAGGGAGATGTTTGGCACCCTCTTTCGCCACTCCAGAGGGCTGGTTTAAGGAGCCGCACTGGTATTGCGCCATCTTTTTGTGGCACACTGTCAGTGTTCCTCCGAAGGGCCTGTTTGCCTCTGCACTTGTGTCTGTAATAGGGCGCGGGCGAGGAGGCATTAATTCCTTCATTTGCATGGGTCCACACCCACATGCGAATGAGAGAAAACCCTCTGAAGATAGCGCTAGCGTTACATGTGCACCAGCGCTATCAGTATTACAGAAGCGGGCCATACAAGCGTCCGCTGCCCCTTTTGTAATATCATAGTACCCCAAGGCCGCAAATAGAGGGCGCACATGCCCGTTGTGCCCCCAAAGCACTATGTGTAATATGGCCCCAGATGCACAGATCATGTAATTCTGATGCACTGGTAACTACTGTTACCGGCCGATGAGAATTACAGGGGACTGCTTAATGAGGGAGGGATGTCAAACACGTAAATGGAATGGAAGGGGTGAAAACCACTGATTTTATTTTGTGCAATGGCATCTTTCTTGTGCACATGCGTTCAATATAGAACAACAGGAATGTGTGAATAAAGTGGGTTAAGCCTGTTTTGTGACAGGTCTCCCTGTTAAATATTACAAAATATTGTTGTGCCTTTTAAAGAATATTTATACTGTAGAAAAGACTAAGAAAATGGAAGGATAATGCAGTAACGGGTAGTCAGGAGCAGAATGGTGTCACGTCAAATTTAAAATATAAGTTTAGTGGTGAAGAGAATGGTAACTTCAAGTTGCTAATAGAATATCTTGGAAAATTAGTGAGCTGATGTACTGTGCCTTGTTTCAGTGAGAGTGAGATGTCCAGCTCTGTGGAATGCTCTAAAACTGACCCTGGGGGCCGAACCTAGGCACATGCTTCTCATGGAGAATCTGGGACACACAAGTACCTATGGAAACTTCCTACTAAAGGAGATTTGCCCAGTATACAACCTCGTTTGTTCATCTAAAGAGAGGTAAGTACCTGCACATTCATTATGAGCAAACAACGATTGCATGCGAGCAGGAACCCAGCTACAGCAAAGAGGTGGCAAGGGCAAGCTGTAAAGACTGAACAGAAAGATGCAAACAAAAAAGAAAGAAGAGGAGAGGTTACATGAATAAAGGAGAAAGTAAGAGTGAAGCAAGAAAAAAGCAAGAAATGGAGAAAATTGAAAAATGCAACAACATGAGTAATCTGAAAGTATATAAAAAAGAGCGAATGCCAGGACGAAAAGTAATTTAAAATAAAATAAAAACAAAAGAAAGAATGAATAAAAGCAATAACAAATAAAAAAATAAGCAGATGAAGGGAAAATGGAAGAAAGAAAAGAAGAAAAAGTAATTAAGGAAAATAAAAAAAGAAGAATAAAATCAAAATAAATAAGTACAGTAGAAAGGATGAAACATTAAAAAGAAAGAAGTAAAATACAAGCAAAAAGATGAAAACCAAAGGAATACTCTAAGAAGTACAGGACGAAATAAAGAATGAAAAAAATAATTATATGAAAACAATATTAAAAAAGAAGGAACAGAAATGAAAGAAAGCAAACGAAACGATAGAACAGTCAACATGTGGAAGAATAGTGAATAAAAGCCAGGAGACAAAATGTGATTTAAGAAAAGGAATTTTATGGAAGACACAACGTCAGGGAGAGAGCGAGAAGCCAAGAAACCTTTTAGGGAAGAAAGGAAAGTAGAGAAGAAAAAACAATATGAGGCAATTCTGTAATAGACTGTAATGTTTTAAGAAATGAAACACAATTTCCTTTTTTTCGAGAACGAATGAAATATTTGACGATACAATTTTCCACTAATTGCTTTGGCGCAGGAAGCAGCACTAGGGCCGGAAGGCTTCCCTCTCGGCCTGGGAGCGCTCCGCCGAGGCCTGGGAGGGCTCCAGCAGACAAGCCGGCTCTCCTGGAGTCTGGTACCGGGGCCCCTCCACTGGGCCGGGCACAGGCGGCCTCTGTTCCCCGTCATAACCAGATTAAGAGATTCCGAGCTGGGAAGGGTGGGGCGGCTGGGAGCACTCCCTTCAAGGTTGGATGGTAGGGTCTCCCTGTGCTCAAGGGTGAAGCGCTGCTGTTCATTTTCAGGGAACTGAAAGGGGGCCCTTGAAGTAATAGGGGGCCCTCTGTAGTACTTGGGGCCCCCTGCGCTGCAGGGGCCTGCGCCACACCCCTGGCACTACACATGTCTGACCAGCGCTTAATTTGAACCAGTGGTTTCCGTGCGCAGCACCGGCACTTAATCATCAACACCGGCGCTTTTCATGAATACCTGTTAAGGACACATTCATTTATGGTGGGCACAGGGAGATTAAGTGATTTGCCCACAATCACAGGATGTTGAGCCGACGCCGAGACTCGAACCTGGTCCCCCAGCTCTGAAGTTGGCTGCTCTGGCCATTACGCCTCATCGGCTCCCCACTTTTGTGGTTAGCAGTTGGTTGTGTTTTAGGCGGCGCTAACAGGAGCGATGGGCTGGTGCAAGCTGCCTCCTGACGAGAGCCCCGGCACTTATTTTTTTACAAATTAACCGCTGTGTCTGACACACTTGCAGTGAATTCTCCTAAAAGATCTCTGCACTGTTGTGACCAGCAGTGGGTGCTGTTGAGGTCATGGTGCAGGTGTGTATTGAACGCAACAGTTGCAGCAGACAGTCACAGCACATGGGTGAGCAGTGCAAACCGGACAAAGTTATAAAACACATAATTTTGCATGCAAGTGGGTGGCATTTTTGGACGGCTGTCACCAATAATACTAGAGAGGATGTTCGATGCACAGGTAGCCTTTGTGGCAAAATGTGGTGCACAGATTTGTCATCTTAAAATATCATTAGAGCTTGATTGTCTGGAAGGCCTTTTATGGCACTAAACAAGGTATTTGTATCCCAAAGAAGTACTGACCCTGTTTTTTTTAGAGTAGGTCGGGGCACACCAAATAGCAGTAAACATGACACTCGAATTCTCAAATGCTTAGAGGTCCGTGGACCACATGAGCATTTTTGAAGTTTGAGGACCAGTAGCTCCTGGGTTTTTCTATGTAGAGGAGGACAAGCTTTTGTTGGTCTAATGTGCTGTTTTTAGGTCTCGCGTACGACACTAGATTATATATATTGTGGGCTTTCCAGGAGCATACAGGTGCTTGGAGCCTGCCCATTGTTTGCCATTGGTTGGCTTTCCTGTCATTCTCATTTGCCTGCTTCTTATTCGTATCCCAGCTTGTCAATCTTCTGTTTGTCCCTCCCATGGTCTGTAGCCTCTTTACAATCTCTTTTGATTGGCTGTCTTCTATTGTATGCCTTACTAGCATTACTTTCTTTAGGTCGAGCCTTGGCAGTGCATGCGCTGCTCTGCGGCATGCTGTATTAGAGTATGGAATAGAAGCCCCGCCCACTCTCCGCCCATATTTGTCATTGACATGTGTCATTGCCCTTTGTAATGCTGGCTTCTGATTCGTTAATAGGCTTGTTAGTCCCTCCTTAGTACCGCCTTGTCTTCATTTGTAACCTCCCATGAGGACTGGCCCTTTTACTTCGGTTGTTACACAGTACGTCTTTTTCAGTCTGTAAGCACTATTTTCTTTAATGAGTTTCTCTTACTGCAGGAGGGCAGAAGGTCTCTCATGTGCAGTTGTGACCACCAGCTTGTTTATTTAACTTGTAGCAAACGGGTAACTCTTCAGGGGCCATGGGAGACAGAAGGAAGCAACTCAGCGATGCCTTCAAGCATTTAGAATGCAATAGGTCTCGCATTTGCGAGAGTTTAAGCTATTGGCATTGTAAATGACAATGCCTTTTATTTATGTTTTAAAAACCAAAACATGAATAAAAGGCATTGTCATTTACAATGCCAATAGCTCAAACTTGTGTAAATCCGAGACCTATTGCATTGCAGATGTTTGTTTCCTTTGAATTAAGCACTTCATGGGAGTGCACGTGTCTCCAGCTGTCTCCCTCATGTACGTCTCCCCCATGCACTCTGTGAGGCTCTCTGTCGTCCATGTGCTTCTCCCTGCACCCCTCCAAGTTGCGCTCACATACTTTCACAAAGTCCTTGTTGATTCTGCCTCGTGTTGCCTCCTCTCCTGTCCCTCGTGTTGCTTCCACCCCAATGTTGCTTCAGCCCCAGCCGCTTTAAAAAAAAAGCTTGTGCACTAGTTTTTATTAGGTCGAGCCTAGCGGCAGCGCGCATGCGCTGCTCGCTCTGCGAAGCATGCAGTAGTCGAGTATGCTGTGGAAGCCTCGCCTTCTCTCCGCCCATATTTTTGATTGGCTGGTGTCATTGTCCTTGGTAAATGCTGGTTTCCGATTGATAATGAGGCTTGTTAGTCCCTCCTTGTTACCGCCCTGTCGCCATTTGTTACCTCCCATGAGGACTGGATCTTTTACTTGTGACGTTACACGGTCTCCTTCATATGTCGGTAAGCACTATTTTTTTTTTATTTGCAGCGCGTTCTGCTTTAGCGGACGTGCTTGTTTATTTAATTAATTTGCCGCGCGGGCCGAAAGGGAGCCTTTCTACTCACTAATCTAACAAGCATTTGCAATGCAATAGGTCTCCCATTTACACAAGTTTGAGCTATTGACATTGCAAATAACAATGCCTTTTATTTTTGTTTTCGTTTTTAACCCCTTCCATGCTCATGACGAGCTGGACTCGTCATGGCACACAGTGGTCGTGTGCTCATGACGAGTCCAGCTCGTCATGAAACATCGCCTGGGAAATCCCTCTGGTGCGGGCACCAGAGGGATTCCCTTTATGCCAAAAGAGCCTCGGGAGCTGGGGAAGAGCTTCCCCAGCTCCCGAAGCGCCCCCCCTGGTTTCCCTGAAATGACGATCGTCGCGCACGTCGCGCTGACGTCATTTCAGTGAAATCGAAACTGAAATGAGCCAAGAGGCTCATTTCAGTTTCCTTCTACGTGCTCAGGGGCTATCTCAGCCCCTGAGCACGTAGAAAGACGGGAGAGGTATCGTTGGAAAGGGGAGAAAGCCCGGGGGAATGCTGGGTGGTAGGAAATTTGTGTCAGCCCGGTGATGCCACAACTTTCCCACACAAAAATGTGTGAAAAAAGTGATTTTTTTCAGCTAAAATTGAGGTTTGCAGGGGATTCTGGGTAAGAAAACGTTGGGGGATCCACGCAAGCCATACCTCCCTGGAATCCCCCGGGTGTGTAGTTTTCAGAAATGTGTGGGTTTGGTAGGTTTCCCTAGGTGGCCGCCGAGCACCGGGCCAAAAACCCAGGGTACCCCCTTGCAAAACCAGGTCTTTTTGTGATAGGCAATTTTGATGTTGCCTCACTACGTTTTGTGCCCTTGCCTGTCGCGGGTACTTGGGCCTCCCACACGAGTGAGACACCATTTTTATCGGGAGACCCGGGGGAACGCTGGGTGGTAGGAAATTTGTGTCAGCCCAGTGATGCCACAACTTTCCCACACAAAAATGTGTGAAAAAAGTACATTTTTCAGCTAAAATTGAGGTTTGCAGGGGATTATGGGTAAGGAAACGTTGGGGGATCCACACAAGCCATACCTCCCTAGAATCCCCTGGGTGTCTAGTTTTCAGAAATGTGTGGGTTTGGTAGGTTTCCCTAGGTGCCGGCAGAGCTATGGTTCATAAACTACAGCTAGGCACTTTGCCAAAAAAGGGTCATTTTTCACTGCGAAACTGAGGTGTGTCCACGTTGCGTTTTGTGCCGTTTCCTGTCACGGGCACAAGGCCGACCCACACAAGTGAGGTACCATTTTTCTCGGAAGACTTTGGGGAACGCGGGGTGGGTGGAAATTTGTGGATCCACGTGGATTCCAGAACTTTCCACCACAGAAATGTGTGGAAAATGTGTTTTTTTTGACAATTTTTTAGGTTTGCAAGGGATTCTGGGTAACAGAACCTGGTGGTAGGCAGTCAAGTCACCCCATCCTGGATTCCCCTGGGTGTCTAGTTTTCAAAAATGTATAGGTTTGCTAGGTTTCCCTAGGTGCCGGCAGAGCTATGGTTAAATAACTACAGCCAGACACTTTGCCAAAAAAGGGTCATTTTTCACTGCGAAATTGAGGTGTGTCCACGTTGCGTTTTGCGCCGTTTCCTGTCGCAGGCACTAGGCCGACCCACACAAGTGAGGTACCATTTTTCTCGGAAGACTTTGGGGAACGCAGGGTGAGTGGAAATTTGTGGATCCACGCAGATTCCAGAACTTTCCACCACAGAAATGTGGGGAAAATGTTGGTTTTTTGCCAATTTTTTAGGTTTGCAAGGGAATCTGGGTAACAGAACCTGGTGGGAGGCAGTCAAGTCACCCCATCCTGGATTCCCCTGGGTGTCTAGTTTTCAAAAATGTATAGGTTTGCTAGGTTTCCCTAGCAACCGGCAGAGCTATGGTTCATAAACTACAGCTAGGCACTTTGCCAAAAAAGGGTCATTTTTCACTGCGAAACTGAGGTGTATCCACGTTGCGTTATGCGCCATTTCCTGTCGCGGGCACTAGGCCGTCCCCCCACAAGTGAGGTACCATTTTTCTCGGAAGACTTTGGGGAACGCGGGGTGGGTGGAAATTTGTGGATCCACGTGGATTCCAGAACTTTCCACCACAGAAATGTGGGGAAAATGTGGTTTTTTTGACAATTGTTTAGGTTTGCAAGGGATTCTGGGTAACAGAACCTGGTGGGAGGCAGTCAAGTCACCCCATCCTGGATTCCCCTGGGTGTCTAGTTTTCAAAAATGTATAGGTTTGCTAGGTTTCCCTAGGTGCCGGCAGAGCTATGGTTCAAAAACCACAGCTAGGCACTTTGCCAAAAAAGGGTCATTTTTCACTGCGAAACTGAGGTGTGTCCACGTTGCGTTTTGCACCGTTTCCTGTCGCGGGCACTAGGCCGACCCACACAAGTGAGGAACCATTTTTCTCGGAAGACTTTGGGGAACGCGGGGTGGGTAGAAATTTGTGGATCCACACAGATTCCAGAACTTTCCACCACAGAAATGTGGGGAAAATGTGTTTTTTTTTACAATTTGTTTGGTTTGCAAGGGATTCTGGGAAACAGAACCTGGTGGGAGGCAGTCAAGTCACCCCATCCTGGATTCCCCTGACTGTCTAGTTTTCAAAAATGTATAGGTTCGCTAGGTTTCCCTAGGTGCCGGCAGAGCTATGGTTCAAAAACTACAGCTAGACACTTTGCCAAAAAAGGGTCATTTTTCACTGCGAAATTGAGGTGTGACCACGTTGCGTTTTGCGCCGTTTCCTGTCGCGGGCACTAGGCCGACCCACACAAGTGAGGTACCATTTTTCTCGGAAGACTTTGGGGACGCAGGGTGGGTGGAAATTTGTGGATCCCCACAGATTCCAGAACTTTCCTCCACAGAAATGTGGGGAAAATGTGGTTTTTTGCCAATGTTTTAGGTTTGCAAGGGATTCTGGGTAACAGAACCTGGTGGGAGGCAGTCAAGTCACCCCATCCTGGATTTCCCTGGGTGTCTAGTTTTCAAAAATGTATAGGTTTGCTAGATTTCCCTGGGTGTCAGCAGAGCTAGGGTTCAAAAACTACAGCTAGGCACTTTGCCAAAAAAGGGTCATTTTTCACTGCGAAATTGAGGTGTGACCATGTTGCGTTTTGCGCTGTTTTCTGTCGCGGGCACTAGGCCGACCCACACAAGTGAGGTACCATTTTTCTCGGAAGACTTTGGGGGACACAGGGTGGGTGGAAATTTGTGGATCCACGTCAGATTCCAGAACTTTCCATCACAGAAATGTGGGGAAAATGTGTTTTTTTGGCCAATTTTTTAGGTGTGCAAGGGATTCTGGGTAACAGAACCTGGTGGGAGGCAGTCAAGTCACCCCATCCTGGATTACCCTGGGTGTCTAGTCTTCAAAAATGTATAGGTTTGCTAGGTTTCCCTAGGTGCCGGCAGAGCTATGGTTCAAAAACTACAGCTAGGCACTTTGCCAAAAAAGGGTCATTTTTCACTGCGAAATTGAGGTGTGACCACGTTGCGTTTTGCGCCGTTTCCTGTCGCGGGCACTAGGTCGACCCACACAAGTGAGGTACCATTTTTATCGGGAGACTTAGGGTAATTCAGATTTGTAAAGCAACTGTTATTACCTATTGACTTTCGATGCATTTCTGCCTTCCAAATGAAAGACATTGTGTAAAAAGAAGTCATTTTGAAAAATGACCAATAATTCTCATGCTAGTATAGTATTCCCAATTTCGAAAATGTGCAAATATCTACTGTTTCTAAACTCTATAATTTGTTCCCATTTCAGAAATACATCGGTGTCTTTCATACCGATTTTTCCATGTATACATTTTCCCACAATAATTGATATATACCCGGTACATAATAAAAAGCCATTGCAAATTGCTGCTCAGTTTTTGACTCTGGGTTCGTCGGGTTCTTGGTGAACCTACAAGTCCTATATATCCCCACAACCAGAAAGGTCCAGCGGATGTAACGGTATATTGCTTTCAAAGAGCTGTCATAATTAGAAGAAGTTACAAGTGAAAACGTTGACACAAAAGGCTGTTTTTTTCAACTAATTTTCAATTTTTCCTATATTTAACTGTTAGTTTCTATAAAGAAACATTGATGGATCTACACAAATGACCCCTTGCTGAATTCAGAATTTTGTCTACGTTTCTAAAATGTATAGCTTTCCAGGATCCATTATTGCTTTCATACCCATTTCTCCCATTAACTGGAAGGAGGTTGAAAGCACAAAAAATAGCAAAAATAGGCTATGTCCCAGAAAAATGCCAAAACTGTGTAAAAATGTTGGTTTTCTGACAAAAGTCTGTCATTCCCTAAAAGCTGGGAAAATGGTGATTTCAGCCCCACAAACCCTTTTTTGATACCATTTGCAGGGAAAAACCCAGACGCTTTCATTTGCAGTCCTTTTTTCCCATTTTTCCCCAAAAAAACAAAATTTAGCTGTATTTTGGCTAATTTCTGGGACCCCTCCAGGGGACTCCACAAACCCTGGGTACCTTTACAATCCCCATGATGTTGGAAGAAAAGGACGCAAATTTGGCGTGGATACCTTATGTGGTCAAAAAGTTACAGGGGCCTAAGCGCGCACTACCCCATATAGCCAAAAAAGGCTTAGCACAGGGGGGGAAAAGGCCTAGCAGCGTAGGGGTTAAAACATAAATAAAAGGCATTGTCATTTACAATGCCAATAGCTTAAACTTGCATAGATGCCAGACCTAATGCATTACAAATGCTTGTGTTTTTTTAAGCAGCACAGCCTACCCGTAACACGGGCGCCTGCTTTCAGTCACTTTAACCCGGCATTATCTCGTGTCTTTTTCAAACCCTCCCCCCCCAAAGTAAAATGGAATTAGAAAGGATTAGGGAATTAAGTCATGTGAATTCCAGGTAGCACATAATCGTGTGCTAATGGGCTGAAGCTGACAACAGCACATCTGTGTTACATGTCATCTGTACTAAAGCAACCTGACAGGTTGTTTTCAAAAGCCTGTTTTATTAACACCACCACCACCACCACTACCAGTACCACAGCCACCAATACCTCTACCAGTACCACCACCACCAGTACCACCAGTACCACCACCAGTACCACCACAACCACCAGTACCACCACCACCACCAGTACCACCACCAGTACCACCACCACTACAACCACCAGTACCACCACCAGTACCACCACCACCAGTACCACCACCACCACCAGTACCACCAGTACCACCACCACCAGTACCACCAGTACCACCAACAGTACCACCAGTACCACCACCACCAGTATCACCACCACCACCAGTACCACCAGTACCACCAATACCACCAGTACCACCACCAATACCACCACTACTACCAGTACTACCAATACCACCAGTACCTCCACCAATACCACCAGTACCACCACCAGTGCCACCACCACCAGTTACCACCACCACCAGTACCACCACCAGTACCACCACCACCACCAGTACCACCACCAGTACCACCACCAGTACCACCACCACCAGTACCACCACCAGTACCACCACCAGTACCAGTACTACCACCAGTACCAGTATCACCAGTACCACCACTACCAGTACCACCACCACCAGTACCACCAATACCACCAGTACCACCAGTACCACCACCAATACCACCAGTACCACCACCACCAGTACCACCACCACTAGTACCACCACCAGTACCACCACCAGTACCACCAGTACCACCAACATTACCACCAGTACAACCACCACCAGTACCACCACCAGTACAACCAGTACCACCACCAGTACCACCACCAGTACCAGTACCACCACCAGTACCAGTACCACCACCACCAGTACCAGTACCACCAGTACCACCACCAGTACCACCACCAGTACCACCTCCACCATCACCAGTACCACCACCAGTACCACCAGTACCACCACCACCACCAGTACCACCACCACCACCAGTACCACCACCAGTACCACCACCAGTACCACCAGTACCACCACCACTACAAGCACCAGTACCACCACCAGTACCACCAGTACCACCACCACCAGTACCACCACCACCAGTACCACCAGTACCACCAACAGTACCACCAGTACAACCACCACCAGTACCAGCACCACCAGTACCACCACCAGTACCACCACCAGAACCACCAGTACCAGTACCACCAGTACCAGTACCACCAATACCACCAGTACCACCACTAATACCACCAGTACCATCACTAGTACCAGTACTACCAATACCACCAGTACCACCACCAATACCACCAGTACCACCACCACCACCAGTACCACCACCAGTACCACCACCAGTACCACCACCAGTACCACCACCACCAGTACTACCACCACCAGTACCACCAGTACCACCACCACCAGTACCACCACTACCACCACCAGTACCAGTACTACCACCAGTACCAGTATCACCAGTACCACCACCACCAGTACCACCACCACCACCACCACCAGTACCACCAGTACCACCAATACCACCAGTACCAGTACCACCAGTACCACCACCAATACTACCAGTACCACCACTAGTACCAGTACCACCAATATCGCCAGTACCAGTACCACCACCAATACCACCAGTAACACCACCGGTACCACCACCACCAGTACCACCACCACCAGTGCCACCACCAGTACCACCACCACCAGTACCACCACCACCACCAGTACCACCACCACCACCACCAGTACCACCACCAGTACCACCACCACCACCAGTACCAGTACCACCACCACCACCAGTACCACCAGTACCACCACCACCACCAGTACCACCATCACCAGTACCACCAGTACCACCACCACCACCAGCACCAGTACCACCAGTACCAGTACCACCAGTACCACCATCACCAATACCACCAGTACCAGTACCACCACTAGTACCAGTACCACCAATACCACCAGTACCAGATACACCACCAATACCACCAGTACCACCACCAATACCACCAGTACCAGTACCACCACCAATACCACCAGTACCAGTACCACCACCAATACCACCACTACCACCACCAATGCCACCACCACCAATACCACCACCACCAGTACCACCAGTACCACTACCACCAGTACCAGTACCACCAGTACCAGTACCACCACCACCAGTACCACTACCACTACCACCACCACCACCACTACCAGTACCACTACCACTACCAGTACCACCACCACCAATACCACTACCACCACTATCAGTACGACTACCAGTACCACCACCATCTATACCACCACCACCACCAATACCACCACCAATACCACCACCACCACCTCAGCGCCTCTCGCTCACTAGTAATAGCAGGGGCACTATACGAGGCCGGAGCTGCAGCTGAGACCATCCCTCCCTCCCTCCATGCGTGCCATAAAGCACAGCCCGCCCTGCACCAGGAGGTGAAGCCAGGGCCCTACTACAGCTGGAGTGTTTATTAGGCCAAAGATAGCAATGACATTACGCAATGCCACACTGCACACTCAAAACACAGAGAGGGCAGGAAATAGCCCCCCTCATGCTCTTCCTCCTGAGCCGCGACAGTGTAATCACAGTGCAAAAGGTGTTGGAGCGCTTTAAGAGAGGGCAGGAAATAGCCCCCCCCTCATGCTCTTCCTCCTGAGCTGCGACAGTGTAATCACAGTGCGAAAGGTGTTGGAGCGCTTTGTTAGCGTTTATAGCTTGGATCATATGTAACTCTCACTCAACACTTTGTGTCTGTGTAATTTACAACACTTACACATCTTCTTCACTGCACTATTTATCACTACTTTTAAGACGTCGCAGTCCGGTCTCTTCCTCTGATATTTACAATCTAACAAGCGGTCGAGAAGGCCCTTTATTGCAATGCAATAGGTCTCGCATTTGCGAGAGTTTAAGCTATTAGTATTGTAAATGACAATGCCTTTTATTTATGTTTTAAAACCCAAAACATAAATAAAAGGCATTGTCATTTACAATGGCAATAGCTCAAACTCACGTGAATGCGAGACCTATTGCATTGCAAATGCTTGTCTTTTTAGTTACTGACCCAACTTGGATGGGTAACTTCAAAGAAAAAAAAGCATCCGGGGATGCGCTGCAGCATGGCTAAAAATTATAGGCAAAGCCTAAAGGTTACAAAGGCGAAACCTATTGGCTCTGCCAATGCTTATTTTAATACTCTGCGGGTGGAAATAGACCACCGTCCGGGGCATAGCTTAGTCCGCTAGATTGGGGGAGGGTGGAACAAAGATTTCCCAACTAGCACTGCCATAAAATGGCAAAATGGATGAAAATAGTCTTACATTTAAAAGGCTTCTCTGCACCAATTAAGTGCCATCCAGTTCTTTGTTTATTCTTGGCTTGTTTTGTGTGAGAGGGAAGAGGAGTGTATACATGCTCTACAAAGTTTAATGGAGGAGTGTTTCTGTGATCTGAGAGCTGCTGATCCAAGTGGAAACCCAACCAAAGACACTGCTAGTCCAATTGTAGGCCCCTGGACTCAACTACACACACCAGAATCAATTTTTTAGAGGGGGTCTCACACCCCAAACACCCCCGAGCTACACCCCTGGCCACCGTGTGACAGCTTTGTACTCCGCGGATTGAAGTAGGACCCAGCATGTCAGTATGACAGTTGGCGGGAGATGGGGTGGGGGGGACGCTTGAATGAAAGGACCTGTGCACAGTGCACACGGATTTAAAATTTATCCTTTGGGCAACGGGCAACCATCAGAGGTTAATCAGACCCTGTCTGGCAGATTTGCACCTATGTACCCCTAACAGCAATCGTGCAGCCGTATTTTGCGCAACTTGGAGTTTACAAATAACTGCCTTGGGGGCACTTAGGTAAAGTGAGTTGCCATAGTCCAGGTGTGAAAGAATCAGAGCCTGAACTACCAGCCTCCTCGAGGGCTGAGGGAGTAGAGGCAGGATCTTGCACAATATGTGCATGATTCCAAAACAGGTGGCAGACAATTTAGTCACCTGGGTTTCCATGGTCAGAGTTTTTTCCAGCCACACTGGCCCTTTGGGTATGAGAATTACTCGAGAGGATCATAAGCTCTGTCTTAGCTCCATTGAACTTAGGGCAGGAATTGTTCATCCAGCTGGCAACCTACTCCAGACAGGGTCCCAAGGTGGTCACTGAAGGGTCCGCGTCTGGGGCAAGTGAAAAAAACGGCTGGGTATCACCCGCGTAGGAGACGATAGAGATCCCAAAGGGAGTTATGAGAGCTGCCAGGGATTGCAGGTACATGTTAAACAATGGAGGACCAAGAGAGGACCCTTGCGGATCTCCACAGGTAACTGGTAGAATTGCTGATGAACAAGTCTTATCAAAAACTTGGAAGGATCCATCCCTCAGGAAGGAGCCGATTTAATTCAGGGCTTTCTTTGCGACACCGGCCTTACAAATCCTATCTAAGGGCCTCATTACGAGTCTGGCGGCCTGAGGACCGCCAGACTCGCGGGTGCATGGCACTGGGGTCCAGTCACCGCCGCACCGGCGGTCCGACCGCCCCATTACAAGTTGAGCGGTCCGACCGCCATTGCACTGCCACAGCTGCCAGGGAACAGCCGTTTCCTGGCGGTGGCGTGGCGGTCAGGGCCTCAGTAATATGCTGGTGGTGCCGCTGCGGCACCGCCATGCATATTACGAGTTTTAGGACCGCCAGCAGTGTCATGGAGGTCTTTCCTCCATGAAAAGGCTGGCAGTCCTGAAACTGTTGCCCATGTGCATGGAGATGCATGCAGGGGGGCACAACATGTGTCCCCCTGTGTGCATGCACTCCAGTTCCTGCACGGCATGGACTTTACAGTAAATGCCATGCAGGAACTATTTTTGGTGTTCCCATTGCAGTGCCCATTTTCAGAGGCACTGCAGTGGGACAGCCAAAAAAAGCCTGCCTGAAATAAGGAAACTTGTAATCTGAAAGGCGGTGTGACAACGGATTTGGCGGTACAGGAGCGGGCCGCCGGTGTGGCGGTCTACTCTCGCACCGCCAAACTCGTAATTAGGCCCTAAGAGTGTTAGGTGATCTACGGTGTCGAAAGCCGCGCTAAGGTCAAGAAGTATAATAGCAACTGTGGCCCCTTGACCCAGTCTCTTTTTCGCATCCTCCACCACTGCTAAAAGAGTAGTTTTGGTGCTGTGCTTAGGCCAAAAACCGGTTTGCGTGTGGTGTAGGAATGAATTGACCTCGAGGAATTCAAAAAGATGCCCATTAACATATTTTTCTACCAACTTGCCTATGCCTGGGAGCAAAGAAATAGGACGAAAATTCCCCAGGCATGTTGGGTCAAGGTTGGGCTTTTATAGAATGGCTTTATCCATGGCATGCTTCCATTGTTGGGGCACCAGACCCTTCTCTAGGGAAAGGTTGACCATCTCCAGCAGGGTGGGGAAGATAGTCTCAGCTCCAAGAGCAAGAATCCTCGGAGGTGCGGGGTCGAGGGAGGATCCAAATTTAATTTTGCTAAACAGGTCAGCAAGGGGAGAGGATGTAGCCTTACGACTAGAGCGGTCGACCTCGAAGCTGGGGAACCAGGTTCGAGTCTCGGCAGGGACGCTCAACATTCTGTGATTATGGGCAAATCACTTAATCTACCCGCGCCTAACAAAAATGTATGTGTCCATCTGTAACAAAACTGGGGCTCATGTAAAGAGCTCTGATACCTGATATCTTCGGGTCGAGTTCGTGCTATATAAAACTCTAAAAAAAAAAAGTATCCAGAGGGAGGGGGGTAATTGCATCAGGTAGGATGGGTTAGACTTCTTGCTGCAACCAGGGCGAGTGTACTTAGGACTTCTCTCCCTCCTTTGAAGGGAGAGGTAAATATCTGATATTTCAGTATTGAAATAGGTTGCCAGTGCGTTACATTTATGATTGGAGGGTTCAGAAGGTAGTCCATTGGGGTTAGGTTCCAACAGTGTTCCTACAGCCTCTTACCTTTCTCATCTGCTGGACTGCATACCAGAAACTGGTGAACTGCTAACCTGCTGTTTATGACCACTTAGTCCTACCCCCTCCCCCAAGAGCTGATTGTAGAACAGCCATCTTTTTATACTGTTGTGCGGCATTTCATAGAATTTCAGCCTGCCTGTAGGAATCCTACCTGCAGCCACCACTTTTCAGCATGTGGTTGCCAGTATATTCATTTCCCTATCCTTTTTCTCCCTTCCCCGAGGCTCCCTGGCTGCCACCCCACACCAGGCTGGGGACCAGGCTCACCATCACCATCAACCATTGTGCAACATTTGCCTTTCGGACTCCTGCCACTGCAGGGGCATGAACATCAATACACCGAAATGTTAGGGGTAGTAGAAGTGACATCCTGCACCATCTGGCCCTTGATGATGATGGAGCGAGGTAAATGAAAAATTTTGAAACACCCCAAATTAACACTAATGAACTAATATTATTAATTGTTTGACGTACTAACCAACACTTTACACCTTTTGGTAAACACTTATATAAATGGGAATAAATAATAATTGCAATTTATGTGCAAAATTAACTTATTTACAATTGTAATGTGAAATAATATTAATATAGTAATTTGCGTATTAAGTAGAGCAAAATCGCATGATTTGTGCTATGTAGTAAAATTGTATTGTGGCAAAAGAATGCAGATGGTAAGTAAACATGGCTTTAAATGTCGCTTCTGCTAGGTAACACCTAACTGGGGTACTTAGAATGACGGGTGGGAAACAGAAAGGCTTATTTTCTTTATTTTAATTATGATTGTGTTTGTTTTCATAATAGTTTGTTTGGGCCTGCTAGGCCGTGCTGCGAAAATGGCTGCCGAAGCAGATGAGGTCAATGTGCAGACACAAAGATGGCCTCTAAAGCGGAAGAAAGCCACAAAGCTAAGTCACGTGGATAAACTCCAGCCCGGAGTGAGAAGTGTCAAGGTCAGGATGACCTGACTTGGGGAGAATGCCAAGAGAGACTCAGCACGCATCCGTGAGAATGGACGCTAACAACTAAAGAATTAACAATAGATCGTTTAGAAATGTGACTAATGGAAATGAAACATTAAATGAATCGTCAATTGGACTGCTATTACCCAAAGGTCATGTGAAAGTATAATCCTTAAACAATTTGAGAACTGGTTTGAACAAGGAGGGCAATGAGGTGATTCTTGCCACACCTCCAATGGACCAATTAGCGTGATTCTCGCCGCCAAAGATTGCAACTTTTTGTTTAGTAAGCTAGCAGTAGGGTATAAGAGGACCTGCTCTTAAGTAGGAGGAGCGCTATTCTTGCATTATTTTTGAGCACTGAACGTTGACGCTGAAGAAGCTGCTGCTATTTTCTTTAGGCCATTTTCTTATAGAAATGTTCATTTTGGACTTTAAAACTTGACTGGGAAAAGGAACGAGATCGATGCGGGAAACTTGTATGGGAGATCCGTCGAGGAGGCTTCTAGCGGGACAGACAGTCAGTTTTGGGATTTTCTATGCTGTGATCTACAATTTATCTGCTTTGGTGAACATTTCATTCTCCATGGGAGAAGGGTATGCATTAAATTCTTTTTAAACCTTAATTCTTATATGCTATTAAATGTATTAAAATAATTAATAAACTTGAATCTCACTCATGCATTTAAGAAAATAGATAAACTTTATTCTAATTAAATTAACGAGTCTGTGGTTCTTTAAGCTCAATAATAAGTGTAATGATTATCGGGTTTTAAATGTGATTGAGCTGGTCTTAATCATCATCAACATATTCTACTAGTTGGTCCATCGACCAAAGAGCGGAATACCTTGATGTTTTAGAACCGACAGGATTATGCTGAGGGTGTAAAATGCTTAATGTATTATCCTGTTAAATGTTAACAAGGTATCCCGTTCCTCCAGCAATTTTGTTTTTCTTCTCCAAAGTGTAAGTGGATGTGATCCAGGGAATAATTGAGAAGAGTGTATGGTTATGCGGTGTTTCGGGCCCCACCGTCATATAGTATAAGTGTTGTAAATGATCTGTACCTGGATGTCGCGTCCAAAGGAGAAGAATTTATATTAGCCGCGCTGGATCAGATTTCTTGGTAGCAGAGGATGGTTACTATAGATTAGTTTGGTGATTATCGATTATTGATTATTGATTATTTCATGTCTAACACTTCATGTTGAATTGTACTATGTTATATGTAAGTCGGAAATTTTGAAGCTTCCGGGAAGTAGGAAGTGGACACGTGTGGCAAGAGAAGTCACACGGAATAGTGCATTGTCTGATTTTTCAAATTGGTGATAACACAGGTTGTGTTATGATAGGGACATTTCTGGTATAAAACGTGTATGAGTGAAATAGCAACCGGTTTTCTTGTGAAACTCTGGCCTTAATTCTCAGGAGCAGTATAGTCTCCACATGTGTTTTATCCCCAGAGAAACGGGTTTATCCCTTGTTTGAAAGAAGGGTAAGGTAGAGGGAAGTGCTACACTTATCGAACAAATCGGTATTCTTGCGAGACAGAATAAGCTATCTCTTTTGTTTAGCGAAAACAGACAATGGAAATGTGTTTTATGTTGTAACTAATAAAATTCAGTACAGAAATACTTGCCGATAAATTTTGTAAAGGAGGGGTCAGGAGTAGAACTGACGTAGACTAAGACCGCGCTGGTATTGGCCAGTGGTGGAAAACAGAGAGCTTTCCGATTGGTGCATTTAGTGAGAATACGCGCTGGTATTGGCCATTTGAGAGTGACGTAGAAGCTCTCGGATTGGTGCGTTAGTGTGAGATGCGCTGGGATAGGTCAGAATAATATATAGTAAACAGAACCGAGTTGTGAGTTTGTCAGAAGAGAAGAATCGTGAAATATGGCTTATTATGAGTACTGTAGAGAGAAACCGTCATGGATGGCGAAAATTAAGAACTTTTTCAAGAAAGGCAAGAAGGTGGTGCCTAGAGAAGGACAAGTAATTCCTCCGCAGAAAACGCCAGCTTCTCATATGATGCTGAAATATGGTTATCATACTTGCATTTGGTTAGAGAATTGGACAAAATATACTCAGAATGATGGAGTATTGGCTTTTCCGGAAAATGGTTCATTTAGCACAGCTGTACTTCGAATTTGAGAGAGAAAATGATGAAACTTGAGCCAAAACCTAGACCGACACAGTTTGAAGCACTAGGTGAATGGGAAGATGAGATGTATGAAAGAGAAAGACACAGAGGTGCAAAGAATTATAGTTTAGTTCATGGAAGAGTATGGGGAGTGAATCATGAGGACAGGATGAGACGTTGGAGATACGCTAATATGACAGATGGTTTGTTTCCAGCCATAACAGCTGAGGAAGTTACAGGGAAAAAGCGTACCGAGAAAAAGAAGCATGTAGCAACTGAAAGGTGTGGGTATGGAGGTAGCGAAACGGAGGACGAATTGCTGGAAGATATTTTAAACAGAAAACCACCTCCATATCAACAGAATTCTGCGGTGGTGACACCCAATGCACCACCAATGGAAACTGGGAGGAATAAAAGCCCCGAACAAAGGTACGATATAAATAGGTCAAATGAACAGTTAGAAACTCCAGAAAGTGAAAAGACTGACAATGGTAATGCAGCCGAATTAGCAAAAACCACAAGAGAGTTGACTGAGAAAATAAGAGAGTTAACCATGAATATGGAAGCTGTGACTGTGCCAGTGACAATAGGACCTGTAATACCAGTTTTTGAAAACCAAAGAATAGATGAGCATTCCTTAACTATCCCAATGAACTCAAATATGCAAAGAATGAGAGAAGAGATAATTACTGAACCTAGAGAAACAAGAAATTTGATTAGCTCATATAGACCAAGTCCGCCTACTATCCTGACAGTAAACGAGAGTGAGATAAAAAGGATTCCTATGGGAACATAGTCAGCATCTGAAACGCCAGAGAGAAATAAAAATTGGATAGAAATAAATAGTACACCTGTAGGTCCAACACCAGAAGAATTAAATGAATGGATGAGAAATTTGCAAAAGAAGGATGCAGAACCGCAACCATTGGATGTAATCAGGCTAAAGATAGATATGGAAGAGTTGATTTTAGGGACTATTGGTACAGAGAAATTGAAAACATATCAGGATGAAGAGGTCATGTTCTTATGTAAGAGCATTACTTGGAGAGCTAGAAATCATGAAAAATTGGAAGAGACAGCGAATGAACTAGGAGTAGAATTTGTAAAGGTTAAGAGTTTGCAGAAACCATATAGGGTAGATTTTTGTGAAAAAGATATAGAAAATCTGAATACATCAGGACGACTGACACAGATAAAAGAACTGATTGTTTTGTTGAGAAGATGGGGAGATGTAGATAGATGGAAGAGCAGATGGACCAAAAGAAAAGAGGGAACAACCGATAAAGCGTCTTTGGCTTTTACGGTGAAAGAAAAAGAACCAATAGTGAGAGAATGTCCAATGAGAGAAACTCCAGGAGGTAGTTATGTACATTTCCCATGGTCCAGACAAGATATATTGTCATTTACAAATGATTTTCCGAAATTAAGAGAAAAACCTGTAGAATGGTACAGACAAGTGGAAAGATTTGTCAAAGTTTCAAAAGTATTGTGGGTAGATTTGGATGGATTATTTGACATTGTAGTACCAGCAGATTTATGGGCAGAATGTAAGATTACCATTGATTGGCCAACAGTAGAATATCCTAGAGATGTAAAAACTGGAGCGCCAGGTCCAGAAGTTATGAGAAAGTATGATCAAGTTATTACATTTTTGAAAAACAAAATTCCACCCAAAGAAACTGATTGGGTAAAGATTGACAGAACTACACAAGAGAGTAAGGAGTCTGTACACGCCTATTATGAGAGGCTACTTTTGGTTTTTAAACAGTATTGCGGTTATGAGACTTTAAGTGAAAAGGACATGAGTCATTTTGTATACAGATTTGTTTATGGATTGAGACCCGAGATAAGTGAAATGATTAAACAACATATGTTGTGTTGGCAGAACAGTACTGTGGATGAGGTATTGAGATATGCTAAATATTGTAGTGATGACATTGAGTGTAGACAGCGTAAATTAAAAGAAAAAGCGATGTGGGCACAAGTAAAAGTTGCAGAAAAACAAGAAACTCAAATGAATAATCCGACTAGTGAGACAGGACAGATTAAAACCAAACCAAACATAGGTAAAGGAAAAGGTCAAATGAGTATAGAAGAAGCCAAAAAGAAGTGGCCCTGCCACAATTGCGGAAAATGAGGGCATTGGAGAAACGAGTGTAAATTCCCTCCAAAGGCTAATACAGAAAATCAATCATTAAATCCACAGGTGCAGAGTGAGGTGAGTTACCAACAGCTGCAGCAACCACAGGTAGTTACTCAACAGAGTCAGGTGCCGCAACCACCTCTTCCCAAGAGTGTAAACCCTCAGAGACACAGTGCAGAGACAGGATTCTACGGAGGAGAGCAGGTAACAAAATTGCTGCACGCAGCTGCAATATCACAGTATTGGTTACGGCAGGATGGGAATGAATCGGATGAATGTTTATGACGGTGCCTAGGAGAGGAGGAAGAGTGCGTACTTGGCGCGACTCTAGAGGTAGATCAGTCAGGTCCATTTGTGGATGTCGAAGTGAATGGTGCAAATGTTACATTCCTTGTGGACACTGCAGCTACCCGTTCTACTGTTAGATCAGTGGAAATTTCAAACCTTCCTCTCTCAGGTGAATATATCCAAGTTGTAGGTGTTTCAAACCAGCAGATTAGAGCGCCTCTTACCAAACCAGTAGAGGTGAAAGTCGGACCTTTCAGAGAAATGCACCGATTTGTGGTGTGTGATTGCAGTCCTGTAAACTTGTTAGGACGCGATCTGCTTTGCAAAATGAATTGTACCATTTATTGTACCCCGGATAGGATTGCATTTCAGACACCAGATGAAGATGTACTGTATAAAATGACAATGGCAGAACTAGAGCCAGGAGTGAATGACATGTTTCCTGTGTTTGATGTAGAGAAAATTCCAAATGAGTTAAAAGAAACAGTCAGATCTGATGTATGGGATTTTACAGGCGAAGATATTGGATTAATGAGAGTAGTAGACCCTGTAAAAATTACTGTAAGAGAAGGAACAAATTACCCAAATACTCCATGGTATAAATTGACGGCAGAAATTATTGAAGGAATAACACCCGTAATCAATAAAATGATTGAGCAGGGAATTTTGAAAGAAATAATGAGCAGTCCATGTAATTCTCCTATAATGGGACTGAAAAAGCCAAATGGGACATATAGGATAGTCCAAAATTTACGAAAGGTAAATAAAATTGTTATTCCTTGTTGTCCAATTGTGCCAAACCCCGCTGGAATACTGTATCAGATCCCACATGATGCAGAATGGTACACTGTCATTGATTTATGCCATGCATTTTTCTCTATTCCATTACATCCAGAAAGCCAACCGTTATTTTCGTTCCGGTTCGGAGAGCGTATTTTGGCATGGTGCCGAATTCCTCAAGGGTATACAGAAAGCCCCTCAATCTTTAATCAGATCCTAAAAAGTCTTTAGAAGATTTAAAAATGCCTGAAAAATCTGTGATGGTGCAATACATTGATGACCTGTTAGTGGCATCAAGAACCAAAGAAGCATGTGTTACCGACACAATTGCTTTGTTGAACCATTTAGCCGAAGGAGGACACAAAGTGTCCCTGTCAAAACTGCAATTTTGCCAACAAGAAGTACAGTATTTAGGTCATAAGATAGAAAAAGGAATGAGAAAGGTGACAACAGAAAGAATAAAAATTATCCGAGGAATGAGAGCTCCAATGACACAGAGAGAAGTCAGAATGTTCCTTGGAATGGTTGGGTATTGTCGACAGTGGATAAGTGGATTTTCATTGATTGCAAAACCATTACAGCGATTGACAAAAAAGGATGTTAAAGATCCGTTTGAATTGAATGAGGAAGAAATGAAAGCATTCAAAGAATTGAAAACAAGGTTGTGTGAAGCTCCGGCATTGGGAATGCCTGATTATGAAAAAGAATTTGAGCTGTATTGTAGTGAGAGAGATGGATGTGCACTTTCAGTTTTAGTGCAACGACATGGAAAAATGAAAAGACCTATTGCATATTTTTCAGCTGTTCTAGAGCCAGTGGCAAAGGCGTTGCCTGGTTGTCTGAAAGCAGTAGCTGCTACTTGTGTGAGTCTGGAACAAAGTGAAGGCATTGTGATGGGATATCCACTGAGAGTATATGTTCCACATTCTGTTGAAATTCTTCTGACTAGAACCAAAACCCAATTCATGACACATAGTCGGCTGACTAGGTATGAAAAAGTGATTTTGAGTGCAGACAATGTAACGATTGACAGGTGCACAAGTGTGAATCCTTCAACATCACTGCCAGATGAAGGAAATGCAGAGGTTAAAGATGAAGTTGATCATCAATGTTTGGATGTACTTGAATTCTGCACAAAGCCCCGACCAGACATTAAGGATGAGCCCTTAAAAGAATCAGATTATGTGATGTTTGTGGATGGTTCATGTCTGAGGACGAGTGAAGGAGTTTTGAGTGCGGCGTATGCTGTGTGTACAGTAGCTGCAATAATGGAAGCATCTTGTCTGAGGGGGATACGTTCAGCCCAAGTGACTGAGCTGATTGCTCTGATTCAAGCGTGCAAACTGGGAAAGAATGTCCGGATTACGGTGATCACGGATAGCCAGTATGGCTTTGGAGTGGTCCACGTTTTGGACAGATCTGGTCTAAGAGAGGTTTATTGACGTCTGCAGGAACTCCGATCAGAAATGGTGAGTTTGTGAAGAAATTGCTTGAGGCGATACAGCTGCCTAAACAGATCGCAGTGGTGAAGTGTGCTGCACACAAAAATGAGGCGGATTACATTACCGTGGGTAATAGGTATGCCGATGAAATAGCCCAATATTGTGCTAGAAATATGGTTTCATTAAACCGGAGAAGAGAAAGAGAACATGTTTCATGTCCATTGTTGTTTACTAACATTGTCGAAACATGGGATGAAGTAAGACAATTACAGGAAGAGGCAAACGAAGAGGAGAAAGATGGTTGGATAAAATCAGGTTTCAGGAAAAGAGAGGAAGATGATGTTTGGGTTTACAGAGATGAAAGACCAGTTATGCCTGATAGCATGATCTCTAACATGGCATGGATGTACCATGGACAAGCTCATATAGGTAGGGATGCCATGATTAGGCTTTTTAGACAGACTTGGTACAACCCAAAATTCAGAGCTATAGCTGAAAGTCTCTGTCAAAGATGTCTTACATGCCAACAGATAAACCCAGGAAGAAAAACAGTAGTGAGTCTAGGGACAATAGGACATGAATGAGGTCCTTTTACCAGAATGCAACTAGACTTTATTGAAATGCCCCCAAGTAATAGATTGAAGTATGTTCTTGTGGTCGTTTGTTTGTTTTCTCGTTGGGTGGAGGCCTATCCGACAAGAAGGAATGATGGAGTTACTGTAGCGAAACTCCTGCTGAGAGAATTCATTCCGAGATACGGCTTTCCAGTAACGATTGAAACAGATAGAGGAACACACTTCCAAAATGAACTGATCCAACTGATATGTGAAGCTCTTGACATACAACAGAAATTACACTGCGCTTACAGACCAGAGGCTTCTGGAGTGGTAGAACAGGTAAATGGAACAATAAAGAATAGGTTAGGGAAAATGTGTCAAGCCACAGGACTCAAATGGCCTGATGCCCTACCATTGGTACTGATGACTATCAGAAGCATACCTGACAGAAAAACAGGTCTAAGTCCCCACGAAATAATCATGGGACGATGTAGGAGAGTAGGATCTGCTTCACATGGGTACCCCCACTTTTTGCTGATGCTTCACTGTTTTTCGACCTTAGTCTGGCTGGGGCCCTGCTAATCAGAACCCCAGCCTAGCTGCTTCCTCTCTAAAATGGTTTCCATGTGCCTTAGGCACATCTCTGATTGGAATCTGGAGTGCCCTTATAAGTCCCTAGTATATGGTATACTATGTACCCAGGGCATAGGTACCTCAGAGGCCTACCAGGGGCTGCAGCATGTATTGTGCCACCCCTGGAAGGCCATCCAAACTGACACCCCAGGTCTGCTACTGCAGCCTGGGTAAGGTGGTGCATGCACCCCTTACTGTGATATAGGTTACCTATATCACTATATACATACACACATATAAACTTATAAGTCACTCCTATGGCAGGCCTTATCAATCCTGAAGGCAGAGTGCGTGGTTCCTATGTGAGAGGGTGCCCCTGCATGAGCAGGGCCCCTCTGCAGCGTTCGGAGACCCTTCTCTGATGCTGTTTGTAGTGCAGCCTGACCATATACTCTTAAGCGCATTATAACCTCGCGTTAAATGCTAACTTTGGAATGGCTGCACCGAAACATGTCGTGTTTGGTATGTATCAGTGTGGGGTTTTTAGTATTGACAGGAATAATGGCGCTCAAGCTAATTCGCGCTGAGTTTATGTTAAACTAGGAGTGTGAACGGTGCAAACCAGGTCAGGGGATATGCCCTAAAACCCCCGTGATGGTATGGATAGAAATCCACACAAATGAAGTAGGTACAGTCCCGGGCACACGTAATGAGGATATAATATCAGGAGAAATGTCTCATACTGCAGAAATGTAGAGGGTCTACACCAGAATGATAATCATAGGTGTTTAATATAGTAACAGAGCATAAGCAACCAGCCAAAACAAAAGCAACCAGATGGCCATCTTCCGGAACCATTTTCCTTCCTGAACAACACTTCTCCCAGTTTCCTGTACTCCGGCGCATCCGCCGTTGTCGTCCTGGACTACTGACCTGGCACGCCTAATTCTATATTCCCCCCTGTGCTACTTAGCACTTGGTCATTTTCGTCGCCACAGACTGCATCAACTTTTCTGAAGGTCAATAGTCCTCTTTGGCTTATCCGCCGCCCGGCGATATCCGTCTTCCTTTCCTTACATTTGGCAGTAGTCCACCTACCGTGGTTCGCACTGCTCTTCATTGCCGTTTTGGATTCTTGAACGGTCACTTGAATCCACCTTGTTGGCACCGCCTTTCAGCCCTGAAGAGTCACGGGTTACTACCCTGTGTGACGAAACACGTGTCGGCTGGTTGCTTTTGTTTTGGCTGGTTGCTTATGCTCTGTTACTATATTAAACACCTATGATTATCATTCTGGTGTAGACCCTCTACATTTATGTCGTGTTTGGTGTCAAACATCTTGGAATACTACCCCCCCCGCCAATTATGGCGGCGGGGGTAGCATTCCACCCTTCTAGAGGGAGAGACATGTTAACCCTGGCCTGGCCGGTAACTTCTTTCTAAAGCCCTGGCATCACAAAATGGATGCTGCTGCCACAGACACAAGTCTGGCCTCCTGCTGCTGGACGAAACTCCGGCAGGGGAGGCCTGGACAATAGGTTTCCTGTCCCAGGGAGGTGTGACCACCTCCCCAGACAGGATAGTGTGTATTGGGGCTGGGCGGGAGCACTTTCGGGTGCTTTGAAGTCCTGCACTGGGGGCACACTTGGTGTCCCTGTGCATACCCCAGTTCAAACCGGATCAGGGGCTTGCAGCCCCTGCTTTGGCATGAACTGGACAAAGGGAAAGGGGTGTAGCCACCCCTCTGCCCTGACCCACCCATAGGTGGGGCCACAGAGTAGTCCAACCCCTAAACTTAGTATAAGTATAGGAACCCAGTCCTTAGGACTTTAGATTATCCCTGGACGAAACTCTGACACAGAATCCTGGACCTTCGACGCTCTACTACAAGATTAGAGGACAGAAGAATCTCCCTTGGGGTCAAGGAGTGACTCCCCTGCTTGGCAGGCACCAAAGAAGCAATTGTCCGGTCTGCATCGCCTAAGCTCCCGTTGGACGCCGAAGTCTTTGCATCACCCGAGGTGGATTTCCAGACTTCCCCGAGGCTGTCCTGAGTCCCCAGCAAAGCTGAGGCCCGTAGCTGTCGTGGGTAACGTGGAATCGTGACCCCTGGACACCGCACGCATTTGCTAGTGCATCCTCTTCTGGGTCTCCCACGAAGTTGTGCTTTGGGCTCCGAGTAGCCCTAGCCTCCAGCACCAACTGCACCGAAGATCACTGGCTTCCACTCCACGAGTGTCCTGTGAGCCAGCTCCACGTGCACCGTTTCGAGGCTCCTTCGCGGTCACTAGCCTGTTGGCTAGTAGCCCTTCACAAAGGCCAATCCTTTTCTTCTTGGGCTCCCTGGTTGCTCCAGGCTTGCCCTCACTTATCCTTGCTGGGTGAGTTCCTCAGATCTTGCTGGTCTGCATCATCGTCAATCTTCATCTACACCAAGACTTGCCGTTGCCAAGGCTTGTTGGGTCTAATCCGGTCGCCGACACCTCAGCACTCAACAGACATTGTGTACCAGCCCGAATCCTGCTCCTGGTCGCCGACAACGCCTCCTGGACCTCGTGGCTGAAGAGTCAAGACGACCATCAACCTACCTGAAGCACTCGACATCGGTGGGCATCTGCTCATCGCCTTCCTGGTCACTGGCTAGTGACCCAGACTCTGTCCCCTCTGCTTTCAGGTTCTTCAGATCTCCGATCCACCTTTGGATCCACCCGGACACTTTCCACTTGGTCGCCAGCAGCACTTTGCCGCAGATCGCCATTCAAATCGACGACAAAACCCGACCCCGAAAGGCACCTATGCACCCGGCTTCCCTGGGTGAGGTAACAAGAGTACTCCAGTGCTCCCGTGGGTAGAGGCTCTAGAACGACCTAGTTCTCAAAGGGTTTGCTCCAAGTCCTTCTTTAAGTGTCCCTTTTCTTTAATTTCCAAACCGCGACTTTCTCCATAGAAGTTAACGGCGATTCGCGGCTGTGTAATTACACTGCACGCGTCCCCCGTGGGTCCCCTGTGTCACTACCTTGGGTGGTTCCTTGTGGTCCAAGCACTTCTAGAGGCTCTAGGCCTAGTGTCTAGCTCAGTCGTGGTTCTTATACCACTTTATTGGTATATGGTTTGGTACGCCCCTAGGGCCCAAACGTGTATTTGTGCTATTACTGTGTTTAAATAACTTATAACTTATGTACTTCGAACTCTAGCCTCATAAAGAGACTAGAGGGGTGTGTTTAGTAATAAATACATATATTTTGAATATATACCTGGTGTGGTGCTCTTTCATTTGATCACTCAAGAGATTATAGACTGGTAAAACAAGCTGCTTTACATTCCTTCAAGACTTAGCCTGAAGGCTGCTCTCCATAGCTACCACTAGGATAGCTTTCAATAAAGGTTGTCTTTAAACTATCTCCAATAAGGGGTTGTTTGGACTGGTGCAAGGTGCCCACTATAATTAGTGGACAGCATATGCCAGGCCAATTTCTCACATTGGTGTGCAGCGTGTGGGATTCCAGCTTGCTATTGTTTTACCAGATAATCTCAATTGAATTGATCAACTGAAAACCACTAAAGGTACCTAAGGTACATATAAATTAAGCTTAGTATACAGTAAGTTCTACTGAACTTAGAGTTGTGTGTTAAGGGATCGCACACCCTTTCTACAACTCAAGAGAGTTTAGTAGGCCACACTAGAGTAGGTAGTGCATACACCACACCTCACTAGTGATCTCTTCAAAGCCAGGACCCAGTGAGTCCTTGCCAGAAGCCCCTGGGCTTCTTCCCTCCAAGTATGATACACTCCCATTCTTGGAATTGAGAGCCTTATGCAATTTGAGGAAACTGAAGACAGGCCAAAGCCCCACCACCCAACATCTGAGAGAGATATTAGAGGCTTATGATCTCAGCAGGCCCTTAGGGACTGAAGGGGTAGGAGCAGAGGGTGGGGCAGAAGATGAGGATGGGGCCAGGGGTAGCAACACCCCCAGCCCCCCCTCTGGAACTGCCCAGGAGGGTGACAAGGACCCTGACCTGGAAAACCCAATTCCTCCTGTGGATGAGGAGGAGGCTCAGGATGACCTCCACTTTGTCCCCCCAGGAAGGATTGTGAGTGTGCCCAGAAGGTCTAGATCTCCTTCCCAGGAGTCTAACCACTCTGGCACCTCAATAGGGACCTCTATCTCCTCTCATAGGAGGGAATCCTCTCATGAGAGGAGAAAGAGGCTGATTCAGTATGAGGAAGCTCAGCTTGAACTCAGAAAACAGCAATTGGCTATAGACAGGGAGTCCCTAGATCTCTACAAAGAGAGAAAAAAGTTGGGACTAGAGTCCCATGGTGGCAGCAATGTCCCTAAAGATAGGGAAAGGTCTTATGACCATAGAAACCTGAGCAAGATTGTCCCTCCCTACCAGAGTGGGGATGACATCCACAAATGGATAACTGCTCTAGAGAGGGCCTGTAAAGTACAGAAGGTCCCTCAGGAGCAGTGGGCAGCAATCTTGTGGCTCTCCTTTGCAGACAAAGGTAGAGACAAGCTCCTCACTGTAAGAGAAGAGGATGCTGATAATTACAAGGTCTTGAAGAGTGCTCTTATTGATGGGTTTGGCCTAACAACTGAACAATACAGGTTGAAGTTCAGAGATGCCCAAAAAGCACAGACTCAAGACTGGGTAGACTATGTGGATTGTTCTGCTAAGGCTCTGGAAGGCTGGTTGATGGGCAGTAAGGTGTGTGACTTCACAGGCTTGTACAATCTGATAATGAGGGAGCAGATTCTTAATAACTGTCAAAATCAGCTGTTGCATCAGTACCTGGTGGACTCTGATCTGACCTCTCCCCAAGAATTTGGAAAGAAGGCAGACAAATGGGTCAGAACCAGGGTGAGGCAGAAGGTACAGAACCAAGATGGTGACCCTAAGAAGCAAGATTCTAAGAACTCTGATAAGGGCGGGGAGAAGGGTAAAGATCAAAAGTCTTCACAAGGCCCCCAAAAATCTTCTTCAGGTGGGGATTCACAGTCTACCAAAGGGAAAGGCCAAAGAAAACCATGGTGCAAGGTCTGTAAGCAAAAGACCCACTGGACCAGTGATTGCACCAAGTCCAAAGACTCAAGTCCAGCCCCCACCAATGCCCCTAAGGCACCTGTTCCCCTAGTACAGTTACAGTTGGTGGTGGGAGTACTACAGCCAAGGGTTTAGTAGGGTTGACCCTGGGTACTGAGATGGGCTCTGACCTAGTCAGAGAACTCACTCAGGCTGTGTTAGTCTGTGATGGAGGCATGGATGTGACCTCCTCTGTGAGTCCCAGTAATCTGGGCAAGTACAGACAACAGCCTTTAATCAATGGACGAGAGGCTTTGGCATTTAGGGACACAGGGGCAAGTGTCACCATGGTGACACAAGAACTTGTGAATCCTGGGCAAGTTATACTTGGTGAGATGTACCAAGTGACCAATGCTAACAATGTCAGAACAGACCATACTCTGGCAGTTGTTAACTTCTCCTGGGGAGGGGTAACTGGCCTTAAGAAGGTTGTGGTAAGTGCAGACCTACCAGTCGAATGCTTGCTTGGCAATGACTTAGAAACTTCAGCTTGGGCAGAAGTGGAGCTCAGGACCCATGCAGAAATGCTGGGGATCCCTGCAGATGTGTTTGCTGTGACCAGGTCACAAGCCAAAATGTCTAGCACTGAACAGGCCTTGGATTCTGGAATAATGGACCAAGTGCCTTCCAAGAGGAGGAGTAGTAGGGTAAAGGCAGTGCCTTCCCCCTTGGCTCAGAAGGAAGATCAGTCCCTTTAGGGGGATGATCTCAGGCCTGAGGAAGGAACTGTCCCAGAGGAGCTTGAACCTGACCAGGTTGAGTTCTTGGGGACAGGGGGACCTTCCAGGGCAGATCTGAGCCAGGAGCAGCAGAGCTGCCCCTCTCTTGAACCCCTCAGACAGCAAGCTGCTGCTGAGGCCGCTGGGAAAGCTAGTGGTCCCCATACTGTGTATTGGGATGATGGACTCTTGTACTCAGAGTGTAGAGACCCCAAGCCTGGTGTTACCAGGAGGTTGGTTATACCTCTGAAGTTCAGGGGCTTCCTATTGACCGTAGCCCATGATATTCCCTTAGCAGGTCACCTGGGCCAGAACAAGACTTGGGACATAATTGTCCCTCACTTTCACTGGCCCCACATGTCTGAAGACACCAAGGAGTTTTGTCGCTCCTGTGTAACCTGCCAGGCCAGTGGCAAGGCAGGTGGCACTACAAAGGCCCCCCTGATACCACTACCTGTGGTGGGGGTTCCCTTTGAAAGGGTGGGGATTGACATTGTTGGTCCCATGGGTCCCCAAACAGCATATGGGCACAGGTTTATCCTGGTGGTAGTGGATCATGCCACCAGGTACCCAGAGGCTATTCCCCTTAGGACCACTACAGCACCTGTGGTGGCAAGGGCCCTCCTTGGAATTTTCTCAAGAGTGGGCTTTCCTAAGGAGGTAGTATCAGACAGGGGTGCTAACTTTATGTCTGGATACTTAAAAGCAATGTGGAAGGAGTGTGGAGTGACTTACAAGTTCACCACACCCTATCACCCACAATGCAATGGTTTAGTTGAGAGATTCAACAAAACCTTGAAGGGCATGATTAAAGGGCTCCCAGAAAAGCTTAGGCGAAGATGGGACATACTCTTGCCCTGCCTTTTATTTGCATATAGAGAGGTGCCTCAGAAGGGGGTTGGTTACAGCCCTTTTGAACTTTTGTTTGGCCACCCTGTCAGGGGTCCACTGTGCTTGGTGAAGGAAGGATGGGAGTTACCTCTCAAGCCCCCAAAGCAAGACATAGTGGACTATGTACTTGGTCTCCGCTCCCGGATGGCGGAGTATATGAAAAAGGCAACTAAAAACCTTGAGGCTAGCCAGGAACTTCAAAAGGCCTGGCATGACCAAAAGGCTGTACTGACTGTTTATCAGCCAGGACAGAAGGTGTGGGTGTTGGAGCCAGTGGCCCCAGCAGCTCTCCAAGACAAATGGAGTGGCCCCACACTATTGTTGAGCAGAAGGGTGAGGTTACCTACTTAGTAGACCTAGGAACACCCAGGAGTCCCCACAGGGTTCTCCATGTCAACAGGTTAAAACCATATGTGGACAGGGCAGACATGGGCTTGCTCATGGCTACTGATGAAGGGCAGGAGGAAGAGAGTGACCCACTCCCTGACCTGCTCTCACAGAACCCTGACGATGGGTCAGTAGATGGTGCAGCCTTGGCAGGCAGCCTCACTACCCAACAGCAAACTGATTGTAGACAGGTGCTCAATCAGTTTAGACACATGTTTTCACTGACACCCAGTCAGACCACCTGGTGCACTCATGAAGTGGACACTGGGGACAGTCTGCCTATTAAAAATAAGATTTATAGGCAACCTGACCATGTCAGGGACTGTATCAGGACTGAAGTCCAGAAAATGTTGGATTTGGGAGTTATTGAACCCTCAGATAGCCCTTGGGCTAGTCCAGTGGTCCTTGTGCCAAAACCTCACACCAGTGGTGGAAAAAGAGAGATGAGGTTTTGTGTGGACTACAGGGGTCTCAATGCAGTCACTAGGACTGATGCCCATCCAATACCAAGGGCAGATGAGCTAATAGACACTTTGGCCTCAGCCAAGTATCTAAGCACATTTGACTTGACAGCTGGCTACTGGCAGATCAGACTAGCTGATGCTGCAAAGCCAAAAACAGCATTCTCAACCCCTAGTGGGCATTATCAATTTGTGGTGATGCCCTTTGGTCTGAAGAATGCACCTGCCACTTTTCAGAGGTTGGTGAATACAGTCCTTACAGGTCTGGAAGCCTATAGTGCAGCATATCTAGATGATATTGCTGTCTTTAGCTCCACCTGGGAGGATCCACCTCAGAAATGTTTTACAGGCCCTGCAAAAGGCAGGCCTGACTATCAAGGCCACCAAGTGCCAGATAGGGCAGAGTCAGGTTGTGTACCTGGGCCACCTTGTGGGTGGAGGCCAGGTTCAACCTTTGCAGAGCAAGATCCAGACCATCATGGACTGGACTGCTCCAACTACCCAGACTCGGGTGAGAGCCTTCTTAGGCCTGACTGGGTACTATAGGAGATTTGTCAAGGGGTATGGATCAATAGTGACACCCCTGAATGACTTAACTTCCAAGAAAATGCCCAAAAGGTTCAGTGGACAGTTAGCTGTCAAAAGGCATTTGATGACCTGAAGCAGGCCATGTGCACTGCTCCCATTCTACAGAGTCCTGATTACTCCAAGAAGTTCATTGTTCAAACTGATGCATCTGAATTGGGGGTAGGGGCTGTACTGTCACAATTGAATGAAGAAGGTCAGGATCAGCCAGTAGCTTTCATTAGCAGAAGGCTGACCCCTAGAGAGAAACGTTGGTCAGCCATTGAGAGGGAGGCCTTTGCTGTGGTCTGGGCTCTGAAGAAGTTGAGGCCATACTTGTTTGGTACTCACTTCCTTGTTCAAACAGACCATAAGCCCCTCTTATGGCTAAAACAAATGAAGGGTGAAACCCCCAAACTGCTTAGGTGGTCCATTTCCCTACAGGGGATGGACTTCACAGTGGAACATAGACCTGGGAGTAACCATGCCAATGCAGATGGACTCTCTAGGTACTTCCACTTAGAACATGAAGACTTAACTGGGCAAGGTTAGTTTAATGTCCCTACGTTTGGGGGGATTGTGTAGGAGAGTAGGATCTGCTTCACATGGGTACCCCCACTTTTTGCTGATGCTTCACTGTTTTTCGACCTTAGTCTGGCTGGGGCCCTGCTAATCAGAACCCCAGCCTAGCTGCTTCCTCTCTAAAATGGTTTCCATGTGCCTTAGGCACATCTCTGATTGGAATCTGGAGTGCCCTTATAAGTCCCTAGTATATGGTATACTATGTACCCAGGGCATAGGTACCTCAGAGGCCTACCAGGGGCTGCAGCATGTATTGTGCCACCCCTGGAAGGCCATCCAAACTGACACCCCAGGTCTGCTACTGCAGCCTGGGTAAGGTGGTGCATGCACTCCTTACTGTGATATAGGTTACCTATATCACTATATACATACACACATATAAACCTATAAGTCACTCCTATGGCAGGCCTTATCAATCCTGAAGGCAGAGTGCGTGGTTCCTATGTGAGAGGGTGCCCCTGCATGAGCAGGGCCCCTCTGCAGCGTTCGGAGACCCTTCTCTGATGCTGTTTGTAGTGCAGCCTGACCATATACTCTTAAGCGCATTATAACCTCGCGTTAAATGCTAACTTTGGAATGGCTGCACCGAAACATGTCGTGTTTGGTGTCAAACATCTTGGAATACTACCCCCTGCCAATTCTGGTGGCGGGGGTAGCATTCCACCCTTCTAGAGGGAGAGACATGTTAACCCTGGCCTGGCCGGTAACTTCTTTCTAAAGCCCTGGCATCACAAAATGGATGCTGCTGCCACAGACACAAGTCTGGCCTCCTGCTGCTGGACGAAACTCCGGCAGGGGAGGCCTGGACAATAGGTTTCCTGTCCCAGGGAGGTGTGACCACTTCCCCAGACAGGATAGTGTGTATTGGGGCTGGGCGGGAGCACTTTCGGGTGCTTTGAAGTCCTGCACTGGGGGCACACTTGGTGTCCCTGTGCATACCCCAGTTCAAACCGGATCAGGGGCTTGCAGCCCCTGCTTTGGCGCGAACTGGACAAAGGGAAAGGGGTGTAGCCACCCCTCTGCCCTGGTGGGGCCACAGAGTAGTCCAACCCCAAAACTTAGTATAAGTATAGGAACCCAGTCCTTAGGACTTTAGATTATCCCTGGACGAAACTCTGACACAGAATCCTGGACCTTCAATGCTCTACTACAAGATTAGAGGACAGAAGAATCTCCCGTGGGGTCAAGGAGTGACTCCCCTGCTTGGCAGGCACCAAAGAAGCAATTGTCCGGTCTGCATCGCCTAAGCTCCTGTCGGACGCCGAAGTCTTTGCATCACCAGAGGTGGATTTCCAGACTTTCCCGAGGCTGCCCTGAGTCCCCAGCAAAGCTGAGGCCCGTAGCTGTTGTGGGTAACGTGGAACCGTGACCCCTGGACACCGCACGCATTTGCTAGTGCATCCTCTTCTGGGTCTCCCACAAAGTCGTGCTTTGGGCTCCGAGTAGCCCTAGCCTCCAGCACCAACTGCACCGAAGATCACTGGCCTCCACTCCACGAGTGTCATGTGAGCCAGCTCCACGTGCACCGTCTCGCGGCTCCTCCGCGGTCGCTAGCCCGTTGGCTAGTAGCCCTTCATGAAGGCCAATCCTTTTCTTCTTGGGCTCCCTGGTTGCTCCAGGCTTGCCCTCACTTACCCTTGCTGGGTGAGTTCCTCAGATCTTGCTGGTCTGCATCATCATCAATCTTCATCTACACCGAGACTTGCCGTTGCCAAGGCTTGTTGGGTCCAATCCGGTCGCCGACACCTCAGCACTCGACAGACATCGTGTACCAGCCCGAATCCTGCTCCTGGTTGCCGACAACGCCTCCTGGACCTCGTGGCTGAAGAGTCAAGACGACCGTCAACCTACCTGAAGCACTCAACATCGGTGGACATCTGCTCATCGCCTTCCTGGTTACTGGCTAGTGACCCAGACTCTGTCCCCTCTGCATTCAGGTTCTTCAGATCTCCGATCCACCTTTGGATCCACCCGGACACTTTCAACTTGGTCGCCAGCAGCACTTTGTCGCAGATCGCCATTCAAATCGACGACGAAACCCGACCCCGAAAGGCACCTATGCACCCGGCTTCCCTGGGTGAGGTAACAAGAGTACTCCGGTGCTCCCGTGGGTAAAGACTCTAGAACGACCTAGTTCTCAAAGGGTTTGCTCCAAGTCCTTCTTTAAGTGTCCCTTTTCTTTAATTTCCAAACCGCGACTTTCTCCATAGAAGTTAACGGCGATTCGCGGCTGTGTAATTACACTGCACGCGTCCCCGTGGGTCCCCTGTGTCACTACCTTGGGTGGTTCCTTGTGGTCCAAGCACTTCTAGAGGCTCTAGGCCTAGTGTCTAGCTCAGTCGTGGTTCTTATACCACTTTATTGGTATATGGTTTGGTACGCCCCTAGGGCCCAAACGTGTATTTGTGCTATTACTGTGTTTAAATAACTTATAACTTATGTATTTCGAACTCTAGCCTCATAAAGAGACTAGAGGGGTGTGTTTAGTAATAAATACATATATTTTGAATATATACCTGGTGTGGTGCTCTTTCATTTGATCACTCAAGAGATTATAGACTGGTTAAACAAGCTGCTTTACATTCCTTCAAGACTTAGCCTGAAGGCTGCTCTCCATAGCTACCACTAGGATAGCTTTCAATTAAGATTGTCTTTAACCTATCTCCAATAAGGGGTTGTTTGGACTGGTGCAAGGTGCCCACTTTAATTAGTGGACAGCATATGCCAGGCCAACTTCTCACAGACGAGCAATGAGACAAGCACATGTACCTGTCAACAAACTGCTGACTATAACTGATGATCTCGTAATGGATTATTGCAAAGGATTGGCTGATGTGGTGCATTCTGTGTTTCATCAGGTTGGACCGGATGCGACCACTCTTGAAAGAAAACCAGCTCATGATTTGAATCCAGGAAACTGGGTCCGCATAAAAGTCCACAGAAGAAGAAACTGTTTGGTCCCTCGCTGGGATAAACCACGTCAAGTGATCCTGGTGACAACAACTGCTGTCAAATGTGCTGGAGTGAAAAACTGGGTGCATGCCAGCCATACTATCAGAGTTCCAGATCCTGAAGCTCGACCTGTAAGTCGACATCTGGAGATATCTGATACCAGTTCAGCATCCAATGCAGAAGTCGAAACAAGCAGGGTTCCAGAACCTGAAGATCGACCTGTAAGTCGACATCTGGAAGACCCAGGTACAAATCTAACCACAGAAGAAGAATTCGAAATAGCAAAAGTTCCAGAACTTGAAGATCGACTCGAAAGTCGACATCTGGAAATATCAGATACTAGTTCGACATCTGAAACAGATCAGTCAGATGGTGATGAAAAGCAAAAGAATAAATGGAAACTTGACATCATAGACGAAGAAATTGAACCAAGAGACAGTGACATTGATCAGCCAAGCACAAGTTATGATAGAGTTCCTTCAAAGATTGTCGAATTAATTGAGGAAGGGATAGATTCGGATAGAGAGATAGAAGAGGAATCGGAAGAACCACGAGGAGCAATAGGGACAGATCAACAAATAAAAGAACAGGGAAATTTAGAATCAGATAGAGAGACCAACGAGAATCCGGAAGAAACTCGAGGAGGGATAGAAATAAGTGTCCCACAGAAAAGACACATCAAAGTTCAGATTTAAATAATGAAGGAGAAATCATAAGGTTCAAAGTAAGAGGAAGTGAAATAAGATCTGAAACAGAATCAGAAGAAAGGAAAGAAGAGAGAAAGCAGAGACTAGGACCAAGAAAGAGGACATGTGTTAGACCTGTCAGCCCTAGGGTGGTCTTGCCCTGTTTTTTTTTCCCTTTTGCGCCTCATTTTTGCCACCATATTTTTACTGGACCTAGCTCTCCGGGCGCCTTGCCACTGCTAGCCAGTGCTGAGGTGCAGGTGCTCTCCCACTCAAGATGGCTGCCACAGGCCCCTGCTACTGCAGAGGGGCCTTACACGCATACACACTAGTAGCCAGGGTCAGGCTGGGACATAGGGATACAGTATCCATTCCGTCCCCGCCTCTGGGCCACATAGCCAGACATGTAGAAGGTTCCAGAACCTTCCGGGCTGTGGGAGGAGTTATGTTTTGCCGCCTTTGGGAGGGTCACCTGACCTAGGGGTATAAAAGGCTTGGAGGGAAAACTTTTTAGTCAGTTGAGATGGGGCACCACTGATCCTGGGAGAACCTCCGCCGGAGTACAGGCTTTAGGGCCTAGGGGGGAGACCTACACTACTGCTGCTGACAGGGCTGAGGCCCTGCTGTAGTAAGATAGCTGAGGAACGCCCACCACCCACTGACCTTGCCCAGTGTGAGGGGACCCTGGGAACCACCTTCAGCGTGCTGGGAGGAACATCAAGCACTCCCAGAACCACCAACTCATCCTCCCCCCCTCATAAGAAGAAACTTCTGACAAGAAACTTTTGACAAGAAACTTATAATAAGAAACTTCTGACAAGAAACTCCTGACAAGAAACGCCTAAGAAGCAACCAATCTGGAACAGTCGCAAGACACCTTAATTTGAGGAGGCCTGATCGTCCAGCCAGGCCTGAAGCCTAAACTGCCCAACTGGGGATCACCAGGTAAAGCGCCGTACCCTGAAGCGCTAGACCTTCACCCCCTATCTATTCCTGCCTGCTGCTGGGCTGCCCCCAAGTACTTTTCCAGTCAGCCCTGCCCACAGGCTGCTGGTGCGCCCCGCGTTCTGTCTCCACGAGGGAGAAACTGCCCCCCCCTCAGGTCACTGACCTTGTGAGGAAATCACCGCCGCGGCCGCCGCCGCGTGAAGAGAAGTGCTGCTGTGAGGAGAGGCCCTCCTCGAGGCCGTGTGGTGAGGTGCGCCGTCCGTGCCCTCACCGAAGGAAGCGCTGAGGTGAGGGAAGCCCCTCGAGTGGATGTGGTGAGGTGCGCCATCCGCGCCCTCACCGAAGCCTCTACATATCCCCAAAATCATCGCCGCCGGGCCCGGGGCCCCACCGCCGCGGCCGAAGAAATCACCGCCGCGGCCTAGCGCGATCCGCAAG
Organism: Calotriton arnoldi; assembly: GCA_963921515.1. NCBI lineage: Eukaryota > Metazoa > Chordata > Amphibia > Caudata > Salamandridae > Calotriton > Calotriton arnoldi. The sequence goes on along the minus strand of CAWUFW010010045.1, from coordinate 79,926 downwards.
GCCTCCAGGCCCCGCCGACGCCGTTGCCGAGCAACCGGGGACGCCGGCCGCGCCCCCAGGAAGGCCGCGCAGCGATTGGACGCCGGCTCCCGCCACGCCCCCAGCGCCGACGGAGCCCGAGGAAGAGCCCCGGCCGTGCAGAGGGAGACGGGGAGCCGGCCGGAGAGGACTGCCGGCTCCCGCTCCCATTCCCGAAGTCCCTGAAGCCCGCCAAACCCACTCACCTGATCCCGGGGGCCGGAGGAGGGTGATACCGGCACCCGCAACGTGCCGCCAAGTCACTTCCCTGATCCCGGGGGCCGGAGGAGGGTGATACCGGCCCCCGCAACGACCCATCATTCCGGCCAGAAGGCCGAGGTACCCCGACCGGGCCCCGCCCTCCAGAACACGGGCCGGGCCTGGAGTTAGCCAGTCGCTAAGAAGCGCGACCAACGATCAAGCACCAGGTGAGCCCAGGAGGCCCCTAGGGCCCACAAAAACGCCACTGGGGGCCGGGGGCCACCATTAACCCCTAAATTAACCGTGTAACTTTCCCCATGAGGCGAGGCCCCGGAGAGGAGTGGGCCTAGCCTGGAATTAACCCCTAAGGGACATAGAAGCCCCAGGATACAGGACATGTTGAGGGGTTCCCCACAGTGTTTACTAATTTAATGCAGATGCCTATTGTAATTACTGCCTAGGCCTATGCTTTTAACTGCAAAGTCTTTACCACAGGGGGAAAGTGATTAATTGAATTGAGCTGAAGTGTACACCGCCAAGAGTTGAAGTGTTTTATGTTACAGGTGTACTGGAATTGCGACGCCCACTGTACTGAATGTGGGTGCGCCTAGATTAATGCAGGCCTATTGAAATGTAACGTGAAAAGCCTTCTTTTAAGTAATTGAATATGCTTGAAGTGAACTGCATGTTTAGGCCCATGTTTTATTAATGCACCGTGTGATCCTTATTGGTGCTACGTTTAAGAGAGAATTCCTGCGGCCTCTTAGTGGCCTACAATGTTGATGAGCTATGATGCTTTATTAAGAATGTGCACCAGTTGAGTAATGCAATGAATTTAAATGTAGATCTGAATTAATCTGCCTCATCTGATGCTACCTTGATTTATATATAAAAGATCTTGATTTTAAATACACAAGCCTGGTGTGGTGTCATGTTATTGCGTTCGCATTCCTGATTCAGAGTAAGAGTGTGCTGCACAACTGCCTTACACATTGCCTTCGCGTGCTTTCCCGCCTCGCGCCATGCTACCGTGGCGGACTCGGTAAACCCGGTTCCAACATTTGGTGTTCAGCGGTTGGATAAGGACTGGTGTTTGTGCAGCACCCTACAGTGACTCAGTGTGCGCCGCAATTAGACACCTATTGTAATGCAAGTGCTAGGAATTCTTTTGTAATTGCCGATTGTGTACATTCCTGCGTTAGACCTGCTACCTACAGTCTAGAACCCTTTCCCTAAATTGTCTGGGACCCCACCTAGGAGGATGGAGTTTGAGTTAGCCAACCTAGAAAGGTATACAGTGACACAGCTCAAGGACTTCTGCCTAGAGAGGGGGGTGGCCGTCAAGCGAGGCGCCAGGAAGGAGGTGCTTCAGAAAGCTTTGAGGGCATGGGTAATGGCCCACCCGGAGGGAAGAGGGGACGAGGAGCAGGGGGAGGCAGACAACCCAGGAGAACTGGACCTACTGCACATTGATGTTAGCGAGAATGTGTTGCCAGGAAGACGTTCCAGGGCAGGCAGTAGTGCGTCAGGGGGAGTTTGTCGGCAGAGGAATTTGAGGACAGGAGGGAGGAGAGGCGATTAACATTAGAACTTGCTAGGATGGAAAGAGAAGGAGAACAGGCAAGGCTAGCCATGGAGGAAAGGAAGCTTGCGCATGAGCTTAGCCTGAAGGAACTAGAGCTCCGAGCCTTGCAGATGGAGATGCAGGGCAAAGTGAATGGTGGCAGCGTACCTGCTGGGGTTCCACAGGAGCCCAAATTCTATCTACCAAGAGCGGTGATAGCCAGTTTTAGTGTAGGTGATGACATCGACAAGTGGTTGGCGGCGTACGAGGTGGCTTTGGTGGCCCATAGAGTTCCTGAGAGCTACTGGGGGGAGGTCTTTACAGGTACATACCTCCACTAGTAAGGGACACACTTTTAACTTTGGATAAGGGGGAGCAGACTAACTACCCTATCATGAAGGAGGCCCTGCTCAAGAAGTTTGGCCTCACCCCAGAGAAGTACCGCCAAAAGTTCCGCAACAGCCACAAGCTTCACACACAAAACTGGGTGGATTTTTTTGATTATGCCTGGAAGGCATTGGAGGGTTGGGTGCGTTGCAGCAATGTTGACAATTACAAAGGGCTGTACGACCTGTTCTTGAGAGAGCACCTCCTGGAGAAATGTTTTGCGGAGCTGCGCCAGTACTTGGTGGACCGCAAGCTGACCAATCCTAGGGAGTTTGCAGAGGAGGCAGACACGTGGGTCAGCATTCGGGTGTCCCACAAGGGAGCCGGGGCGGACCCCCCGAAAGGTGGACAGGGGCTCCCCCAGAAGAAAGAGGGGGGAGATAAAAAGAGGGAGTTCTTTAAAGGCCCCCAAAATAGACCGCCTGGGAGAGGGGTAGGTTCCCCATCCCAATCTGGATTCCAGAAACCCACTTATCCTGACAGGAGTCAGCAGCCCAGAACTGTCCGGTGCTACGAGTGCGGGGAGGTTGGACACTACAAGGGGGATCCCCAGTGTCGCAAGAGAACCCCAGCCCCCACAGGAGGTAGGAGCCCCGGGGTGGCCAGTGTAGCGCTTGGGGAGGAGTTGTCCCTAGGTAGGGGAGGTGAGTGGACAGGCTTGACCTTAGTTTCCCTGGGGGATAGAGAGATAATCCCACGGGTTCAGGTACCCGCAAACACTGCCAAGTATCGGCAGAGGGTCCTCGTGAACGGGGAGGAGGTGGAGGCTCTGAGGGACACAGGTGCCAGCATGACGATGGTGAGACGTCAGCTGGTGTCCCCAGAGCAGGTGATTACTGAGGAATTCCACCCGGTTGTTATGGCTGATAATAGCCTGGGTCATTACCCCGTGGCCCAAGTTCCCTTTGAGTGGGGAGGAGTATCAGGTCTGTTGAAGGTTGCGGTGAGCCCTGCCATGCCAGTTGACTGTCTGCTGGGCAACGACTTGGAACATACTGCCTGGAGGGAGGTAGAGTTCAATGCCCATGCTGAGATGTTGGGATTACCAGGATGGACTTGCGTCGTCACGCGGTCCATGGCTGCCCGACAAGGAACTCAGCTGGGGTTGGAGCCTGAAATAATGGCCCAGCCCACTGCTGGACGAGGAGATGTCCAGGAGGAGACACCCAGTGAGATGGATGGGGAGCCCGCGGAGGTGACCCCGGAGTCCGCTGAGGTGGTTGGTGTTCCCGTGGGGGACCTGCCGACCCCTGCAGAGTGGCAGGTGGAAGGAGGGCCTACCCGGGAGGAATTTTGCCGGGCGCAGAAGGAGTGCCCTACGCTTGAAGGCATGCGGCAACAGGCCGAAGCCCAAGCAGCTGGAACCGAGACTGGTAACTACCATGTCTACTGGGAGGATGGTCTCCTCTACAGTGAGCCTAAGGCTCCGGTGCATGGGTCATCAAGGGCCGTGGTGGTCCCCCAATGCTACCGAGCCTTTCTGCTAGAGTTGGCACACGAAATACCACTAGCAGGACACCTGGGCCAAGACAAGACGTTTGCGCGTCTGGTCCCACATTTTTACTGGCCCAGGATGCGCGTCACTTCTGACACTTTTTGCAAGACTTGCACCACTTGCCAAGCGAGCGGCAAGACAGGGACGAAAGTGAAGGTCCCTCTAGAACCTCTCCCAGTTGTCGATACCCCTTTTGAGCGGGTAGGGATTGACATTGTCGGGCCATTGGACCCGCCACCTTCTGCAGGACATAGGTTCATTTTGGTGCTGGTAGACCACGCCACCCGGTACCCGGAGGCAATCCCTCTGAGGACCATCACTGCACAGGTGGTGGCGCGGGCCCTGATGGGGATTTTTACCCGAGTGGGATTCCCCAAGGTCGTGGTGTCAGAGAGGGGCACGAATTTCATGTCGGCCTACATGCAGGCCATGTGGAAGGAGTGTGGAGTGACCTACCGGTTCTCTACTCCTTACCACCCCCAGACGAACGGGCTCGTGGAGCGCTTTAACAAAACCTTGAAGGGGATGATCAGGAGCCTACCCGAGGACTTGAGAAGGAAGTGGGACGTCCTCTTACCCTGTCTGCTCTTCTCCTACCGAGAGGTGCCGCAGAAGGGGTCGGTTTCAGCCCCTTTGAGCTGCTCTATGGCCACCCCGTTCGGGGGCCCCTCAGTCTTGTCAAGGAGGGGTGGGAGAAGTCATCCTCGAAGCTTCCCCGTGATGTGGTCAGCTATATGCTGGCATTCCGCAGCCAAGTGGCCAAGCTGTGGAAGGAGGCCTCGGACAATCTAGAGGCTAGTCAGGCCGCCATGAAGAAATGGTATGACCGGAACGTTCGGACGGTAGAGTTAGACGCTGGACAGAAGGTGTGGGTCATGGAGCCAGGAGAGCTTAGCGCCCTCCAGGACCGGTGGACTGGGCCGTTTGAGATCTTGGAAAGGAGAGGCCAGACCACATATGTCGTCGATGTGAAGACCCCACGTCAACCCCACAGGGTGTTCCACGTCAACCGCCTGAAGCCCCACCAGGAGCGTTCAGAGCTCACTCTCCTAATGATAACAGATGGAAGTGAGGAGGAGGAGAGTGAGCCTCTTCCAGACCTTCTGGCGGCCCATGAGAAGGATGGTTCGGTAGAGGGAGTGGTCCTCGCCCCATCCTTAACCCCAGAGCAACAGAGGGACTGCCGCCAGGTCTTGGGGCAGTACGCCTCGTTGTTCTCCCTCACGCCTGGGATCACGCACCTGTGTACCCATGATGTGGACACAGGGGACAGTCCGCCAGTAAAAACCAAGTCTTACCGGCTGTCCGATAAAGTCAAGGCTAGTATCCAGGGTGAGGTTACCAAGATGCTAGAACTGGGAGTGATTGAGCCTTCCAGTAGCCCTTGGGCTAGTCCGGTGGTGTTGGTGCCGAAAGCGGCCCCACCGGGCACCACACCAGAACTTCGGTTCTGTGTGGATTACCGCGGACTCAACTCAGTCACTAAGACCGACGCTCACCCGATCCCTCGGGCGGATGAGCTCATTGACCGGCTGGGAGCAGCCCGGTATCTGAGTACCATTGATTTGACGTCAGGCTATTGGCAGATCGCCATGGCGGAAGGAGCAAGGGAGAAGACTGCATTCTCCACCCCCGAGGGCCACTTTCAATTTCGGGTGATGCCCTTCGGGTTGAAAAATGCTCCAGCCACTTTCCAGCGGTTGGTGAACCAGGTGCTGTCTGGCCTAGAGGCCTTCTCTGCTGCCTACCTGGATGACATAGCTGTCTTCAGTAGCAGCTGGGAGGACCATCTGGAGCACCTCCAGGAGGTGCTACAGGCTCTGCAACGGGCTGGTCTAACCATCAAGGCCAGCAAGTGCCAGATTGGACAGGGATCTGTCGTGTACCTGGGACATCTGGTGGGCGGAGGTAAGGTGCAACCCCTCCAAGCCAAGATTGAGACCATCTTGGCCAGGGAGCCCCCCCAAGACCCAAACAGAGGTCCGGGCTTTTCTCGGCCTCACGGGGTACTACCGCCGGTTCGTCAAGGGATATGGAACCATCGTGGGCCCATTGACGGAATTGACTTCAAAGAAGCAGCCACGCAGAGTCATCTGGACGGCTGCCTGCCAGGAAGCCTTTGAAACCCTCAAACGTGCAATGTGCACCGCACCGGTGCTCAGGACTCCAGACTTTGGACGGGAATTTATCGTGCAGACAGACGCTTCTGAGCATGGCATAGGAGCTGTGCTCTCGCAGCTGAATGACAATGGCCAAGACCAGCCAGTGGCCTTCATTTCCCGAAGACTACTCCCCCGGGAACAGCGGTGGAGTACCATCGAACGAGAAGCCTTTGCCGTGGTTTGGGCTGTAAAGAAGTTGAGGCCATACCTTTTTGGTTGTCACTTCCTGATCCAGACCAACCACAGACCCCTTCGCTGGCTCATGCAGATGAGAGGCGAAAACCCCAAATTGTTGACGTGGTCCATTTCCCTCCAGGGGATGGACTTCCGGGTGGAACATCGACCCGGTGTAGACCACGCCAACGCTGACGGTCTCTCCCGGTTTTTCCGCCTTAGCGACGAGAACTCCCTAGAGGTTGGGAAGCTCTCCCCTCTTTCGGCTGGGGGGGGACGCGTGTTAGACCTGTCAGCCCTAGGGTGGTCTTGCCCTGTTTTTTTTCCCCTTTTGCGCCTCATTTTTGCCACCATATTTTTACTGGACCTAGGTCTCCGGGCGCCTTGCCACTGCTAGCCAGTGCTGAGGTGCAGGTGCTCTCCCACTCAAGATGGCTGCCACAGGCCCCTGCTACTGCAGAGGGGCCTTACACGCATACACACTAGTAGCCAGGGTCAGGCTGGGACATAGGGATACAGTATCCATTCCGTCCCCGCCTCTGGGCCACATAGCCAGACATGTAGAAGGTTCCAGAACCTTCCGGGCTGTGGGAGGAGTTATGTTTTGCCGCCTTTGGGAGGGTCACCTGACCTAGGGGTATAAAAGGCTTGGAGGGAAAACTTTTTAGTCAGTTGAGATGGGGCACCACTGATCCTGGGAGAACCTCCGCCGGAGTACAGGCTTTAGGGCCTAGGGGGAGACCTACACTACTGCTGCTGACAGGGCTGAGGCCCTGCTGTAGTAAGATAGCTGAGGAACGCCCACCACCCACTGACCTTGCCCAGTGTGAGGGGACCCAGGGAACCACCTTCAGCGTGCTGGGAGGAACATCAAGCACTCCCAGAACCACCAACTCATCCCCCCCCTCATAAGAAGAAACTTCTGACAAGAAACTTTTGACAAGAAACTTATAATAAGAAACTTCTGACAAGAAACTCCTGACAAGAAACGCCTAAGAAGCAACCAATCTGGAACAGTCGCAAGACACCTTAATTTGAGGAGGCCTGACCGTCCAGCCAGGCCTGAAGCCTAAACTGCCCAACTGGGGATCACCAGGTAAAGCGCCGTACCCTGAAGCGCTAGACCTTCACCCCCTATCTATTCCTGCCTGCTGCTGGGCTGCCCCCAAGTACTTTTCCGGTCAGCCCTGCCCACAGGCTGCTGGTGCGCCCCGCGTTCTGTCTCCACGAGGGAGAAACTGCCCCCCCCTCAGGTCACTGACCTTGTGAGGAAATCACCGCCGCGGCCGCCGCCGCGTGAAGAGAAGTGCTGCTGTGAGGAGAGGCCCTCCTCGAGGCCGTGTGGTGAGGTGCGCCGTCCGCGCCCTTACTGAAGGAAGTGCTGAGGTGAGGGAAGCCCCTCGAGTGGATGTGGTGAGGTGCGCCGTCCGCGCCCTCACCGAAGCCTCTACATATCCCCAAAATCATCGCCGCCGGGCCCGGGGCCCCACCGCCGCGGCCGAAGAAATCACCGCCGTGGCCTAGCGCGATCCGCGAGGCCTCCAGGCCCGCCAACGCCGTTGCCGAGCAACCGGGGACGCCGGCCGCGCCCCCAGGAAGGCCGCGCAGCGATTGGGCGCCGGCTCCCGCCACGCCCCCAGCGCCGACGGAGTCCGAGGAAGAGCCCCGGCCATGCAGAGGGAGACGGGGAGCCGGCCGGAGAGGACTGCCGGCTCCCGCTCCCATTCCCGAAGTCCCTGAAGCCCGCCAAACCCACTCACCTGATCCCGGGGGCCGGAGGAGGGTGATACCGGCCCCCGCAACGTGCCGCCAAGTCACTTCCCTGATCCCGGGGGCCGGAGGAGGGTGATACCGGCCCCCGCAACGACCCGTCATTCCGGCCAGAAGGCCGAGGTACCCCGACCGGGCCCCGCCCTCCAGAACACGGGCCGGGCCTGGAGTTAGCCAGTCGCTAAGAAGCGCGACCAACGATCAAGCACCAGGTGAGCCTAGGAGGCCCTTAGGGCCCACAAAAACGCCACTGGGGGCCAGGGGCCACCATTAACCCCTAAATTAACCGTGTAACTTTCCCCATGAGGCGAGGCCCCGGAGAGGAGTGGGCCTAGCCTGGAATTAACCCCTAAGGGACATAGAAGCCCCAGGATACAGGACATGTTGAGGGGTTCCCCACAGTGTTTACTAATTTAATGCAGATGCCTATTGTAATTACTGCCTAGGCCTATGCTTTTAACTGCAAAGTCTTTACCACAGGGGGAAAGTGATTAATTGAATTGAGCTGAAGTGTACACCGCCAAGAGTTGAAGTGTTTTATGTTACAGGTGTACTGGAATTGCGACGCCCACTGTACTGAATGTGGGTGCGCCTAGATTAATGCAGGCCTATTGAAATGTAACGTGAAAAGCCTTCTTTTAAGTAATTGAATATGCTTGAAGTGAACTGCATGTTTAGGCCCATGTTTTATTAATGCACCTTGTGATCCTTATTGGTGCTACGTTTAAGAGATAATTCCTGCGGCCTCTTAGTGGCCTACAATGTTGATGAGCTATGATGCTTTATTAAGAATGTGCACCAGTTGAGTAATGCAATGAATTTAAATGTAGATCTGAATTAATCTGCCTCATCTGATGCTACCTTGATTTATATATAAAAGATCTTGATTTTAAATACACAAGCCTGGTGTGGTGTCATGTTATTGCGTTCGCTTTCCTGAGTCAGAGTAAGAGTGTGCTGCACAACTGCCTTACACATTGCCTTCGCGTGCTTTCCCGCCTCGCGCCATGCTACAGTGGCGGACTCGGTAAACCCGGTTCCAACAACATGGAAGACTGAACGAGAGGAAAAGGAAAGTGAACCAAAAAGGCCGAGAAAAGGAGACAATTGGCCCTACGAAGTTAAAAGACTGAGATACAAAATAATAAACTTAAATGGAAGTAATGCCGAACAAGTAAATGAGATAACAAGTCAAAAGGAACAAGGAAAACAAAGTGGAAAGTTTTTGCAGAAAACGAAGAGAGCGAAGAAACCTAATTTGAAATATAAGTCACCTGAGTGGCTATACATCGCATTGACTGACATCAAAGAAGAAGATAACACTCACGAGAGCCCAGAAGAAAAACTGCAAACCAATGGGTGAGAGTGAAGTGCAACAAGTATGAAAAGGTAAAGAAAAACCCGGACTGGACAGAAAATCCTAAAGGAGACAAGGCAGAGTTCTGGAAAGAATTGAAGAAAGTACCAAACGAGACAAAGTAAAAGGGTAGAGTGACTGATACGTCATTCTGAGGTGTGGTGACACATTTTCTGTACAAATATATAAATAACTAGATAAATAGAACAAAAATGGAAAACATTGAGAATAGAAAACCAAGATGTGAGTTTTTGCGTTGATGGTGTAGAATGTGTTTCTTTTGTACAGGGTTATTAATATTTGTCTGGCTTATTTTAGCAATCACAATTCCAATTAGGTTAGCTGTAGAGGAGACGTCCATATTAGGAAATAACACGAAAAAGGACAAAGAATATAACACACAGAACAATGCAACACTAATAGATAGTACTGAATTACATAAAGATAGATCAATAACTGATTTTTCTAAGAACGTTTTCACTAAATTGTTATATGAGTATGTAGAAACAATGGATGTGAGAGATTGCTATGTTTGTATGCAATTTCCTGCGTCTGTCACAGAAGGTGTGACCTATCATCACCTTCCTTTGACGTATGGGATAACATGTAGTGTTCTAGCTAGTTTATTTTACAAAACAGGTAGATTAGAATATTATTATACTGACATAAATAAGGTTTTAGCGAAAGTTCCTATAATTCCTGAGTTGAATAAGGTGAAAGAAGCAAGAATGTTTGGTGAATTTTTCTAGAAAACAAAGATTTAACATTAGAATATGTAGTTAGACACAACCTTACCTGTGAATTAAAGAAAGAAGAAAAGGTATTTTTAGAAATGGTAGAAAACAGAAGAGTTAAATTTCAAAGAAAAATAATAGAAGAAGAGACAAAAACACCTCTTTGGGCGTTTGAAGGAGAAAATAATGATAAAAGAGGGACAAATGCAGCTATGATTTTAAATTGGCCCCAACAGGGAAAGTTGTGCATCAGTAGAAATAAGACTAGGTATGATAACTATTTCGTGGGTTCCAGTGAATGCCGAGATACATACAAAATTTTAGGAGGATGGGTATTCAAAGGAGGCAGAGATCCAATATTTCCAGGGATCTACTATATTTGCGGAAATAGAGCTTATTACAGGTTGCCGGACCATTGGTATGGGTCATGCTATTTAGGCCTGGTCTTTCCAAAGATTTTTCATGTGGAAAGAGGAGAGAAAGGAACACACGAAATGGGTGAAACATTAACACGTAGAAAAAGGGAAAGTTTCTCAGAAATAGTTGGTGACATTTTTGGAGCATTGATACCAGCAGTGGGTATATCTTTGAATGCATTTAAAATTCGGAAATTGTCCACAGTAGTAGATCGTTTATCAACGAATACTGCTGGAGGGTTCTTGATGATACACACTGAGATGGTTGCCATGAGAGCTATTGTGATGCAAAATCGACTTGCCCTTGACATTCTTTTGGCAAAAGAGGGTGGAGTCTGTGGAATGCTGAAAGTCCAACATTGTTGCACTTACATTCCAGATAAAAGTGAAAATATACAGAAGTATATAAAGAATATTACTAATTTGCACAAAGAGCTTGCTCCACTGGAGGTTGAAGGTGCCTGGGAGAAACTTGGTAAGAGTTTTTCCTCAATAACAAAATGGTTCACTGAAATAGGTGGTTCTATTATAGGGAAAGTTCTAATATCAGTAACAGTAGTAATAGTAGTAGTGCTATTAGTGAAATTAGCTTGGCTGTGCATTAAAAGGAGGAAAAGACAAAATAAAATAAAAAGAGAAAATAAGAAATAAAGAAAGAGAACGAGAATTGGGAGAAATAGAACTTGAAGAACTAAAAGAAAACATGTACGAAAGAACAAAAAGACAAGATGAAAGGGATACTGATGTGTGAACTAACAGAAAGCAAATAGACAAGAAACATTTTATCTGAAAATTGTGTAACATGGGTTTTTGTGGTGATATTAAAAATCACCAAAGGGGGGAGTTGATGGAGCGAGGTAAATTAAAAAAAAATTGAAACACCCCAAATTAACACTAATGAACTAATATTATTAATTGTTTGACGTACTAACCAACACTTTACACCTTTTGGTAAACACTTACATAAATGGGAATAAATAATAATTGCAATTTATGTGCAAAATTAACTTATTTACAATTGTAATGTGAAATAATATTAATATAGTAATTTGCGTATTAAGTAGAGAAAATTTGCATGATTTGTGCTATGTAGTAAAATTGTATTGTGGCAAAAGAATGCAGATGGTAAGTAAACATGGCTTTAAATGTCGCTTCTGCTAGGTAACACCTAACTGGGGTACTTAGAATGACGGGTGGGAAACAGAAAGGCTTATTTTCTTTATTTTAATTATGATTGTGTTTGTTTTCATAATAGTTCGTTTGGGCCTGCTAGGCTGTGCTGCGAAAATGGCTGCCGAAGCAGATGAGGTCAATGTGCAGACACAAAGATGGCCTCGAAAGCGGAAGAAAGACACAAAGCTAAGTCACGTGGATAAACTCCAGCCCGGAGTGAGAAGTGTCAAGGTCAGGATGACCTGACTTGGGGAGAATGCCAAGAGAGACTCAGCACGCATCCGTGAGAATGGACGCTAACAACTAAAGAATTAACAATAGATCGTTTAGAAAAGTGACTAATGGAAATGAAACATTAAATGAATCGTCAATTGGACTGCTATTACCCAAAGGTCATGTGAAAGTATAATCCTTAAACAATTTGAGAACTGGTTTGAACAAGGAGGGCAATGAGGTGATTCTTGCCACCCCTCCAATGGACCAATTAGCGTGATTCTCGCCGCCAAAGATTGCAACTTTTTGTTTAGTAAGCTAGCAGTAGGGTATAAGAGGACCTGCTCTTAAGTAGGAGGAGCGCTATTCTTGCATTATTTTTGAGCACTGAACGTTGATGCTGAAGAAGCTGCTGCTATTTTCTTTAGGCCATTTTCTTATAGAAATGTTCATTTTGGACTTTAAAACTTGACTGGGAAAAGGAACGAGATCGATGCGGGAAACTTGTATGGGAGATCCGTTGAGGAGGCTTCTAGCGGGACAGACAGTCAGTTTTGGGATTTTCTATGCTGTGATCTACAATTTATCTGCTTTGGTGAACATTTCATTCTCCATGGGAGAAGGGTATGCATTAAATTCTTTTTAAACCTTAATTCTTATATGCTATTAAATGTATTAAAATAATTAATAAACTTGAATCTCACTCATGCATTTAAGAAAATAGATAAACTTTATTCTAATTAAATTAACGAGTCTGTGGTTCTTTAAGCTCAATAATAAGTGTAATGATTATCGGGTTTTAAATGTGATTGAGCTGGTCTTAATCACCATCAACATATTACACTAGTTGGTCCATCGACCAAAGAGCGGAATACCTTGATGTTTTAGAACCGACAGGATTAAGCTGATGGTGTAAAATGCTTAATGTATTATCCTGTTAAATGTTAACAAGGTATCCCGTTCCTCCAGCAATTTCGTTTTTCTTCTCCAAAGTGTAAGTGGATGTGATCCAGGGAATAACTGAGAAGAGTGTATGGTTATGCGGTGTTATGGGCCCCACCGTCATATAGTATAAGTGTTGTAAATGATCTGTACCTGGATGTCGCGTCCAAAGGAGAAGAATTTATATTAGCAGCGCTGGATCAATTTCATCACAGATTGAACCACCTGAATCGCCCCTTGCCTTTCAACTGCCTTCTTTGTGTTGCTGAGAGTGCAGCGAAAGATAAAGGAGCAGAGATTACGTAGAATAAATGGGGCTTTTGTGCTCTATTTGCATTCTGTTCCTGAAACTACCTTTTTGAGATCACTTGGTAGCAGAGGCAATGCCAGGGCTGCCAAAGGGAAAGACAGGGTTGGAAGCAGCTACCCCTGGTGGTCCTTAACTGGCATCCATTGAAGTGGCCTCAAGTAGCACAAACTTAGCTCTGTCTCCTAGGCAACCATACTTGGTGCTCAGCGCTCCAATTGTGCTCCATCATACCTAAACATCCTGGAAGTAGTGTACTTCAGAGGACTAAGAAGCAACTCATTTGTCCCACTTTCACAGTGTGCACAATTTTGGTAAGTTTGTCTTCTATAATCTTTCTTCCTTTATGCATAGGGAGTTGAAGAGGTGCTTGTTAATATTCCTTGGTGCATAGTGTTTGAATGGTGTGTTGTGATGGGAACATCCCTAGTATGGTGCACAGCTTTGTTCCCCTGCCCTGAACGACTGCCTGCTTGTATTTGGTATCCCGGCTTTTGAGTTTGGTCCTATTTTGGCCCCAGTCTCACACTAATCACGTGTGTGTTCAGAGGCCCAGACCTCTCCCTTTATGTGAGTGAGGTCCTGGACCTGAAGAGGTGCACTAAGCGTGCCCTCATGTCACTGACAATGGACTACTGTTACTGTCATGGGTTTAGTACGTAGACTGGTGGTGGCAGCATACCGTGTTGTGTTAATTCATAGCTGTGACTAGACCTTACCCTAAAATCCCGAGGATTGGGTTGTGTATGTGGCCTACGTGGTACATGCATTGAGCCCAATTCACAAAGGTAAACTTACCTTTTTGTCTAAGTTTACTACTTTTCAGTATTCACGAAGGTAAACTTAGACCAAAAGTCTAACTTTACGACTTTTCAGTATTCACAAAGATAAGTTATTACTAGTATAGTTAGGCTTTTGGTCTAAGCTTACCTTTGTGAATACTGAAAATAAGTAAACGTAAGCAAAAGTGTAAGTTTACCTTTATGAATCGGGCCCATTGTGTGTAAGAGTGAATCAGAGTCCTGGAGGCTTGTGGGTTCTATTTTGGATGCCCAAGCCTGGCCTTGTGCACAAGATGGAGGTGAGGATGTTTTCCCAGACGGTGGAAGTGCATTGCTGACATTCCTGAAGCTGGAGGGAGACCTAAACACAAAAGTGGGTAGTGGGGAGACAAGGCTCCTTTAGAAAATACTTTGAGCCTTTTGCTGAGAGGAGCTGCTGATTAGTCGTCCACAGTTCTGCCATTTGGTAGATGTTGGTGGTGAAGGATGGGACTGCACTCTCTGTCGTTCAAGGTGAATGGACCGCTTAGGTTACTCCAGCCTTTTGTCTTTTCCCTGTTCAATTTTCAGTGTGGCAGACGTCAGCCAGGAGCAGAAAGCTCACACCTCTTTGTGCCTCCCTATTAGTGCTCCATGCTGATGACTACCCTGCTGTGAGGATCATCACTCTAACCAAAGGCTGTGCCTGCATAGCAACCTAGAGAGGACACTTGGAAGGAGAACAACCCTAAACCAGTTCTGAAAGTGCTGACTGTGGCTGTACATCTCCTGTCTATCTTTGACTGTATAAAAGTGGCGCCCACTGACTAACTTGTTGATCCAGTTCCAAGGTCTCTACAACCAGGGAAGCAGGTTCTCTCCATAGTAATCGAAGGACTGGCATGCAACCACGGCTGGTGTCTAGCTGACAGCATCTTCCAAGGGATGAAAGACGCAAACATCATACCTTGCAGGGCATAGCAAATTGCACAAGACAGTGCCAGTTTATCGTCATAAATCATGGTGCTAGATTTTCATTCATTAAAGACGTTCAATTTCAAACAGTTAAAGTAAAATTTTGGAAACACCTGTATAGAATAATGAGCAAGTGCTTGGTGTCCCCCATTCTTACACATAACAAATAACAATAAAAGTGACTAAAATGTGAATAAACATAAAGGCCAGAAACCAAGAAACCCACTGTTTGTGAGCTTAATATCTTATTCAATCTACTTCCACAACTCCTCTTTTATTCAGTTTAAAGGAGAATATTTGTTGTCATCAGGACTGAGCTAAGCTGGAACCTGGAACAAGCAAGATATAAGATCACTTCTTACATTATACACAACAACCCAGAGTTAAAAAATGGTGCAAAGGTGCCATACCCCAGTGTAGGTTGAAAGGCTACTCACGAATTGTATGCCAATCTGTAAAAAAAGGGTGTTAGAGATGTTAGATACATTTCCACTGAGGTGCAATTATTACTCTGCAGGAGAAAACCTAAAAATAATACTCACAGTACCACTGGGGTCGACAGAATCTGTTAACATTAGAAAAAAATAGTAGCGTGAATTATTACCCAGAGGTACTTACGTTTTTGGGAAACAATTTGACACAACATTTATCCGGAAGTTCTGATAGAGGTATCGGCTCAGTGTGACTGAAATCAATATTGCGTATGATGAGGTCCAGCACTCTCATCACCAAAAACTAGCATGTTCCCACAATACTGTGGGTTATTGGATGAACAATGGAGAAGCCCGCAATACATTCAGTGCGCCTGCAGGCGTCAAAGAAGAATGACGATTCTTAAAGGTTTACTGAATAAAGAATCGAGATTTTATTAAAGACAAGGAGGCTAGCATTATGAATTAATCTTTTATTAACTCCTTCTGAGCAGCAACACAACTTAAAAGCTCCCAGAATGGAACTTAAAACATCACAAGTAAAAAGAATGTTCAGCTCATATAAAGACTCTGTGTCCTCCATTTTCTTCCTCTTTTGTTCAGCTTTCTCAACAACATTGAATAACAATCCTTTTTCCTACTGTAATACTTTCATATATTGTAAAAGAATCAAACAACCAAAATGAACCCTTCCTCCGAAAAACATCCTTTAACAAAACAATCCTTAAAACAAACATATTAGTTGAATACAATCTTAATACACAATTGAAGTCTTTCCTTCCCAATCCCCCACTCACTCATCCGAATGGGAAGGGTGGGTGGGATAATGCTATCCTCCATGTCTTTAATAAAATCTCGATACCCCCCATCATGCATACCTTACTAGCCATCGCACCCCTTGCACTGTGAGCGGTAAACTTGGACATGTCAACACCTGCCTCTTTCATAGTAGCTTTCACCCATCTCGCAATAGTTGCATTACTTACCGGTCTAAACGGTTTCACATAAGATATTAAGAGTTGTTCCACTCCATTGCTTCTCTTTTCCAACATACATGACTCATACTCTTTCATATAACGCACCACACAAAGTTTTGGTGTATCATCAAACCTCGGATAAAAAATTGATCCTGACATAGTCTTTGTTGTCCTTTTACAAACTTCAAAACCCACACCATCCGGCTGATACAAACGTCTAGACCACTCTAAAGCTTTAACATCTGAAACTCTTCTAAATGAAATTAGACAAAGAAGTGTTGCCAATTTCCATGACAACTCCCTTATCTCCAAATACCTATTGCCTGGCCAAACCTGAAATAACTTCCAAACCAAATCGACATCCCATAAAGTCTTGTATTTTGCTAAAGGGGGTCTCTTCAAGCGCATACCCTTCATGACTATGCATACTAAGGTGCTTCTCCCCACTGATACCCCTTGCACCAAAGAATGCCCCGCTGCTACAGCAGATCTATAATAGTTCACTGTTCTATAGGACATTCCTTTTTCAAATAAAATTGCCAAAAAATAGCCACCTCTACATCATCCACCTCCACCGGATCCAAATCCCTTTCCATGCACCAACTAATCCAAATTCTCCAAGCTCCTCGTATCTTTTCTTTGTTCCAGGTGCCCAAGATTCATTGAGTAAGTTAGAAGCTGATTTCGAAAGTCTTGACATTCCTCCTGAATGCCTGATATCTTCCAAACTAGAAGGTTGAGGAAACCTGATTCCACAAGAGGATGCTCCACCCCATCTACTCCCAACAAAGGATCCTTGTCTGCGTCTATCAGAAAGGGCTCTTCCGCTGCTAACTCCATTACTGTTGGGAGCCACGGTTGACACTTCCAGAAAGGAGTCACCAGAACCAGACGACATCTCTGTCTCCTCACCTGGACCAAAACCCTCTGAATCATCGATAAAGGAGGGAACGCATACCCTCTTATCTCCTGCCAATTCTCTTGGAAGGTATCTATTGTCATAGCTCCTTGATCCGGCCTCCAACTCACATACCTCAGCAATTGAAAAGTCAGACGTGACGCAAACAAATCTACCTCCAAAGGCCCGAAAACCTCTACAATCCTCCTGAAAACTTCCTTGTTCAGTTTCCAATCGCTGTCACATCTATCACATTTCTGGAATACCAATCTGCATCTACGCTCATTCTCTCTGGTAAATATTCCACCTTCAAATCTATCTTGTGTTCTAAGCAAAAATCCCATATCTCTTTCGCCAATTCTGTTAATCTCCTTGACCTGCTTCCTCCCAACTTGTTTACATACGTAACCGCTGTTACATTGTCCATACGCAGAATAACTGAACTCCCTTTCAAATCCCTCTGAAAACTTTGTAATGCTAACAAACCTGCCTGCATCTCCAAACTGTTTATGGGCTCTACTCTCTCGCTCAGGGACCAGACTCCACCTGTCTGCCTTGTTTAGCAAGATGCACCCCAACTTAGATTGCTTGCATCGCTCTCTAGTACAAAATCCGGTTGAGTGCCAAATATTGCCTTCCAGTTCCATGCCTCCAAATCCTCCTTCCACCAAACCAATTCTTCCTTCACCTCTTTGTTCAAAAGAACTACATCTCTGTACCAAAAACCTTCCGCCAACCTCTGTGCCTTCAAATGCTGAAGCGACCTGTAATGTAGTGGACCTGGAAATATCGCCTGAATTGAAGACGACAAAAGACCGATCACTCGTGCCAGCTCCCTTAACTTTACAGATTCCCTCTTTGACATAGAAATTACTTCTTGCTTTATCTTTTTTACTTTCTTCTCTGGCAAACGTAAACAGCTTTCTTTTGTGTCCACCACAAATCAAGAAATTCCATGTTCTCCACATTTATCACAAATCCTAGACCTTTTAACAGTTCCTTCATCACTTCTAATTCTTTCAAAAGAATGTCCACATCCTGATTCATCAGTAATATATCGTCCAGACAAATTATCAACCTCATTCCTCTCTCTCCTAGATAACCCACTACTGGACGCATCACCTTCATGAAACACCAAGGTGCCGCTGACAATCCGAATGGTAGGCACTGAAATTGAAACAATTGAGTCTTCCACCTGAACTGTAAGAATCGCTGACTTTCTTTTGCCATAGGAATGGTGAAATAAGCATCCTTCAAATCTATCTTCACCATCCAATCTAAATCCTGCAGCAAATCTCTCAGAAAATGTATCCCCTCCATTTTGAAGTGTCGATATGTTACATACTGATTCAAATTTCTGAGATTTATCACTGGTCTCCACCCTTTGTCCTTTTTTCCCACTACAAACAAGGTACTCACAAACCCTTTGTCTTCTTCTTCCACCTGAATAACAGCATCCTTTTCTAACCTCTGATCTACTTCCTCTTGGATTACCTTCTGCAATTCCACTAGAGATACCAATTCTTTTGGTTCCTCCATTTGAACTGGATCTGAATCGAACTCTATCATATATCCTGTTATAGACTGCAGAACCCATGCGTCTGTGGTTATTTTCTCCCATTGCTCTCTGTAAAATTTCAACCTCCCTCCTACCTTTAAAGGGGTAAAACCAAACATTTTCCTCGTACTCACCTTGTCCTTGTCCTCGACCATAGGTTTGTCCGCTAGAACGTACTCCACGCCTTCCCTGATTCCTTCCTCTCTAGGGATAGAACTGACCATTTCCTGGCTGTCCTCTGTAGCCACTGTTTCCCTGATATGCTGATTTTTGATATTGGGCTCTAAAACTTGCCCGGCCAGCAGTTTGCCCTCTCCTACCGGCCCTTCCATAAAAACTGTTATTCTGAAACATTCTTCTCATAGAAAACTGTGCCTTATCAAGACTTGTAAAAGTCTTCACATATTTAGATAAGGGTCTTACAGTCCTTCTCCAAACAATAAACCCTTTGCTTCATCTGTTGATTCTCTTCTCGCCAACTCACTCAATTTAGGTTTTATTCTCATTATTAATGTTCTACGTCTTTCTGCAGGAAGCGCTGCATTAGCGTTACCCATAAAGGAAATTACTCTTTGGCACCATCCTCTTAGTAGTAATAAATTCACCTCCGACCCTTTTAAAAAAGCCTCCTCAACTGTGTCAAAAATTCTAGCCAAGGGTCCCAAAATATCAAGCAATTTGTCTTGACAAATCTTAAGTGACTTTTCTAAACCCTCCCTTGAATCTTTTCCCATTTTGAACATGTAAGTGATCAGATCCGGTTCTAAATTAGGTGTTAGAGTCACCTAGTCCTCAATTACTGCTCTTGAGTATTCTGCTCGCATTAGATTGAGTTCCTCTCTCCAGAGGTCGCCGCAATCTAGATTTAATATATTGAGACACATGCTCCATGGGCCACCAATCCTTACCCCTGGGGTGCCTTATCTCACTCGGGTCAAACAGATTCTCCCCAAAGAGATCCTTAATAGAGGAAAATTCTTTACGCCCAGACCCGGAGCCCAACACATATTCCTTGTTCTCATACTCATCCTTGTACTCCAAATCAAGGACATACTCATCCAGATTAACACTGGATCTTCCTCCTTGAGTCTCAACTTCATCAACATGAATTTCCTCTAACTCAGCGCTTCGCTGACTTTTCCGTGTGTCGCCAAGGACACCTGAACCCTGCGAGGTGCTTGGGCCTCCTTTATTTCCTTCTAAATGTCTTTTCTTTTGCAAACACCTACCACCAGGACCTCTGTTCTCAGACTCATTGTCTGATACTGAGAAACATTCTTCCTCATCTACTGCCTGTCTATCTCTTTTCCCTAAAACCTGTTTAAATGTCTCCTGGACTACTGCCTTAAACTCTTCACTCACTAACTTTCTTAATTTTTCCTCTCTTGCCTCCTCACTCATCTGAACGTTATCCATGTTTGCTTATTTTTTTTATTTTTTTTATACAATTTATTCTAAATTTCCTACCAATTAGATCTCCTATATCTGTATTTTTTTTAGAAAAAAACCCCTTCCTATCTCTCAATTGATCTCTGATATTGCCTTCTCACTTCCGATATTGGAAAAAACAATCGTACTCAAAAGCCGGTAACGAGCGTCTGAGAGGAAACGCTCCGTTACCTAGCAACGTCTCAGCTCAACCGCCTCTGAAAACAGGCCTCAATGTTGAGCAGTTACATCTATTTCCTACAGAAAACAAACCAACCATACATAACGATGTGGTCCGCGTACTCCTGCGCGACCGAATGCGCCTCCATTTTGATGATCAGACCCTCGCGAGCTGCTCGCATGCATGCAGAGCCCGTTTTTAAATGGTACGTCAGTAACAACTTCTTTTTTTTTTCGAAACTACCCACTCGCATGAATCACTACTTTACCATACGATTAATAAAATCTGTCCTTTTAGATCTTTATTTTATTTTATTTATTTGAGTTTTTTATAGCGCTGGCTAGACCCGGAGGTATCAGAGCGCTTTACATAAGGTTCCACAAAATTACATCAGTTACAAGTTACATCAGTTACAAAAAAACATTTCAAGAGCATTGGAAGATGAAATAAATGGAGCTAAGGAGGGTAAGGGGGTGGGGTAAAGGTGTAGGAGGGAGAAAGGATGGAGATAGGATGGATGGAGAGATGAAGTAGAGTCTGCCCAAAGTCTGGCTGGGTAGGTGACGGCCGAGGGGGAAGTGCACAGCCCATCTCCCCTATAGCTATCAGGTAGCTCCACCGGGCATCAGTCAAGTGGCTAGGTCTCAATGAGAAAACAATAAGAGAGCAAAGAGGAGGGATAAATGGAGCGTAAAGGAGAAAGTGGGTGGAGTAAAGGGGTAGGAGGGAGAGTACGACGGAGAGACGAAGTAAGGTCTGCCCAATGTCCGGCTGGGTAGGTGACGGCCGAAGGGGTAGTCCACAGCCCATCTCCTCTATAGCTATTGATGGAGCAGGGTAAATATAAACATTTTAACCTCCTAATATTTTCGTAAAATATTAATAAACATGTTCGTTTAAGTAAATAACCAACAATGTATGTTAAGGGTTAAAGGTAACACGCTATTCCGTGTGCAAATTAATTGACTTATAATTGTTTACGTGTCTAACATAACATAATATTTGCGTACTAATTAAATAATAAATGCATGATTTGTGCTTTTAAATAAAACGTGTGGTTGCAAAATAAAGCGATGGTAAGTAAGGGACAGCTTTATATGTTGCTTCTGCTAGAATACCTAATTGGGGTACGTAGAAAGACGGGAGGGAAACGAAAGGGTTTATATTTCTTTGTTTTAATAATATTTTGTTTATCTTTGAAAATAGTGCGCTTAGGCCTGTCGAGCAGCAATATAAAATGGCCGCGAGTTGCTAGAGTACGCATGAGCGGGAGACCATGTGATAGAGGAGAGAGGCTGTGGAAAAAGGATGATCACGTGCTGATGCCGAGAGGCTAAGATGAAAGTATGGTCAAGGCTGTTGTGACCCTTCTGAGCAGATGTGTGCCAAGATGATCAGCAAGAAGCGTGAGAAGTCCGACTGAATCAATAGACGGAACTGTTTTACACAAAATGTAACAGAAAAATATACAATTTGGACTGATCGAAACGGATGAGCAATTGCATGAACTGTGGGAAACGATGCTTGCATGGACATTCCACACGGAACTGGTTAAGACCAGGAAGTTTGATTAAAATGTATAGGGACCTGAAGTTTTGACCAATGAGAATGAATCACGCCATGAAGAAGAAACATTTTATGCTGTAAGCTAGAATTAGGGTATAAGAAGACCTACTCTTGGTGGGAGGGGAGAGAATGCTGCGGGAATGCTGCGGGAGATGCTGGAGAAGTTAGATGCTGTAGATGAGTGAAGTTGCGGTTGCTGATGCTGACGAGCTGATGCTGCTGCTGTTATTTCTCTTTTCCAGTTGAGTATTAAGATGCTGCTTTAGGAGAGCTTTTCCTGATAGATTTTATTTTAGAACTATTAGATTTTTCCCAGATAGATAGATAGGTTGATCTTTAGAGTTCATATCATGGTAACCCTATTTTTCCGTCTAATAAATATGCATTGCAATTTCAAATTATTCTTATAATGATAATAAATGTAATGATCTGAATAATAAGCTAATCTCATTTCCTGCATTCAAAACTTTATATAAACTTTATTATTCTCTAAACAAGTGACTCAGTGATTCTTTAGCTCAATGATTAAAATGAAATGTTAAAGAGTTTATTGTGATTGAGCTGGTCTTAATCACCATCAACTGTTTCCTACTAGTTGGTCCATCGACCAATGAGCGGAATACCTTAAAAGCAAATGAGAAATATTATGTCATTATAAAAGAGGTATCCCGTCTCCTTCCAGCGAATCGTTTTTCTCCTAGGTTCATGACGGAGGAAATCCAGGGAACAAATGAGTAAGTGAATGTATATGCGGTGTTATGGGCCCCACCGTCATATGGATATAGTGTGTGTGTTAGAGAAATAATTGCACCTGGATGACCAAAGCATAATAGGAGAATTATTTTTATTGTCAGCGCTGGATCAGATTTCTTGGTAGCAGAGTTATGGTTACTATAGATTAGTTTGGTGATTATTGATTATTGATTATTGATTATTGATAAGTTCATGTCTAACACTTTTTTGTTGAGTCCCGTTATGTTATATGTAAGTTTTCACGCTTCCGGGAAGTAGGAAGTGGAACACGTGTGGCAAGAGAAGTCACATGGAATTGTACACTGTCTGAGTTCATTTTTTGGAAATAACACAGGTTGTGTTATAATAGGGACATTTTGCGTGTAAAAGGTGTGTAAATGAAATAGTGATCGGTTTTCTTGTGAAACTCTGGCCTTAATTCTCAGGAGCAGTATAGTCTCCACATGTGTTTTATCCCCAGAGAAACGGGTTTACTGATTGCTTGAAAGAAGGGTAAGGTAGAGGGAAGTGCTACTTTATAGGCGAAACTGAAAATTCTGTGGTAGGGTAGAGGTAAGCGCTGCCTACTGGAAAATACAGAATTCCTGTGTAAATGGTCAAAGCTATCGTTTCGGTTTAGCGAATCAGACAATGGAAATGTGGTTAAAATGTTGTAACTAACAAAAATTGTTGAAAAAGAAATTGCCGATAAATTTTGTAAAGAAGGGGTCAAGAGCAGAAGTGACGTAGACAAGAGTCGCGCTGGGATTGGACAGTGCGATACTGACGTAGACAAAAGCCGCGCTGGGATTGGACAGTGCGCCGTAGACAGAAATCGCTGTGATTGGAGTGTTGGTGTGAGTCGCGCTAGTATTGGTTGAAATAACGCATAGAGAACAGTGTTGAATTGCGGATTGTTTAAGGAGAAAAATGTTGTGAATCATGTCGTACTATGAGTATGGTAAAGAGAAAACGTCATGGATGTCGAAAGTTAAGAACTTCTTTAAGAAGGACAAAAAGGTAGTGACTAGAGAGGGACAAATGATTCCTCCGCCGAAATCACCAGCTTCACACATGATGCTGAAATATGGATATCATACATGCATATGGTTAGAAAATTGGACAAAATACACCAAGAATGATGGAGCATTGGCTTTCCCTGAGAATGGTTCATTTAATGTAGCCGTACTATGGAACTTGAGAGAAAAGATGGTAATGTTAGAACCTAGACCTAGACCGACACAGTTTGAAGCTTTAACGGAATGGGAAGATGAGATGTATGAGCGAGAGAGATTCAGAGGATTAAAGAATCATGAGTTTTTGCCTGGAAGGTTGTGGGGAGTAAATCATGAGGACAGAGTAAAGCGTTGGAGATATGCTAACATGACAGGAGGTTTGTTTCCAGCTTTTACAGTTGAGGAAGAAGCAAAGAGAAAGTGTACAGAGAAAAAGAAACATGTAGTGGTAGAAAAGTATGTGTATGGTGGTAGTGAAACAGATGACGAATTGCTGGAAGATATTTTAAACAGAAACCCACCTCCATACAAACAGACTTCTGCGGTGGTGACACCTAATGCACCGCCAATGGAAACTGGGAGGAATAAGAAACCTGAACGAAGAAATGAAACAAATAGGTCACAAGAAACATTTAAAACTTCACAAAATGAAGAGATAGAAAGTGACAATGCAACTGAATTAGCAAAAGCGACAAAAGAATTGACTGAGAAAATAAGAGAATTGACAAAGAATATGGAAGCTGTAACTGTACCAGTAACGATAGGTCCAGTAATGCCAATTTTTGAGAATCAGAAAATTAATGAACATTCCTTAGTGATTCCCATGAATTCACATTTGCAAAGAAAAAGAGAAGGGATGGAACTGAATAATGAAGGTGCACACAATTTGGCTAGTACCTATAGACCAAGCCCACCTACAAATTTGACGATAAATGAGAATGAGATTAGGAGAATGCCTATGGTGACAGAGTCCGCATCAGGAACACCAGAAAAAAGCAGCGATTGGATAGAATTAAATAGTACGCCTGTAGGTCCGACTCCAGGAGAGTTAAACGAATGGATGAAAGCGCTAAAAGCAAAAGAACCAGAAGAAAAACCATTAGATGTAATTAGGTTGAAAATAGACATGGAAGAGTTGATTTTGGGAACAATTGGAACAGAAAAACTAAAAAATTATCAGGATGATGAGATTATGTTTTTGTGCAAGAGTCTTACTTGGAGAGCCAGAAATTTACATGACAAATTGGAAGAGATCGCAAGTGAACTAGGAGTAGAATTTGTGAAAGTGAGGACGTTGCAGAAACCGTACAGAGTAGATTTTTGTGAGAAAGACATAGAGAATTTGAACACATCAGGAAGACTGACCCAAATAAAAGAGCTGATTGTTTTATTGAGAAAATGGGGTGATGTGGATAGATGGAGAAATAGATGGTCAAAGAGGAATGAGAAAACAACAGATAAAGCATCTTTGGCTTTTGCAGTGACAGATAGGGAACCAGTTGCTAGGGAATACCCGATGAGAGAAACACCAGGTGGTAGTTATGTGCATGTTCCGTGGACCAGACAGGATATACTGTCATTTACAAATGACTTCCCCAAATTGAGAAGAGAAACCAGTAGAATGGTACAGACATGTGGAAAGATTTGTTAAGGTGTCAAAAGTACTGTGGATAGATCTGGATTGATTGTTTGATATAGTAGTGCCAGCTGATTTGTGGACAGAATGTAAGATTACCATTGATTGGCCAACTGTAGAATATCCAAGGGATGCTAAAACAGGAGCGCCAGGTCCAGAAGTGATGAGGAAGTACGACCAAGTAGTTACCTTTTTGAAGAATAAAATTCCACCAAAAGAAACAGATTGGATAAAAATAGACAGAACAACGCAGGAAAGCAAAGAGTCAGTGCACGCCTACTATGAGAGATTGTTGTTGGTTTTCAAACAGTATAGTGGTTATGAGACACTGAGTGAGAAGGATATGAGTCATTTTGTATATAGGTTTGTGTATGGATTAAAACCAGAGATAAGTGAAATGATTAAGCAGCACTTGATTGGTTGGCAGAATAGCACAGTGGATGAAGTTTTGAGATATGCTAAGTATTGCAGTGATGAAATTGAGAGTAAACAGCGTAAATTGAAAGAAAAGGCCATGTGGGCACAGGTGAAAGTTGCAGAGAAGCAAGAAGCTCAATTGAGTAATACTGGTAGTGAAACAGGACAGTTTAAATCCCGACCTAATATAGGTAAAGGAAAAGGACAAATGAGCATAGATGAGGCAAAGAAAAAGTGGCCATGCCACAACTGCGGAAAGCTAGGACATTGGAGAAACGAGTGTAAATTTCCTCCAAAACCTAATGTGGAAAATCAATCATTAAATTCCAGGTGCAGAGTGAGGTAGTTACTCAACAAGGTCAGGTGCCACAACCACCACTTCCCAAGAGTGTTAACCAACAGAAATACAGTGCAGAAACAGGATTCTACGAAGGAGAACAGGTAACACAGTTGCCGCGTGCAGCTGCAATTTCTCAATATTGGTTACGACAGGATGAGGATGACACGGATGAAAGTTCCTGACGGTGCCTAAGAGAGGGGGAAGAGTGCGTGCTTGGCGCAACTCTAGAGGTAGATCAGTCTGGTCCATTTGTGGATGGAGAAGTGAATGGTGCAAATGTAACATTCCTTGTTGACACTGGAGCTACCCGTTCTACTGTTAGGTCAGTGGAAATTCCAAACATTCCTCTCTCAGGTGAACATATCCAAGTAGTTGGAGTTTCTAATCAGCAAATTAAAACGCCTCTTACTAAATTAGTAAAGGTAAGAATTGGTCCATTTAGTGAAATGCACCGATTTGTGGTATGTGATTGTAGTCCCGTGAACCTTTTAGGACGCGATTTATTGTGCAAGATGAACTGCACAATTTATTGTACCCCAGACGGAATTGCATTTCAGACTCCAGATGAGGATGTGCTGTATAAAATGACAATGGTGAATTTAGAACCAGAAGTAAATGGCTTGTTTCCTGTATTTGATGCAGAGAAAATCCCAATTGAATTGAAAAGGACAGTGAAAGAAGAAGTGTGGGACTTTACAGGAGAAGATGTAGGATTAATGAAAGGAGTAGATCCCGTTAAAATAACAGTGAAAGAAGGAACGAGTTACCCAAATACGCCCCAGTATAAATTGACTCCAGAAATAATTGAAGGAATAACGCCAGTAATAAATAAAATGATTGAACAAGGGATTCTAAAAGAAATCATGAGCAGTCCATGTAATTCGCCAATAATGGGACTGAAAAAGCCAAACGGAACATATAGAATTGTACAGGATTTGAGGAAGGTAAACAAAATTGTTGTGCCTTGTTGCCCAATAGTACCGAACCCTGCTGTGATTCTATACCAGATTCCACGTGAAGCAGAATGGTACACAGTAATTGATTTATGTCATGCATTTTTCTCTATTCCATTGCATCCAGATAGCCAGCCATTATTTGCGTTTAGGTTTGGAGAGCGTATTTTGGCATGGTGCCGAATTCCTCAAAGGTACACAGAAAGTCCCTCAATCTTTAATCAGATCCTAAAGAAATCATTGGAAGATCTAAGAATGCCAGAAAAGTCAGTAATGGTTCAGTATATTGATGACCTACTGGTGGCATCAAAACGAAAGAAGCATGTGTCAATGATACAATTGCTTTGCTGAATCATTTAGCAAAAAGAGGACATAAAGTGTCCCCTTCAAAATTGCAGTTTTGTCAACAAGAAGTCTAGTATTTAGGGCATAAAATTGAGAAAGGAGTGCGAAAGGTAACGACTGAAAGAATAAAAATGATTCAAGGAATGAGAGCTACAATGACACAAAGAGAGGTAAGAATGTTTTTGGGAATGGTTGGATATTGTCGACAATGGATAAGCGGTTTTTCACTGATTGCTAAACCATTGCAGAAACTGACAAAGAAGGATGTTAAAGATCCTTTTGAAATGAATGATGAAGAAATGAAAGCATTCAGAGAGCTGAAAAATAAATTATGTGAGGCTCCAGCATTGGGAATGCCTGACTATGAGAAAGATTTTGAGCTGTATTGCAGTGAAAGAGATGGATGTGCATTTTCAGTTTTGGTACAGAGACATGGAACTATGAAAAGACCTATTGCATATTTTTCAGCTGTTTTAGACCCTGTAGCGAAAGCGTTGCCTGGATGTTTGAAAGCAGTGGCTGCTACTTGTGTGAGTCTGGAACAGAGTGAAGGCATAGTGATGGGGTATCCATTGAGAGTGTATGTTCCCCATTCTGTGGAAATTCTTTTGACAAGAACGAAAACCCAATACATGACACATAGTCGGCTGACTAGGTATGAAAAAGTAATTTTGAGTGCAGATAATGTGACTATTGACAGATGTATGAATGTGAATCCTTCAACATCATTGCCAGATGAAGAGAGTGTGATTGAAATGGATGAAGTAGATCACGATTGTCTGAATGTGCTCGAATACTGTACAAAACCAAGATCTGACATACGAGATGAGCCTTTGAAAGAATCAGATTATATTCTGTTTGTGGATGGCTCATGTTTGAGAACGAGTGATGGAGTTCTAAGTGCAGCATATGCAGTTTGCACAGTAGCAACTGTAATGGAAGCATCTTGTCTGAAAGGTGTACGGTCTGCCCAAGTCGCAGAATTAGTAGCTCTGATTCAAGCATGTAAGTTGGGAAGAAATGTACGGGTTACGATTGTGACAGCCAGTACGGCTTTGGGGTTGTGCATGATTTTGGTCAGATTTGGTCACAAAGGGGTTTCTTGACGTCTGCAGGAACGCCCATCAGAAATGGAGATTTTGTGAAAAAGCTGCTTGCGGCGATACAGCTGCCTAAACAGATCGCTGTAGTGAAGTGCAATGCACATAAAAATGGGGAAGACTACATAACTGTTGGTAATAAATATGCTGACGAAATGGCACAGTACTGTGCAAAGAATTTGGTTTCTTTGAACAAATGTCGTGAAAGAGAGCATATTTCTTGTCCTTTGCTTTTTACTAACTCTATTGAAACATGGGATGAGGTGAGACAGTTACAAGAAGCTGCAGAGGATGAGGAAAAAGATACCTGGATAAAAGCAGGATGTAGAAAACATGAAGAGACTGATGTTTGGGTTTACAGGGATGAGAGACCAGTTATGCCTGATAGCATGATTTCTGACATGGCACGGATGTACCATGGACAAGCCCATATTGGGAGAGATTCAATGATCAGACTTTTAGACAAACATGGTATAATCCAAAGTTCAGAGCCATAGCTGAGAGTCTTTGTCAGAGATGTCTTATTTGTCAACAGTTAAATCCAGGAAGGAAGACAGTAGTGAGTCTAGGAAGAATAGGACGAGAAGGGGTCCTTTCACTAGAATGCAAATGGATTTTATTGAAATGCCACCTTGCAACAGACTAAGGTATGTCCTAGTGGTCGTCTGTTTGTTTTCCCGTTGGGTGGAGGCATCCCCAACAAGAAGGAATGATAGTATTACGGTAGCAAAACTTATGCTGCGAGAATTCATTCCGAGGTATGGTTTTCCAGTCACGATTGAAACAGATAGAGGAACACACTTCCAAAATGAATTAGTTAAACTGATTTGTGAAGCACTTAGTATTAAACAGAAACTACATTGTGCATACAGACCAGAGGCTTCTGGAATAGTAGAGCAAGTGAATGGAACAATCAAGAACAGGTTAGGAAAAATGTGTCAAGCTACAGGACTCAAATGGCCAGATGCTTTGCCATTAGTTCTGATGACAATCAGAAGTATTCCGGAAAGGAAAACTGGACTCAGTCCCCATGAAATAATCATGGGACGAGCAATGAGACAAGCACAAGTACCTGTCAACAAGCTACTGACTATAGCTGATGATCTAGTGCTGGATTATTGCAAAGGATTGGCTGATGTGGTGCGTTCTGTGTTTCATCAGGTTGGACCGGATGCGACCACTCTTGAAAGAAAACCAGCTCACGACTTGAATCCAGGAGATTGGGTTCGAATAAAAGTCCACCGGAGAAGAAACTGTTTGGTTCCTCGCTGGGACGAACCACGACAAGTGATCCTGGTGACGACCACTGCAGTCAAGTGTGCAGGAGTGAAACACTGGGTACATGCCAGTCACACCATCAGAGTTCCAGAACCTAAAGATCGACATGTGAGTCGACATCTGGAAATATCAGATAACAGTTCAGCATCAGAAAGAGAAGAAGAAACAAACAGGGTGCCAGAACCTGAAGATCGACCTGTAAGTCGACATCTGGAAGACCCAACTACAAGTGCAACGATAGAAGAAGAAGAGGAAATAGAAGAAATAGCTGAAGTTCCAGAATTTGAAGATCGACCTGTAAGTCGACATCTGGAAATATCAGACACCAGTTCAGAATCAGATACAGAGCATTCGGATTGTGAAGAAATTCTAAAAAGAAATTGGAATTTTGAAAGCATAAGAGAAGAAACTGAGCCAGAAGATAGTGACAGTGAGCAACCAAGTACAAGTTGTGGTAAAATTCCTTCGGAGATAATATTAATAGATGAAGAAGGGAGAGTTTCAAACAAAAAGCTAGAAAAATCGGAAAATCCCCGAGGAGCAGTAGGAACAGATAGTCAAACACAAGAACAGGGAAATTTAGAAGCAGATAGAGAGACTGACACAAATTCGGAAAAACCTCGAGGAGGGACAGAAATAGGTGAACGAAGGAAGATAAGAAAAGAACCACAAGTAGAAGAAAATGAAATTATAAGTTTCAAAATAAGAGGAAATAACGAAAGAATTGAAACAGAATCTGAAGAAAGTGGAGAAGAAAGAAATGAAAAACTAGAGACAAGAAAAAGAAATTGGAAAACGGAAAGAGAGGAAAAGGAAGTGAAGCAAAAAGGCCAAGAAAAGGAGACAATTGGCCCAACGAAGTAAGAAAATTAAGATACAGAATCATAAGGTTGGATGGGAAAAGTGCTGAACAAGTGAATGAAATAACAAGTCAAAGAGAGCAAGAAAAACAAGGTGGAAAACACTTGCAGAAAACGAAAAGAATAAAGAAGGTAAATCAGAAATATAGATCGCCTGATTGGTTGTATCGTGCTTTGACTGGTCACAAAGAAGAAAAGAACACTCACGAAAACCCAGAACAAAGAAACCTGATGGGAGAAAGTGAAGTGCAACAAACCTGAAGAAGTTTAGATAGTTTTACCGGATTTGACAAAACACTGATCTGACGAATTTACCGGATGTGACAAAGAAAGAATTCTGAGAAAGAATTAAAAGAAAGTACCAAGCAAAGACAAAACATTGGAAGTACAGAGTGGCAAGCAAGTCATTTCTGAGGTGTAGTGACACAATTTTCTAGAAAACAAATAAATAAGGTTATAAAACAAAATGGAGAATACTAGAGATAGAAAATGTAAATGTGAGTTTTTAAGTAGATGGTGCAAGATGTGCTGTTTTTGTACAGGATTATTAATAACAGTATGGGTGGTTTTAGCAATCACTATTCCAATTAGTTTAGCTGTAGTAGAAATGTCTAATAACACTGAAAAAGAAAAAGGAGCTAACACTCAAGAGCCAGTTATTTTAAAGAGTAGTGCAGAATTACACAAGGACAAATCAATAACAGATTTTTCAAAAAATGTTTTTACTAAATTATTATATGAGTATGTAGAAACAATGGATGTAAGAGATTGCTATGTTTGTATGCAGTTGCCTGCATCTGTAGCAGAGGGTGTGACTTATCATCTCCTCCCTTTGACATATGGAATAACATGTAGGGGCCGATTCCGATCTCGGTCGGAGGCGCACCCAATACCATTCGGTCGGGAAAAAAGCCATGCGAAAGCCTGTTTCCCGACCGATCCGTACAGTACACCGAACGAGCAAGTACGATGCGCACAACAGCAAAAAATCCGGCCGAGCCGTACTCACCCAAACCAGGTCCTGTTCTCCGACCGAGGCGAATCCGGAAACGCCGAATCGAGTCGCACGGAAGGAAAAATGCAGCCCCGTCCGGCCGGACAAGTACGATGCGCTTTCCGTACGCGCCGAACCCGTCGCTACGCACGGCACGTCAAAGCATCCGGGAGAGGCGCACATAAGCTCCGATTCGCGCCACAACACGATCCACGGCTACGAGGCGAACACGCCAGCGATGAGGACGAGGCGAAGCGACGAGGACGACGCGAAGCAACGAGAAGGACGAACGACACGAACCAACCATGAATCCCTTCGTCCCGATCATACCAATATTCTACATTTACTACCGGAACAGGCACGGACGCGTACGGCGCAGAAGGTAAGCCAGACACCAACCACAAAACACATACAACACGTACACGACACATCACACACACACACGGGGATGCTGAATATACTTACACCAGCAACAGCAGCACCATAGGGGCGGGATGCCCATCACCAATGCCACATATGCACACAGGGGCCTGAATGCGCACCACCACCCCTACCCAGGGGTGGCATGATGCCTACCACCACTACCACCCTCACCCAGGGGTGGCATGATGCCCACCACCACAACCACCCTCACCCAGGGGGCAGGATGCCTACCACTACTACCACCCTCACCCAGGGGGCAGGATGCCTACCACTACTACCACCCTCACCCAGGGGGGCAGGATGCCTACCACTACTACCACCCTTAGCCAGGGGGCAGGATGCCCACCACTACTACCACCCTCACCCAGGGGGGCTGGATGCTCTACCACCACCCTTAGCCAGGGGGCAGGATGCCTACCACTACTACCACCCTCACCCAGGGGGCAGGATGCCTACCACTACTACCACCCTCACCCAGGGGGGCAGGATGCCTACCACTACTACCACCCTTACCCAGGGGGGCAGGATGCCTACCACTACTACCACCCTTAGCCAGGGGGCAGGATGCTTACCACTACTACCACCCTCACCCAGGGGGCAGGATGCCCACCACTACTACCACCCTCACCCAGGGGGGCAGGATGCCTACCACTACTACCACCATCACCCAGGGGGCAGGATGCCTACCACCACTACCACCCTAACCCAGGGGGGCAGGATGCCTACCACTACTACCACCCTTAGCCAGGGGGCAGGATGCTTACCACTACTACCACCCTCACCCAGGGGGCAGGATGCCCACCACTACTACCACCCTCACCCAGGGGGCAGGATGCCTACCACTACTACCACCCTCACCCAGGGGGGCAGGATGCCTACCACTACTACCACCCTTAGCCAGGGGGCAGGATGCCCACCACTACTACCACCCTCACCCAGGGGGGCAGGATGCCTACCACTACTACCACCCTTACACAGGGGGGCAGGATGCCTACCACTACTACCACCATCACCCAGGGGGCAGGATGCCCACCACTACTACCACCCTCACCCAGGGGGCAGGATGCCTACCACTACTACCACCCTTACACAGGGGGCAGGATGCCTACCACTACTACCACCATCACCCAGGGGGGCAGGATGCCTACCACTACTACCACCCTCACCCAGGGGGGCTGGATGCCTACCACCACCCTTAGCCAGGGGGCAGGATGCCTACCACTACTACCACCCCCACTCATAGGATGGACAATGCATGACACAACCAGCACACCACAAACTAGGGAATGCAAGAAGAAGACATCCCCCAACACCATGACAAGCGTGTGTAGACTGTGTCAAATGCCTACAACACCGAACATGACTTTGAACATACAATGTGACCCCCTAGCACATGTGCCACACATATATGTGTGTGGCACCCACAATGCAAGCAGGCCATGACCATTGTGGCAATGGGGTCCAAACCCCCATCATCACAGTGACCAAAATGTAAGTGTGGGGTCCATAGCTGAAGCACATTTTGAACATTGTGGCAATGGGGTCCAAACCCCCATCATCACAGTGACCAAAATGTAAGTGTGGGGTCCATAGCAGAAGCACATTTTGAACATTGTGGCAATGGGGTCCAAACCCCCATCATCACAGTGACCAAAATGTAAGTGTGGGGTCCATAGCAGAAGCACATTTTGAACATTGTGGCAATGGGGTCCAAACCCCCATCATCACAGTGACCAAAATGTAAGTGTGGGGTCCATAGCTGAAGCACATTTTGAACATTGTGGCAATGGGGTCCAAGCCCCCATCATCACAGTGACCAAAAGGCAAGTGTTGACAAAGTAAGAGGTGCAACTGCCAAACTGCATGGATGATTCCTGGTCACAGAACAACAAACACATCAGTGGCAAAGTAGTGTATGTGTCCCATTGCAACATAAATAGGGGAGCCAAATCCTGCAGTGCAAATAAGACATAACTTTGGCCATGTGCAGACAAACAACACCCATGGGGGCTGACACCGTCAACAATCATCAATGACACAATGACAGAAGTGACCATCCGAATGCAGACCCACATATTTGCACCAATGGGCACACACATGCAGATACCCTGTGGAGACTGCAGATGTGAGGCGAACAGATACCATACCATGGCAGCAATGGGACACACAATGGAGAAGTGTGGCTCAATGGTTAGAGCGGCAGACCCTGATGCAGAGATCTGGCCCGGGACCAGGGTTCAATTCCCGCCTCGGCGGGTCTTGGGCTCAATTTCCTCGGACCTGATAATTCTCGCCTCGGTGCCTATTCTAATCATGGGTCCCACTCTGCAACTCTGGGCAATAGCTTGCTTAATCTCCACAACGGCCCCAACAGCGCTGGGATGCCTGGCTTCACCCTGGGGGTGCCCAGGAGTGGACATTTCACAGGGAAAAGCCAGGAAGGGTTCCACAGCGGTATGCGTACAGCGCCTGGACACCCCTTTGGGGGTATGGGTGCGCTTTACAAGTACAAATTTCATTTCATTTCATTCATTCACAATCAACAATTAGCACCAAATGAGGGCTCCCGTCCCATCAGCCTGGTCATGGAAGTGCCAACGGAATCATCAGCACAGATCCAACACACTTGTATAGCAATGTTGCACTGACAACACAGATGAGTCCTTCCCCATTGATGCCCAAACCTGCATGTTCACTGGAGATGGCCACACGGTCAGGGAAGTAGACGAATAGAACAATGGCAGGCACAACAGATGTGCAGGGGTGGAAGCCACAGATGTGAAGTTGCCAATCTAAGTAGGAAATCTCATTGCCAAATACTGAACACATGACACCCTCAGATGCTGCTATGGATGACATGGATACACCACAGGATAGGACACATAACCCCTGGACCACATGGGTTTCTGCACAGTAACACTTCATTATCATGAGACCAAATATCACCATCACTGCAGCAAGGGCATTGTTAGCATCATCAACATCATGTACGTCAGAAGCAAAAGCACTAGAGAACAGAAAGTTGCTTTATTCAGCATATGTGGCATTAAAGGTAGAAGTCCGGTAGAACATAAACAAAGGCCAATGGCCAGTCCATCAACAAAGTCACAAGTGGGTGACAGTGGCAGATGCCACCCTACACATGCCTGCACAAAACCAGGGACAATCCACTAGGAGGGGCAACCGGGGAGTAGGCCAGGCACCGCAGGGACAGGATCAGGGCTCACCAGGAGGAAGCAGGGAAGGGGTGGTGGGTGCTGGAGAGCCACTGACAACTGCAGTGGAGGTGTCTGACATGGTGTGTGCCGGCACAACTGGGGGCATGGCTCAGATGTTGTGGGTGCCGGCACGACTGCAGTGGACCCTGCAGATGGAGTGGACAGGTCCGCCACTGCAGTGCCCAAGTCAGACAGGGTGGTAGTGGACTCCACTGCAGTGCCTACCACCAGGGGAGGAGAATGGGGAACAGGCAAGGTGGGCTGGACAGAGGGGGAGGACACCCTCACCACATCAGTGGCACAGACAAGCGCAGCGGGGGTGTGGTGCCGGGAGAGCAAGTGGCAGGGGGAGAAGGCCAGAGCCTCTTGGGGATGGTATATCTGTGGGTGGGGAACCTGGGGCAGGGTGTGGCGGGGGCACCTGTGGAGTGGGGGCCTGAGGGATGGAGGAAGGTGACCTGGTGCTTGAGCTGCAGGGCGGCGGCGGGGTCTTGCTCTTACCACTCCGGGGGACTTGCGGGTGGGGGCCTCAGTCTGTCTGCGCCTGGGGGAGGGTGTCCGGGGGCGAGGGGCACTCTGCTCCGTGTGGGGGCTTCCTCTTCCCCCTGGATGCTGGGGCAGCTGGATCGGAGGGGAAGAGGCCGAGGTCACTGAGGAAGAGGCGCTGGGTCTTTGGGGTTGCAGGTGAGGCAAGGGAGGGTGCTTTGGAGGGAGAGGCAACTGAGGACTGCGCAGTGCCCGTGGATGCGTGTGTGTGTACCAGGGCCCCATCCCCTGTGAGTCTGGTTTCAGTCCCCTGACTGTGCGTGCGTGTGCGTTTAGTTTGTGGCGTGTGTGTCTGTGTGCTGGATGTGTGTGTGCTGGTGTGTGCCTGTGCCGGTGTGTGTGTGCTTGGGACGGGCAAGGTGCTGGGGAGTGTGGATGGAGCAGAGGCAGGAGGGGTGAGGGACTGTCTGAGGAGGGACACTGCTGCCGTCAGGGAGGAGTCCATGGACCTGTTGCCCCTCTGTAAGTCAGATATGCCCGATGAGATGCCCTCCATGAACGACACCAGCTGAGTCAACAGTGCGGTGTGCGCATGGAGGACACTCAGCATGGCTGTCTGCCCTACATGGAGCTGGCGAAGGAGGTACACAGACTCCTCACTCAGGGCAGCAGGGGACACAGGGGCAGGGGGTGCGGTGCCTGGGCCAAAGGAGACACGCTCCCGAACATGGGAGCCTCCACGGACCTGGGGAATGGGAGCCGATGGGAGGGCGGTGGTGGTGCTGGTGGTGGCGGGGACAGCAACACTAGCTGGGGTGTGGTGGCTGCTGACACCCGCCTCCACAAGGGAGTCATCCTCCAAGTTGCTCTGGTCCTCAGCTGAGGTGGATGGTGCTGAGGATTCCTCGGTGTGGCTCCCCTCGCCCTCCGTGCCACTGGGTCCCTCCGACCACTCCTCGGCTGCTGACCCAGTCTGGCTCTCTGGCTCCTCCTGGTCCGTGGAGCTGTCCCCTTCCGTGGCCGTGGATGTATCTGCAAACAATGGGGAAACAGACAGACATCAGTCACCTGCACCAAACGCACACACCACTGTGAGCACAGCACATCACAGAGCAAGCCCTGGCATCATTAGTTGTACATTGCTAAAAGTGCCCTAACTGAACAGGAGAAGCCAATTGTCAGTCTGATGCCAAGCATGGCACTCACATCCCACATGGCCTTGCACCCATCTGTCTGGTGTCTGTTGGATTGCAACACCCCAGTGTGGACACATGCACCAAGTACACAGTAGTTGGACAGTGCAGAGGACACGGTGTGGACACATCACAGCTCTTGCCACTGAGTCAGTACAGGTTTCCGGATGAAAGGGATGCCCAGAGTCAAATAGGAAATGCATGTGATGCATACCAGCGACAGACACCATGATGCACCCATGTCCTGATAGCCAGCGCCACTATGGTGTGCATGTAGCACATGTCACTCCCCTGCAGGACCACAAATAAGTTGACACATGCCATGGCAGAGGCATGACTGTTAAGTCATACATCACTGTCTCAGTGATGTATGACTTGGCAGCCAGACAACAACACTATGCACTGTGTCACAATAGTAGGTCATGGGGAATGCAAGTCCTGGAGCTGCACAAGTGCACATGTACATCCCCCACACAACACATCATCTCAACCCTCATCTGTCCAGGTCACACCTATTGGACATATGGGAGACCTGTGACACTACCCTCTGAACCTGAGCCCCTCACAATTTGCTGTGAATGGGGAACAGCTGCCTGAACATCACATTCGCATACCCCAGTCTGCACGGGCAGCTGATCAAACACCTATGTGACACACAAGTATCGTCTCCTATGGTCACATCTCCAGGGGCATGCTGAGCCCCTACCAAGAAACACCACAGCAGTCCTGGCAACTAATCCACAGCACACTGACACAGAGGCAGACACCGGAGGGGTCAAATCACTGTGCACAATGTGTCAGCTGATACACGGGAGTGGGAGTACAGAGTGCATTGCATGGCCTGGAGTAGGCATGACTGTCCTGCTCCACATGAATGAGGGATGTGCCCTGGACAGTGGATAGCTGGCTATGTATGTGTGACACACGTAATCTGCACACTCCTGGGGCACAAACATTGTTCCCACCCGCTGCATGGGCGTGTGCCACATACCCCAGGCACATGTGGTGGCTCAGCTCAGCAAGTGGACCACATATCAAAGCAACACGCAGATCACATGTCCAAACCCAGGCGTTGTGTGAACAATGGACCCACCCATGATGCCCACAACAGAGTCAGGGAAACAGATGCTGTCCCCCACTTTTAGTGAAGCAAACTGCAAGGACACAGTCCCAAGTGACACAATTCCCTGACTGTAAGGGCCACACCTGGGTATCAGATGAGCAGTGGGCAGTGCACAATAGAGGGACATGGCTCCTGGACAACAGGACTGCTGCACTGTGGCAGTTGAACCAGGCCAGAGGAGGGCACAAAGCATGTAATACAGAGTTCACAGTGCAGTCTTTGACTCACCCCCTCCTTGCTGCTGTCTGGCCTTCAGCTGCCCATCCAGGTCTGGAAAGACCACCGCCAGGATCTGGAGCATGTGGGGGTCAGGGTCCGTGTTCCGCCCCTCCTGCGAGGAGGCGACAGCTTCAGCTGGACCCGTGCAATCCTCCGGGTCCAGCCCCGAAGGTCCTGCCACCTCTTCTGGCAGTTGCGGATCCGGCGCTTGTAGACCCCCACGGACCGGACAGCCCGGACGATGTCCTTCCAGATTTCCTGCTTCCGATGGGCATTAACCTGTGAGGATGACAAAGTGAAAAGGCCATTACCACACATGCAACATATCCGTGCATGACACAGTCGTATATACATGTCTCAAACACAGGGGCACATGATGTACACAGGCAGTGCAAAGCTGACCATGGACAGTTTGCCAGACGTCACTACATGGTATCATTGCATGGGAAGTAAAACCATGTTCAAATGCACTGTCACTGCACCATACCTGTCCAGTGCAAGTCACTACACACTATGGGGGTGACAACTACTCAGTGAGCCTGCTAGCCAGTGGCGTGCAGACTCTCAGCCTTGCTAGTCACACAAAATGCACATTCAGAAAGGCAGTGCACAGAACACTCACCTGCTCCCCTGGTGTCCCATACAGCTTGCTGTACTGTGGAAGTAGGCTGTCCAGCAGGGCCTGGTTCTCTTCAAGGCTGAAGGCTGGGGCTCTCTCCACAGTATGTGCCATTGCAGGGTCCAGAGGGGCAGAGACAGCAGCAGTGCAGTGGCAGATGTCGTCTTGGAGCATGTAGTGCAGGCAAGTGGGCTCTCAGGGGAACAGCCAGCAATATATATGTGCTGGAGAGGCAGATACTGTCCCTTGTGTCCAAAGTGATAGGTCCAAGTCGTTTGCATCTTCTGAATCTGGCCAATCCATGGAATAGCAGCACCAAAACACGCCCACAGCATCCTTCAAATCTTCAACTTCATGACATACATGATTTTGCAACATTGTTGTGGGTGACCAACTGATTTTCCAGCAACCGACTCGTTCGAAATTCGAAAACGCGTCCGTTGCCAGGCAAGCCCATTGCCAATGGGTGCGCACCGATCGGTCCATTGCGGTACAACGCGCACAGGGGTACAACGCGTACCCGCACACATTGAAAGCAATGGGCCGGCCGGAGGCACCGATCGGTCCATTGCAGTTCAACGCGCACAGGGGCACAACGCGTACCCGCACACATTGAAAGCAATGGGCCCGCCGGAGGCACCGATCGGTCCATTGCTGTTCAACGCGCACAGGGGTACAACGCGTACCCGCACACATTGAAAGCAATGGGCCGGCCGGAGGCACCGATCGGTCCATTGCAGTTCAACGCGCACAGGGGTACAACGCGTACCCGCACACATTGAAAGCAATGGGCCGGCCGGAGGCACCGATCGGTCCATTGCTGTTCAACGCGCACAGGGTACAACGCGTACCCGCACACATTGAAAGCAATGGGCCGGCCGGAGGCACCGATCGGTCCATTGCAGTTCAACGCGCACAGGGGTACAACGCGTACCCGCACACATAGAAAGCAATGGGCCGGCCGGAGGCACCGATCGGTCCATTGCAGTTCAACGCGCACAGGGGTACAACGCGTACCCGCACACATTGAAAGCAATGGGCCGGCCGGAGGCACCGATCGGTCCATTGCTGTTCAACGCGCACAGGGGTACAACGCGTACCCGCACACATTGAAAGCAATGGGCCGGCCGGAGGCACCGATCGGTCCATTGCAGTTCAACGCGCACAGGCGTACAACGCGTACCCGCACACATTGAAAGCAATGGGCCGGCCGGAGGCACCGATCGGTCCATTGCAGTTCAACGCGCACAGGGGTACAACGCGTACCCGCACACATTGAAAGCAATGGGCCGGCCGGAGGCACCGATCGGTCCATTGCAGTTCAACGCGCACAGGGGTACAACGCGTACCCGCACACATTGAAAGCAATGGGCCGGCCGGAGGCACCGATCGGTCCATTGCTGTTCAACGCATCACTGTACATGTGACTGGCATATGTCAGCATGCCTGTCTCAGATGGACATATGCCAGCCACAGATAGCTCCCAGGGAGTGAGGGGCACACCTACATCACGACAGCCTGTCCAGACCTTATCATAAGGCATGTAAGGCTGCATTTCCTATTGTGTGTATGTTGGTGTACATGTTGTCCTGTGGGTGTCACCTGTGTGCAGCCACCCCCAGGCAGTGCACGTGTTCATGGGGACAGGATCATGGGTGTTACGTGTACGTGACCACTGTGATGTGCAACTGTTCATATCTGTGCATGTGCCATGGTCACATTTCACAGTGGTGTATGTGTATGTCATGTCACATACCCCGTGAGTCCCATGTGGGACGGTATGTTTGAGCCAGGGTGTCCCAGTGGCACAATAGTGATGGTCCTCCACAGTCTTTGTGCATGTAGTGTTTACAATGTCTCTGATTTCATGTGCACAATGGGAGACAGTCTCCACATCCACGTTGTGTGTGCATGGACTCTGATGTTGTGCGTGTGTGTCACAGACGTCCATGTCTGTCCTGCCGTGGCAAGTGGGGCCACTACCTGTGGGGTTCATGGTTGTTTTGCTGTGGTGTATACATGATACTCCATGTAATGCCAGTGTCCATGTGGCATTACAGGGTCCCTGGGAATGTACCTGTCGTTGAGCTGTGGTGCCTGGGGCACATCTGTCCTCACATGTCACTGTGGGGGTTATTGTGACATGGCAGCAGGAGATGGGAACTGTGACACGGCCTCATGATATCCAATGGGCCAACCTGGGACAAATTGATGCCACCTGTAGGACCGTGTTGACAGATGTTGGCCATGTATGTACCATACATGTCCTTCCGGTACTGCACACTTCATGTAGTTGTGCCTCATAATGATGTATGTTGGGATCTTGAGTGTGTTCAATGCCGCATATGTGGGGTGACTGACAATCTTGCTTACTTCTCCTCTGCACTGCAGGGCTCCTGCTGTCCATCGTCCATTCCCAGACCTGGCAACGATGGTGGAACGGGACAGCATCCGACGGTACCGCTTCACCAGGCAGCTGATTGAGGATTTGGCAGTGCAGTTGTCCCCACATTTGCAGCCTGGCCGGCCGTATCCTACAGCGCTGACCCCCAAGGTGAAGGTGATGGCAGCCCTACACTTCTTTGCCACTGGTACCTTCCAACATACTGTGGCGACTGCTGGTGGGATG
The DNA here is from genome assembly GCA_963921515.1 of Calotriton arnoldi. Lineage (NCBI taxonomy): Eukaryota > Metazoa > Chordata > Amphibia > Caudata > Salamandridae > Calotriton > Calotriton arnoldi. The sequence goes on along the minus strand of CAWUFW010010045.1, from coordinate 38,657 downwards.
TCACAGACCATGTTCAGCCGTGTGCTCGGCGATGTTTTGGCGGCAATGTTGCTCTTCCTGAACCGGTACATCTATTTCCCTAGACTGCGACGACTCACTGACGTGAAGAGTGACTTTTATGCCCTGGGGAGGATGCTGCATGTCATTGGCTCCATTGATGGGACACATGTGGCTTTGGTACCACCACAGGCCCAGGAGCAGGCCTACAGGAACCTCAAGCACTACCACTCGGTCAATGCACTGGTGGTGTGTCTTGCAGACATGACCATCACACACGTGTGTGCCCGTTTCCCTGGTTCAGCACACGATGCCTTTGTGATGAGGAGTAGTCGCATCCCCAGGATGATGGCACAGATGCAGAACCAGCGTGCCTGGCTTGTCGGTGTGTACTGACTTTGTGCCATTGTGTGTGATCTGATCTGTAGTATTCCGCCCACTTTTCCAAGTCAGCTAATGTGCACTTGTCTGTCCATAGGTGACTCGGGATACCCCAACATGCCGTGGTTGCTGACACCCCTCAGGAACCCTGTGACACCTGCCCAGATGCGCTACAATGAGGCACATGGTCGGACCAGGAGAGTGATTGAGCGGACCTTTGGTCTCCTGAAGAGCCGCTTCCGCTGCCTGGACAAGACCGGAGGGTCCCTCCCATATGCCCCTGCGAAAGTGTGCAAGATTATCATCGTCTGCTGCATGCTCCACAACCTGGCAGTGCGGAAGGAGTTGCCTCTCATCCAGGATGACAATGACCAACATCCGCCACCTGTGGAGGATCCTGGCCTGGACCATGATGCCAGTGACGATGATGATGATGATGGTGATGGTGATGTCCGCACACAGCTCATCACCAACTTCTTTAGCTGAATGTGAGTATCCTGAGGTGTCATGTCAATGATGTGAGTTGGCATGATGTGTGGGTGGTGCTCTGGTGCTGTTGGAGTGTGTCCATGGGCTACTTGACTGGATGTGTGTTGCGATGTGTGGTGACAGGTGGGCTGTACTCCCCAACAGTGTTGACATGCTAACTTGGTTCTGGGTGGGTATCTTGTAACATGTATTGTGCATGAGTTTTGCTGTTCTGTCCTGTACTCCATTGCTTTTGACTGTGTGTCATTTCTGTCCTTCACAGGGTACTTTCAGATTCGTTTGGTCAACTGTGTCCACCGACGACATGATTGCACATCCAGGCTGGTAGCTGTTGTGTCCCTACAGGTGATGTGCGCCACACCCATGGACTTCATTCCGTCTACAGTTGTTGACTGTGTGCCCGCTGCCAGGTGGGGTTACCTTGCATCTGTAGTGGTTACGGCATGTTGCAACTGTGTAATAAACCTGTGCTTCACTTTGTGATGTGCGTTGTCTGTGGTCACACATTTGACTGCCATTTGCTTACTGCACCTGTGGGCTACTTGACTACAACTGGGAATGGGTGTGGTGTCTGTGCATTGCACCGTCTTCCCTGGCAACATCAGTGTAGGCAATGAGTCAGATGGCCTAGGTGTGTATGTGTCGTGTAGCCCTGGTGGTGTGTCTCCCTCATGTGTGTCACGTTGCCTGTACTCACATGCCTGTGTTGTCCTTGCTGTTGCTGTTCGCATACACAGTGTAATTTTGCAGTTCATCATCCCCATAACAGCACCCACGTTGGAATCACGACAGAGGCAAGTATGGTGTATTAGTGTGTTTATTGTGATACATTTGTGTTAATAGTGCATAGGATGGGTTGTGCTGTACATGAATCTTGCAATCCCAAGTTCCTAGGTGAATTGAAAGTCCGGGTAGACAGGATCCCCAGTATCGGGGCCACAGTTGTCTGACACATTGGTCCAACTTGTACTCCCCATGCAATGTGTGGGAGTAGTGTTGCCGTCAACAGGGTGAACAGTCTGTGCACAAAGGCGAACATCCAGAACAGGTTCAGGCTTCCTGGGAGTTGCGCTTCTCCATCGGCCTCTCACTTTTCCCTCCTCGGACGACCCCTCTTCTTGGGGGGGGGGCCCTCAAGTGCAGGCTGCTGCGGTGCAGGGGACTCTCCGCCAGAGTCCTCCTCTCTCCCTGTGGCAGTTGCAGTTTGTTCGGCACCAGATGTTGTTGGCACACAGGGAGGTGTGGACTGGTTGCTGTTCATCTGGCGGAGGCATTGTCAAATGTCCCTGTGCACCGCCGTCATCTCATGCAGTGCATCCCACTTGGACTCCACGCGGGACATGTGTGAGTCCACACGGGACATGTGTGACTCCACGTGGGACATGTGGGAGTCCAAGCGGGCATGATGGGCAGCCTGCTGCTGTTTAATGTCTCTGAGGAGCCCCACTACCTGGCTGAGCTCTCCGGTGCTGGACTGGTATGCATCAGCTATGCGTACCAGTTGTGGGTCGTCATGCACACCAGCAACGTCCGCAAGCAGCGACCTCTGTCTCCCACCCCTCCCACCACCCCTGCTGACATGTGCAGTGTGTGCAGTGGCATGCACAGATAACCCTGGTCCACCTTGGGGGTTGGTGGTGGTGGTGGTGTCCATGGCCCCAGGTTGGTCCAGGGTCACTGTGCTGGTGTTGCTCCTTATTCTGTCCATGTCGGCAGGGATGGTATTCGTGGTGACAGTCGTTGTAGGGGTGGGTGCAGGGGGTGCAGCTGGTGGTCCTGCTGGTGCTGCAGCTGGTGGTCCTGCTGGTGCTGCATGTTGACTTGCACCGGATGTGCCAGGTTGTTCTTCATCGTCCGAGGAGGACAGAGGCTGTACGACGCCAGTGAGCTCGGCATCCTCTTGAGCCTGGGACTGGGACTCCTCAGCGTCTGCTGCTGTGTCCCCATCATCACCTGTTTTTGGGAGACACAAACAATGTATGTCATGTTTCTGCAGGCATCAATGGTTGACACACATGACAGTTGTGACTGTGCCTCTGGGTGCGGGCCTGTACATTGCATTGTCCTAAGTCGTCACAGTCAGGGGTTGATATTGGTGTGGCACATTGTCCTGCATTATTTGGGCATTTCTATGTATTTTCTGGGGTGTGAACATGGTCTGCATTGGTTGTGTTTGGTTGACAGCCGGCCCTCCTTCCCACCCACCCAGCCAGTCAGTTATCCCACCATGGAACGTGCTTGCGTTGCAGGGAGTGTAAGTTGTCTCTCAGGATGTCAGTCAGTGGTGTCCTGCTGTTTGTTGGTGCACAGTTGCCAGCAGGGCCTTGTGCTCCCCACAGCAGTAGCCAGTGTCAGCCATCTTGTGAGTCCTTCTCCACTCCCTGTGATGTGAGCATGGTTCAGGGTGGTGTTGATGGGCCAGTTGTGAGGCTGAGCAATGTCTGTGACTGCGACTCCCATCATGCTATTGCCTCCACCCCCTTCCCAGCATGCCCATGCTTCCTTCCTTTTGACTCTGCTTCCCTGTGGGGTGGGCTGGCTGTGCTGACAGGATGGCTGGGAGTGTTGTCCTGGCAGTTGTTTGGCTAAGAGTCCCAAGAGTGTCCCTGTGCTTCACACAACATAACCCAGGGTGGTGGTGCTTTGTGGGATCTTGTGTTAGGATGGGGGCATTGCATTCTACCAGGTGGGTTCTGTGGAGTTTATGTTGGGGTGTGTGTGAGGGGAGGTGCTTGTGACTATGGTCAGTGCTGCAAGTCCCCCTTCCCACCCAGCTAGCCAGATATCCCACCATGGAACGTGCTTGCATTGCAGGGAGTGGAAGTTGTCTCTCAGGATGTCAGTCAGTGGTGTCCTGCTGTTTGTTGGTGCACAGTTGCCAGCAGGGCCTTGTGCTCCCCACAGCAGTAGCCAGTGTCAGCCATCTTGTGAGTCCTTCTCCACTCCCTGTGATGTGAGCATGGTCAGGGTGGTGTTGATGGGACAGTTGTGGGGGTGACCAATATCAGTGACTACGACTCCCATCATGCTATTGCCTCCACCCCCTTCCCAGCATGCCCATGCTTCCTTCCTTTTGAATCTGCTTCCCTGTGGGGTGGGCTGGCTGTGCTGACAGGATGGCTGGGAGTGTTGTCCTGCCAGTTGTTTGGCTAAGAGTCCCAAGAGTGTCCCTGTGCTTCACACAACTTAACCCAGGGTGGTGGTTCTTTGTGGGATCTTGTGTTAGGATGGGGGCATTGCATTCTACCAGGTGGGTACTGTGGAGTTTGTGTTGGGGGTGTGTGTGAGGGGAGGTGCTTGTGACTATGGTTAGTGCTGCAAGTCCTCCTTCCCACCCAGCCAGCCAGCCAGTTATCCCACCATGGAACGTGCTTGCATTGCAGGGAGTGTAAGTTGTCTCTCAGGATGTCAGTCAGTGGTGTCCTGCTGTTTGTTGGTGCACAGTTGCCAGCAGGGCCTTGTGCTTCCCACAGCAGTAGCCAGTGTCAGCCATCTTGTGAGTCCTTCTCCACTCCCTGTGATGTGCGCATGGTTCATGGTGGTGTTGATGGGACAGTTGTGGGGGGCAATATGTGTGACTGCGACTCCCATGATGCTATTGGCTACACTGACTTGGCCAGCATACACAGAATTCCTTCCTTTGAGTGGTCTTCACTGTGTGTTGGTGTTGTTGTGGTGGCTACATGTGTGGATGTGTTTGTTAGTTCTATTTGTGCCACTGCCTGGCTGTAGTTGTGGTTGTGTTTGTACATGTGTTGGCACAGTTGGATGTGACTTTTTGATGGCATGTGTTGTGTTTATCTGACTGACATACACATTTTGGGATGATTCTGTTCTAGTTGCTGTGTAATTGCTATGAGTGCATGGTTTGACTCTCCCCTTGACAGTGATGTGTGTGTTTTGTGGCAGTATATTGTGTACATTTGTTGTGTACTCACCAGGCTCTGGGATGTCCTCTAGTCCATATACGCTCACTGGCGGAAGGATGGCCCGCACCTTCTCCTCCCAGGGCCTGAGGTATATTGGCTTGGCAGGAGGGCCACTGCCGGTGTGTTGGCTGTTGATGTAGTCTTTCTTCAGCATGTCCCGTACCCTCCTGCGCACGTCATACCACCTGTTCTGGATGTCCGTCTTTGTGCGCCGACATGGTGATTGGGCGTTCACCCTGTTGATGATCCTCTCCCACATCTTGGTTTTCTGCGACATGGGGGTCTGTTGGACCAGTGTGCCAAACAGCTGTGGCTCCACCCTGAGGATCTCGTCTACCATGACTTCCAATTCACTATCTAGGAACTTGGGATTCTTCTTGGGGGCATGGTGATGGGTGGTGATGGGTGGTGATGGTGGGTGATGTGTGTGTTGGTGTGCAGGTGAGGGTGTGTGAGTGTGTGTTTTGCTGGGTGTATGTGAGGTAGGTATTTGTTGGTGTGCTGATGGTGTGTGGCTTGTGTGAGGGATGAGCTGTGGGTGTGTGGTTGCTTTCTCTTGGGTGCTGGCAGTGGAATGGCATTTGCAAAGGCTCATGGTAGTGATTTGTGTCCTTTATATAGGTGGAGTTGTGGGTGTGTCTTTGTTCTCTGTCCCCACCCCCAGTATTTATTGGCTTGGTAATTGCTTGTTTGGCCTTTTTTGGGTGATTTTTCCTTTGTGCTGTTTGTGTATGTTGGAAACGTTCTTGTGACCGAGTCGGACCCTGCATTGGTCTCGTACGGTGTTCTCCGTTTCGTTCACGCTGTGTTTGTGCAGTTTTCTATGCTGCATACGCGTCGGTCGTGGTGTATTGTGTTGCTTCGGCTCGGTTTTGTATGCGTGTCGGTCGTACGGCTTGTCCTCCGTCCGACTCGCTCGTGGTTTTCGCGCCTTGCATCGTACTTTGCGGTTTGGAGTTAGCATGTACGTTTCGGTCGGATTTGTTCCGGGTGCGTGTCGGTCGGTTGGATTCGCGTGTTTTTCCGGCCGGATTGCTGTTTTCCGTGCGGCTCGGTCGGTCGACTTGGTTTCGGTACGTGTCGGTCGGATTTTTCGCGCCTTGCATCGTACTTGGCGTGTTGTGCGCCACGGGTACGTGTCGGTCGGTATTTTTTCCGGATCCGAGTCGGTCGGTGCTTTTTCCGGCCCGAATCGGAATCGACCCCGTAGTGTTTTAGCAAGTTTATTTTATAAAACAGGTAGATTAGAATATTGTTACACTGACATAAATAAGATTTTTGCAAAAGTTTCTGTAGTTCCCAGGCTTAACAAAATAAAAGAGGGAAAACGTTTGGTGAATATTTTTTAGAAGATAAGATTTTAACATTAGATAGTATAATTAGGTACAACCTTACCTGTGAGTTAAAGAAGGAAGAAAAGGTATTTTTAGAGATGGTTGAAGAGAGAAGAGTGAAATTTCAAATAAAAGTGATAGAAGAGACAAAAACACCTCTTTGGGCATTTGAGGAAGACAATCATGACAAGAAAAAGACAAATGCAGCATACTCTGGATTGGCCCCAACAGGGAAGGTTGTGCATTAGAAGAAATAAGACAAGATATGACAATTATTTTGTGGGTTCCAGTAATTGCCATGACAATTATCAAATTTTAGGTGGATGGGGATACAAAGGGGGAAAAGATCCAATATTTCCAGGGATTTATTATGTTTATGGAAATAGGGCTTATTATAGGTTGCCGGACCATTGGTATGGGTCATGTTACTTAGGCCTGGTCTTTCCAAAGATTTTTCATGTGGATAGAAAAGAAAAGGAACACACAAAATGATAAATACCTTTACACGTAGAAAAAGGGAAAGTTTTTCAGAAATAGTAGGTGACATTTTTGGAGCATTGATACCAGCAGTGGGAGTATCTTTGAATGCATTTAGAATTCGGAAATTATCCACAGTGGTAGATCGTTTATCTACAGATACTGCTGGAGGGTTCTTGATGGTAAATACCGAGATGGTTGCCATGAGAGCTATGGTGATGCAAAATCGTCTTGCCCTTGACATTGTTTTGGTAAAAGAGGGCGGAGTCTGTGGAATGCTGAAAGTCCAACATTGTTGCACTTACATTCCAGATAAGAGCGAAAATATACAGAAGTATATAACAAATATTACAAATTTGCACAAAGAACTTGTTCCACTGGAGGTTGAAAGTGCTTGGGGAAAACTTGGTAAAGGGTTTTCTTCTGTAATAAATTGGTTAACAAGAATGAGTGGATTAATAATAGGGAAAGTTATAATAATAGCAACCGTGATAATAATAATAATATTAGTACTGAAGCTTGCAATAACATGTATAAAGAGAAGAAGAAGGCAGAATAAGATAGAAAAAGAAAACATGATAAACAAGGAAAGAGAGAGAGAAATGGGTGAAATAGAGTTAGAAGAAATAAAAGAGAACATGTACAAGAAAACGAAGAAACAAGTTGAAAGGGATACAGTTGTGTAAACTAACAAAAGCAAATGGATAAAAGATATATGCTGTCTGAGAAAATTGTATAACTTGGTTTTTGTGGTGATATTAAAAATCACCAAAGGGGAGTTGATGGAGCAGGGTAAATATAAACATTTTAACCTCCTAATATTTTCGTAAAATATTAATAAACATGTTCGTTTAAGTAAATAACCAACAATGTATGTTAAGGGTTAAAGGTAACACGCTATTCCGTGTGCAAATTAATTGACTTATAATTGTTTACGTGTCTAACATAACATAATATTTGCGTACTAATTAAATAATAAATGCATGATTTGTGCTTTTAAATAAAACGTGTGGTTGCAAAATAAAGCGATGGTAAGTAAGGGACAGCTTTATATGTTGCTTCTGCTAGGTAATACCTAATTGGGGTACGTAGAAAGACGGGAGGGAAACGAAAGGGTTTATATTTCTTTGTTTTAATAATATTTTGTTTATCTTTGAAAATGGTGCGCTTAGGCCTGTCGAGCAGCAATATAAAATGGCCGCGAGTTGCTAGAGTACGCATGAGCGGGAGACCATGTGATAGAGGAGAGAGGCTGTGCAAAAAGGATGATCACGTGCTGATGCCGAGAGGCTAAGATGAAAGTATGGTCAAGGCTGTTGTGACCCTTCTGAGCAGATGTGTGCCAAGATGATCAGCAAGAAGCGTGAGAAGTCCGACTGAATCAATAGACGGAACTGTTTTACACAAAATGTAATAGAAAAATATACAATTTGGACTGATCGAAACGGATGAGCAATTGCATGAACTGTGGGAAACGATGCTTGCATGGACATTCCACACGGAACTGGTTAAGACCAGGAAGTTTGATTAAAATGTATAGGGACCTGAAGTTTTGACCAATGAGAATGAATCACGCCATGAAGAAGAAACATTTTATGCTGTAAGCTAGAATTAGGGTATAAGAAGACCTACTCTTGGTGGGAGGGGAGAGAATGCTGCGGGAATGCTGCGGGAGATGCTGGAGAAGTTAGATGCTGTAGATGAGTGAAGTTGCGGTTGCTGATGCTGACGAGCTGATGCTGCTGCTGTTATTTCTCTTTTCCAGTTGAGTATTAAGATGCTGCTTTAGGAGAGCTTTTCCTGATAGATTTTATTTTAGAACTATTAGATTTTTCCCAGATAGATAGATAGGTTGATCTTTAGAGTTCATATCATGGTAACCCTATTTTTCCGTCTAATAAATATGCATTGCAATTTCAAATTATTCTTATAATGATAATAAATGTAATGATCTGAATAATAAGCTAATCTCATTTCCTGCATTCAAAACTTTATATAAACTTTATTATTCTCTAAACAAGTGACTCAGTGATTCTTTAGCTCAATGATTAAAATGAAATGTTAAAGAGTTTATTGTGATTGAGCTGGTCATAATCACCATCAACTGATTCCTACTAGCTGGTCCATCGACCAATGAGCGGAATACCTTAAAAGCAAATGAGAAATATTATGTCATTATAAAAGAGGTATCCCGTCTCCTTCCAGCGAATCGTTTTTCTCCTAGGTTCATGACGGAGGAAATCCAGGGAACAAATGAGTAAGTGAATGTATATGCGGTGTTATGGGCCCCACCGTCATATGGATATAGTGTGTGTGTTAGAGAAATAATTGCACCTGGATGACCAAAGCATAATAGGAGAATTATTTTTATTGTCAGCGCTGGATCACTATCAAGTAGCTCCACCGGGCATCGGCCAAAAAGCTAGATCTCCACGGTTAGAGGTAGGTTTACAGATTCGGTATCTTGAAGGGTAGGCCGGATGGGGGATGTGTTCGAGGTCTGGTCGAAGTCCGTTTTTTTCTCAGAGGAGTAGCACAACGTGATAGGGAACACTGTGGCAGCCATCTTGGGGTCAGGCAAGGGATTCTGATCTTGGAGTTAGAAACAGCCGGTTCCCATTTTAGTCTTTCGCTTGAGGGGGTGGGGGGGTGGTGTTTGTTGTGCAATGGAGCAGCTTGATCTCCTTTCATACTTATTCAAAATCCTTCGTAATCCAACTTAAATTTCTAAAAAACATTTTCTTACTCAAATTAAACAAACGTAAGAACATGAAACACACAATCATTATACCCGTAAATTGGGTAAACCACACTCATTCTTGAGACTCAAACGAGCACTCATAGATATCACTCATTGTACTTATCTTGCTCAGAAGCAGCAACAAAAGAGGAAGAAGATGGAGGACACAGAGTCTTTATATGAGCTGAACATTCTTTTTACTTGTGATGTTTTAAGTTCCATTCTGGGAGCTTTTAAGTTGTGTTGCTGCTCAGAAGGAGTTAATTAAAGATTAATGCATAATGCTAGCCTCCTGTCTTCCCATAAAATCCCATCAAGACGGGGCGCGTAGCAAGACCTCCCGCTCACTGTCTAACATTATGAAAGGAAGACGTGAGCCGGTCTGCGGTAAGAACCACTTGAATTCCCTCTTCCAGTGCACAGGTCCCGGCAGCAACTGCCGACTGAACACCCAGCATGAGCCCTCCATGAGTTCCACGCAGGGAACCCAGCACGCTCCCCCATTGTTGCACGCAGAGAACACAGCACGCTACCTCACCCAACAATACATCCACACGTCTCAACACACCCCCCTTCTTTCATAACAACAAAAACGAACAAACCCAAAACAATCAAAATAACCAAAGTTACAAGAATTAAATGGAAACAATAATGGAAAATCAAACCATGACATAATCCTTAAACTTCACAGGATCCAATCTTACCCTCCCAGAAATTCTATGATCAAACCTTTTGTCACACTGATCAGAGTTTTGATAACTCATTTTGCACTTCAAAACTTTGTCATTAGGCTCCTGCTCTATAGTGTCCGGTTAAATTCTCATTCTGCTGGCTACATACTCAGCCTTGGATTCTGGCACCACAGAAACAAAACACTTAGGGGTCGATTCCGATTCGGGCCGGAAATCTCTCCGACCGAGCCGGACCCGGAGAGATTTCCGACCGAATCGGACCCGTGCAGTCCGACCGAACGAGTATGATGCGTCCGTATGTTATCGGACTCGAGTCGGTCGGACTCCCATTGAAGTCAATGGGAGCCGGTCGTACAACGCGTCACGCGGGCTCCCATTGACTCACTGGGTGCGAGTCGGACAAGGGCGCCCCTACAGCGAGTACGCGGCGAGCGGTTCGCGCCGTACACGCACAGGTAGGGGGACCCATGGGTCCCCCTGTGTGCGACTCGCGCGGCTACGCGTACAGGGGGTCCGACACGGACCCCCAAAGTACGGCTCCGACAGCTCTTACGAGCCGGAGTGCGCGGCTCGGTCGGACTGCTCGCGGCGCGCATCGTACTTACCCGGCCGGGAAACGTCTCCATTGCGCGGTGCGAGTCGAGTCCGAGCGAGTCGGTCGGAGCTGTCGGGACGCCCGGACGAGTCGGTCGGCGATTTCGCATCGTACTCGCTCGGCCGGACCCGCGTACGGTTCGGTCGGGAAACAGGGCTCCGAATCGGATCCGGTAAAGCCGAATCCGATTCGGAGCCCTACCGGCCGAGATCGGAATCGGCCCCTTAGTCCATGTCTTGCCATCCTCCAACACTACCACATGTTCCTTCACTTGCATAGGTAAAGAAAAATGCGACAACCCCTTGTGAACGAAACCAGGCTTCTTGATTCTCACCCAGACTCCCACTTGAACCGCCAAGGTTCTGTGTTGTTGGTTCACAGTACCATACCTACTTTGCACTGCAGCTCTCACATCCGCCACCTCTGACATTCTTTCAGCATCCACAACCTTCCTCAAAATCCACTCTTTGTTCAATTTGGTTCCGGCAACCCTGCCTCTGAGCAAAGTGAAAGGAGAGACTCCAGTACTGGAATGAGGGCTTGTCCTCATGGCCCACAACATGTCATCAATAGTTTCTTTCCAGTGCAACCCGTTTATATGTGCCAGCTGCAAATGGTCTTTGATGACATGGTTCACCCTTTCTACAAGGCCATTGCTGCGGAGATGATACAAAGACGTCAAGATATGCTTAATGCCCGACTCACCCAAGAAATTCTTTATTTCTCTGGAAACCAATTGAGTCCCATTGTCAGTCACTAGCTCTTCTGGAAATCCCTCGCTCTAAAACACCTCCTTGAAAAACCTAATAACCATTCCAGCACACATGTTGTCCACAATTTTACTTCAGTCCATTTAGACATATAGGGCCCGATGTAGGTGGGCGATTAGCGATCGGTAACGCCGAAAATCGCAGATTTTCAGCGTTAGCGATCGCTAAAAAAGGATGTGAAATGTAGGAGCAGAAACACCGAATCGCAAAATAAGGATTCGCTAAAAATAACGGAAATCAACTAGCGATTCCTTATTTAGCGAAAATGCTACACCGACTCACTATTTAGCGACTCGCAAAATAAGGAATCGTTAAAAAATTTGCTAACCTATGTACAGAAAATCGCTATTACCGAATCCTTAAGAAATCGCTAATTATGAGTCGCACATTACCATGGACTCAAATCAGGTGGTAACCAGGTGCACAGCATATAAACAGCCCCAGAATGCATCATCTTGAACACAATGGCAGCCCTCTACGTCATTGCAAGGCGGTTAAGGATACAAGCTGCAGCACAAAGGATATGGAGACGACAGGAACACGTCTACAGATTGCGCATCACCTTATTCCAACTCACAGAGGCTGAAATCCATGAGAGGTACAGGCTACACCCAAACACTATCCTGGACCTGATACGGGACCTGCGCCCATTCCTGGAGCACCAGACACCAAGGGCTCACGCAATACCTACTCATGTACAGGTACTCTGTGCCTGCACCTCCTGGCATCTGGCAGTTACCAAGGGGTAATAGCTGCGGCAGGTGGAGTCTCACAGAGTTGCCTGTCGCGTTTTCTCAATACATTCCTGGACGCCATGTTGCAAAGGATGCCACACTATATCCAATTCCCCAGCACACAGGCAGAACTGCAGAAGACCAAGATGGACTTTTACCAGAAGGCCCAGTTCCCACACGTCATAGGTTGCATTGACGGGACACATATACCAATCTGCCCCCTGCTGCGACTGAGTACATCTACCGCAATCGCAAATCCTCACATTCTATAAATGTACAGGTTATATGTGATGCCTCTTCCATCATCACCGACATAGTTGCAAAATTCCCAGGGAGCACGCATGATTCATACATATTCAGGAACAGTGGGATCTATACCCGTCTTGTTGCGGGTGAATTTGGGGAAGGCTACCTGCTAGGTAAATACATGTGACACCCCTGAAGTATACACCTGTTGCTACGATTGTTGACTGTGAATAACTTACTTTCTTCTCACACTTAGGTGACAGCGCCTATGCGGTGCGTTCTTTCATCCTGACTCCGTACCTGCACCCATCCACCCCAAGTGAAAGGCAATATAATGTTGCACATAGATCGACGCGCAATGTGGTTGAGCGAACATTTGGACTCCTCAAAAGCAGGTTCGCTGCCTCCACAAAAGTGGAGGTGCACGGCAGTACCGGCCCCTGGTCTGCTGGAAAATCATAGCTGCATGTGCCATGCTGCATAACCTTGCCACTAAGAGGGGGACACCCGTGGAAATCAGTGAATCTGAGGATGAGGATGAGGAGGAGGAAGGTACACAGCCACAGCACAGTGCTGCAGGCGGCGCAGCTGCAGCAGATGGGAGACAGAGACGGTCAGAGATCACACAAAATTATTTCTGAGTAAGCAATGAGACAAAGCCAGTTGATGCAATTGTGTCAGGGTGTTTAATTTACCTTACATCAGGCAATTGTACAGCACACCGTAACACCAATGATGTCCTCACAGTGCCTGATCAAGCACAACATGGCATAGTCACTCCCCCATGATAAATCACTAATCCCATCATTGTGTCCAATGGGTTACGTCACCCACCACACAATGGAATTTGAATGCTGTGCTCATCTCCTGCGCCCACGCGCTCCTCTGCTGCGTTCAGCAGGCACACTGTCCTCACCAGTGCTGTGTCCTGCGGCAGAACCATGCCTAACACTGCACCTCCTGTTCTCTGGCAAGGGGGGGGGTTATGCTGCTGCGACTGGTTGCCTCCTCACTCTCCGCCCCATCCCCTGTTCCGGTGGCAGCAATTTGGGTTGTCTGCAGCACCTCTAAAGCACTGGTGACTGTTACCAGGCCCTGAGTGACCTCACGGCTGCACTTTGCCATTTCCAGTTGCATGGCCACTGAGCGACGACTGAGCACATGGGTTGCATTGCACAGCCTGTTGACAGACTTGGTGTACCCTTCAAGTTTCTGCCTGTCCCTGCGCCTTGCAGCACGGTCACTATCAATTCTGCTGCATAACAGCCTCACTGCATCCGACATCTCCTTCATGCCCTCTGCCACAGTATTGTTGAGGCAGTATATGGCCTCCTTCATGTTGTTCATATTTCTGTTATTTGCCACCATCTGACGCTGAATGCCCCTCATTGTCTTTCCCTGCAGGTGCTGCACTTTGAGCATCTGCCCCTCCAAGCCAGAGAAGACACTGGACTCCTCAGCGTCAGGACTATGTGCCCTTTGTCGCCGTCTACGGGCACCTGTGTTGCCATTCTCCACGGGGGACTGTGTCACAGATGCCTGTGTGTCATCAACCGGCGTGGTCTGTTGTGCTCCCTGGCTGTCATCCTCTGTGCCATCTATCTCCCGGAGGCTAGCCACTGTATACCTCCTTGATCGTGCTGGTGGTGGTGGTGGTGGTCGGTGGAGGGGATGGTGGTGTGGTGTCAGCAGGTGGTGAGACTTCCTCCTCAATTGTGTTTTCCTCCCTGGAAGCCTCGCCTGTCTCCCCCTCTGCAGCCTGGGGCGATGTTCCGCCTGTGGATACAGAATGTACTATTACTCACTTGTCTGCCAGCATTTGTCTGCAAATAAATTTCATGACTGACAATCTAGCTGTCTGGCCTCTGCTAGCTCATCTATTGATGTGTGTGACATGCCTATGCTTTTTGCTGACTGACTGATTAGCTAATACTTGATAGGGACTACATCTCCCATGATGCATTGTTGATTTTATACAGAACATGTTCTGGAGTGGGATTCTTGCAGGGGGATTGGGGTTAGGGAGGGGAGACAGCATGCTGTGCATGCCTCTTACCTTGTCTGTTGGATGCTGTTGCTGAGCTGTCCACGCCCCCGATGCCACTGACGCTCTCCGGCTGGAGGGTGGACTCAACCATTTGCTCTAGGGCAGTCGGAGCAGGCGCTGTTGATGTTCCCGCGCCTGTCTTCCTGGCTTGTTTCAGCCGTTCAGCCACCCTCTCCTTAGCACGTGTTCTCAGATCATACCATCGCTTCTTTAGCTCATCTGTTGAGCGATGTGTGACGCCAATCGCATTGATCTGCTGCTGGATCCCCAGCCAAATCCTCCTTTTTTGTGCCTCTGGGACGTGCAGAGATTTCTTGCCAAAGAGCAGGTCGTGATCTTTGACGACCTCCTCTGTGAGGACCTCCAACTCCCTCTCACTGAACTTGTGCTTGCGCTTTCTTTCGCCAGCATCCTTCCCCTTCTCCTGTAAGGCCATGGTGCAGTTCCTCTGTGTTAGCTAGGTGGTAGCTGTGCTGCTCCTGTGCTCTTGTTCCTGCTCCCTGCCTCTCCAACAGCTTCAGGATCAGTGCAGCTGAATGGGTGTGGCCACTTCCTGGTTGTGATGTCATCAGGAGGCACAGGATTGGCTGAATCAGGAATAGCGATTTTTCAATATCCCGGATTCGCTAAATACCGATTCGGTATTGCCGAATCGGTAATACCGATTCGGTAATGTGGATTCGGTATTTGTAATAGCGATTTTTACCGATTCGGTATTTTTTACCGACTTTTTACCTACATCGGAAATAGCGAGTTCTTAATTGCGAATCGGTAAAATTCGCAAATAAGGACTCGGTATTTCGATTTTACCTACATAGGGCCCATAGTTAATTAAGACTAAAACGTACTTGGGAGTGCTACCAACAACACCAAAAGGTCTGGATACATCAAACGCCAGTTTGGACCATGAGGTATTTTTAACCATAACAGGGTTAACTGGGGAAGGACATGTCACCTGCAACTTATCACTAAGCATGCACATGCAACACAAAATGTTCAATAGATCTGTCCACTCCAGGTCACCAGAAATCTTCCCTCACTCTACGCTTCATGGCACGAATCCCAAGGTGACCTTCGTGAGCCAAATCAAAGATCTTCCCACGGAGGACACCAGGAACTACCAACTGCCCACCTCTGCACAGAACGCCCCCAAGGATGGACAATTCCTCCCCCACTCTCCTGTATGGAACCAATGCTTCTGGAGTCATACTGTTAATGAGCCAACCATTGGCAACATAATTGGCCACGTCTTGAAACTCTTTGTCGTTTGTCACGGCATCCAACCATTCCTTCTCAGATAATGCACCCTTCGTGGTAACATCAACTGAACTCAACACACACACCATCCCCACATCATCTAACACTTCATCACCCTCACCTGCCAGTGGTAACATAGATAGACAATCCGCCACAAAATTCTTAACACCGGCTACATATTCTACCTTTTACTGAAACTCTTGCAGTCTGTATTGCCATTTAGCAATGAGTGGGGTAGCCCTCCCTCCGCCTCTAGTGGTAAACAAATCCACTAATGGTTTGTGGTCAGTCCTGAGAACAAACTCGTTGCCTCACAAAAAATTTCAGAAGTGCTCAACACCCCACCATAAAGCTAATGCTTCCTTTTCAATTGTAGAATACGTAAATTCTGCCCCTCTCAGTGTTCTGGAAGCAAAAGCAATGGTTTCCACATGGCCATTTCCTCTTCTTTGCTTCAACACGGCACCGAGCCCCACATTGCTGGCATCAGTGGAGATGATACACGTCATTAATGTCAAAAGGTCTGAGGGGTTGTGCATTCACAATTTCCTTCTTGATCAATTCAAAATTCATCATGCATTCATCACTTCACAATTACCTTGCACCTTTTTTAAGAAGATTTTGCAGGCATACAGTTTTGTCTGCAAAATTGTTTACAAACCTGCCATAGAATTCTACTAGGCCAAGAAATTAACGAAGCTGCTCTTTATCTGTGGGTGCACCTTGGATGGCTTCCAGAGTTTTCATTTTGTGTTCAACTCCCTACCTGAGACATGATGGCCCAAATAATCCACCCCATCTTGGGAAAATTTGCATTTCTCTTTCTTCAGAGTCAACCCACTGCCCTTTTTTTTTTTTAATAATTTTTTTATTGAAGTCCAGATTACAAACATTTTAAAATCCATAAATACATCCATAAAAAGATATTAAAAATACAAGATCAATAAATAGCACCAATATATACTGAAAAGTCATGAACAATGAGAAGGAAAAAAAAGACAACCATAAATCCTCAAATTAAGCCTCTAAGCAAGCATAAAGCAATATCCACTCCCAGACATCAGTGTGGCCACCCAATCTTAATCAAAATAAGTTGCCCAGATTTTTTCAAATTTCTTAACTTAAGCCCTTCAACTCGTAAAGCATAAGTTCGTTCACTCTTTTTAACTGATTTCATCTTTCGAGCCCATTCATAGACAGAGGGTATGAGATCTGTGCGCCATTTTTGCAACAAAAGTGATCTGGCTACCGCCATTGCAATGTATAAAAATTTAACAAACTTGTCGGGCAGGAGAAGGTCTGGATCAAAACCTAAAATTATTAAACGAGGTGAAAAAGGCTGTATAGCCAGAAAACGAAGTCCATTTTTTCTAATCTTTATACATCCATTTTTTAGATCAATGCTTTTTTAATACGTGGGGTGCCGTTTAGGTGGTTAGATTTGCTTCTTATTTATTATGGTTAGTAAGGAGATTTTGAAAGTGGTCTCTTTTAACGTCAATGGTCTTAATAATAGAAAGAAAATGCGGGCAATTGAAATGTGGATTAAAACAGAAAATCCGGCGGTAATTTTATTACAAGAAACCCATAAACCAGCTGTGAAGCTGTTAGACTTTTCTATGTTTAAGTCGTGGGCAGCCTATAGGGATTTTCTTCATCTTCAGCCTCCCTTCGAGGGACGGCAATATTTTTAAGTAAAAATTCCAGGCGGAAGTCGTCAGCTTTGACAAAGATCAGTATGGTCGTTGGTGTTGGGTTACTTGTATTGCTGGACAGAAACCGATAACCTTTGCCAGTATTTATGCTCCTGTAGAGGATAATCCAAAGATATATGAGGAATTTTTTCAATCTCTAATTCAAACACCCGGGGAACTGATTTTGGGGGAGATTTTAATATTTTAATGAATCCTAGAATCGATTCCTCAGTGCTGGCTAAAAACAATTGAAACCTAAAACTTTAAGAACAATACAACATTATGGGGTAACTTTAGATCTACTGGATCCATGGCGGAGGGCTTTTCCAACTAAAATTGTTTATACTTGTCTGTCTGGTTGATTTCACACCTCATCACGCATTGATTTTTTTTTGGTTTCTCGGAGCTTAAGTTTCTGCCAGCAAAGATTTCTGCAGAATGGATTTTCTGACCATGCTATGCTGGTACTTGATTTACAAATTGGGGAATGTGCTAAGACCCCTAAAAGATGGATGCTAAATAGGCAATATTTATTAGAGGAGGACTGGGTGGGTCTTATTGAGATTGAGATTAGGGAATTCCTTGCTCGAAACCACGATTCTGCTCCCTTAAATACGATATGGGATACACTTAAGGCCTTTATTCGGGGGCTAATTATCGGAAAAGATGCTGAAATTATAAAGAAAGTTAAGGTAGAAAAGCGAGTTCTGGAGCAGAAGGTACAAAGTTCTTATTCTGCATTTCTTAATAATCCTACTGTTTTTAACCAGCACCAGGTGGATCAGGCTAAACGTGATCTCAGCGCAAGATGTTACACTCTAAGCTGAATCTTTTTTTCAACATCATAGACAAAAAATATATGAAGAAAGCAACTTGACTGGTAGGTTCCTGGCCTGGCAGGCAAGGGAGCAGGTTGCTTCTAATCAGATTAATGCATTAAAATGCCCCTTAACTGCCTCCTGTACGGATGATCCAGTGAAAATTAGTGAAATAATGCTACAGCATTATGGGTCTATATATGGTCAACAACAGACTGTCGATATTACATCTTTGAGAGACTTTCTTCCGAAAAATTGTTCTCCGACACTTTCAGAGAGTGAGAAATCAACTATGGCAAGACCTTTTACTAAAGATGAGCAGCATGGGGTGATTAAGAATTTACCAAGTGGTAAGGCCTGCGGTCCGGATGGTTTTCTGGCGGAATTTCTTTAAGTTTTTTATAATTCCGTGGCAGATTTCTTTTTACAGTTGGTAAACTCAATGTTAGAAGGTGGGGCAATACCAGAATCTTTTAGACAAGGAAACATAGTCAGTTTTTAAAAAAAGGGAAAAGTTAGTGAAGATCCGAATTCTTATCGTCCTATAACATTATTAAATTCGGATTACAAAATTGTTACTAAACTTTTAGCTAATCGGTTTAATCAGCATGCCTCACATTTGATTCACCCGGACCAAAATGGTTTTATTGCTGGCAGGCAGCTGGGTACTAATACACATTATTTAACGGAGGCATTGGATTATTTTGAGACCCAGAAGATACCTGCATTAGTCCTTCTTTTAGATGCTGAGAAGGCATTTGACCTTGTTGTCTGGGAGACGCTGTTTATTATCTTGCGAAACTTTGGTATATCCTCCAAGATCACGGGCCTGGTCCAAAATCTTTATCTTAATGCTGAAGCTAATGTAATTATTAATACCTCGATGGCCGGTCAGGTTAAGGTAAAACGGGGGACTAGACAGGGGTGTCCTCTCTCCCCAGTTTTATTTGCTTTTTTTATTGAGCCATTGGCGATTGCAATTAGGAACAGCGTTGATATTCGCCATCCAATTCCCACTATGGCAAAATTGAAATTATAAGCCGACGATATTATGCTTATTATTAAGCCCGAGATCGAGGTCCAGGTAAAAACTTTTAAGATTTTTGAGGAATTTGAAGCGTTAGGTGGGTATAGAATTAATAAAAAGAAAACTGAAATTATACAGTGTGGTGGAGTGGGCTTGGATTTGCACCCTGATATTCTCTCTTGTTTAAACACCAAACCCAAGAGATACCGGGGGGTTTATTTCTCAGAACGTATAATTGATTTATTTCATTTAAATTTTGTCCCGCTTCTACGAAAAATTCAGGATCTGTTTTCACGCTGGAATTCTCTTCCATTATCTATTTTGGGCAGGGTTGCACTAATTAAAATGTCTGTTCTTCCACTTTTAATTTTCTTTTTCGGCCATTCCATGTATCTTGTTTGGTTCTTTTTTTTCCCGAATAGAGTCTATGTTTACAACTTTTCTCTGGGCAAAAAAACCCCGCGAATTGCACTTAGCACTTTATACGAAGGGTTGGAACAGGGAGGTTTAGCTCTTCCGAATCTCAGGGATTACTACTTTGTGTATTTTGCACAATATTTATCCAGATTTAAGCCTCAACAACAATCAAATCTTTTTATTAATAGTTTTATGAATTTAATGTGTAAGGAAAGTCAGATCCACTCCCTTTATCAATTTTTAAATCTCCTAAATTGGTGCGGTATAAGTGCCTACAATGGTTTTTTAAAAACGTCAGGCCCTCTATAAAAGATATTCTATCCCTTTAATTAATTCTTCAACTTTGTTATCTGGCCCTATGTCATTGTCGGGGATTAGAGAATCTACAGAACTTATATCAAAGTGGGCTAATGTTGGATTCCGTAAAATCTCAGATTTTTTGAGGAATGGTAGATGGTTGAGTATGGCGGAAATGTCACAATTGATCATTAACGATTTTCTTCTTCTACGGTCATATAGTATTTTTAGTAAATTCCTCAGTGAATTAGATTTAACCCAAATTTGCGATCAACATCATATAGTCCATGAACTCTTAGAGGATACGGTTGTTAAAAAACCTGGGGAATGGAAAAACGCTTAGCTTTAGTTAAAGGTTTTGATCTTGGGAGTAAGGCAATTGCAAAATGGATGAAACATGAAGAAGTAGAAATCTCAGCCAGTATGTGGTCAGCAATTAATAATCTTAATTTTAGCACGTTAAAAGGAGCGAATTGGCGAAGGATGTTGTTTTTCAGTAAATGGCAACTTTATCGAACTCCTCTTTTTCTTTCCAAAATTTATGTCAATCAATCGGCACAGTGTTTCCGTTGTATTAACTATCCCACTGCCAACTGGTCACACATTATTTTGCAATGTCCTAGGATTCAGAGGTTTTGGAAAGAATTTTTTTGTTATTTGGAATGTGAATGTAGTATTGTGTTAGGATTGAATAAACCCACTGCCCTTGATGATCTCCAACACCCTCCTCACTCTTTTATCATGTTCAACCTCCGTTTTACCAAAAATCAAAATATCGTCCTGGAAAAACGTGACCCCCACAGGAGTTGACAAATAGCTTGATCATTAAGCGCTGGAACACTGCAGATGCCGACGCTAAGCTGAAAGGCATCCGAATATAACGAAAAGCTCCTTCAGGAGTGACAAATGACGTGAGATGCCTAGAATCCCTGCTAAATTCAATCTGATGGTAGGCTGAAGATATATCCAATGACGTAAACACACAAGCATCACCCAAGGTTGTCAACATCTTGTTGATGTTGGGGAGAGGTTGACGATCCACCCAGATGTTTGAATTGAGATCCCTTAAATCTACACAGAGTCTCAAAGATTTGTCAGTCTTGCATGCCAGAACTACGGGAGCCAACCATTCAGACCCCTCAATGGGCTCAATCACCCCCATGGAGCATAATTTGTTCAACTCGCATTTTAACTCATCATGCAGACTTAATGGAACCTTACGCACTTTGTGAGCTACAGCTCATGCATTGTCTTTGAGCACTATACGATGCTGGAAACCCTTCAATTTCTCCAATTTGTCACAAACAATTTCCAGATATTTCTTTACCCAATCATAACCACTCCCATGAGCAACCCGACTGGTATTGGAAAGATCCTCCACATGCTCTACACTCTCACAGAGCAAACGTCTAGATACACCATGTCAGGATGATTGGGGTCTAAGATAATGCCAAGATCCCCTTGTTCATCCCAGCCTAACAAATTCGTCCCATCCTTGACTATATACACAGGTCCGGCAACACATTTCTCATCAAATTCCAAAACAGCCTCAGACTTTCCCAGGACTTCTACTCTTTTGCCCCCATATGCAAAAATCTTAATTTGGGATTGCTGCAGTACCACATCCTTGAATTTGTAAAAATCCCTCTTGTTCATCAAAGTGAAAGGGGAACCAGAGTCAGCTGTAAAACGGACATTAGTTTTGTTCACAGAAATTGCACAAGATGGGGGCTTCTTTTTCCGCAAACCCATCACAAATGACACTTCAACCACACCACACTCTTCTTGAGCAGTAGATAACATAAGTACAATATTACTGTCCTCATCAGAGTCATCAAAATGTTCTTCAATTGTTTTGACCACATGAGAAGGAGCAACTCTCTGATTAAGTCCAGCTTTGCACACTCGAGCTAAGTGCCCCTTCTTGCCGCACTTGAAGCAAATTTGGTTCACTGCGAAGCAGAACTTGGTGTTACCCAGGTGAGACTTACTGCCACAATGGTAACACAACAAATTTTGTTTGTCACCCTTAGAGAGTTTGGAAGAAGCTTGCAAATTTTCAGGACCACTCAAAGTTACAGCACCAGTTCCTTTCGTAGATTTCTTACTGTGTTTCGAATTGAGTAATTTCACTTCATTACCTTTGCTACCTTCATTCATCTCTTTCATGCACAACTGCGAGTGCTCAATGCTTCTAGCCAATGTCAGTGCTGTTTCCAAATCAGGGTCCTCCGTGGACAAAAGTTTCTCTTGGACTCTTTTATTGTTGGTACGTTCAATCAGCTGATCACGTATGATTTCATCTTTGAATTCCCTATAGTTGCAAGACACGGCAAGAGTTCAGAGGGCATCAACAAAATTGTCAATGGATTCTCCTTGAAGCTGCGAACGTTGAAGAAACTTGCGGCATTCTAACACAATGTTCTTCTTAGGACTGAATGCAAAACACACAAGATGATGGACGGAATGCTGCACATTGGCAAACATTCACCCCCAGTCACAGATCTGGGTTTAATCCATCGTTATTTTGCTTCACCACGCCACCCCAGTTCAGACATAGCCATATGCAAATCAGTCTTGACTCCTGTGCCTCATGGGAACAGTCCAGACCGAACTGCCAAGCCATGTTTTCCCTGGACCGGAATCAAGCATCCTAGGACCGGTTTCAGGCTATCAGCCTTCTTCAGCCAGGATAGCTTGACTCCAGTGGCGTAGTGAGCACGGGACCCACGTCTGGGCATACCCTTCCCACTTAGGGCAAAATGCAAAACACACAAGATGATGGACGGAATGCTGCACATTGGCAAACATTCACCCCCAGTCACAGATCTGGGTTTAATCCATCGTTATTTTGCTTCACCACGCCACCCCAGTTCAGACATAGCCATATGCAAATCAGTCTTGACCACTGTGCCTCATGGGAACAGTCCAGACCGAACTGCCAAGCCATGTTTTCCCTGGACCGGAATCAAGCATCCTAGGACCGGTTTCAGGCTATCAGCCTTCATCAGCCAGGATAGCTTGACTCCAGTGGCGTAGTGAGCACGGGACCCACGTCTGGGCATACCCTTCCCACTTAGGGCAAAATGCAAAACACACAAGATGATGGACGGAATGCTGCACATTGGCAAACATTCACCCCAGACACAGATCTGGGTATGACATTGTTCTGCATTCTGTCCATCAACTGTTGTTTTTGCATTTGTCACCCCGAGTGGGACGGGTATGCCCAGACGTGGGTCCCGTGCTCTCCATGCCACTGGAATCAAGCTATCCTGGCTGAAGAGGGGTGAAACCCCGAAACCGGTCCTAGGATGCTTGTTTCCAGTCCAGGGAGGACCTGGCTTGGCAGTTCGGGCTGGACTGTTCCCATGAGGCACAGGGTCAAGACTGATTTGCATATGGCTGGGTTCAAACTGGAATGGCATGGTGAGCAAAAACGATGGATTTAGGCCCAGATCTCTGTACTGGGGTGAATGTATGACATTGTTCTGCATTCTGTCCATCAACTGTTGTTTTTGCATTTGTCACCCCGAGTGGGACGGGTATGCCCAGACGTGGGTCCCGTGCTCTCCATGCCACTGGAATCAAGCTATCCTGGCTGAAGAGGGGTGAAACCCCGAAACCAGTCCTAGGATGCTTGTTTCCAGTCCAGGAGGACCTGGCTTGGCAGTTCGGGCTGGACTGTTCCCATGAGGCACAGGGTCAAGACTGATTTGCATATGGCTGGGTTCAAACTGGAATGGCATGGTGAGCAAAAAAACGATGGATTTAGGCCCAGATCTCTGTACTGGGGTGTATGTATGACATTGTTCTGCATTCTGTCCATCAACTGTTGTTTTTGCATTTGTCACCCCGAGTGGGACGGGTATGCCCAGACGTGGGTCCCGTGCTCTCCATGCCACTGGAATCAAGCTATCCTGGCTGAAGAGGGGTGAAACACTGAAACCGGTCCTAGGATGCTTGTTTCCAGTCCAGGGAGGACCTGGCTTGGCAGTTCGGGCTGGACTGTTCCCATGAGGCACAGGGTCAAGACTGATTTGCATATGGCTGGGTTCAAACTGGAATGGCATGGTGAGCAAAAAAACGATGGATTTAGGCACAGATCTCTGTACTGGGGTGTATGTATGACATTGTTCTGCATTCTGTCCATCAACTGTTGTTTTTGCACTTCTTAGGACTGGACCTTTTATCCAAAGTCTTGACTGTGGACACATAATCGTCACCCACCATAGCCGAATCGCCATCTTCACCAGTACTTATGGGAACGTTAACCACCTCCAAAGGCAAGGTTTTTAGTATACTTCTTCCTTCGGAACGCAAATTGTATACAAGAGGAGCTTTTTTCTTCTTAGAGGTGAAAGTGTCCCCATCAATTGCTTCCAAATACACTTCAATAGTCTCCTTTCACTGTTGCCAAGTCAAAGGAGGAGTGCCAGGTACTTAAAGAAACGGTGGTGGCGCTAATATCCTCTCCATGAGGTGACCACGCGTGAGTGAGTTGCTGGCACACCACACGTCATTGACAGAAAAGTTCCAATAATCCTATTGACTGAAATTGAATGGACAGGTTTGCCTGTCACAGTTTTATGGGTACGGGGTTGAAAGGGAAGAAAAGAAAAAACATTTTTCCTTTAAAACATATCTTCTTGTAATTTTCCTAGGTTTACTCCTTAATATGTTTTGCCCAACATGTCTGTATTATTTACTTGTTGCCCCCCAGTTTTGTTTTCTTTATTTATGTTTGCAGGTGTGCCCATCACCGATGAGGTGTAGGCCTGGAATAGTGTTAAGCAAAAAAAACATGCGGTTTCCCAAACTAAGATGGCCGCGGGAGAGCATCTTTCTAAAGAAATTAGTGCATGGAAGCACAGGGCGGGTCCTAAGGATGAGGCGGAGAACCACGCTGGGCAGGAGATAGCAAGTGAACGATGCGGCGGCTGCCAATCCAACTGGGTACACGGAAACAGCCTGCCGCGCTCACATGAGGTCATGCGACCAATGACCTGAAACGGCCCGCTACACACAGAAACGTGCCGATGCGGGGACGCCAATGAAGAGACACCAGCGAAGGGAGACCAACACTGGATCGTCGCCAGTGAAAGGAAGACGTGAGCCAGTTTGCAGTAAGAGCCACTTTAATTCCCTCTTCCAGTGCAGCCCTCCACCAGTACCACGCAGGGAACCCAGCACGCTCCCCCGTTGTTCCACACAGGGAACCCATCACGCTCCCTCCCCCGACAACACATCCACGCGTCCCAACACATTAGATAAGATGGAGAACCTTCAAAAGTATGAGCGCGCAGTAAAAAAATGCCATGAAGGAAGAAAAGAGGGAATGCCTTCCACGTGAACCATCAATGTCACGCGGGAAACAAGTCTGACGTATAGCGTTTATGAGCTATTTAAAACAAGGCCGACATGTATAAAAGAGGGGGCACTTATTGCATGGCTATAAATTAGAGGAATAAAATAGAAACCCAATCTGTGACAGCAATATATATTTCTTTGGGGGTGGAGGTGGTGAGAAAATCAGATAATAAAAATAGAAAAAAGTTTTGTATCAGAAAGTGGGACTAGGGTTACAGTCAGTTCAGTTCAGTTTAAATCATTATTCGACTATCAAAAAGGTAGCCATAAAAGTACCATCAATTAGATATAAAAAAACAGGGTTTAAAGAAGAAGGCAGGTACAATCACAATTATTAAAATAATTTCATTTCTTACATTGAGTCAAAACCCATTCTCATGTTATTAGGCATCAAACATTAAACTTGGCATTATTATTGCTTAAAATAAGATCACTACAAAGTTAATAAAATCTATTCAGTATTTTTTTATACTATAATCGGATAACTTTCCTCGCATTAATTGATTTGAAGATGAACAGGGCAGTGTTGTAACATATCAGGGGGTCACCTAGTGTCACCAAAAATTTCATTGCTACTTTATGTGACCTAATGTTTTGGTTAATAAACAATGGTTTGAGATAAAAACACCTAAAATTTTGATAAAATTAACAAAACAACATAAAGTGCAATGTGCTCTGTTTGCTTTTGCTATCGCACGGACATGGTACTTCATCAGATGGATGGGTTCTCATTTTTGTGAATGCTACAAGGTGATGAACAATGCCACATCTCAAAACGGTGCTGGGCATAGGTCACATATGACAAGTAATTATTAGCACCCTCCTCTAAACTATACGATCTATACAAGGAGACAGTAGATTTATTTCGCTCAGCCTTTATTCTCAAGTCCAGCCTGTATTGAAGATAAGAGTCTCTGATCTCTTTCTTTGTATGAGACAATATTTTTGATGTCTCTGACCATACTGATATTTTATACAAAATTTCTAAAGAGGAATTAATATATAGTAGCCACGGAATTTTTAGTGCATTGTGCAAATTAAGGCAATCTAAAATAATCGATTTGGTAAGAGCAGTTTCTTCCCTTTTCAAAATTGAGTCCCACAATAACAATGGTCTGACCAATAAAAGATCATCTAAAAACTGGAGACCCACCTCGTGGTGTGCAATAGTATTTGAAGCCGATGGCGGTAGATATAACAAACGTTTCAGGAACGAATTTTCTTGCGTTTGCAGGGCATTGCTTTTTACATGGCCCAAAGCCCTGCCCCGTAAAGGGCTATACTTGCTCCTTTAGCTTTATATATTGTTACCATCTCATTAGTTGGTCGGTTCCCCAATTTTGAAGAAAATTTAAAAATTCCCTGGATTGCCCTGCTCATTTTAGCTCTGGTATTTAAAATGTGTTGAGACCAAGAGCCGTTATCCGAAAATAAAATACCAAGATAACAGAAGGAATTAACAGTATTAATTGGGGTATTCTCAATAAAAAAAGTTTTGGGGGGTCTTGGTTTGGGCCCGCAGATCATGGTATAAGTTTTAGATTTATTGATTACCATTTTCCTTTGCGTCATAAATGCTGAAAATGCATCCATCAGTCTCTGGAGGCCTATCGAAGTTCTTGCTAAGAGTACAGCGTCGTCCGCATATAATAAAACAGGTATCGGACGACCTGCCACCCTGGGGGCATCGGCCTGTATTGTCTGCAAGTGGTTATCTACCCCATTAATAAAAAGGGAGAATAGTATTGGTGCTAGCACACATCCTTGCCGGATTCCCCGCCCCACTTTAAATTTGGGAGAACATTCCCCCTGGGGGCCAAACCGAACTTGGCTGATCAAATTCTCATACAGACGAGAGAGTAACCCAATAATCGCCCTTGGTGCTCCCATGGAGATCAAGGTTGACCAAAGTAAATTATGATCCACCAAATCAAAAGCACTACTTAAATCGGCAAAGCATAAATATATGGTACCTGCCTTTGCCATAGTGTACTTGCCGATAAGTAACTCTAGGTTAGTGCATTGGTCAATGGTCCCGAGTCGTTTCCTGAACCCATACTGCACCAGGGTTAAAACAGAGTACTCCAGTGCCCATTCCTCAAGTCTTAACAGCATAACACTGCTCATCACTTTCAAGGCAGTATCTAAGAGTGAGATTGGACGATAATTTCTGGGGTCTGTTTTATCCCCTTTTTTAAATATGGGTATAATGATCGATTCTCCCCATGTCTTTGGGATTATATCAGTGGGTGCTGCTGAATTAAATACTCGGGTTAGAATGGGTCCCCATAATACAGGGGCAGATTTAAACACATCAACTGGGACCCCATCCGGTCCTGGGGCCCGCCCCCCTGCACTCGCCCGGATTGCCGGGAGGACTTCCTCATTAGTGATATTCAAGGGGAGATGTCTTCCCTCTCCTAACTGCCAATCAGACACTCTCATCATCTCCCTGTTATTGTTAAAAATTTCTGAAAAATGTTTCACCCAGTTATCTGAAGAGACAAAAGAACAGAATTCTGGGATGTTATCACTCTTCAGAAAGGGAGCATTTACTGTATCCCAAAAAAGTTTATTGGTCTTGGTTTTTGCAGAAATGACCAGATTTTCCCATGCCTCAGCCTTGAGTATATTTTTTCAAGCAGATATGGCTATTTTATACTCACGCCGTAGGGTTTGGACAGTTAATAAATCTCGTGGTGTTTTAGACAAGGCATGCTTTAAAACTTGTAAGGCTTTGGTGCAAGCACCATCGAACCACCACTTTTTTTTGTTGCATGGGGGCCCAGGGTTCTTTGTTAAAAGTAATTTAATTGAATTCGTAATAAAATTAAATTTCTCGGTTACTAACAATGGGGTGATTTCATCCTGTAGACAATATGTTATTTCCCTATGATTAGATACTACTATTTTCCTCATAATCATGCATGGGTCAATACCCGTCCATTTGATTCTGACACCGTTTATCCTCGCCGGATTAATGTGATTTGCTAGATCAAATGCATCGTTCCTTTTGCCCCAAAAGAATAAAGTTAGCTTTAGCAGATTATGATCACTAAATAAGGAGGGTTCAACGCTAAGGTTGCCACACATACAAATGGCGGGGGCGGACACTAATACATGGTCTATAATAGAATGAAGATTTCTCCCTATAAAAGTTGGGGCTAATTCCCCGTTTGGTTTGCAGCCCCCCCTGAGGAGTTGAAAATCATATTTAATGATCATCTGGTTTAGTGCTTCCGCATAATCGTTGTGACAGAAATTATCATTTCCCTCTCCATCCTCATAT
Source organism: Calotriton arnoldi (assembly GCA_963921515.1). NCBI lineage: Eukaryota > Metazoa > Chordata > Amphibia > Caudata > Salamandridae > Calotriton > Calotriton arnoldi. Next base: position 10,057 of record CAWUFW010010045.1, on the reverse strand, counting down.
ATGTGGCCACATGCTTTATTGTCGGATACTCCGCAAGCCTGTAGATTAAAATCTCCTGCCCACAATAAAACATACTCTGTATTAATTGGAGATAAAAAAAATTCTAGGTCATGATCCAAAGCTGTTACCACATTACCTTGTGTCGAGTCAAAGATATTATTGTAGAAATTTACAATTATTAGGTCTTTCCCCCCCCCTTTTTACTTAGCCACAACATTTGGGCGTGGGGGCCCACAGGTACGACCTATTTAACATTGATCGAAATTTTGTTAGAAATAAGTGTTTGTAGTCCCCCTTTTGCTCATCCAGCTTGTGATCTTGTGGCTGCTAAGAAGTGTGAGGAATACCCTTCCACATGTACCGGACTTACACACCAGGGGGCCGATTCTGATGCGGGTTGGAAAAGCTTCCCGACCGAATCGGTTGGGAAATGGTGTCCGACCCACTCGGATCGGGAAAGTCCGACCGGCGGAGTAGGATGCATCCGGATGCTTCCAGATACGATTTGGTGAACTCCCATTGACTTCAATGGGAACATTTGTTCCTAACCGCATCAGAATTGGGCCCTCGGTCGGGAAGCTTTTCCAACCCGCATCAGAATCGGGCCCCAGGTTTCTTGTAGACATATAGGGCCCGATTCTGATGCGGGTTGGAAAAGCTTCCCGACCGAGGGCCTGATTCTGATGCGGTTAGGAACAAATTTTCCCATTGAAGTCAATGGGGGTTCAACCAAATCGTATCTGGAAGCATCCGGATGCATCCTACTCCGCCGGTCGGACTTTCCCGATCCGAGTGGGTCGGACACCATTTCCCAACCGATTCGGTCGGGAAGCTTTTCCAACCCGCATCAGAATCGGCCCCATAATGTCATATCTAGAAATAGAGTTAACCCAGTCAGTATTTGTAGCCTTGTTTGCTAGTCCATTCACGTTCCAGGTTGCAAACTCAAACCCTCCTGTGTGAGAACGTTCTACCAGGTAAGAGGTTGGTACACTTTTGGGGGTACTAAGGTCATCTTCCCTTATAATCTTATCATAGTTAGCTACAACCAATCTATGAGCAAAGGGTTCCTGCATGGGCGATGTGCAGACTTTCAGGAGTTGCTGCTTTGTCTGTTTGGCTATTAAATCACTTGTAAAAAGCCCACTCTGATAATCCCTAGAGTCCCCACCGCAACTTGGATCAGTGCTAAGTCATTCGTTGTCATCTAATCTACTCAGCACTTCATACCTGTTAGTCGTTGCAAGTTCCTGGCCACGGGGCGGGTACAGGCTTTGGGTGGCCCTCTCTATTGGGAAGTTCGATACAACTCTGTTGCATTGATCTAACCCCCTCAGATGACGATAGAAAAAACTCAATGGGAGTATGCTCACAGCTTGTGTCTCCAATGGTAATGCCTTTGTCATATTGAAGATACCACTGGCATTTCTTGGGCTCCTAAAATTAAATATAACAAAATCTCCCTCACAGTTTTTTTCTAAAGGCCCAATCCACCCTACTCTCCTTGTGAGCAACATTTCGTGCGCTCTACTAGGGGAAAATAAACGTCTGTTGCTAAGCCAATGGACTACCTTATTCTTCAGACATTCTGGAGTCTCCCTAACCCCTGGTTTCAGAGGGGGGACATTGACTAGTACAGCCACATATGGGCAACTAGCAGGTGGCAGATTAATGGTAACTAGATCTTGAAGGGGCACACCAATGTCCGTATTAGGGGGGGTTGATTTGTACCTCTTTTATGTTGTGCTCTAATGTCAGTCCTAGAAAGTTGGCTATTAGGCTCTAGTATGTTTCTACTCGACATCACATCTGGTCCGGGGAAAATTGGGCCTACGATGTTTGGGGGTTGACCACCTATGGTCTTATTCGGGCTATAGCCTATTGGTCGGATGCTCTCGGCGTGTTGCATATGGCTCCCCATATTGATTATTTTTAATTCCTCCTCCACCCTACATAGCCTTTCTTTGAGTGGGTTTACTAGATTACTAATAACAAGTGTTAATTTGTCCCAAAATGGTGCCCATATATGGGTGTCCATAGAGTTATGTCCATGATCCCCCCCTTCTGTTAGAAATAGTTCCTCTAGAGTTCTTGAATTGACAAGGGTCTTTCTCTTCCATTTTGCTGTTGGTTGATAAACCACATTCGGGGCTTTAACAGCTCTTAATGTTATTGAATCCGGAATTAATAGGCATTGGTCCCTGCTCTAATTCAGTTGGTGTAGGAATCTGGCAGATCGATACACTTGTGTCTCCTGCAGGCTGGTCAACTTGGTCGTTACCTAGGCCCAGCATTCCATCGGCGGATGTTGAACTTTGGGTACTCCCACTAGCTCCATTCCCCCCGTTCTGGCCTATTGTAGTGATGGACAGGCGCCGCTCCGCTATGTCAATTTCCTTTGATAATGCCCCAACAGCATGGGCCAGGAAGCTGTCAATGGTAGTGCGCTTAGGTGTACTGGGCGGTTCAGTTGTTCGCTTTACCCCCCCCCCACCTTTCTTCTGCCCATCTTGCTAGGTATATGTCCCCCCAGTCAATGATGTAAAATAAGTGCAAGGCAAACTTACTCCGCTCCGGGACTTGGTGTTACACCGCCGGTGTTCGTTCTGTCAACTGACTTATCTCCTTCAGTCAACGGGGACTCGAACCAAGAGGGTGGGCCCAGCCCAGCCTCTTCTGGCCGCTGACGGGCGCAGACGGGCCCGCCCGCGCGCGTCCCGCGCTGCGGGAGCGCGCGGCTGGTTTTTAAAGCACCTCCTGGCGCTTTACGGTGATGCCGGCGGCTGAGCGCCGCAAGGGATCCTGGACCTTGTTGTGCCCCCCTCCGGTCCTGCAGGGGCAAAGAAAGTAGGCAGCAAGCAGACAAGTGGCTGGCGGCTGAAAGGGGGTCCCGCGCTGCGGGAACCCGTGGCTGGTTTTTAAAGCACCTCCTGGCGCTTTACGGTGATGCGGGCGGCTGAGCGCCGCAAGGGATCCTGGACCTTGTTGTGCCCCCCTCCGGTCCTGCAGGGGCAAAGAAAGTAGGCAGCAAGCAGACAAGCGGCTGGCGGCTGAAAGGGGGTCCCGCGCTGCGGGAACCCGTGGCTGGTTTTTAAAGCGCCTCCTGGCGCTTTACGGTGATGCGGGCGGCTGCGCGCCGCAAGGGATCCTGGACCTTGTTGTGCCCCCCTCCGGTCCTGCAGGGGCAAAGAAAGTAGGCAGTAGGCAGCAAGCAGGCAAACGGCTGGCGGCTGAAAGCGGTTACAGTCACATTGTTCACTGATACCAAACAGAAGATAAATTCTAGGAAAAAAATATATACACTGGTCAATATAATCAAATATAAATTATAAATAGAGTACTCACAAATATTTGAAAATGTTATAGAAATAGGACATTGTAGGTGCTACAAAATTGTTTTCTGGGTGAAATTTAAGGTATACCAGCATCATGTTTGGGATAATGTAATTATCTCAAACTTTTGTGTAATTAGATGAAGGCAAATTATGTGAATGTCTCACACACCTAAAAATTATACATTATAGCAGAATAATCTTTTACTATGCTTCCAGGTGTGTCTATAGTAATGACAGTCTACGGCAGCCATGGTACAGAGTACATATATACTCAGGTCCCTTTTAGGGATGTTTGGTAGCTGTTGTATGATCTTTATATCGCAGGGGTGAGCGGGCATCACCTGAAGCCTTGCTAGAAGAAGCTGTCCATCTGCCCATAAGTGCCTGAATACCAACCTGCCGGCTGAGAGAGGTAAGGAGCTTCTCAGCTATGCAGGAGTCTTGACTGTCCAAGAAGAGCCAGAAGAAGTGAGGTGCTGGTGGGACCAGTTGCAGCTGGCAGTGAACAGGAGTAGAGGAGCGGGTGGGGGTCACCAGGAGGGTGTTACAAAATTAAATAAAAAAACACTTACCTCCTAGCCGCGTCTCGAGTCCTAAGCTGTCTCTCCTATGCCGTCTCTCATCGTCTATCCAACGAAACCAGGAAGCACACAGGCTCCCTCCCCTAAGCCAATCACAACGCTGCAGTGTAGCATTGTGATTGGTCTGAGCACTGTGGCTCGGCGCTCAGACGGGGAATGGGAAAATGGGCATGTTCCCCACCAGGCTGTGTAATGCAGCCTGGTGGGGAACTTGCAAAGTGCGCATGACTGCTTGGCCTGCCCAAGAGGGCAGGCCAAGCAGTCATGCGTACTTTGGAGTGCAGCAACTCCTCCTCCTACCCAGCCCCTTCCAACCTGGCCGAATTATTTTTTTTATAATAACAGAAATAACCTCTGTTTTTATCATTTTTTTTATTTTACACTGCTCCGCGAGCAGTGGGGCGATGCTCCTCCGCCTTAGCGGAGGAGCCGCCACTATGTGGGACTGCCAGAGGAAGGAAGAAGGAGGAGAGCAAGCTACGTGCCCCTGATGTCGATTGGCATCATACGCTGCTGGTTGTGGTTCATGGCACAAAATCATGGCTACTCATCCTGTACCGCTGTGACCAAAATAAGTGCGACCACAGCTCATCCCTTGCCGCTCTGATCTACAGACTGGCATTTCTACTCTGCGTCACTACACAATGACTTAGCACTCTGAAGTGGGTCCCAAGTGAAAACGTATCACCCAGAAGGAGGCAGGTGTGCAGCCATTATGAAATCCAACCCATGGCGCCACCACGACTCCATGTTGCCAAAGTCTTTGACCGGGAGGGCCTCCGATATCAGATCCTTCCGCTGCCCAGGATAGCGACCTCATTGCATCAAGAAGAGGCCTCTTATGACCCGGAGCATGCATTACCTCCCAGAAGCAGGAAAGAGACTGTTCACTCCTCATCCATAAGTTTCCTGGACACTCACTATAGTGAGAATACAGAGACTATTAGTGAATTGTGATAAATTGAGTGTATCAAGCCTAGTATAGGGTGATAATATGCACCTGAGCCTTTATTCATGCTACTACAGAAATTCCCAAGACGAGGAGAAAAGTGCTTTGACCAGAGGAATGGGGCCCAAGAGGAGAGGAAATGGATAGTGGATCGATGTGCAAGTAGCCCAGCACCCAGTTCACTAAAATATGCCTGCTCGTTATTAGTTATGTAGTATTTAACTATGATGTGTAATAAAATACTTTTTTTAAAGTAAGCACTGGAATTTGCAATCTGTTATTGTGCTGCGTTGTGATTCTTGATTTCTGAAATTAATCACCCCATGCTACCTCCCTGAGAAGCCTATAACTGCTCGCCATCGCTACCACTGAGAGTCAAATGCTGAAGGGGTTGTACTTGACCCATAGTACGATGGACCCCGGGATATCAAGCTAATCGCCATTGCTACCACTGAGAGTCAAACGCTGAAGGGGTTGTACTTGGTCCATAGTAAGATGGACCACGGACATCAGACTGCTCGCCATTGCTACCACTGAGAGTCAAACGCTAAAGGGGTTGTACTTGGCCCACTTTGAAGAGCCATAGTAGGATTTACCCTGAGACATCATAGGCAAAGGACCTCAACCCCCATGGCTGAAACCCAGTAGGCCCTGCTTGCCCTGTGGGCCCTGAGCGGGGCCTGACATGGTGCAAAGTACATAGTGCGGTGAGTTGAGTTTGTGGTGGATTGTATTGGCAGTAGTGCTCTATGCTGTCTCCTGCAGGTGCCTTGCTTGTTGCACATTCCATCCTTTTGACTATTGAGAATCTCAACCTTCATGTGCAGTACACTCACCCAGGTTCGTACAACACCAAAGTGGGACATGCTGCACATGCTCCCTGGCTATCCCTCCCTGCTTCTCAGCCAGTCATCCCTTCCCCTTCCATTTATAATTTAGTAGTGGGTTTTTGGGATGTAAGAGAATACAGTGGGAAGTTATTTAAATGATAAATTATTGATTTTTATTTTAAATTCATTTTCATGTTAATCAAATATTTAATTGGTAATTATGTAAATCGTTTAATTTATTAATTGTTATTTTAACTATTAAGTGTATTTTATGATTTTTAATGTGTAATTTAATTTTTGGATAGTTTAATTACTAATTTATAATTTATTAGCGAGTTGTAGGGTTTGTAGGGCAATAGAGTGGGAAGTTATTTAACTAACTACATGTTTAATTAACTTTTATATTAATTACAAATGTAATTTGGTAATTAATGATGTAGCTTGTTTAATTGATTAATTGGATTGATTGTTATTTTAATTATTTAAGTGTAGTTTGTGATTTTTAGTGTACATTTTCTTTTTTGATATTTTAATCACTAATCGATAATTTAGGGGGTCATTACGATGGCGGGCGGAAGCACAACCGCCGTGCTGGCGGATGCAAAAACCACCAGTTACCGCCGGCACGCAGCAGTCCACACGCCCGCCCAATTACGATGCGTAAAGTAGGCCAAACACCGCCGGCAAGCCAGCAACACCGTCCGCCATCAAAGTGCGTCCGTACACGTAGCGGCGCAGCACAATTGACACACACCGTCCGACGAAATCACGTCCCGCCCGGCGTATAAATTACGATGCCGCAAACAAACGGCTCCCACGGCTAAGAGACACCGTACGACAAACCGAAGCGGTAACACGGACGCCGAGCACGGACAACGAAGAAGCGGCTCCCCGAGCATGAATCCAGCACTTCAGGCCCTCCCCATGCTCTTGCTGATGCACCACCAAGGACGCAACGTGCCGCGGAGACGCAGGTAGGCACACACACAACAAGTGCACGCAAACAGCGCACACAGTGCAAGGGCGGAAAAAGCGGACAACCCCCACCCCGCGTGTACACTACACATCCACCATTGCATCCACATATGACACACAGGCCAAATCGTAACATCGCGTAACACATGTGTACACACCACCTGGGACTAGGAACCAACGACCCCGTCACGGCCCCAAAGCGGCGATGACGCCGCCACACATGCGCACAACGCAGAGGCCAACCGCAGCGCCATGCATGCGTCGCACACAGACACAGGGACACAACCAAGCAGCACACACATCAGCCCCACCCCGAACGCACATGACACGTGACAGGCCTGCCACAGACATGTCCCCAACGCCCAATTCACGGACAACACCCAACGCCACACAACCGACGCACACATGTCAGTGAAGTCACGCAACAGCAGGACACACCCCAGTGTAACAAACATGGCGTAGCACACAGCGGCGGCAACACCAACTAGGAGAAGCAGGGCCCCTTCGGGAAGAGGAACGCCAGTACCACACTGAAACACCCATACCACCCTGCACATATGAACAAGACATATAAAACGGAACACCAAAGAGCCCGGGGACCGACAACAGGTGGCCCAAGAATAACATTCACACACAAGGCCCAACGCAGAGCGGAAAGGCAGCCTGCCGCCCACACAAGGGAGAGCAGACAGCACTGAATGACCTTCCATTCCAACTCCGAAACCACAGCCCTACGAAAGAAGCCGGTGAATACAGCCATTGTCCAAGAAAAGACCAACACAGGCATGCCGAGGAGACCGACCACAGGGCAGATAGCGCATATCACAGAAGAACACAACGGACGGGAAAGAAAAAGAAAACACTCCCCATGTCGGCCACATGCAAGTTAATTGGAAGGAGTCACACATCACTGACCTTGAACTGTCTGAGAAGCATGTGGGATGAGGGCCCATGTCCTCCGCACAAGCCAACAGAACACAAGTCCTGTCTCCCTACGACTACACAGAGCTCACAGCAACCTCGGAGCGTGCACATTGCAGACTGCACACACAGCCGGAGCTCGCCACCACAACGCACCGCTGCGAAATGGCAACCGCAACACACCTACCCAACTACGCCGGACAGCTCAAGCTGTACAAAACCAACCTGATACATATATTGGGATGCGATCTCCTGTCCCTGCTGAACGTAAGTTACCGACTGACTTACCGCATCACATTGTTCAGCTGCGTCATGCCCGTCTTCTACTGTCGGAGGTGTCCCTACCAGCATCCCGTGGAGATGTGCCTGGCCAACCCGGCATGTCTAAAGGCGGACCTGCTACCACTACTCCTCCCTCTGGACGCACACGACAGGGCCTGCTCTGCCTATGGGGGCATGGCGTATGTGGCCAACATCGCACCCGCACTGAAATGGGACCACTGTGCCTCCACACGACGGATCATCGAGAACAGCTACATCGAATGTCACCCAGCATGCCCCATCATGGTCCTCCAAGGGACAACTTACGAACAACACCTTGACAGCCACCATCCGCTACATTGGCTGGCAAACATGTACACCACCAATGACATGGAAGCCCTGCTGGACGGCATCGCATACCTGACAACCTGTAAATTCGTCGGACCACAACGCAGGTTCCCCGATTGACCTATGATGTCCAACCCCGCACCCATGCTTAGCTTCCGCACGGACTGGCCAGTCACCACCACAACAGCCATACCAAACGACCGGCAACTGTAACCACACCATCAACGACATCGCCATGACATCGGATATGACCGGGACATGCACACTGTTCCCCATCACATCCAGGAACACCGCATGTATCGTGGGAGGCAGTGGCATGGGGTCTGTGTATCGCACCCACATGGACGGAACTGCACGAACAACCAGGACACGACATGGATCCAGCGCCCATGGACACACACACCGCTCAGTGGACATGAATAGGTCGCCTGGAGTCTGTGGGTGCTGCACCCCTCCCACCCCCGCCCGGGAATCCCATACCAGGACCTTTGCATGGACGACAAGTGCATACAACAACAACACGACCCCAGTGACTGTGACATGTCCAGTAACCACCACATTGCAACAACAAGTGGCACGCCGCTGCATGCACGCAAGCACATGCCCTGATGTCATCTCACATGCACGCGTGCATGAGGAACAACCGCAGCAAACCTGTCACATGGAACTGAGATGGACTGTGCCCATGATGCCAAGCGGTCTGGTAGGCTACATGTATACCGTCTGTGTCAAAGTCCGCAGCTCCGCAGCTATACGTAAATGTACATTAGCACAGCCTTGGCCAAGCAGATGTAACTCTGAAGCCCACATCCCACATGCAACAGCCAATCACATGTAACCCCACACCCTATCCCATTTGCAATCATGCTCAGTATATCCTCAACATGTATTCCGCTGCCAGTAGTGTCCACTATACTGCATCACAGAGGACAGAAGACTCAATATAATGTTTGAAACCAAAACTGTCTCCGCTGACTCATTTCACAAGTACGAATGAGAGAGGATGAGAGTATGTGAAGTACACGGCAGTCGTGACATGACCATGTAGTCCACTGGTATTGGATGTCAACGCAAATGAGTAGCACAACTGTGGAAGACACACATGTGTTGTGTGAAGTCGTATGGACGCAGTGCTCAGGTGGGTGTGACGGGTAGATGCGCACATGCCAAGTTGGAGCACGCCGTGTTGGGAGGGGTCATGAACAGTACACCACCGCTTCCCTGGGCATTGTGAGAGGACACCTGTCGGGGGGAGTGAACACGTGTGTGCACAGCAGCCGGGCACACGTACAAAGCGGTACCAGGCGCACCTCAGCCCACCCTCTGTGGACAAGCTGGATCCTGTTATGCGCCCGCCATGCCCCTTGACAAGGCACACACAGCCCCAGTCGACCAGGTGTAACCCCAACATAGTCAATCCGCACAGGCGATACAGGGCACGGGATGGCAGTGGAGCATGGTGTGTGGAGAGGTCTCCTCGCGCTCCTCCTGGTCATATCACGCAGGCAATAGAACCTCAACGTCTAGCATGGCACAAGTCAGATGGAAGTGTAGGGGGACGCACCACAGCACGAGCAGCACTGACGTCACGGGAGGTGGCTCGCACCATCCCATCCATTGCCCATCATACCAACCACGCCACATGCCATTGCGACTAAGTGCAAGCGCGTGCGCCACCACCCCGAGCCCTCCCCAGAGAGGCCAAAGAGTGAATGTGTGGGCCATCAGTCACAGACGGACGCGGCCTGGCCGCAAGGGCAGCCACAGCCACTGGGTGTCGCAGGTGGCGGATCCGGAAGGCGAAGACTGTGATGCATAGTCCATGCAGGCCGGGTCTCCATTTGGGGCACCACGCAG